>CM056059.1:270330539-270930539 GCA_029574335.1 Rana kukunoris | reverse complement strand
CAATTGGAGGTAAAGACCTGGGCTGAGGGGTGCGAGTAGAGGGCCAGAATAGCTGACCTAATCGGGCCATAGAATCCAAATTTAGCTAGGACATGAGACATATAGGTCCAGTGGACCCTGTCAAACGCCTTCTCCGCATCCAAGGAGAGGAGCAGAGAAGGCTTCCGAGAGGCCCAGGCGTGTTGCACCACTCCAATAATCCTGCGGGTGGCATCTGATGCCTGTCTGCCCGCAGTAAAGCCAGACTGGTCAGGATTGACTAAGGATGGTATAACAGACAGAAGTCTCTGGGCTAAAATTTTGGCATAGAGCTTAACGTCTGTGTTTAAAAGTGAGATGGGTCGAAAGTTAGAGGGAACATCCGGAGGTTTACCGGGTTTAGGGATTGTGACAATATAGGCGGATAACATCTCAGGAGGGAAACTTGCAGAGGTCATGGCTTGAGAGAAGACTGAGACTGTGATGGGGGCATTTAAGGCGTTAAGTTGTGTAGGTGAC
Organism: Rana kukunoris; assembly: GCA_029574335.1. Lineage (NCBI taxonomy): Eukaryota > Metazoa > Chordata > Amphibia > Anura > Ranidae > Rana > Rana kukunoris. The sequence continues at coordinate 270,930,041 of CM056059.1, read as the reverse complement.
AGGGCAGGGAGGGATATATCAGACAAAAATTTCTGTATATCTTGATCTGAGGGCTGTGGGGTGTTGCTATCCTCTTTGATATTGTATAGGGCCGAGTAGTAATCTGCGAAAGAGTTGGCAATATCTTTCGGGTCATACAACTTGCTATTGCCATTTGGGCTGCATATGTTGGGAATTTTCGTACGAGTTCTCTGGTCTTTCAGGCGACGTGCCAAAAACTTGCCAGCCTTGTTTCCAGAGGAATAGTACGTTAGCTTCAGAGCGTTAACAAATTTGCTGTGGGATTCTAAGAGTAGCCGCCGAAGGTCACATCTAAGACTGACCAATTTGTTTGACAGATCTAGAGCCGGCGAGGCCTTGTTTTGCACTTCCAGAGATCTAATTTCCTTTAGGAGAAGGTCTATCTTCAGAGTTCTCTGGCGTTTTAGTCGTGAGCTAATTTGGAGTATAATTCCCCTAATGAATGCCTTGTGGGAGCACCACAAGACCGCCGGGTCAGAAACCGAACCCTCATTCAACTCAAAGAATTATTTTAAATGTTTGGTTATGGTATTCACCTGAACCTGTGTTTGAAGTACCCTGGCATTGGCCCTCCATATGTAAGCAGGGCTGGGGGTCATCTCCTCCGCCAGCGAAATAGAGACAGGCGCGTGGTCTGACCACGAGATATCGTGGATGGCGGAGGAGGTGCCATGTCAATACGTGAGTAAGAGTTGTGCCTGGTCGAATGGAAGGAGTAGTCCCGTTCACTAGAGTGCTGACACCTCCAAACATCATAGAGATCCTCTCTGATGAGAGCAGGAAGTAGAGAAGGGAGTGGGCGTTTGGATTTAGAGGTAGTGTCAACACTGTAGTCAATCGTCATATTATAGTCACCACACACAATAACATTACCTTTCTTAACAGCAAGTAGTTTCTTAAAGACCTTGTTGACAAACCTGACCTGATTAGCATTTGGGGCATAAAGATTTACAATTGTATATGTGCGATTGTTAAATTCTCCCACAAGAATCACAAACCTTCCCGCCGGGTCAGAAATCACTTCCCCTAGTTTGAACAAAACAGAGTCTCTAATGATCGTGATGACCCCTCTGTGCTTCTTGTTAGGGGCAGATGCACAAAACACATGGGGGTAGTTCTTATGCTTGAAGTAAGGGGGATTGGAGGAAAGAAAGTGGGATTCCTGTACACACAAGATGTCCGCCTGTAGTTTCCGAGCCTCTTTCCACAGTGCTGCTCTCTTAGCAGGGTGATTTAACCCGTGCACATTAAAGGAAACAACGTTAAGCACCATGGCAACGTGGTGTGATGATGTAACAGTACCTCAGGATGAAGAAACTGGCGTAGCATAGATGGAATCCTAGGCGTCGTTTCCGGGAGCGAAGGCTGCGACATAACCTGGTCCACCACGGGGTGAGGTCCATCTCTTGGTTGGGGGTAAGAAAAAACAATGAAAGAAAGAAGAAAAACAAAACAACGCCACATGGGTTAGTGGTCATCAGACAATAAAACAGTTCGATCAGAACCAACTCGATTAGTAAAAAGGGAGATCCTATGAAGAATCTGAGAGCAGGAGTGCTGCTCATTTAACACGGGGGGGGGGGGGACATCAAAGTCAGTAGGGTGTTAGGTAGTACTATGCTGTAGTCGTAACCAAGGCACTTAGGAGGGTCGTTTCTTGCTCTTTTTCTTGCGGGACACCGTGTGCCACGAATCCTGAGTGGCAACTTTGGAGGCCGAGGGCGGGTCACCTTCCATCTGAACCGGCACAATGTCCCAGGAGCGAAGGAGGGCCAGGCCCTCTGTGAGGTTATTGACCACGGAGGAGTGGTTGTCTCTAGTGACGGTGAGTTTGGCCGGATAGCCCCATCTGTACACAATATCATGGTTGCGTAGTGCTTTAGTGACTGGGAGAAGAGCCCTGCGCCTCTGCATTGTGTGTTGGGAAAGGTCTGCAAATAGTTGAATAGATTCATACTGGGCAAGAGGAGTCTTGTTCTTTCTAAAGGACATCATGAAGCGCTCCTTTATTTGGAAGAAATGTACCCGCATAAGAACATCCCTGGGGATGTTATCAGGGAGGTGCGACGGCTTGGGCAGGCGGTGTATTCTGTCTATAGCCAGATCTGCATCCGACAATTCAGGATCCAGCAGCCTCATGAGGTCTTGAGCATATTGTTGCAATTGGTGAGGGAGGACAGACTCGGGAACACCACAGATCTTGACGTTATTCCTCCTGGATCTGTCCTCCAGGTCCGAGACCTTTGCTTTAAGCCAAGCCAGTTCGTCTTCCTGGTCATTATGGGCATCCACCAGTGAATTGAAAGAAGATGCAAACTCCCCCATCTTCTGCTCTACATGATCCACTCTGCCCCCCCAGCTCCTGAACATCAGCTTTAAAGCCCCTCATGCACTCCATCATATCAGTGCGGAGGGACACCAGCATGTCCTTCAACATGGTGTCTGATAGGGGTTTGTCAGCAGTGGGGAAGGGGTTAATGGCTGCCGCTAGCTCTCTAGTGTCATTCAGGGAGTCCTGCAGTGTGAGTGCCTTCCCGCCGGAGGATTCAGGGGAAAGCCGCGGCTTAGACTTTGCTGGGCTGCGCACCAGCGGTGTGGAGGCCTCCGGGGACCTGTGCGCCTCTCCTGGCGGCGGATTAGGGCTTGTTGGGGCCGAGCTGGAGCCGCTGGAGGAGGACGGCGAGGCGCCGCCGGCGCCATCTTGGAGTAGGCCGCGAGGCGTCTAGGGGAAAGAAGTGGGAGAGCTTCTGTACCTGAGGAGCCGTTTTGCGTTTGCGGGCCATCCCGGAGTTCTAGTCGGTCCGGCGGAGCGATCCAGGTAGATCGGAGCCGATTTCAGTGCCTCGGTATGTCGAATCCCCTACAGTTGGCACGGAGCTCTCTGCCTAGACGTCCATGCAGAAGCCCGGTAGCCACGCCCCCCGGGGAGGAACTAAATTTTAATAGGGTTGTCCAGTGTCCAATCACCTGTGGTGACTATATAACCCATTAAGTAATTAAGGCTCTGTGTCCTGTGATGTATTCCCAGGAAAATGATTTATTTATCGTACATCACGGGACACAGAGCGCATAGCCATTACACTTGGGTTATATGGGTACCTTCAGGTGTGGACACTGGTGTAATCAATTTCACAGGAAGTTTCCTCCCTATATAACCCCCTCCCACTGGGAGTGCTTCAGTTTTTTCGCCAGTGTCTTAGGTGTTGGTCACGTCTAGCTGTCCCTCGGAGGTCTCGGGACCCAGGATAGCTAGCCGGATCCGTCCGAAGTGCTTCAAAGCCAAGGTGTACGGTACCCGGGCCCTGCTGGAGTGGGGTTTTGCCTATAATGCCTCTCCTAGGAGGGCTGGATTCTGGGCTCCAGTGCCTTAGTCTCTCCTAAGAACTAAACGCTACTGATGCCAGGATGCTATATAGGTCCAGGGGTGTGGGTTCCTTAACACAGGACCCCGGTCCCTGAAGGTCCAAGACAATACCCACGGAGATGGGGGAAGGCTGGGCCTCTTGCATTTTGCAATACCCTGCGGCGTGGAGCAGGTAAGAGGGAACCTGCGGGACTTGGTTCGACAGTAGGTATCCCCCTGGGGGTTCTGGGTCGGCTAATGGTATGCTTATGCATCAGCCACTATCTCCACTATGTCTTTTGAGGCAGGATGGGATGTACTAATGTTTACCCAGATAACATGTAGGTATATATATGCTTTTAAAGATATGTATTTTGCTACTCCCCCCAGACTTGCCTGTTAGCATGATACTGCAGCCCCACGTGTTATAGGGAGGAAATGCTGACAAAACTCCTGTTTCCTAGGAAGCCTATGGGGACAGCTTCCTCTATGTGTGCACTACAATAAAGATTAGTGACTTGCCTGGTGTCTGTTGGGTTGCTAGCGCTGGTCCAGGCTTCTCCTCTACTCTCTGCTTCCTCCATGTTGGTTTCAGCGTGGGGGGGCGGGGGCGCGCGCGCGCACCGCCTTTTACAGCGTCAGCGTGCGTGGGGGGGGCGGGCCAGCAGCGTCAGGTCTCAATTAAAGCAGCAAAGCATTTCCTGGCTGGTCATTCCCTCCTGAGAGAAGAGGAGGCTGAGGACACAGAGCGCGCAGCTGAGCTATTTCTGGCTAACAGTGACACCCAGTGGTGGTTTGTGGATCTTCAGGTCTGGACTTAGTCCACACTGACCAGAGAGAAAAAAAAAAAGGGTTTTTTTTTCTTAAAGGGACTCAGCCTTAGATCTGGCAGTATCTGAGTTGGTGCAACCTTGGGCTCCAGCTAACGGGCATTGGTGTGGCAATACTCACAGGACTTTCCTCGGTATTGCCGCCTTCTCAGGCGTATGAAAATTTAGAAAAATTTTACCATAGCCTGTTCTTATTAATGGTTCACTTCTAGCTACAACAGTTGGGTGTTGGCTGTAGGGGTGTCTCAAGGTTGTGCAATGGCTCCCAAGGGATCAGGACCAGCTAAGGCTGCAAAAGGTACCAAAAAACTAAAGGGGTCTCCATCGGGGTCAGAGGATTTGGGCCAGGCTCCAGCGGTCCCACCCTCACCAGATAGACCACCGAACAGCATGTTGCAGGAGCCATTGAGGGTGCTAGGGGCAGAGGCGGCCCCCAATCAACCCATTCCCGTTTATGTTACGGAAGAAATGCTAGCAACCACCCTGGGTGGGCTAGAGAAAAGGTTAACTGCTTTAATTGTCCGCTCTTTGCCGGGTGGCAAATGGGCTAGATCCCCATCACCTAGAGCGGTGTGTTCGGATGCAGAGGTCCTCTCTTCGGAGGAATTGGACCCACAGGGGGATCAAGCGGACCTGAGTCCCGACGGTTCAGACATTGAAGGTTCCACTATAGATGAAATTTTTTTGGCTTCTCAAGCAGAGAGTCTGTGGATCCAGTCTCTGACGGATATGGTTCGCACTGCTTTTAAACTTCCAGTGTCAGAACAATTAGTCCCCGCGGTATCCTCTTTAGGTTCCTTGAAGGCACCGTTGAGTGGTGCGTCTTTCCCGGTTCACCCCCTTCTGGAGAGCGTGATTTTTCAGGATTGGGCTCGACCTGATAGGATTTTTATCCCTCCTAAAAGGTTCACCATTCTCTATCCTATGGAAGAAGAATTTGCAAAGAAATGGGCACTCCCTACCGTGGACGCAGCCATTTCCTGCGTAAATAAATCCCTGACCTGTCCGGTTGAAAATGTCCAGATGTTTAAAGATCCAGTCGACAAAAAATTGGAGACCCTACTGAAGGCTTCTTTTACCACAGTAGGTGCCGTGGTTCAGCCAGCGGTGGCAGCCATTGGCGTTTGTCAGGCTTTAAAGGATCAGACTAAACAGATATTAAGGGACATACCGGCTCAGCAAGCTCGTGAATTGGCTGACCTCCCAAGGGCTCTCTGCTTTGCAGTAGATGCTATTAAGGACTCCGTTCAACAGGCGTCCCGTTTATCTCTGCTGTTGGTTCATATGCGTCGCCTTTTGTGGCTGAAAAACTGGTCAGCAGAGGCACCCTGCAAAAGGCTTTTAGCAGGATTTCCCTTTCATGGTGGGAGACTATTCGGTGAAGACCTAGATAAATATATCCAGACCATATCAAGTAGTAAAAGTTCTTTCTTGCCTGTCAAGAAAATATCGCGTGGGCCCGCGTTTAAGCGACAGGCCTTCGCAGGCTCGGCCCCTTCAACTTCCCGTCAGTATCGACGGCCTCCCGGGCGTTCAGCATTTAATAGCCGCCCACAAGGACAAGCCACGGCAGGCAAGAGGCCATGGTCTCGCAAGCTGGTTAAACCAGTCATCAAGTCAGATTCATGAAGGGGCGCCCCCACTCTCTTGGGTGGGGGGAAGGCTTCGGTTTTTCTCCGAAGTGTGGAAGGCCAGAATTCCCGACTCTTGGGTACTGTCCGTGGTAGCCACGGGCTACAAGCTAGAGTTTCGGGAAGTCCCCCCTCCTCATTTTCAGGGGTCAAGTCTTCCAAGCGACCCATTAAAGCGGGCCTCTCTTGTAAAAGCATTGGATCGTCTCTTGCTCCAAGGAGTAATTGTAGAAGTACCAACCCAGGAATGGGGTCTGGGATTCTACTCCAACCTTTTCATAATACCAAAGCCCAATGGCGACATCAGGCCTATCTTAGACCTCAAACGCCTAAATCGCTTTCTAAAGATTCAGACCTTTCGTATGGAGTCCATACGTTCGGTGGCAGCCAGCCTACATCAAGACGACTTTCTAGCATCTATAGACATAAAGGATGCGTATCTGCACGTGCCGATCTACCCGGCACATCACAAGTTTCTTCGTTTTATGATAGATCACCGCCATTACCAGTTCGTAGCCCTCCCTTTCGGGTTGGCAAGAGCTCCGCGGGTATTCACAAAGGTGTTAGCCCCGGTGCTAGCCGTCCTAAGGACAGAAGGCATTTTGGTCCTGGCATACATGGACGATCTTCTGGTTATCGACAGCTCAGCTTCCAGCCTCAATCAGGCAGTAGGTCGCACAGTTCAGCATCTAGAGGAATTCGGGTGGATTGGGAACCAAGAAAAATCGATATTGAAACCCACAAAGCAGTTGGAATATCTAGGCCTTCGGCTAGATACAGACTGCCAGAGGATATTTTTACCTCAAGCAAAGGTCAGATCAATAACTCAAGCAGTTCAAGTGATCTTAGGCAAAAAGAGGCCGACTATTCGCCTATGTATGCGACTGCTGGGGAAGATGGTGGCCGCCTTCGAGGCAGTACCCTACGCCCAGATCCATACCAGATATCTTCAGGCAGCCATTCTCTCTGCTTGGAACAAGTCCATTCAGGCGTTAGATCGTCCGTTAGTGCTCTCCCCGAAGGTCCGGCGCAGCCTGTTTTGGTGGCTGGTCCCTCAAAATTTGTCAAAGGGGAAATCCTTTTGCCCCATCACGTGGAAGATAGTATCCACAGATGCCAGCCTGTCAGGTTGGGGGGCAGTTCTAGAAGGACAGACCCAGCAAGGGCAGTGGTCGGAGGCAGAAAAACTGCTTCCCATCAATATCCTGGAGATCAGAGCTGCTCGGCTGGCCCTGATCGCCTGGACTCTCCCCCTTCAGGGTCTGCCAGTAAGGATACAGTCTGACAACGCCACTGCGGTGGCATACATAAACCACCAGGGGGGCACGAGGAGCCTAGCAGCCCAAAGAGAAGTAAACCTGATTTTCTCATGGGCCGAAGCCCATGTACCCTGCATCTCGGCGGTGTTCATCCCAGGGATAGACAATTCTCAAGCAGATTTTTTGAGTCGTCAACAGTTGCTCCCGGGGGAGTGGTCTCTTCACCCTCAGGTATTCCAAGAGATTTGCCAAAGATTCGGAGTCCCAGATGTGGACATTATGGCAATGAGATCCAACAAAAAGTTGGACAAATTCATATCCCGAGCCAGGGATCCCTCGGCCTACGGGACCGATGCGTTGGTTTGCCCCTGGCACCAGTTTTCTCTCCTGTATGCGTTCCCTCCACTGCAGATGATTCCCCGCCTTCTACGGAGGATCAGGGTGGAGCGCAGGCCTGTGATCCTGGTGGCCCCAGCCTGGCCCAGGAGGGCTTGGTACGCACTCATCGTGAAGATGTCAGTCGGGGCGTCGTGGCCGCTCCCCCTGCGCCCAGATTTGCTGTCTCAGGGACCAATCTGCCACCCTGCTTCACAGCAGCTAAATTTGACGGCTTGGCGGCTGAATCCCTAATTCTTAAGGGCAGAGGCCTCTCAGATCAGGTCATATCTACGTTGATTCAGGCTAGGAAACCGGTCTCCAGAAATATTTATTACAGAGTCTGGAGAACCTATGTGGAGTGGTGCGAGTCTCAAAAATGGCATCCTCGAAAGTTTTTTATTGACAGGATCTTGCGATTCCTCCAGGTTGGCGTTGACAAAGGGTTGGCTCTTAGTACTCTAAAGGGGCAGGTGTCGGCTTTATCGATATGGTTTCAAAGACCCTTGGCCACCCATTCGCTTATGAAAACCTTCTTGCAGGGGGTCTTGCATGTGAATCCCCCTATTAGAGCTCCCCTCTGCCCCTGGAATTTAAATCTGGTCTTGTCAGCTTTACAAAGGCAGCCGTTTGAACCTCTGACAGAAATCCCTCTTGTGCTACTAACCGAAAGTTGGTTTTCTTGGTGGCTATAGCTTCGGCCAAAAGGGTTTCCGAGCTGGCAGCCTTGTCATGCAGGGAGCCATACCTTATTCTGCATAAGGACAGAGTGGTTCTGCGGCCTCAACCTTCTTTCCTTCCTAAGGTCATATCCAGTTTTCACTTGAATCAGGACCTAGTCCTACCATCCTTCTTTCCTACTCCCCAGTCCAGAGAGGAAAGACTGCTTCATACTTTGGACGTGGTTCGAGCCATGAGGGTCTATCTCAAGGCCACAGAGAAGATTCGAAAAACAGATGTGCTTTTTGTTCTTCCGGATGGCCCCAAGAAGGGTCAGCCGGCTGCCAAGTCTTCCTTGGCTAGGTGGATTAAGCAGCTGATTTTTCAGGCCTATGGTCTGAAGCGCGTTCCACCTCCCTTATCAGTTAAAGCCCATTCTACGAGGGCCATGAGTGCCTCCTGGGCGGCACACCATCAGATCTCTATGACACAGGTTTGCAAGGCGGCAACCTGGTCTTCCGTACATACGTTTACTAAATTTTATAAGTTGGACGTTGCAAAGGGTACGGACGCAGCATTTGGGCAGGCGGTCCTACGGGCAGCAGTATAGAATCCTCTGGTCCGGGTCACGCCCCCTTTTCTCTGTTGGTGGAGTTACTTTACTTCCTGATAATTTTTTGGTTTGGCTATTCTTGGCCTTACGGTCTCCCTCCCTTCATAGAGCATTGCTTTAGGACATCCCAAGTGTAATGGCTATGCGCTCTGTGTCCCGTGATGTACGATAAAGAAAAAAGGATTTTTAATAAACAGCTTACCTGTAAAATCCTTTTCTTGAAGTACATCACGGGACACAGAGCTCCCACCCCTCTTTTGGGGAACATTGTGTAACCTCGGAGGAATTGCTTGCTACAAAACTGAAGCACTCCCAGTGGGAGGGGGTTATATAGGGAGGAAACTTCCTGTGAAATTGATTACACCAGTGTCCACACCTGAGGGTACCCATATAACCCAAGTGTAATGGCTATGCGCTCTGTGTCCCGTGATGTACTACAAGAAAAGGATTTTACAGGTAAGCTGTTTATTAAAAATCCTTTTTTTACAGGTAAGCTGTATTAAAAATCCTATTTTTTTTCCCTACTAGTGTGGGGCTTCATTTGGGTCTCCCTATGTGGATGGGTGCTGGTCAGAGGGTGATCATCTGCACCTTGTCTCTCTTTGTAAAAGGCTCATTTCGCCTTGTGTCCTCTCCCTCTAGGACAGAGGATGGGAGCAAAAGGGGAGTCGCCTAAGGGACAGATGCACAGCCTGCAAGTACAAGTTTTCTACCACCTGGATACCAGCTCCAGTGCTGCAATGCTCTTTGAAGGGGAATCCAGATTAAGGGATTCCTAGAGAGTATTTGGGGAAAAAATATGACAAACCTTTTTTTCTTGATTTCGCACAAAGCCTCCTTTTCCACCGGAGGACAAGCAGATATCCTTGTGAGTGCTGAGGCTCAAGGGGAGCCCTCCCTTACTTACGATTGGTCAAACACCATATCCTCTGTTTCTTGCTGAAATCCTGTACCTCCTACAAACAGGGTGAATGTGCTTTGTATTCCTGTCCACCGTTAATGTGGTAATTTGGAAGCAGAGACCCTGACTAGGGTTGTACCGATACCTAGCATTTGCGAGAGTGCTTGTACTCGCGCAGATGCTCCCGATGCCTAGTCCGATACTTCTGATGAGAGAAGTTAGTGGGCGGAGAGCGGGGCGCCGATTAGAGCGGAGAGCAGAGCGAATCATCAGGCGAATCATCAGGCGGGTAAGTGAAGTGACATGCACACAGACTTGCCTTCCTCCTCATGATCTAAAGTTTTCTTAAACTTGCAGCGTGTCTTCTGCTGTTCAGTATGTCCCGCTGTGTAAATCCTATCACTCATCGTATCACCCTGGCAGGTATTTTGCTGGATGTGACTCAGTCTCCTGCCTGTTTGTTTTGATGCTGGGGGAGGGAGTTTTGATAAGCAGTGCACTGAGAATGGCCCAGGGAAAGGGGAGAGCTGGGGTATTCCTGCCTTTCTCTTGTGAATAAGAACTAACTCTTCAGGAGGGCAGGGCATTCTTCCCACTGACCACCAATGTAGGGGACATTCTTCCCACTGATCACCAATGTATGGGACATCCTTCCCACTGACCACAAAAAAAGTATCAGTATTCGGTATCGTCAAGTACATAGAAAAAAGGATCAGTACTCTGTCCTAAAAAAGTGGTATCGGGACAACCCTAGCCTAACCTCTATGCAAGGTTTGCATTGACAAACCCGTGTATAATGATTGATTATTAATACCTGCAGGTGTTGGCCTTCTGATTGCTCCTGTTGTACACTTCAGGGCTTATCCAAAGGTGTCAGAAGCTTTCATTTATTACTAGATTTTGACAGGTCTGTCTCCAACCAAGTGTGGGCTATATAAAGCAAAGATAAGTGTACAGCGCTCTCTGTAAACATACATTGTTTAAGGAGACTCACTTTTTTCTTCTGTTCCTGAATAAGTATTTGGTTATGTCTAGGAGCTGAAGCTGCACCTATTATGGGGTAACAGTTGGTGTGCCTAGACTTCTATCACCTTGAGCTCCCAGGGTTCCTCCACTGAATAAATGTATAATAGATTGGTAGCCAGAGGTTAGGCTATATCTAGGACATGTGTTTATACAAATGGTTTGTATTAATTGCTTATGAATTATATGTGTGTGTGGGGTATTAGACAAATACTCTATGGCCCTGATTCACATACATTGGCGCATATTTATGCCACGCCGGCGAATCACGGAGAGGTAAGCATGGAATTCACAACGCAAATTCTCCCAACGTTGCGCCGGCATAACGTAATTTCGTAGGCGTAAGCCAGCGTTAGTGGAAGTGGGTGTGACCTTATGCAAATGATAGTCCGAGCGTGGTGCAATGCTTTACGCCCGGCGTATCTTAAATGGCGCATGCGCCGTGACACGGACTTATGCCCCGCACACCTATGCGCATGCTCAGAACTACTCCGGCACAACTTCCTGCGATACGCCGGCCCACCAACTTACGCTGAGCACATAAATACGCACAGCCATACGCCTGTCCGGTGCAAAAGTACACCAGCTTTTTTCTGTTTCCCCTGGAGCAGGGTACTTTTGCGCGGAGCCATGGCTGATGTTGCAACTGAGAGGAACAGGAGAAAAAAACAGATGAGAGGGCTATCCTCATCTCTGCCATAGAGAAATTTGATGTGTACCTCCATGGCGCACAGAGTGACCAGACCAGCAGGGCCAGGAAACAACAGATCCTGGAGAAGATCACCCAGGATGTCAATGCCCTTGGTCATGAATCCCGGACCCCTAAGGACATTGACAAGAAACTAAATGACTTGCGTCGGCGTGTCCGGAATAAAGTGGCCGCCATCAGAAGGCACCACAGGGTCACGGGGGGCGGCCCACCTTGTGCTGTTAAGTTGACCCCGGAGGAGGAGGTGGTCACCAGGTGTCTTGAGCGGGAGCAAGTGGAGGGTCTGGTGGGCTTTGGTTCAGATGAACAGGCCTTGAGGACGGGTAAGTGTGTTTTATCCCCCAACCGGTGTGTAGCATGTGAGGGGTTGCAAGGGAACATGTGACAAGTGTGTGGGTCCACCAACATGTGAATGCTTTGTGTCATACACAGATGTGCTGGAGGGAGTGGGGCCGTTTTCTGCTGCTGGACGACCCATGTTGTGAAGGACTTTTATACAATTGCCTATATACTTCAGTCTAATCCTCTCCCTGCTAATGTTAATGTCTGTGCGTTATGGGGTTCTGCCTCTAGCCTGGATAATTGGATTACTTTCCCCTTTGTAGAGGCATCTGTAAAACCTGTTTAAACCAGATTGCCATGCTGCCAGTACGGGACAATGACCTTTCAATGCTAAGTGGCTTGTGAAATACCTTTCCATTGTGTTCTGCAGATGAATAGCCGTGTCACAGACGAGACGACCTAGCCAACCGATTAGATAATTGACTCATGTTAATTGTTATTCTAAACCCCAGCCAGGTCAACAGACTCATAAGTGATACTTATTGTCCATTGTGTGATAACCCTATTTAAAGCCTTTCTATTATAAGGTGTAAATTACTTCTGCCCTGTCTCAATTCTCCAGACGGCTCCATTGTTCTGTGGCTGGCTATTGTGTACATTGATTGACCCCCTGGGGCTTTTGTCTGAACACAGATATTCAGGCTTCTGGCCACACCTATTCAAGCTTTGGGACCAATCTCTGCGGAGACATTTTCAAGTCCTCATTTGCATGGTTTTTAGAGGACCAGAGTGAAGACTGAATACTTTACAATGGACCAATAGGAAAGCGGTTGTTGGGGGCGGGATGTTCCAAATCCTGTATAAAGTGTGCTGTGTACTTTCATTAAAGTGTGTCCTGTTAGATCCAGTATTAAGCCATGGCTAATGTGTGGATTATTCGGCGATTCCAGGGATATTCCTAGTCGGGGAATATTGGGGTGATTTCTTTTATGGGAGAAGAAGGGAGAGGATGGCGGAGATATGCTCTAATACCGTCACACTGGTGGCAGCAGTGGGATTTTCCCTTCTACCTTCCTTTACACCAGGATTCCAAGCAGACACTGGGAACAGTGAATGGAAGACTGGTACACCCTGCTTAAAAGAAATACACGGAAAGGACTACTGGAAGTTTGTGGAAGGATTGCTAGCAGCAAAACCGAGCGTGTCATCATAGCAGAATAAATGGAGCTAGACCAGGAGAACTCGGTTGCAGCAAGGCCTGCAGTACAGAAGATGGGGACACCAGTGATTCAGGATGAGGAATCACCAGCTAACAAGCTAATAAGAGAGAAATTAGCATGGTTCGGTCCGAACCCAACGGCGGATGTGGTGCTGAAAGTGATGACCCTGTTAGCGGAGGAGGCTAAACAAATAAGAGACGCAGAGCTACAGTTAAAACTGGCAGCAGTCCAACAAGCAGCCGCACATTCTCCAAACAGTGAGTACAACACAGCAGACACAAGGAAGATTCCGTTTAGCGCTTTTGAAGCTTTTGATGAGAAAGAACGAGAGCGGCAACATGAGCTGAGAATTGCAGAAATACGACGATCGGTGACAACGCCTAAAGAAGCAGCACCAAATGAAAGACGAGGAGAGGTACAGATACCAGTAACCATGGAAGAGGAATTCAGAAGAAGGTTACAAGAGATGCGGATGCAGCACACAGGACCAGAATCAGAGGAGGTCCTGCTGGGATGGGCGGATGTGATTCGGTGCCAACTCTGGAAGGAAGCGCTAGCTCTGGAGCAGCAACACCAAGGAGAAGTCCTGCCCTACATCTATGCAAGGTACTGGCCGCAGTATGACGTACGACTGCCGTTGTTGGGGGAACAACCGAAGCAGGAGTGGATAGCGGAATTAAGCAGGCTGCTCAGGGCAGAGATGCAGCTGGATGAGAGCTACAGAGCCCTCCGGTGGTATGTAGCCCAAGAGTGCCCGTGGTCAGCGGATGACAGCCCCACAGAAGGCTATGACTATGATGGCCTGGGATTGTTGTATTGGAGGATGTCCAGTGATCCCGACTTTGGGGATGATCGGGAGTGGCGCTTAGAGGACATAATGGAGCACAGAGAGAAAAAATTGAATATCTCGGAAGCGCACTGGGCACAGGAAGATTTGGAATTTCTGGCCGCTCGGGAATGGGACCTGGAGATCGCCTACAAACAGCTGCTAGACTCTGCTCAGCACCAGGACCGGGCTCCCTTTGCCTGGGACTATCAGGAAATACCAGTGGACAATACTGAAATCCTGGCTGAAGAATCGTCCATGTGGCAGGGTAACCGTGTGCTTTCCCAACCTGCCCCTGCAGCTATGGACCCGGAGGTCTTATGGCCGATGCAGCAAGTGCCGACTGACCTTTATCCGGTTTCTGCATGGGACAATCTTGAATGGAGGAATGTGCCTGTCCAGCAGTATGCCAGTGAATCGTCAATGGAAAATCTGGAGATTGCCATTCCCAAAGCTGAAGTTCTGACGGCGGAACCACTGGCAGCAGGACAGGCTGCTACTGGCGGCTGCACCCCACTACAGCTTGAGTGGATACCAGTGGATGGGACTTCAGTCTCCACTGGTATACCCCATAAATGGTGGCCAGTTGGCCCAGACCCCCAACAGCATGATGGACTGAGCCCAGCCACCCTGTCATCTCTCCAGCGGCTGAAAGGACTCCAGGGAGAAGTGCCAGTCCAGGCCTCTCCCCAGCGGCAGACGTGTTCCCTGAGAGAGTCAGAGGATGGCGGGGTGAGTAATGCTCGGTTTGGAGCAAGTGATTTGGGGTACTGTATGGATACCGGCATCGGGGGACTGGAACTACTGACTGAATTCAGAGACAACCCATCTGGTGTCTCCTACTGGGTTAGTCCCCTGCCAAAAGGGGAGATGTGTGACAGGCCTAGCCGGGACAGGGGCTTTTGGAGAGGACTGAATGCGAGCCTCTTGCCGTCCGATTATGGGCCAGGGCCTCAAACCAGGAAGGCGGATGGGCCCTCAAAAAGCTCACACCCTACCTTTATGGCCGGGCTTTCACTCTCATCACCGATCACAACCCCATGGTGTGGCTTAACCGGGTTTCAGGGGACAACGGCCGTTTGCTACGCTGGAGCTTGGCCTTACAGCCCTATGACTTTACGATTCATTACCGCCCAGGCAAGCAAAACGGGAATGCCGATGGATTGTCACGCCAAACGGAGTTAACCTCGGACTAGAAGCTCTGAACCCGTCAACTCTACTGGACCAGGAAAGGTCCAACCGAGTTGCCGGAGCAGGGAGAAAAGGGGGGGCCATTGTGAAGGACTTTTATACAATTGCCTATATACTTCAGTCTAATCCTCTCCCTGCTAATGTTAATGTCTGTGCGTTATGGGGTTCTGCCTCTAGCCTGGATAATTGGATTACTTTTCCCTTTGTAGAGGCATCTGTAAAACCTGTTTAAACCAGATTGCCATGCTGCCAGTACGGGACAATGACCTTTCAATGCTAAGTGGCTTGTGAAATACCTTTCCATTGTGTTCTGCAGATGAATAGCCGTGTCACAGACGAGACGACCTAGCCAACCGATTAGATAATTGACTCATGTTAATTGTTATTCTAAACCCCAGCCAGGTCAACAGACTCATAAGTGATACTTATTGTCCATTGTGTGATAACCCTATTTAAAGCCTTTCTATTATAAGGTGTAAATTACTTCTGCCCTGTCTCAATTCTCCAGACGGCTCCATTGTTCTGTGGCTGGCTATTGTGTACATTGATTGACCCCCTGGGGCTTTTGTCTGAACACAGATATTCAGGCTTCTGGCCACACCTATTCAAGCTTTGGGACCAATCTCTGCGGAGACATTTTCAAGTCCTCATTTGCATGGTTTTTAGAGGACCAGAGTGAAGACTGAATACTTTACAATGGACCAATAGGAAAGCGGTTGTTGGGGGCGGGATGTTCCAAATCCTGTATAAAGTGTGCTGTGTACTTTCATTAAAGTGTGTCCTGTTAGATCCAGTATTAAGCCATGGCTAATGTGTGGATTATTCGGCGATTCCAGGGATATTCCTAGTCGGGGAATATTGGGGTGATTTCTTTTATGGGAGAAGAAGGGAGAGGATGGCGGAGATATGCTCTAATACCGTCACACATGTCATCTCCGGAAAAGAGAGTGCCCACACCTCTCTAGAGGTTGTTGAGGAGGAGCATGTTCATCTTGAGGACTGTGTCTACCTCGAGGAGAAGAACATCAGCGAACCCTCTCAAACCTCCACCCCCATCAGGGGAACCCCCTCCAGGGCAACCCCCATTAGGGGAATCCCCTGCAGGGCTACCCCATCCTGGGGAACCCCCTCAGGGTCTAACCCATCCAGGAGAACCCCTTCCGCACGGCCCCAAGCCTCTCCAGCCCCCAGGAAGGCTTTGCTGAAGACAAGGGGTGTACCTGAATCCCTCCAGGAAGAGCTGGCGAGGGAACAGGCCCGGCAGATGCGCAACATGAGTGCTATTGCCGGTAACCTGCGCCGTGTGACAGACAGCCTGGCCGCATCAGCCAAGACCCAGGCTGAATGCACAGTGGCTGTGCAGGGCACCACAGCCACTGTGCAGCAGTGCCTCACGCAGCAGGCTGAGCAGAGCACCTCAATATCTGACAGCCTGCAGGATGTGAGTGGTAACTGTGCTGCTATGGTGACCTGCATTGGGGAGCTGCAGGCCACAACAGCAGGCCTCATGGCAGAGGTGAAGAGCCTGGGAGTGGCTATACAGGCCAAAACTGCTGCTATCGAGGCGGAGGGGAGGCAGACCAGGTGCCACCAATGGCACACCACCACCTGCCAGCTGCGGATGCAGGAGCAGACGAACGCTATCCTCACCCGCATTGCCCTTGTGTTAGAGGGCAGGCAGCCAGCATCTGCCAGGAGTGACAGATGAGGGGATGATCCTCCTCCTGATGCCTCACCCGAGGCTCCCCCCGACAGATCAAATGAGTGCTCTTTTTTTTTGCTCAGATTATGATTTATTTTTATTTTGGAGAGACGTGCATAGATGTATGTGCCGTCCTCCAGTAAGGGCATGCCATGTCGGCCAATAGCATTCTCCATTTTTTTTATTGTTTGTGACTGCACATGGTCAGTAGTGCAGGCTACAGTGTGACTGATGTGTGAGTGTGGGTGACATTCCTGTCAGTAAGGTGTGTCACCCTGGGTCGTTGAGGAGAGGTTATACCCACGACCGTGTGAATGTGGTATTAATGGACCGCAACATCCTTGGTGCCTTGGCGTGGCGTTGCTGCTCCCAAGTCCTGCATGGTGAGTGAGTGAGTGAGTGAGTGAGTGAGTGAGTGAGTGAGTGAGTGAAAAACGTATATAGCGCTGCACATGCAAACTGAATCGCCTCTGGGCGCTCGTTGTCCATTTCTCCTTTGACCTCAGAAGAGATGGGTTTTGATCTTTCTCCTAAAGGTCAAGTGATTCTCCTCCAAACAAATGCTGGTTGGTAGAGCGTTCCATAGTCTGGGGCCTTGGACCACAAATCTTCACTCTCCTTTGGACTTGTATCTGGCTTTGGGTATCTGGAGTAGATTTTGATTGGCGGATCGTAGAATGCGATTGGGGTTGTAGGTTTTTAGTTTTTCGTATAGATATAGGGGGGCATTTCCCAGAATACACTTATGCGTCAGACAGAGTGCTTTAAAAGTAATTTTGTCTTTTACTGGCAACCAATGAAGGGATCTCAGTGAAAGTGAGATTGATTCCCATGTTTTTTTTTCCAGTCACAAGTCTAGCAGCCGTGTTTTGAATGACTTGCAGATGAGTGATTTGGTACTTTGGGAGTCTGAGATAGAGGGCATTTGCCTAGTCCAGTCTGGAGTTAACAATTGTTCCCACCACAACTGCTATGTCTTCTTTTGTAATAAATGGAATAAGTCTGCGTAGTAGGTGCAGCAGATGGTGCGATCCACTGACTACTGACCCTATTTGTGCATCTATTGTCATGTAGGTGTCAAAGATGACCCGAGACTTTTGACTTTGGTGCTAGGGGCAATGATTTTGCCCAGAATGGGCAGGGGTGTCCATGTTGTTGCAAGTTGATTCTTTCGATTGGCGTGAAACAGGAGAAGTTCTGTTTTCGAACCGTTGAGTTTAAGATAACTCTTTGTGGGGGCGTGGCCAAGATGGTGCTGTGAGCGGCTGCTTGTATTGAGAGCTCCGCTGTTCTTTGGATTTTTGACCCGGATCCTGGGCTACTTTAGGCCACATTGCTCACCCGTGCAGCACGGGTCGGTGCCTGACCATCACAGGTGGGGTGCGGAGTGGCAGGCTCGTTTTCTTTGGGGGCATTCCGGCTCCCTCGTGATGCTAGGCCGCAGCTGCGGCTTTTCCTGTCGGATCCCGGCGCTCTGGACTTGGGGACTGGCTACACTGTAACCCCTACGAGTGAGGGGGGAGCTCTGGCGTTCAGGTGGAGGGAGAAGAGACTGAAATACCATTGGCTGCTGGCTCTTTTCCAGGCACACCCGCCCCCCGTGCATCTAGGCCGCAGCGGCGGCCTTTCCTGTCGGCCCGCGGAGCTCCAGAGCAGGGCGTGGACGAGCAAAGGCCTCCTTCGGACGGAGCCCTGACCTGCGCGGACGGCGGGGAGAGGGGCTGGAGCATCGGCAGCTGCCAGTTCATCCCGGTACACCCTTTGGCACCCTCGAGCTGCTAGGCCACAATAGGCCTGTCCTGACGGGCCCTGGATTTTCTGATTGCTGCAGGGCGGCCCTGAGGTACTTGACGGTGACGGATTGACTGAACTCCATCCCACTTGGGGGCCCCCCCGGCAGTCCACTGATCCCACCAGCGGTGCCCTTTACGCTGCCCCCAGCGCACATAGTCCGCCATACGGATCCTGACGTATCCGGCTGGGGCGCAGGAGCCCGGGGACACGACTTGGCAAGGGGGGCTGGAGGCTGACTATTCCATCATTGCAGTACTCCCCCATTGCGGCCCCTTGGTGGCGTTCTGCACCACCTGAATCAATATACACCTGTTGCGGTGCGGGCCCTGGATGAGGTGTCACCGATCGGGCCCAAAGTTCAGTGCGGGGGGCAAAAGACTGATTTTTCCACCACTTCCAGACCCCCCCCAGGCACCTGCTGACCCCCTAGTGTGGGTCCGTGCTACCCAGAACTCCCACGTACCCTTCTCCCTGAGGCTCATATGTCACCCCATTACGTGGTGGAGAGGGCGCACCACATTCCACCCAAGCTGGGGCCCCACCGAGAACCTTCATTCTTCGCCTGCTCAACTTCTGGGATAGAGACAAAATTCTCCGTGCCTCGAGGCTTGTGGGCGATCTACGTTACCATAATATCAAATTGATGATATTCCCTGATTACTCGGTGGAAACCCAGAAGCTCAAGAAATCGTTTGACCATATTAAGGCGGCACTGAGGGCACGCAACATCTGCTACAGTGTCCTCTTCCCGGCCCATCTGAGGGTCCAAGATGGAGAGACGACTCGCTTTTTTAACAATCCCAGGGAGGTTTCCACTTGGCTGGACTCGCTGCAGCAGCCCCGCTGATAGCGCGCTTAGTCAGTATTACATGATCCCTCAATTGCTCAGAGTTTTGCCCGGGCGGTCCACGGACAGGGCATCCACACCCTTCGTTGCACCTGTTGTGCCCTGTTTTGTACCCATGGTGTGCGCTGCTCCGATAGTGGAAGATGGCCCACACGGCTGTGAAGGCCCAAGTTGGCACCCCTGGCTGAGACATAGTCAGGAGACCACTGCAGCCTGCCACCTTTTTGTTTTGCCCTTCATGTGGGGTTAGGGGCCATACTATGTATGCCCACATGTTACAGGATTGATTTTACTGCTGGGATGTGCTCCTGACGATCTTCTCCTTTTGGACTGTTGCTTGGCCCCCCCCTGAAAGTATCTGGGGGGCTGAGTTCACCTATTGCACGGACCCCCTTTTGCAGCTGGCGAGCTGAAACTGTTTGGGATGAATACTCTCCTCAGTTTTAAGGGGGCGGGAATTATTGCCCTACTGGGGCCATTTTTCCTACTCTTTTTCTGTTTTCGTTTTTTTTTTTTTGTGTTTTTATGTTCTACTATTTTTGTTTGTTATGCAGATAATTGATATCTGCATAACAAACAACAACGCCCTACTACCCTCATAGGTCATGTCCGCAGTTGATATCTTGTCATGGAACACTAGGAGACTCACCAACCAAGCGTTCCTTGGTGTTCCAATGTATCAGGACCTACAACCCCCATATTTGCATCCTGCAAGAAACACAGCTTATGGGGAGTAGGATTGTAGGGGGGTTAGTGTCCTGGTCCTCAAATCCCTCCTGTTTCAGCTCCTGGATCTGGCCCTCGACCCGGACGGTAGGTATGTTATAATCCATGCTGTGATTTACTCCTTGACCTGGACTATTGTGGGCCTGTACCTGCCCCCGCCGGCCTCATTGCTGCTATTGAATCAGGTGACTGGTAAGGTGGCGGAGTTCGCCTCAGACAATAATGTGATTTTGGGTGACTTTAACCTGGTTCCTGACTCGGGCATGGATCGACTGACATCTGTGGGATGTCCCAACTCTGGGTTAGCTGACTGGGCTGATACTTATGGATTGACAGATGTGTGGAGGTGGAAACAACCTCAGGCTCGGGCCTACACATGCCACTCAGCCTCCCACAGGACGTTCTCCCGCATTGATCTGGTTTATGCGGGAGGCCTGGTCCTGCCGAGAGTCACGGACATACGTGTACTGCCCCGGGGGATCTCTGACCATGCTTCAATGCACCTGACCCTTGGTCTTTCGGTGGGCCCTGGTGTTCGACTGTGGAGACTTTCTAGGTTCTGGGTTACAGATACTGATGTGGACATTCAGTTTCAGGCTGAGCTGGCGGGTTACTGGACAGCTAATGCTAGCACGGCAAACGGCACAATTGTGTGGGATGCCTTTAAGGATTTTACGAGAGGATACTATCAGACCATCATTGCCAAAGTTCGTAGGGAGCGCAGGTCGGAGCTGGTGGGGGCGGAGAGAAAGGCAGCCAGGGCAGAGGAACTTTTTATTAGGTCCCGGGACCCCCAACATTATGCCCAACTGCAGCTCCTGACTGGGGAGGTTCTTAGTCTCCGTACCGCCCGTACACAGAAGAAATTACTTGCTCAGTCCCAGCGGATTTTTGAGCAGGGAGAGAGGGCTGGGAGATTGCTGGCCTGGCTTTCTAGAGATCAGGCGGGGGGGATGTGTGTCCCGAGTATTGTGGGTCCCACGGGGGAGCTGATCTGTTCCCCGGAGGGAATCAATAAGTGTTTTGCTGACTTTTATAGACTCCTCTACGGCTCGCAGGCGGACTATGAGGCTCCCGATCTCCGGGCCTACCTGGAGGTCATTGATATACCGGTACTAACACCGACATACCGTACACAGCTTGATGATCCCATCACAGTGTCAGAAATCGACGCGGAGAAAGCTTTTGACTCTGTCGAGTGGGGCTACCTGTGGGAGGTGCTCTCTAGTTTCGGGTTTGGACCGACCTTCACAAAATGGGTGCGCATGTTATACACCAGCCCCTCCTTACAAGTGGCCCTAGACCTCTTTAATCAGTTTGGCCGGTATTCGGGCATCCACATTAACTGGGACAAGTCGGTTCTGTTCCCACTGCACCCCTCAGTCTTGCAAACCCCGACACACACAATGCTCCAGTGGGTGGAGGAGTTTAACTACCTGGGCATTAAAATTTGTGGTAGGATGGGAGACTATGTGGGTGTGAACATTCAGACACTTATGACCCAGCCGACAGCCAAATGTGCGGTGTGGCGCTCTCCCCCTCTGACGCCAGTGGGAAGAGTTAATCTTCTGAAAATGATTTTCCTCCCGAAGTTTTTATACTTCTTTGTAATACCTCATTGCATATTCCTAAGACATTCTTTAGGAGATTGGAATACCTGCTGATATACTTTGTGTGGGCTGGGCGACCCCATCGGGTGGCAAGACAGATTCTTTACCTCCCCTTTTCTAGCGGGGGACTGGCACTCCCGAACTTTTTACTCTACTATTGGGCGGCGGTGCTGGTTTACGGTCCGGTGGTGGTTCTCCCAGCCTTGAGTAACCTGCCATTCCCAGGTCTTAGGGCAGGCCCCTCTATGACAACTTTAATGCGGATCACAGTTAAGGTCTGGCAGGAGGCTCGAATCATCTATAGGAGACCTGCCCACATGTCACCACACATGCCCCTGTGTGGTAACCCTATGTGGCCCCACTTGAATAGCATTCCGGACCCCTCCCTATGGGCAAAGAAGGGTATCATTACTTTGCGCCATATAGTCCTCAAGGGTAGACTCATGCCCTTCCAGGCAACGAGACGGCGTACGCTCTGCCTGTTTCTTTTCAGTTCCGATACTGGCAACTTAAACATGTTTTGAGGCCCAATTTCCTGAACCCCTATCTCTGGAGTCTGACTCCATAGAGCGACGTCTGGCCTCTAGGGTAATGGAACGCCCTCTCTTGTCCCTGTACCTATATCTCACTGTTGCGTACGACACCAAACTTACCTGGGGGGGGGGCGATATACCGTCCTTAGACAAGGAGGGGTGGGAAGAATGCATCTCCTCATACATTCCCTCCATGATTGCTGCAAAGAACAGATTTATACAGTTTAAATTTCTCCACAGGGCCTACTATACCCCGCAGAGGCTGGCCCGTATCTACCAGTTACGATATCCTAACTGCCAAAGGTGTAAACTGGATATAGGTACGTTCTGACACATGGTCTGGTCGTGTCCGAAACTCTGGCCATACTGGACGGCAGTCGCCTCCAGGCTGTCTGATGTGAGTGAGACGGACGTCCCGGTCGATCCGACAGTTCTGTTACTGAGCCATTTGGAGGATGTGGAGGGGGACAGGTACTGTAAGCTACGCTTGACCTTCTCTCTATTTTATGCTAGACAAGAAATTCTGCTGAAGTGGGAATCTGAGGACCCCCCCACCTGTGCCTCCTGGCAGCGCTCGGTTGAATTCGGTCCTGCCCTTGTACAGGTTGACTTATGAGAATAGACAATGCCTGGGGAAGTTTGACAAAATCTGGTCTGCCTGGATAGAGACCCGCGCTGCCCTTGACCCCCCTCCGGACTGAGTGAGCGGGGCGTTTGGCCCTCCCCTGACGGTTGTTGCTTTGGTCCCCCCCCCCCCATGACACTGTTGTTGATTGTTTGAAGTAGCCAGGATGTACCTGATAAGATATATTTGTTATGTATGTTTGACATTTTTGACATTTATCCAATCCTCATTGATATTGGTTGCTTGGGTTCTCCCCTGGAAGTGATGTACACTTTTGACACTCTGATTTATACATTGTTTTAAGTCCTGTGACATATTTGTACTGTAATTCTGATTTGTCTAATAAAACGTTTCTCTGTTAAAAAAAGATAACTCTTTGTCATCCAGTTTTCTATCAAAGAGAGGCATTTCTCTAGTCCGAGATAATGATCCTTTTTTTTTTTTCCATGAAAGATTTTATTGAAAATAAAAGTTTTACAAATGCCACAGAGAAATCAAATGTAACATATGCATCAACAAGCAAAGGCGTACCGGCTCCCCCGATAGAAATAACATGTAAAACATCCACGGGAAGGTCTGGGTAGATCGCATAGCATCCAATACAGAACATCCATAATGTATCACAGAAGGTGGAGAAACATCAGGCTGTTGACACTTGCTCGTGCTAACGTGATCCCAACAGATGTTCCAGGCCCCATAACATTTATGCAAGCCTTCATGTATCTGAGACCTTCCCCCCTTAGAAAGAGCCTTTGGCACAATTCTCCTGTCTAATTTAAAAAATCAGTGAATTCTAAAGATGATGTGTGAAGGGGCCACCCAAGGGTAGCCCCGGTCACCCACCACCTCCATTTAGTCAGAGTAAGTAGTGTGACAAAGTCGCAGAAATAGCAGTAATGTAATGCAGCAAAGTCGCAGATCTTAAGCAATAAATACGGCTTTATTGCACTCAAAATAAATAATACAAAACAAAATGGCCTACTCCAATTTAGGAGGCTAACTAACAGTAGTGTCCCTCACTACACTGTACTGGTGGGGCTATTCCAGCCTCCAGTATAAAACAAACATAATAACAATCCAAATAAACAATTATCTGTGCCAGACCTTGTTCCTCCAATGCAGACAGTTTCCAACCTGTCCGTCCAGCTGAGCATACCTCTCACACTGAGCTCTCACTTCCCAGTTCCCTACCAGGTGACTATTAATTAATAGGGGGAAGAGAGGAGGTTTACCTGTTGGCCAGGCTTAACCCCTTCCAGGGCAGGGAACGCTGACCTTTCCAGTCTCTCACTGGTGTACATACAATCGTGTACCCTGTCACACATCCTCCCCCCAGCTTAACACTTGGGTGGGAAGCGGCCACCTCTACAAACCCATGTACTCGGGACAGAGCATCTGCATTACTGTGGAGGAGACCTGCCCTATGTCGTACCACACAAGTAAAGGGCTGTAGGGACAGAAACCACCTCGTGACCCGAGCATTCTTTTCCCTGTTGGTGTGCATCCACTTTAACGGAGCATGGTCTGTGACAAGGGTAAACCGCCTGCCCAACAAATAGTAGTGGAGTGTTTCTACTGCCCACTTGATCGCCAAACACTCTTTTTCCACTGTGGCATAGTGCTGTTCTCGAGGTAACAACTTCCGACTCAAATACAGCACAGGGTGTTCCTCACCATCCACATATTGGGACAAAACTGCACCCAGACCCACCTCGCTGTTCCACTTTACAGTGTCTGGACTTCTGGCTTTAATAAGGTCAGTGAGCGGAGCAGCCCTCGTAGCAAAGTGAGGAATAAACCTCTGATAGTAGCCTACAATCCCCAAGAAAGCTCTGACTTGTTTTTTCCTCAGCGGTCTGGGCCAGCTCTGTATAGCTCCTATCTTGTTCATTTGTGGTTTAACAAGTCCTCTGCCAACCAGGTAACCCAAGTATCTAGCCTCTGCTAGACCCAAGGCACATTTAGAGGGGTTAGCTGTCAGACCCGCTCTTCTAAAAGTGTCCAAGACTGCCTGTACTTTATCCAGATGGCTTTCCCAGTCCGGGCTATGAATGATCACATCATCCAAGTATGCGGCTGCATACTCAGTGTGGGGCCTGAGCAACTTATCCATTAGCCTTTGGAAAGTGGCTGGAGCTCCATGGAGGCCAAACGGCATGATCCTTTACTGAAAGAGGCCATCAGGAGTGGCAAAGGCTGTCTTCTCTCGGGCGCGCTTTGTCAATGGGATCTGCCAATAACCCTTTGTCAGATCCAATGTGGTAAAGAACCTATCTTTGGCTAATCGCTCTACTAGTTCATCCACCCTAGGCATGGGGTAGGCATCAAACTTAGACACCTTGTTTAACTTCCTAAAGTCATTACAAAACCTGATGGACCCATCAAGTTTGGGCACTAGAACAATGGGGCTGGAGCATGGGGCTGTGAGACTCCTCTATCACTCCAAGCTCAAGCATTTTCCTGACTTCAGCCCTTACAGCTTCCCTCTTGGCCTCTGGAATGCAGTAAGACTTCACTCTTACGACAACCCCTGGTTCTGTAATAATGTCATGTGTAATCTCTCGGGTTTGTCCAGGGTTGGGGGCGAAGACATCATTATTCCTCTCAACCAAGCCTCTAGCTTCTTTTATTTGCTCAGGTGTCAGCTCTGGAGAGATTGTCACCGAAGGACTAGGTGCCTGTGGACCAGATGTGGTGTCCCCCACTGCGGCCATGCAGTCCTCTCTAGTCCTCCATGGCTTAAGAAGGTTTATGTGGAACACGGCCTCCTTCTTCCGGCATCCCGGCTGACTAATTTTATAATTTACTGGGCTCACTTATTCCAAGACCTCATGGGGTCCCTGCCACTGTGCTAGAAGCTTGCTTTCTGCGGTGGGTACTAGAACCATTACTCTGTCCCCCCTTTCAAACTGTCTCACTAGGGCCCTCTGGTCATTGTAGGACTTCTGCCTACTCTGTGCCTGCTCCATATGCTGGCGAACAAGAGGGGCAATCTGAGCCATACGCACCTGCATATCTTCAACATATTGGAGGACATTGGTCCCAGTTACCCCCTGTTCTTCCCAGGTTTCCTTTAGGATATCCAGTATACCCCTGGGATGCCTACCATATAAAAGCTCAAACGGGGAGAAGCCCGTAGAACTTTGGGGAATCTCTCGAACTGCAAACAACAGGTAAAGAAGTAACAAGTCCCAATTAGGGTCTGGTTAAACCTTTCTACTAACCCATCTGTCTGGGGGTGATACACTGACATTCTCAGAGTCTGTACATTAAATGGCTGACATAGCTCTTTCATAATACAGGAGACAAACGGTCTCCCCTGATCCGTGAGCAATGTCCTGGGTATCCCCACCCGTGTACACATCTGAACCAACCCTTTTGCAATACTTTTAGCATTCGCCTTACGTAGTGGAATGGCCTCCGGGTATCTGGTGGCATAATCGAGGATGACAAGGATGTACTGGTGACCTCGAGCTGTTTTCTCTAAGGGACCCACTAGGTCCATGCCAATCCTCTCAAACGGAACGTCAACTATGGGAAGAGGTATGAGTGGGGCTCTCAACTTCGGTCTGGGAGATGCCAGCTGGCATTCCGGGCAAGAAGCACAATACCTTTTTTCGTTTAAAGATTTTTATTGAAATTTTTCACAATAACAATAAGAAAAATAGACAATGACATCCGATAGAACGGGGCCAAGATAGACCCCCATAACAGTACTGGAGCAATATGTGTCCAATCAGTAAGATAACAAAGCCTGCTCACATAACCAAACTATGGAGGTAGCATATATTAAACTACCCTAGTGGACGTCAAGCCTGACCTTATACAGAAACATGTCAGGAGTTCAGACCCCACGACTCTCGGCTTCCCGAACGCCCCCACAGGGATCAAACTGCGTCCCGGGAGCCAAAGTCACAGAGTGCTCACTAAAGGTGTCCTATAGATCCCACCCCATAGGAGAACCATTCATTGTACACGGCTGTGCAGGCAACCAACTTTGAAATGAGCATGAACAAACTCAACCAGCATGTAAGAATCACAAAACACCAAGAGAGGTGACAGAAGAGAGAAAGAGAGTGAAACGTGGGAAGGGGGAGAGAAAAGGATAGTAGGTAAATGCTATCAGGAAGTGGGGAGAGGCGATGTTGCTTCCAGGCTGAACCCCAGGTATAAGAGAAATATTGCAGAGGGTGGCCCACGGTTCCCATGTGGCAATAAATTTGTCAGGTTGGTCCGACCATTTGGCTACAATTTGCTCTTGAGACATAATCCATGAAACTTTCCTCTTAAACGCTAAGAAGGAGACAGAGGGCTTCTTCCAGGCCTTTGCTATAGTCATTTTGGCCCCTAGGAGGATAAATAATGAAAGGTTCTGGAAATGTTTGGGGAGGTCAGGGATGCTGTGATTCAGGAGTGCTATATTAGCCTGTGGGGGCATTACGTTCCCTGTCAAGGAGCCCATAATTCGGAAGACCCTCTTCCAAAATGATCTGATGCGGGGGCATGCCCACCAGGTGTGGAACATGGAGCCCTCTAGTTCCCATCCCCTAAAGCAAAGGGGGGAGGTCCCTGGGAACATTTTTGCCAGCCTGGAAGGGACATAATACCACCTTAACATAATTTTCAAACTGGCTTCTATAAGACAGACGTTTAGAATACCTTTGTATGCCCGCTCTGCTGAGCGAAACCAAACCGCCGTGTTCCACGAGTCATCCAAGTCCTCCTCCCAGGCCCGAGCATATGACGGTTTATCCGTCCTAGATTTCAGCACTGAATAAATCAAGGAGATACCGCCCCTCTGATCCACCATGTTAGAGCACCAAATTTCATAAGGAGTAACAGTTGGGGGTACTGATCTATCCTGCCGAATGGAATGTAGAAAGTGGGAAATTTGGGAGAATCTAAACCGTTCAGTGTCAGGCATGTCTAGTCTGTTCTTACAATGAGAAAGGGAGAGCGAACCCGCCGGCGTAAGAAAGTGCCCTATTCTGTAGAGGCCCCTGTCTGTCCACCACTTAAAGGCCTTGATATCCAGCCCAGGGGGGAAGTCAGTGTTATTAAAAATATGTGTCAGGGGCTTTAAAGGGGATATTAGGGTGCGTAGGGAAGACAGTTTGGAAAATAGGGCCACCGAGTGAGAAAGGGTGCGAGACAGTATGGCTGGCCTGTGTTTGGGGTTGCAACCCAGAAGAAAGTCGATTGTATGTAAGGGGGTAGCTTGTCGTTCCATTGCAAGCCAATCTGGCTTCGGCCCCCTGGAGAAGACCGCCGACAATTGCGCCAATTGCGCTGCTTGGTAATATTCCCATAGGTCAGGAAGTCCCAAACCTCCTTGTGTTTTAAGGCGACAAAGTGTACCCGAGGGACATCTATAACCTTTTTTCCCCCACACGAAGCGGACAATGTCAGATTGGAACTTGCAGAGAAATTGTTTCCTTATTGGGATTGGGAGAGCGCGAAATAAGTACAGAAGACGCGGGAGAAGTGTCATTTTGACCGCATGTATGCGGCCCAACCAGGATAGACCACACTTAGCCCAACGTTCCAGATCACATTTGCATCTAAGGACCATAGGGGGGTAGTTGGCCTTAAAGAGACCATGGACCTCCGGCGTTAGCTTAATACCTAGATACGGGATTTGCGAGGGAGCCCAGGAGAATGTACAATTTGTGGAGAGTTGTTTGATTAGGTCAGGGGGAACAGAAACGTTCATAGCTAATGACTTGCTTAAGTTAACATGCAATCCAGAGATCCCACTGAAGTTCCGCAGAGTGTCCATAATGATTGGGGTGGTGAGTAGAGGCGAGGTGATAAAGAGCAGGAGGTCATCCGAGTATAGCGCGCATTTGTGTTCCTGAGACCCGCAAGTCACCCCCTTGACGTCGGGATTTGTTCGTAGGGCTATTGCTAAAGTTTCGATGGCCATCGCAAAAAGAAGCGGGGAGAGAGGGCAACCCTGCCTGGTCCCCCTGCCAATAGAGAACGAGTCCGAGAATCTGCCCAGTAAGCGCACCTGTGCGGAGGGACTTGAGTAGAGTAAACTGATAAGGTTCAGGAATTTAGGGCCGAATCCCCACCTCCTCAGCACTCCAGTCAAGTACGCCCAATCTATAGAATCAAATGCCTTGTGAAGGTCAATGGAGAGCAGGAAACCTTTCTGTGGTGGCCCCCCGTCCCAGCCCGAGGCAAGTAGGGAGATCACGTCCACGGCTCGTCTGACCTGATCAGGCCCCTGTCGCCCCGGTATGAAGCCCACCTGATCTTTGTGAACATACGCTGCTATGAAACTGGACATTTTGTTCGCCAGAATTTTGGTCATAATTTTAATGTCATTATTAATCAGCGAAATCGGGCGATAATTGCATACCTCACTATGGTCCTTATCCGGTTTCGGAATTACCGAAATATAAGCATAATTCAAGTCCGTCCCCAGGGTGGCTCCATCCCTGAGAAAGTTAAACAACCGTGCCAAGTGAGGGGCCAAACAGTCGCCAAATTTACCATCTGCCAGCTTGTCAAGGGAGAAGTCAAAAGCTATGTTAGAATCTCCGCCCATATAAACCGTCCCCTTGAGGTGGGGCCGTAACTTGTTTAATAAGGAGTCAAAAAAGGGTCTCTGGCCCTTGTTGGGTGTGTAGTAGGAGACAAAGGTATATAACTTCCCGTCTATATGTCCGGAGATCACGACATAGCGTCCCTGGGGGTCCACTATTGTTTCCAAAGGAGAAAGGTTGATATGTCGGGCGAAACAAATATCTACCCCTTTTGTTTTGTTATCCGCTGATGCTAGAAAAAATTGGGGGAAACGCTGATGAAGGAACGTTGGTCTGTAAGTGGATGGGAAGTGTGTCTCTTGCAATAGGAGGACATCCGCATGCATAGAGTGATAGAGTTGGAGGAGTTTCCTGCGTTTGACTGGGGAGTTAAGGCCCTGTGTGTTATGCAAGATAATTTTGAGAAGAGGCGGGGGAGAGTGTGTGTCAGTCATGGATCAGAGGAGAGGAATCTATACCAAGAAGACGTGGCCTACCTTGATCTTGTGAGGGAGTCTCTTTTCTGTGCACGGACCGACCGGGAGTCCTGATTCCGGGACCTGGGAGGACAGACCGAAAATCCTTGCGGGACCGCCAACCACTCCGATGAGCATGAGAGAAGGAGAGAGAGAAGGAAAGAGATGAATAAGAGGGAGACAAGAGAAAATATAACATTAGCCATGTCAAATTGGAACAAAAAAAAACATGCGAACAGTAACACAATTTGATCTTTTTCGGACGGTCCCCAGACTCCTCCCCCACCCACCTGGGCGAGGCGTCTAAGCCTACCCCTTCCTCCCAACCGATGGGAAGGCAGTGTCCCCCCATAGCAGGGAGGCTTAAAGTCGAACTGGCAGCACCAAATGGGCTCCCAATCCTGTGGAGGCGCACTGAGTCCACCACAGGCCTGCCACCTTCGAGAAAAAAAAAAAAGGGAGAAGCCATCACTTAGGGCCTACCACGGGCCCATGATACCCAGTAACCGAGCGCCCCAACTCCCGAAGGAGTGCTAAAAGAGAGTCGAAGTAGGTAGAGGGCTGGGGAAGAAAAAAGAGAGAAGAAAAGAAAAAAGGGAGAGACCCCCCGTGACCCTGAGCTACTGAGGTAACCCGTCACACAGGCCCCCCTCCCAGGGAATGACGAAGAACCGAGAAAGGAGTGTGAACCAGACATAGCCCTTACAATCAGGGAGGCCGCTAGAGCGCAAGAGCTCCGGGCCCTCACCCCCCCCCCCCTCAGCGCCGCACCGACTGACCCAATGTCAAACAAGGAGTCCAGGCCCCCTGGGGGGGACAAACCATCCAATTTAAAGTCTGTTCATTAGCTAAATGTTCAGAAACGGGCTGTCAGTGGGAGCCAAAAAAAAAGAAAAAGTAAGATAATAAAAAATAATTAATAAAACAAGGATAGGGGGGACTCCCCAAAAACCACTGGTAAGGGACAGTCATTCAGGAGCACAGCCCTATTCCGAAGGAGGAGCAGAGTACGTTGACCTTCAGGACTGCACATGTTCTTTGGAACGCTTATAGCTTTGCTTCAGCCAGGATTGTTGTAGTGGGCTTGCAGGCAAAGGCCTCTTCGTGGAAACGGGAGCTCCTCTGTTGGTAAGGGAGGCCGGAGGATCCAAGGAGATCAGGCCCAACTGAATCAGGAGGCGCTCCCCTTCTGTAAGGGAGGAGAATCCGAAACTTTTATTCTTGTAGGAAAAGTTCAGGCGGAGTGGAAAGGACCATCTATAAGTGATATCTTTGTCCATAAGGACCTGCAATAAGGGCTTGAGGGCACGCCGTCTTTGCACTGTATACGGAGAGAGATCAGCAAATATTTGAATCCTGTGTCCATTTAACATAAGGTTGTCTGCATATCTGGATTTTCTCATCACCTCCTCCTTAACCGAGTAGTAGTGCGGTTTAACTATAATGTCCCTTGGTAGGCCATCCGACGGGGGAGGTTGCAGTGCCCTATGCGCTCTGTCCAGCTCCAGGCGGTGTTCAGCTACGTCAGGGATAAGGTTTTTAATGAGCGATTTCACCGCCACTTGTACTTCCTTGCCAGATTCAGGCCTCGCGCCACCGCCGCCATCTTGGCGTAGCTGAGGGGGCCGGGTGAGGCTGCCATCTGACCGGAGAGGTCCCTCCTGGCCGGCTGTGAGGACATCCGCGATGTCAGCGCGGCTTCCCCTGTACGACGGGTCCGTTTTGGAAGCTGGGGGGGGGCGCTCGGTCGGCTCCGGTGGACGAGATTAGGCCTCGGTGGAGCGGAGCTCTAGAAGCCAGCGGCCATCTTGGGAGCTGCCGCGCATGCGCCTCACACAATACCTTTTAATCTCTTCATACACCCCAGGCCAGAAGAACCTCTTGAGCACTCGTTCTTGGGTTTTCTCCACCTCTAAGTGTCCCCCCAGCAGATGAGAGTGAGAGTAATCCAGGATTTTTCGGGTGTA
This sequence comes from Rana kukunoris, assembly GCA_029574335.1. Taxonomy (NCBI): domain Eukaryota; kingdom Metazoa; phylum Chordata; class Amphibia; order Anura; family Ranidae; genus Rana; species Rana kukunoris. Next base: position 270,898,344 of record CM056059.1, on the reverse strand, counting down.
TGATGAAGGCACAACGAGTTGTTCAAGCTCTTGTCCCTTATCGGAGGTTACTCTGTAAAGAAGATAGTTTTTAAGGATAAAATAGGGATAGGCCTTTCCTGTTACCCCTTCCACTGGTACCCCATTAACCTCTACAACATTACTCCTGGCTTCCTGCAACAGGGGATCATCTGCCTGGTCACGGCCAAAGCTACTACCCAAGATATCCAGGATATCTGTATCCCCCTCATCACCCTTCACTGGTAGCCTCTGGGGCGGGTTCCGGTTGACCAAATAGATTCCCTCTTACTTCTTCCTTCTCACTGCCAGGTGCTGCTGGGATGGTCCAGGCTCAGCAATCCACACGGGGGGATGCAGTGAGGATTGCCATGTGGATTGCTGAGCCTGGACCATCCCAGCAGCACCTGGCAGTGAGAAGGAAGAAGTAAGAGGGAATCTATTTGAAACAAGCCGGACCCAGGACCCTGGAAGACCCACACTATATTCTCACATATAGCACCCTTAAGGTAAGGGAACTACAAGACCTTTGTGGAGATCCAGATACCACACCATTGTTAGAGTGAAGATATTCACCTTTCTATTATCCCGCACACCATCTTGTTACCTAAGAGACTGTCTATTCATTGATTTATTATCCATTCACATTCAGCACATGGATGCACCTGGTGAATAGGACAACACCAACTGTGCACATTGTTTCAGTTTGGACTCACTACATTTGATTTTGGCTACTTGGCTACTATAGATATTCATATGTTCTGTGTTGACTATATATTTTGTGTAGTGCATACACATCACTTTTCTGAAGCGCTAATCACATCATTATTTACTTATTTTTTGTGTATATGTGGACACTCAAGATTTAGCTGCCTTAGACTCACTGATGTCATCTGATCACTTCATCTGTTTACTCAAAGTAGCGCATTAGATACTGTCACTCCTATTAAATCTTAGCTTGCTCTCCCTGCGTTCCCGTCTTGTTTTACCTCTTTTTGGATTAGAGGTATACAAGTCAGGATGAGCAAAAGGAAATACTTCATGGACCCCTGTATTTCTCTGCTCCACTTCAGGTTCCCCTTGTTCTCCCATCACAGGGGGCTGTAACAGAGCGTGGAAATTAGGGAAATTCCTTCCTATTATCAAAGGATATGGTAGACGAGGATCTACCACTGCTACGATCCTTACCACTGCTACGGTACTAATACTTCTATGTTGGCAGTAGGATACCGCACAGTACACCCATGAATACACAATACCCCCATGGTTCTATGCTTCTGAATCCAACAAGGTTTTACAAATGTACTGGCTACCAAAGTCAGGGCACTGCCAGAGTTCACCAGGGCCACTGTCTCTTGTTTGTCCAGCAGGACAGGTACTCGGAAGGTATGTCCCCCTTCTACCAGGCCTGCTAAACAAATGAGTCCGCAAAAGTCAGAGGAATCTTCCCCTAGTCCACACTGCATTGGCTCAGGAAGATTGGGGCATCTCGCCCTGACATGTCCTTTGGCACCGCACTCAAAACAAGTTATGGAGTTTCTCCTAGGGTGGTCCTCTTTCACAGGGTTTTGACTTCTAAAGTCTGTTTTGGAAAAACGGGCTCCGGCTCCGTAGTCTGCTTCCACTCCACTCCTCCGGTCTCCTGGTCTCTGTATTTTCCCGATCGTCCTAGAGAGAGATCGGTCCAAAATTTTTGGTAGACAGGTACCGCTCCACTTGTGAGACCATACTATCACAGTCCAGGGGATTTCCCTGAGTGACCCACTCCCGGAGGCCATTTGGAAGCTCTCTCACGTAACGGTCCAGTACAAGCGATTCTATAATCTGTGCAGGGGTTTGAGTCTCTGGTTTGAGCCACTTCCGAGATGAATTAAATCGAACATCTGAGATCTTGGCGCTTTTCCTTCTTTGAACCTCCAGTTGTAGAAACGCTGGGCCCTCACTGTGGAAGTCACCCCTAAGCGAGCCAGGATCTCTCCTTTCAGTTTGGGATAGTCTGCAGCAGCCACCTCATCCAGATCAAAATAGGATTTCTGTGCTTCTCCCAGGAGGAAGAATGCAATGATTCCAGCCCACTGTTCTGGGGCCCAGCCTTCTCGGGTGGCGATCCATTCGAACGCCAGTAGGTAAGTCTCCACATCATCATCCGGGGTCATTTTCTGCAGACAGCTGCTTGCATGTATTTGGCTTACCCCCCTTGCTGGTGGGTTAGAAGACCCTTGGGTAGTCATCTGATCCAGGGTTGCTTTGAGAACAGCATGGTCTGACTTTTGTGCTTCAGTCAAAGCTTCAATATTCAAAGTCAGGAGCCTGTTGGTCTCCTGTTGTACTGCAGCTGCCTGTCTACTAATCTCTTGTTGCTCTGCAGCGGCTTGTCTATTAGTCTCTTGTTGTGCTGCAGCTGAGGCCGCTACCTGTCTATTAGTCTCTTGCTGCACAGAGACAGCTTGTAACCAGGCTTTCACAATATCTTCCATTTTATGGGTCCTGTACCTTTAATGCCACTGTAAATTGACTGGTAAAACAGCAAACATCCCACTGCTGCCACCACTTGTGACACAGTCACAGAAATAGCGGTAATGTAATGCAGCAAAGTCGCTGATCTTAAGCAATAAATACGGCTTTATTGCACTCAAAATAAATAATACAAAACAAAATGGCCTACTCCAATTTAGGAGGCTAACTAACAGTAGTGTCCCTCACTACACTGTACCGGAGGGGCTATTCCAGCCTCCAGTATAAAACAAACAGAATAACAGTCCAAATAAACAATTATCTGTGACAGACCTTGTTCCTCCAATGCAGACAGTTTCCAACCTGTCCGTCCAGCTCAGCATACCTCTCACACTGAGCTCTCACTTCCCACTTCCTTACCAGGTGACAGTTAATTAATAGGGGGAAGAGAGGAGGTTTACCTGTTGGCCAGGCTTAACCCCTTCCAGGGCAGGGAACGCTGACCTTTCCAGTCTCTCACTGGTGTACATACAATCGTGTACCCTGTCACAGTATAAAAGAGAGGAAATAGAAAGGAAAGCAGAGGCGAGGGTGGAGAAGGAAGGGACAAAACAAACAAAAAAATATATATATATAATATCCCACGGGGGGAGGGGGGTGGGGTGATGCCTGAGTGCAATAAACATGCTGAAGGGGGGGGGGCTGCCACCAGCTACCCTTTCCGTCTGCCCTACCACGGGGCAAGAACACCCCAATGACACTGTCTACTGACCACTGTTCAGATCCACCTACTGGAAGGTTTCCGACTGATTAACAGTCTATAAAAGATTTTGGTACTCAACCAAATTTAAACCAGTCTTCCCAGATATCAGAGAAAATGACAGATCTGTCCTGCACCGTATATATTAGCTCCTCTATCGTTGCAATATGGTTAATGCGTGTCAACTATTCCTTCATAGACGGGGATCTCGTCATTCTCCAGAGGACGGGAATGCATAACCTAGCAGCATTGATCAGATGAATTGCCACCGCATTGCAATACCTTTTCCTGGGGATCTTAGAATGGTGAAGAAGATACTGTGCTGGCGAAAATTCCAGGGGAAGCGAGGAGACCAAAGTCGTCACATTGTGGATCTCACGCCAGTATGACTGAATCAGTGGGCACTCCCACCAAATATGCAGGAAAGTGCCTCGTTCTTGTCCGCATCTCCAGCATCGATCCGAAGCGGTCGGAAGCAATTTGTGAATTAAATCCGGCGTCCTGTACCACCTTGTTCTTGAACCCATTTTCCTGGATATTCACATTTAGTGAACTTTTATGAATGTACCAGTGGACTCGTTCCCAGTCCTTCACATTAATAGGACTGCCCAACTTGTTCTCCAAGAAGGCACGTTCCGCGTCCATGGAGGCAAGAGGTTGCAAAAACATAAATGCGTATAACATCGAGATCACATGCCTCTGGGGGGATGGGCCCGCACATAGGGATTCAAACACTGTAGATGTTTTCGTGAAGCGCCCCCTAGTCCCGGGGGTTGTCTAGAAAATGCCTTATCTGGAAATGAGCAAAAAAGGGGAACGCTTTGGTCTAGGATAACGCTGCTAATTCCTGTAAAGTGAGGAATCTATTCCCAGAAAAAAAATGGTTAGCTAACATGTCTACATAAGGCCATTCTTCCTTCAGAAAGGCTCCTTCCAGCCGAGGCTCAAAATCGGGGTTCCCTCTAATGGGAGTCATTCCACATTCCGTGGCTGACACCATGTGCGATCTACATGCCTTTGTAAAAGCCGATAGTGTTGCTCCTATCAGGGGGTGAGACAACACCTTAGGTAGCCAGTGTTTCTCAGAAACCCAGGGCATCTTCCTCAGGTCCACTCCAGTGCCTAAGTTCTCCAAAAGCACCCATCCCTTGCAGTGAGTGTGTAACCGCCAGTCCACTACTCGTGTCAGGTGTGTGGCGCCAGTAATACCTCTGTAGGTCTGGGAGGCCAATGCCCCCAGACGTCTTTGGGAGTACTAACTTTGCCCAACTAACTCTCGATGCCTTTGATCCCCATAGGAACTTCCCACACAATCTTCTATAGGAAGCGAAAAAGGGGGGCAGCAATACAATTGGAACAGTCTGTAATTTATACAGTAGCCGGGAAGCATGGCCATTTTCAAGATAGATGCACGCCCGAACCAAGAGATCGTGGGAGTATCCCACCGTAGTAAGTCTTGCTGAATAGCCTTTAGCTCGCTTAAAAAGTTTTTGTCGTAAAGATCTGCTAATCTACTCGGGAGGCGGATACCTAGGTAGGTAATGTCATCTGTTTTCCAACGGAAGGGAAAATTCTCCTGGCAAAGGTTCACCAATGATGAGGGCAGCGAAACATTCAAAGCGAATGATTTGGAATAGTTAATTTTTAAGTGTGAGATATCCTGGAATTGTTCGAGGACTCATAGTAAGTTAGGTAGGGATGTCAAGGGGGAGGAAAGCAAAAAGCAAAACATCGTCAGCAAAAGCTGCAAGCTTATATTCTATGTTTCGTACTTCAATCCCCCTTATGCACGGATCCGCCCGGATGCAGCGGAGGAGCGGTTCCAGCGTGAAGATGTATAGTATTGGGGAGAGGGGACAACCTTGCCTGGTGCTGTTATGAATGGAGAAGTGACCATTGACCCGGACTCTGGCTTGTGGGTTCGCGTATAATGCTCCAATATACGTCTTCATTCTGGCCCCTAAGCCTAGAGCTTCTAAGACTGAACCCATGTAGTCCCAGGCCACTCAGTCGAAGGCCTTCTCTGTATCCATCGACAGAAAAAAGCCCTCGCGCCCAGAAGTAGTAAGCCAATGATGCAAATTAAGGGCTTTGATAGTATTGTCCCTGGCTTCTCTGCCAGGGACAAAGCCCACTTGATCTAGACCAACCCATGTCGGAACATAGGAAGCCAAACAGTTGGCCAGGATTTTAGAGAAGATTTTATTTATTTTTTTTTTATTTAAAGAGTTTTATTGAAATTTTTCACAATAACAATAAGAAAAATAGACAATGACATCCGATAGAACGGGGCCAAGATAGACCCCCATAACAGTACTGGCGCAATATGTGTCCAATCAGTAAGATAACAAAGCCTGCTAACATAACCAAACTATGGAGGTAGCATAGATTAAACTACCCTAGTGGACGTCAAGCCTGACCTTATACAGAAACATGTCAGGAGTTCAGACCACACGACTCTCGGCTTCCCGAACGCCCCCACAGGGATCAAACTGCGTCCCGGGAGCCAAAGTCACATAGTCCTCACTAAAGGTGTCCTATAGATCCCACCCCATAGGAGAACGATTCGTTGTACACGGCTGTGCAGGCAACCAACTTTGAAATGAGCATTAACAAACTCAACCAGCATGCAAGAATCACAAAACACCAAGAGAGGTGACAGAAGAGAGAAAGAGAGTGAAACGTGGGAAGGGGGAGAGAAAAGGATAGTAGGTAAATGCTATCAGGAGTGGGGAGAGGCGATGTCGCTTCCAGGCTGAACCCCAGGTATAAGAGAAATATTGCAGAGGGTGGCCCACGGTTCCCATGTGGCAATAAATTTGTCGGGTTGGTCCGACCATTTGGCTACAATTTGCTCTTGAGACATAATCCATGAAACTTTCCTCTTAAACGCCAAGAAGGAGACAGAGGGCTTCTTCCAGGCCTTCGCTATAGTCATTTTGGCCCCTAGGAGGATAAATAATGAAAGGTTCTGTAAATGTTTGGGGAGGTCAGGGATGCTGTGGTTCAGGAGTGCTAAATTAGCCTGTGGGGGCATTACGTTCCCTGTCAAGGAGCCCATAATTCGGAAGACCCTCTTCCAAAATGATCTGATGCGGGGGCATGCCCACCAGGTGTGGAACATGGAGCCCTCTAGTTTGCATCCCCTAAAGCAAAGGGGGGAGGTCCCTGGGAATATTCTTGCCAGCCTGGAAGGGACATAATACCACCTTAACATAATTTTCAAACTGGCTTCTATAAGACAGACGTTTAGAATACCTTTGTATGCCCGCTCTGCTGAGCGAAACCAAACCGCCGTGTTCCACGAGTCATCCAAGTCCTCCTCCCAGGCCCGAGCATATGACGGTTTATCCGTCCTAGATTTCAGCACTGAATAAATCAAGGAGATACCGCCCCTCTGATCCACCATGTTAGAGCACCAAATTTCATAAGGAGTAACAGTTGGGGGTACTGATCTATCCTGCCGAATGGAATGTAGAAAGTGGGAAATTTGGGAGAATCTAAACCGTTCAGTGTCAGGCATGTCTAGTCTGTTCTTACAATGAGAAAGGGAGAGCGAACCCGCCGGCGTAAGAAAGTGCCCTATTCTGTAGAGGCCCCTGTCTGTCCACCATTTAAAGGCCTTGATATCCAGCCCAGGGGGGAAGTCAGTGTTATTAAAAATATGTGTCAGGGGCTTTAAAGGGGATATTAGGGTGCGTAGGGAAGACAGTTTGGAAAATAGGGCCACCGAGTGAGAAAGGGTGCGAGACAGTATGGCTGGCCTGTGTTTGGGGTTGCAACCCAGAAGAAAGTCGATTGTATGTAAGGGGGTAGCTTGTCGTTCCATTGCAAGCCAATCTGGCTTCGGCCCCCTGGAGAAGACCGCCGACAATTGCGCCAATTGCGCTGCTTGGTAATATTCCCATAGGTCAGGAAGTCCCAAACCTCCTTGTGTTTTAAGGCGACAAAGTGTACCCGAGGGACATCTATAACCTCTTTTCCCCCACACGAAGCGGACAATGTCAGATTGGAACTTGCAGAGAAATTGTTTCCTTATTGGGATTGGGAGAGCGCGAAATAAGTACAGAAGACGCGGGAGAAGTGTCATTTTGACCGCATGTATGCGGCCCAACCAGGATAGACCACACTTAGCCCAACGTTCCAGATCACCTTTGCATCTAAGGACCATAGGGGGGTAGTTGGCCTTAAAGAGACCATGGACCTCCGGTGTTAGCTTAATACCTAGATACGGGATTTGCGAGGGAGCCCAGGAGAATGTAAAATTTGTGGAGAGTTGTTTGATTAGGTCAGGGGGAACAGAAACGTTCATAGCTAATGACTTGCTTAAGTTAACATGCAATCCAGAGATCCCACTGAAGTTCCGCAGAGTGTCCATAATGATTGGGGTGGTGAGTAGAGGCGAGGTGATAAAGAGCAGGAGGTCATCCGCGTATAGCGCGCATTTGTGTTCCTGAGACCCGCAAGTCACCCCCTTGACGTCGGGATTTGTTCGTAGGGCTATTGCAAAAAGAAGCGGGGAGAGAGGGCAACCCTGCCTGGTCCCCCTGCCAATAGAGAATGAGTCCGAGAATCTGCCCAGTAAGCGCACCTGTGCGGAGGGACTTGAGTAGAGTGAACTGATGAGGTTCAGGAATTTAGGGCCGAATCCCCACCTCCTCAGCACTCCAGTCAAGTACGCCCAATCTATAGAATCAAATGCCTTGTGAAGGTCAATGGAGAGCAGGAAACCTTTCTGTGGTGGCCCCCCGTCCCAGCCCGAGGCAAGTAGGGAGATCACGTCCACGGCTCGTCTGACCTGATCAGGCCCCTGTCGCCCCGGTATGAAGCCCACCTGATCTTTGTGAACATACGCTGCTATGAAACTGGACATTCTGTTCGCCAGAATTTTGGTCATAATTTTAATGTCATTATTAATCAGCGAAATCGGGCGATAATTGCATACCTCACTATGGTCCTTATCCGGTTTCGGAATTACCGAAATATAAGCATAATTCAAGTCCGTCCCCAGGGTGGCTCCATCCCTGAGAAAGTTGAACAACCGTGCCAAGTGAGGGGCCAAACAGTTGCCAAATTTCTTGTAGTAACCAGTAGAGAAGCCATCTGGTCCTGGGGAGGAACCAAGTTTAAGGGCCTTAATGGTGTCCAAAACCTCCTCCTGAGTGAATGGACCCTCCAGGAGGTCCCTATGTTCCGCTGACAAGGATGGTAGGGGAATGTCCTCAAAAAATGTTTGTTGCGCCTTGTTTGGGACTGAGCGATCAGGTTTGTACAGGTCAGAATAGAAGTTCAGGAAGGTGTCCATAATCTTAGCTGGGTTCTGAGTCAGATCCCCCGAGGGTGTGCGGATTTTAGGGAAGGCCAACGTGCGCTGTTTGGGACTCAGCTTTGTGGCCAAGCGAGAGCCTATCCTATCAGTTTGGGAGTAGAATTTGGCTCCGGTCCACCTAAGGTGTTGTGCAGCAGCCGTCGTCAGGGCGAGAGGCGAGCCCGCGTTTCATCTAACCGGGCGAGAGATTCGGATGTGGGATGACGTTTATGGGTTTTAGACAGCAGACGGAATTCTTCCGAGAGTTTAAGTGTATCAGCCCTATGCTCCGCCCTGAGTTTGGCGGCTAGCTGTATCAGCTTCCCTCGAATGACCAACTTATGAGCCGCCCATACTGTGGAAGGGGAGACCTCGCTCGTCGCGTTAGTCGTGAAATAGTCCTTAATGTCTGCTTCCAGTAAGGAGCATTGTATCGGGTCGCTCAAAAGCGACTCTCTCAGACGCCAACGAGGCCGGTTACCCATGCCTGTAGATCTCTGAGCTGTCACTGTGACCATGGAATGGTCCGAGAGGGGGGAGTCTATGATTTTAGAATGTCTTATAAGAGGAATCGTCGCCGCGTGAATAAAAATGTGGTCTATCCTAGCAAAGGAATTGTGGGGCGCAGAAAAATGTGTATAGTCTTTCGTTCTTGGGTTGGCTTCGCGCCATGCATCAATCAGACCCGCAGTATGAAGTAGATTAGCTATTTTAGAGCTCTGTTTAGATGGGCGCTTTGGTTTAGATTTACCGTCTGCCAGCTTGTCAAGGGAGAAGTCAAAAGCTATGTTAGAATCTCCGCCCATATAAACCGTCCCCTTGAGGTGGGGCTGTAACTTGTTTAATAAGGAGTCAAAAAAGGGTCTCTGGCCCTTGTTGGGTGTGTAGTAAGAGACAAAGGTATATAACTCCCCGTCTATATGTCCGGAGACCAGGACATAGCGTCCCTGGGGGTCCACTATTGTTTCCAAAGGAGAAAGGTTGATATGTCGGGCGAAACAAATAGCTACAGTAGGTGACTGGGATATTGTGTCAATCTCGCTCCCTTTCTCGGCGAGATTGACCACCTACGAGCCCCATCGAGGGAGCCAGCGCCGAGCTGGCTTGCCGCGATGGAGACAAAGCCGTCATAGAAGCGACGGGGATCCGACGCGGATTCCCGCCAATTCTACACGTGGGCGGAGTTTGTTATGAATCCTGAAGGAGAAATCCCCGCCGGATTTTTAAAGAAAAATCCGGCATGGGTTCCCCCCTCAGGAGCATAACGGGCCCTTAGGTCTGTTATGGGTTGTAAGGAGACCCCCTACGCCGAAAAAACGGCGTGGGGGTCCCCCCACAATCCATAACAGACCCATATCCAAAGCACGCCGGCCGGCCGGTCAGGAAGGGAGTGGGGGCGAGCGAGCGCCCCCCCCCCCCTCCTGAGCCGTACCGGGCAGCATGCCCTCAACATGGGGGGGTTAGGTGCTCTGGGGCAGGGGGCGCACTGCGGCCCCCCACCCCAGAGCACCCTGTCCCCATGTTGATGAGGACAGGGCCCCTTCCCGACAACCCTGGCCGTTGGTTGTCGGGGTATGCGGGCGGGAGGCTTATCGGAATCTGGAAGCCCCCTTTAATAAGGGGGCCCCCAGATACCGGCCCCCCACCCTAAGTGAATGAGTATGGGGTACATTGTACCCCTACCCATTCACCTGCAAATAAAAAGTGTAAACACAAATAAACCACACAGGGTATTGAAATATTTTATTAGTTGGCCGCCGGGGGGGGTGTGTATGATCGCTTTTATAAAACCGCCCCCCTCCGGCGGGCTTCTGTGGGGGGTGGGTGCCGCCGTCTGGTTCTCTTCCGCCGCCGGGGGGGGCGCTTTGATAAAAGCGCCCACCACCCGGCGGGCTTCTTTCGACGTCTTCGGCGGCTGGGGGGTCTTCTCCCACTCTCCGGGGTCTTCTCCTGCTCTCCGGGGGTCTTCTCCGCTCTCCGGGGGTCTTCTCCGCTCTCCGGGGGTCTTCTTCTTCTTCAGGACTCGCCGCCGCTAACTTTGTGTGTTAGCTCAATTACTAGCGGCGGCGAGTCCCCTCCTCTGTGACGTCGTCTTCTTCTTCTTCTCCAGATGTTGACGCGACGCTTCCTTCCGCTGTTATGCCGGGCGCGCGGCTCGCAGCGAGTTATATAGGCCTGTCTTGTGACGTCGCAGTCCCATCATGCTCCGGTAGGTAGCACGTGGTACCTACCGGAGCATGATGGGACTGCGACGTCACAAGACAGGCCTATATAACTCGCTGCGAGCCGCGCGCCCGGCATAACAGCGGAAGGAAGCTTTGCGTCAACATCTGGAGAAGAAGAAGAAGACGACGTCACAGAGGAGGGGACTCGCCGCCGCTAGTAATTGAGCTAACACACAAAGTTAGCGGCGGCGAGTCCTGAAGAAGAAGAAGACCCCCGGAGAGCGGAGAAGACCCCCGGAGAGCGGAGAAGACCCCCCAGCCGCCGAAGACGTCGAAAGAAGCCCGCCGGGTGGTGGGCGCTTTTATCAAAGCGCCCCCCCCGGCGGCGGAAGAGAACCAGATGGCGGCACCCACCCCCCACAGAAGCCCGCCGGAGGGGGGCGCTTTTATAAAAGCGATCATACACACCCCCCCCCCCCCCGGCGGCCAACTAATAAAATATTTCAATACCCTGTGTGGTTTATTTGTGTTTACACTTTTTATTTGCAGGTGAATGGGTAGGGGTACAATGTACCCCATACTCATTCACTTAGGGTGGGGGGCCGGTATCTGGGGGCCCCCTTATTAAAGGGGGCTTCCAGATTCCGATAAACCTCCCGCCCGCATACCCCGACAACCAACGGCCAGGGTTGTCGGGAAGGGGCCCTGTCCTCATCAACATGGGGACAGGGTGCTCTGGGGTGGGGGGCCGCAGTGCGCCCCCTGCCCCAGAGCACCTAACCCCCCCATGTTGAGGGCATGCTGCCCGGTACGGCTCAGGAGGGGGGGGGGGGCGCTCGCTCGCCCCCACTCCCTTCCTGACCGGCCGGCCGGCGTGCTTTGGATACGGGTCTGTTATGGATTGTGGGGGGACCCCCACGCCGTTTTTTCGGCGTAGGGGGTCTCCTTACAACCCATAACAGACCTAAGGGCCCGTTATGCTCCTGAGGGGGGAACCCATGCCGGATTTTTCTTTAAAAATCCGGCGGGGATTTCTCCTTCAGGATTCATAACAAACTCCGCCCACGTGTAGAATTGGCGGGAATCCGCGTCGGATCCCCGTCGCTTCTATGACGCACTCGCTGGAATGTGCTTTTACTATTCCAGCGAGTGCGAGATATCTGCAGCCTGTCGCCGAGATTCAGCGCGATGCTGGCGTGCTAAAAACACATTCTCGGCGGCAGGCACTGTACCCCTTTTGTTTTGTTATCCGCTGATGCTAGAAAAAATTGGGGGAAACGCTGATGAAGGAACGTTGGTCTGTAAGTGGATGGGAAGTGTGTCTCTTGCAATAGGAGGACATCCGCGTGCATAGAGTGATAAAGTTGGAGGAGTTTTCTGCGTTTGACTGGGGAGTTGAGGCCCTGTGTGTTATGCGAGATAATTTTGAGAAGAGGCGGGGGAGAGTGTGTGTCAGTCATGGATCAGAGGAGAGGAATCTATACCAAGAAGACGTGGCCTACCTTGATCTTGTGAGGGAGTCTCTTTTCTGTGCACGGACCGACCGAGAGTCCTGATTCCGGGACCTGGGAGGACAGACCGAAAATCCTTGCGGGACCGCCAACCACTCCGATGAGCATGAGAGAAGGAGAGAGAGAAGGAAAGAGATGAATAAGAGGGAGACAAGAGAAAAAATAACATTAGCCATGTCAACTTGGAACAAAAAAAAACATGCGAACAGTAACACAATTTGATCTTTTTCGGAGGGTCCCCAGACTCCTCCCCCACCCACCCGGGCGAGGCGTCTAAGCCTACCCCTTCCTCCCAACCGATGGGGAGGCAGTGTCCCCCCATAGCAGGGAGGCTTAAAGTCGAACTGGCAGCACCAAATGGGCTCCCAATCCTGTGGAGGCGCACTGAGTCCACCACAGGCCTGCCACCTTTGAGGGAAAAAAAAAAAAGGGAGAAGCCATCACTTAGGGCCTACCACGAGCCCATGATACCCAGTAACCGAGCACCCCAACTCCCGAAGGAGTGCTAAAAAAGAGTCGAAGTAGGTAGAGGGCTGGGGAAGAAAAAAAAAAGGGGAGAGACCCCCCGTGACCCTGAGCTACTGAGGTAACCCGTCACACAGGCCCCCCTCCCAGGGAATGACGAAGAACCGAGAAAGGAGTGTGAACCAGACATAGCCCTTACAATCAGGGAGGCCGCTAGAGCGCAAGGGCTCCGGGCCCTCACCCCCCCCCCCCCTCAGCGCCGCACCGACTGACCCAATGTCAGACAAGGAGCCCAGGCCCCCTGGCAGGGACAAACCATCCAATTTAAAGTCTGTTCATTAGCTAAATGTTCAGAAACGGGCCGTCAGTGGGAGCCAAAAAAAAAGAAAAAGTAAGATAATAAAAAATTAATTAATAAAACAGGGAGAGGGGGGACTCCCCAAAAACCACTGGTAAGGGACAGTCATTCAGGAGCACAGCCCTGTTCCGAAGGAGGAGCAGAGTACGTTGACCTTCAGGACTGCACATGTTCTTTGGAATGCTTATAGCTTTGCTTCAGCTAGGATTGTTGTAGTGGGCTTGCAGGCGAAGGCCTCTTCGTGGAAGCGGGAGCTCCTCTGTTGGTAAGGGAGGCCGGAGGATCCAAGGAGATCAGGCCCAACTGAATCAGGAGGCGCTCCCCTTCTGTAAGGGAGGAGAATCCGAAACTTTTATTCTTGTAGGAAAAGTTCAGGCGGAGTGGAAAGGACCATCTGTAAGTGATATCTTTGTCCATAAGGACCTGCAATAAGGGCTTGAGGGCACGCCGTTTTTGGACTGTATACGGAGAGAGATCAGCAAATATTTGAATCCTGTGTCCATTTAACATAAGGTTGTCTGCATATCTGGATTTTCTCATCACCTCCTCCTTAACCGAGTAGTAGTGCGGTTTAACTATAATGTCCCTTGGCAGGCCATCAGACCGGGGAGGTTGCAGTGCCCTATGCGCTCTGTCCAGCTCCAGGCGGTGTTCAGCTATGTCAGGGATAAGGTTTTTAATGAGCGATTTCACCGCCACTTGTACTTCCTTGTCAGATTCAGGCACCCCCCTTATCCTAAAATTATAGCGTCTCGATTTATTTTCGAGGTCGTCAATCTTTGCAAAAGCAGTTTCCAATTGGTCCTGCATCTCCTGCATCCTAGCATGTGCCTCAGTAACAGACAGCAGCATCCCTGTATGAGGGTCTGTCATGGGAGTAGTAGGGTAGCCTGCACTCATCCTGCCCAGCAAAGACTCCGTGGAGGCAGGAGAAGAACTTGGTGCCAGGGGGGGATAGTCCATACCTGGGGATTGCAGCTGTAGCAGGTCCTGGTCAGCGATGGAGTCCTCTAAGTTGTCTGAGGCCTGCAGGCCTTGCGCCGCCGCCGCCATCTTGGCATAGCTGAGGGGGCCGGGTGAGGCTGCCATCTGACCGGAGAGGTCCCTCCTGGCCGGCTGTGAGGACATCCGCGATGTCAGCGCGGCTTCCCCTGTACAGCGGGACCGGTTTGGAAGCTGGGTGGACGAGATTAGGCTGCGGTGGAGCGGAGCTCTAGAAGCCGGCGGCCATCTTGGTAGCTGCCGCGCATGCGCCTCTTAGAGAAGATTTTTACATCCACATTAAGAAGCGAGATTGGCTTTGGTGTTCTCATTACATCAGAAGGGTCTTTATTCTCTTTCAGAATCACCGTGATGTAGGCTTCCAGCAAGGAGTTAGATTTGCACGGTGAACCCGCCAAAGAATTGAAGACCCTAAGGAAACCAGGTGCCAACAGATCCGCAAAGTGCCGTAAGGCCATCAGGCCCTGGGCTTTTCCCTGGTTTCGTAGCCTTCAACGCTTCCCCCCCATTCTTCCGCTGAAAGTGGTGTGTCTAAGGCCAGCTGTTCTTCTGTGGACAGTGCTTGTGGGGAGAATCGGCACAAGAAATCTTCCATCATGCTTGCTCGCACCTCTGGCGAGACCATACCCTCCTCGCTTGCCTTAATATTAGACAGTTTGCTATAATAATCCCGAAACTGCAATATCCTCATTTCTGGTATAGGTTCTACCCTGAATATCCCTTACATTATGGATGGTAGAAGCGAGAGTACATTTCTGTGTGAAACTTGCCAGTAACCTACCCGGTTTGTTCCCTTGTTCATAGAACAGCTTCTGCGACAACATAAATCACTTTCGAGCTCTCTTGTACAGTTCCTCGTGGTGAAGGGCTCTCGTGTCTGCTAATTCAGCTGCTACGCTCATCGCCAGGGAGCATTTATGTTGAGCCTCCAATTTGGAGATTTTCCCTGCTAGGGTCTGAATAAGAGCTCTGTGCTCTCTTTTTCTCCTAGCTGCCATTGACAGCAAGTGCCCTCTCACAACACATTTATGTGCCTCCCACTGGGTCATGGGGGACACATCTGGGGTGTCGTTATGACAGAAAAAATCTCCAATGACCTGTTTGAGGACGCCGACATCCGCAGCATCCGTAAGAAGAGAAGCATCTAGCCTCCAAAGCTTAGTGGACGACTCCCTTTGTGAGAATCCTAAGGTCAAAGTAACCGGATAGTGGTCGGAAAGGACC
The DNA here is from genome assembly GCA_029574335.1 of Rana kukunoris. Lineage (NCBI taxonomy): Eukaryota > Metazoa > Chordata > Amphibia > Anura > Ranidae > Rana > Rana kukunoris. Next base: position 270,883,100 of record CM056059.1, on the reverse strand, counting down.
ATAGTTTCAATCGTCGCATCATAAACATAGGACAAATCCTTTTGTGAAATAAAAAGATAATCCAGCTTAAAGCATCGCTGATGCGGGGGGAGAGAGAAATGTATAATCTCTTCCCTGGATTCAGGGTGCGCCATGTATCATGGAGCGCCAAAGAGGCCAGCCCCAGTTGTGCCTGTCTTAGAGCTGCAAAGGGGAGGGAAAACGTCCCTGTGGAAGTATCGAGAATCGGGCCTAGGGCCATGTTGAGGTCACCCCCTAGGATCAGAAGCCCAGACTTGAAAGTAGTAAGTTTCATAAGCACGTCTTTCAGGAAGGACACCTGCTTAGAGTTCGGACAATATATGTTTGCAAGCGTCACTGGTCTACCATTCCAGGTCCCTTTAAGGAAGATAAATCGTCATTCTGGATCGAGCACCTGGTCTGTGAGGTGGAATGTAAACGACTTTGCGAACAGGATCGCCACCCCTTTCGTCTTAGAGTCAGCACAGGTCACATACAAAGCAGTAGGGTATCTCTGGTTTGTAAGACGTTGAATTGCGCTAGATTTAAAATGAGTTTCCTGAAAAAAAAATGATTTGAGCCCTTTGTCTATGGGCCTTTGCCAGAAAACGAGTGCGTTTTTCAGGGACATTGAGGCCTTTGGTGTTTACCGAAAAAACCTTCAGCGATAGAGGAGCCGTATGCTGCATTATGGTTGCCATGTAGGTGTATCAAAGGTGGCGTTCCCCGCCTCCACCAGCTACAGACGGAGAGGGAAAACGGGGGGGCGGGACAAAACGAACCCCAAAAAAAAAGAAAAACCCCCACCAGGGGAGAGGGAGAGAGGAAGGAAGAGTAAAGGGACAGAACAGAAAAGAAAAAGAAAGGTGGCACAGAGAATAGGAAAGGGGATAGGTACAGCACCTACCCCTACACTGCCCAGTTTCTGAAAACTAGTCTGTGGTACCTTCCCCAAACTGGAAGGACCTTCTACTATGTGGGTGGTGATCACAATACCAGAGGCAGTCCAAAGCCTGTTAGACTTACCTAAAAAGAGAACTATGGTTATCCCCAGATCAGGATAACCCAAAACTATGCCGGAAGGTTCAAGATGGGAATCTGCCTCTCCTGAGGTAGGAGTGTGGACTAACACCCAAACTAATCCTATCCCCCCGCCCAGAAACCAGACATAGGAAATAACCACTGCAAGGAAAACCCTCGAAAAAAAACTCAAAACTCGGGGGTAGGCCACCATATCCCACATCCCAGTGGGCACCGGCGTCACCACCCCCATCCAGAGCCCCTCCCCCCAGAAATGAACCCCTGGGGTGCCACTCTTGGAAAGCTTCATGAAATAGCATAACCCAATATCAGCCCGGGCAGGAGCCGCAACCCTGATCCCCACACCCCCAAGTGCCCACCTAAGGCGAGCATCCCGCGGGTGAGGCCCCCACAAAATGCAGTCCCCTTTATAGACCTCCCCAAAAAAAAGGCAAGAAGAAAAAGCCCTACAGGTGAAAAACAGGGGGGTGGAATATTTATGGTCCGAGGGGCCCTCGGAGAGCACTGCTAAGTGAAACTACAGTAAGCCAAAACAGACAAACTTTCAAAACTACAGAAAGAAAAACCACGTGAGCTTTTAACTTAGAATATAAACTATAGGGTGATAATATCCGCAACAGGATCCCCTATTTACCCCTTTACAATCAAAAGAACCAAGCAAAATGTCCATCCCCCAATGCCACCGGGCCTCAGCCGAGGTCTGGAGCCAGAGCGATGTACATGCATAGCTTACCAGAACACGCAACCCCCAAGGCCCCCGGACACCGCCCCCATCAAAGACCGGAGCAGTACCCTAGGGTCCCCAGGGGGTATACACCCCACTTCTCAAAACATCAAGCATGGCAAAAGGCAGCCAGGCACTGAGTCCCACATCCCATATATTATGGCATTAGTATACCAAGAGGTAAAAATAGTGACCATTTGGAAAGGGGGAAAGGGAGAGGGAAATGGAAGGGTGGGGAGGGAAAGATATAGAGGAAGGGGCAGGAAAGAGGGGGAATGCCCAAAAAAAGGGGGGGGGCTAAAGGGAGGGGGGAAGAAGCAGGGGTAGCTCTAAAAATACCATGCAACACATCAAATCAGGCAACACTATATACAATGGATCGTCCAATTTGACCTGAGCTATTGAATAAATGAATGAATGAATAAAAAATGTATATAGCGCAGCACATGCAAACTAAATCGCCTCTGGGCGCTTGTTGTTCCTGTCTCCTTTGATATCAAGAGATGAGTCTTGATCTTCCTCCTGAAGGCTAAATGGTTTTCCTCCAACCGAATGCTGGTTGGTAAAGCGTTCCATAGTCTGGGACCTTGGAGCTTGAATCTTCTTTCTCCTTTGGACTTGTAAATGGCTTTCGGTATCTGGAGCAGATTTTGGTTGGTATTGATTGGAATAAGCACAATGATGCATCGGTGATGAGTCCCCGTGGAGCAAGTGTTAGTGCACAAGGTTAGTCAAGCGCCCTAACAGGAAGCAAGTGTTGACCTAGAAGGGGCAAGCTCTCCCTCTATATCGTCTCTCAGGGATGTGGAAGTCTGAAATGGCACATCTGTGGCATGTAGTCCGGCCTGCCGCAATGCGCTCCATAGCTGACAGCATAGTCAAAATGTAAAGTCAAAATGCAGCCATCAGGAGTCACCCCAATCAATGTTTAGGCCATGGGTCACACCACTACTGGGCTCTTATCACAACAAAAGAGCTCTAGTTAACCACTACTTCCCAAAATTAGGGTCAGCAACTAGACAATAATGACAGTCTAAGTTAATATGGAAGCTTGGGGAGGTGAGTGCGGAAAGGAGACCGTGACTAGCTTACCGAACCATGGTCACTGTTCTCAATTATCTGTACGCCGCCAGACAGATGACATTGATTCCTGCGGACTGTCCTCTGTCTCCATGTCTCCACGTACCCTAGGCGGAGGGACATTGGATGGTCTACGTCGCCTCTGCCGATTCCTCTGTGAGCGTGGAATGTTATCCGGTTGGGTGGGGATCCAGGGGTCTGGCTGGAAAAACGCGCCATACCAATCAGGAACGCTGACAGCAGGGATGCCCAGGGTGGCACAAAATTGCTGAAGATCCGTAGGTGTCCTCAACGATGCCGTTCGGTTGCCCGCTGTTGCTTGGAGACAAAATGGAAATTTCCACTTGTAAATAATGTGCCTGTCATGTAAGACCTGCAACAGCTATTTGCCTGTCTGCTGCTTCCTCACCATAGGGACTGCAGAGTGCCCGTGGACATAACATCCTCAGGTTTTCCAACTACTAACCTGTTAAGCATCCCAGCCACCTACTGGCTGTTTAATCTATTGCTTTGCTTGCTGTTTTGTTTCACTTATGCCGCAATAAGCTACCCCAATTATAAGTTCGTTCTTAGTGGAGGCTGTGATGACCTAAACCCCAAACTCTCTGTGAACTTAGAGAGTGATCTGGCGGTTGAGACCTGAGTAACCTCCGCAGCTGAGATCCAGACCCATAGTCCAGAATCCAAGTAGTTAGCAGAGTCCTAACACTATGCTGCAACGTGATGGCGGATAGGTTCTGGAACAGTTGGATGCGTGCCCCCTCATATTCCAAATTAGCATGATTGCGCACCAGACGCAGTATGTCTTCCTTCTTTTTTTTTATAAATTCTTTATTTTTGAATTTTTTTTTTCTTCTTCCATACAGATAACTTAAGCAAACTTTAAACAATACCATTTATACAATAACATTCTTATCTTAGTCTGCGTCGTCTTATCAAACAGCTCTACCACTTTTATTATAATTAACCTGGGACCCCCCCTGGTTACCCAACCTCCCAATAGAAAAGCTTGCCTCCAACCTTTGGGACAGGTAAACAAAAAAAAAAAAGAGAAAGAAGGAGAAAAAAATAAAAAATAAAATAAAAAAAAGGGGGGGAGAGAGAACCGGCTCCTCGTGCCCTTATGTGTTCCGTTCCCTATATTCCCTATATGGTGACCAAATCTCCCAGTATTTTTCTTCTTGTTCTCTCAGTACCATCGTTAAGTTTTCCATCTGCTGAATCTCCGCTATTCTCCCCATCCATTGCGCTTTTGTTGGGGCTACTGTACTTTTCCAAAGGGATGGTATACACGCTTTTGCTGCAGTAAGTAAATGTCTCAGTAAGGAATTTTTATAATTTTCATTAGATAGCGGAATATCATGCAGTAGGAAAACTGACGGTTTTTCCTCAAGAGACACATCTGAAATTTCTTTGATTGTTTCCGACACCATTTTCCAGAAATCTCTCAGTCTGGGACATTCCCAAAATAGGTGCAGTATAGTGCCTTCCGCGTTATGACAGCGCCAGCATTGGTTAGACACATGAGGGAATATCCGATTGAGTATTGTCAGAGTTCTATACCACCTGGTTAGGATTTTGTATCCTCCTTCCTGGTATTTAGTTGCCATTGATGATTTATGCGCAAATAACAGAATTTTCTTTTTCTGCATTTCCGTGAAGGTGACTCCTAAGTCCCTCTCCCAGGCTTGTACAAAGGCCAACACTTGAGGGGCTTCCAGTTCTACCAACAGCGCATACATAGCTGATAGTGCATGTCTAACTGGTTCCCCCTTTAAGCAGATCTGTTCAAATCTGGAAAGTGAGCGAATTCCTGATTTAAATTGTGTGAGTGATCTTAGGAACACATTGAGTTGTATTAGCCTGAAGGGATCTAGGGCTTCAAATTCCCTTTCAATCTCCCCTCTATTCATTACATAGTTATTACTCATAAAATGAACAATCCTACTCCTTCCTTGCCGCCTTAGTTCCTTGAAACGTTGGTCTACTAACCCTGGTTCAAAACTTGGGGTCCCCAATACTGGTAACATGGGGCTCGGACACATCGACATCCTAGTTTTCTTAAATGATTTTTTGTATTGTGGCCCCCACAGTGGGATGTCTTTTCACCTCCTGGGGGATCACATCTTCTGCAATCCATATTATTCCTTCCAGGGGTATAGTAGTTATAGATTGTTCTAATTGTATCCATGGTTTTTCCTTTTGTATTGAGCACCAATCCAAGACACGTGTCCGATGTGATGCAACATAATAGTTTACCGGGTCCGGAAGGCCGACCCCTCCTCTTTCTTTTGGTAACGACAACACCGCTCTACGTACCCTCGGGGATTTCCCTGCCCAAATAAATTTCACAAACGTCGATCTGAGATCTCTTAGAAAACCTGTAGGTAACCTAATAGGCAGGGTCTGAAAAAGGTATAAGAGTCTGGGCATTACATTCATTTTAATGATATTTATCCTCCCGAACCAAGTAAATGCTTCCTTATCCCACCTCAGAAAATCCTGTTTTATCTGTCGGATCAATGAAGCGTAATTCAGTTCAAAAACTTGATTCAATTTATTTGGTATTTTGGTCCCTAAATAACAGATATGTGAGTCAGTCCATCTAAACCCGAAATTCTCAGACAATTGTTGTTTCATTTTCCCATTCATTTCTACTCCCATTGCCTCGGATTTACTGTAGTTTACCTTGAAGTTGGATACCTCTCCATATTTTCGTACCTCCTGTAACAGTACTGGTATAGATAGCACTGGTGACCTTATAAAGAACAGTAAATCATCCGCATACACGGCAACTTTATGTTCTCTATCTCTTGTTACAATACCTTTGACATCTGCATTGGCCCTAATTGTCCTCAAAAAAGGTTCTACAGTTAGGATAAATATGATAGGTGAAAGTGGGCATCCCTGCCTTGTTCCATTACCAATTGCAAATGTTTTAGACATCCGATCATTCACCTTAACACTTGCTTTTGGGCAAGAGTATAGACTTGTGATCCAGTTCATCATCCATTTTTTCAGCCCTATATGTTGTAGTACCACCCTCAAAAATATCCAATCTACCCGATCGAATGCTTTTTCCGCATCAGCGGAAATAATCGCTAACGGTTTCTGTTGTATGTGGGCTATCTGTATGGCACTAAGAACCCTTTGGGTGTTCTCCCTCCCTTCTCTCCCTGGGGTAAATCCCACCTGATCTGGGTGTACAATCACCGGGACATATCTCACTAATCTGTTAGCTAGAATTTTCATCATAATCTTCAGATCTACATTTAATAGCGATATTGGCCGATAACTGGCACATTGCGTTAGATCTTTTCCCTCTTTAGGGATTAATGTAATATAGGCCTTCAGTGTACCCATCAGGACCCGGTGCCCTTCCTGGTTTCAATGCTTTCAAAGCCTCTGTAAATTCCTCTATACTAATTGGATCATCAATACTTGTTGCTTCTTCTTCCGATAGCCCAGGTAGGCCTGAGGCCAATACATATTCTTTCGCCTGTTGTTCTTTAGATGTCATCTTTACAGTAGCCTGTTGGCCCGCTATCCTATAGAGTTTCGAATAGTATTCTCTGAATGTGTTGCCAATTTCTTGTGTAGATTTGACTAAGGTATCTCCCTGCGTTTTTATCTGATCAATATGATTCCTCGATCTTTTTTCTCTAAGGGCGTTTGCCAGCATTCTACTGGGTTTGTTTCCAAACTCATAGTATGAGCGCCTACATCGAGTTAATTTCGCTTTAGCCCTATCTATCAGTAAGTTATTTAATTCTTCCCGTAATCTCATAAGTTTTTCTTCTAACAGTTGCGTTTGGGCTTTTTTATGTGCCATTTCTAGTACCTTAATTTCCTCTAATAGTGAATCTAGTTTGGCCCCCTGTACTCGTTTCCTAAAAGCCCCTAACAATATGAGAATACCTCTGATATAGCATTTGTGTGTTTCCCAGCAGCATAGTGGAGATGTTTCCTCTGCGTTATTAGCTATAAAAAAAGCCTCTATTTCTTGTGCTATTTTGTATTCGGGTTCCGTCAGGAGTGTCTCATTTATCCTCCAGTTCCATTCTCTTGGGCTTGTCTCTCCTAATTCCACTGTGCAACTAATTGGCGCGTGATCCGATAATGTAAAGGAGTCAATAGATGCCTCTCTCATAAGCTGTAATGCATTTTGCGATATGAATATATAATCAATTCTAGTATATGTCTTATGTTTCACTGAGAAAAACGTATAATCTCTATTTTGAGCATTTAAAGTTCTCCACGTGTCCACTAATTGCAGGTCTTGTAATAATCTTTTAGCTCTGCAGAGTTTGGAGTGAGACATCCATAGTAGGATCCAGTGCCATATTTAAATCGCCTCCCATTATTATAATCCCCTCTTTGTTTTGATGAACCAGGTTCAGATATTTTTCCAGGGCTCCAACTTGATCCTCATTCGGTAGGTATATATTTACCAATGTCACCTTTTGTTCACATAAAGAGCCGACTATAATAAGGAGGCGACCCGTCTCATCTCTAACTGTCTTATGTTCTTTCCATTGTATTTGACTTGACACCATAATTGTTACACCATTTGCTTTAGCAGTCTGCGATACACTATGATACACATTAGAGAATCTGCGGTTCCCCAATCTTGGAATTTTATCATTTCTAAAATGCGTCTCTTGTAGGAAAATAATCTGAGATTTTAATCTACTTAATTCAGCCAATAGTCTTGTACGTTTTTCCAGACTATTTAGCCCCTTGACATTGTATGAGGTAAAATGTAACCTTGTCATCTTATCCTCACTACTTCTCAGATAGAGAGCACTGTCACACGGCAGGGTTGTACCTGCCTTCCCCCCCTAAAGAAGAAAAGAAAAAGAAAGGAAAACAAAACAGAGCACGGTTCTCGGGATCCGAGGTTCAGCGCCACTCCAAGTTCCGTAATCTCTGGGCTTTTGCAGACTCTATGCCCCAGCAAGTCTGCCTGCAATTTGCCAGACAAAAAAAAAAAGAGAGGATGATTTAAACGTCTCCGACTTCCCTCCACTTGGAGGAGAGACGTTAAAAATAGGGAAGAGTGGATAACCACAGTGACGACCCGAGCCCCCTTATTTACCCGTATGCACCCGACATTTTACCTGCCTATCTTACCCTCTACTCTTGTTTCCCCTCCCTCTCATCTTTAGCACTCATTTTAAATTCTTATCCTATTCCTACCCCTACTAAAGAAAGCTACAGTCCCTTCTGCATCATCAAAACATGGTGTTATAACATTGATATCATATTATTAACATTTGTTATTATCGTCTTCCAATGGCTCCATATATTAAGGATGGCCAAAAAAAATAAAAAATAAATAAAAAAAAGAAAGAAAGAAGAAGAAAAAATAAATAAAAGAATACTACTATTCAAATACACATGTATATACATACATATAAACCACCATATCCCCATATAACTTAGCTCAACCTGGCAGCACATATATCTCCATATGGCATAAACACATTATTCTAAAATAAATTAACACTTTCCCTCTTATGGGGTCTCTTCATCCATGTATACTCAGTGAAGCCTCTTCAGTCACTAATTATACTCTAATTTTTCCCTCTCCTGGGTCTAAGTCCCTTTGGTCCTCCCAACCACAGGGTTTTTCTACCCCCTGTGACCTTTCTTAATATGTGGCTTGTGGTCTGTGATATCTTCTTACTCATTAGCTCCCACACTCTTCTACCCTTCCCTTAACAGTGTCCCCTAACCCTGTGTCTTAAAGAAAAAAAAAAGTGGATTCTTCCCCTCCTGTGCCTATATTGGATCGCCTTAGGTTGATCCTAATCAATATATACCTACTATGTGAGTCTACAATGTGTCGCATTTGCGACATTAGTGACCTTTGTGACCCCCCCTCCCTCATCCCTCTCCCTGAATACTTTGGGTGACCCCCCCTAACCAGTCAGAGAGGAAAAAAAAATACAGAACATTTATGTATGTATTATGTGATATATAGTGAGAAAAAAAAAAAAAAAGGCAACTCGAACCCCTATAGTCTCCTGCATTGTTAGACCCCTTCCGGTCTATTCTCCATCTCTCACTTTATGTCCCTTCACCCTCTTTCCTGCACTATCTCGGCCCCATGGGAAAAAATAAATAATTTAAACCGGAAAGGAAGAGAGCCCCCTTTTCTTCCATTGTCTCCCTACCGTGACCAATTACTTCTTGCTATACAGAACCTCAGCAGAACCTTATATCTTATCCCAACGACGGCAGAAGGCTCTCGCCCACCCTACTCCCCGTAAAAACAAACAAAAAAACAAACAAAAAAAAAAAAAAAAAAAAAAAATCGAAAAGTAAAAATGTCCAGTTATCTCTCCAAACCTCTCTCCAGATATGTATAGACTCAGAGACCAGCAGAAGAAAAAAAAAAAAACCCTCCCCAAAAAAAAATAAAAAAAAAATAAAAAAAATTCTATCCTTGATTCAGTTAATTAATCTTATCCAGACTTATCCGGACTTATTGTGTCGCTAAGCTGGGTATTCCCCCACTGCCGGTAACTCTGTCCAATTAGAAATCTCAATAGGCTCCAACTCCAGCCGTCTAAAAAGTTCGGGTAGTTGGCCAGGGTTCTTCAGATTGAAGCTTTGACCCCCTTTTTTATAAGCACCGCCAATGGATACCCCCATCTATATGTGGCTCCCTTAGATAATAGATAATCCAACAATGGCTTCAGAATACGCCTCCTCATTTTAGTATGTTTACAAAGATCTGGGTATATCTGTATTTCGTTATCCATATACTTCACTGTACCCTCCTGCCACGCCGCCCTTAATATGTCCTCCTTTACCCTAAAGAAGTGTATTCTACACAGCACATCTCTAGGCTTAGTGTATGTTGGATTGCGGGTAGTGGGTACTTTGTGTACTCGATTAAGCTCGATCGGGGTGTTTGAGGGGCATTTTAAAAGTTGATTCAGAATCGCGGTGACAGTCTCTCTTAAGGCTACTCCTTCCATCTCCTCGGGTATACCCTTTATCTGAATATTGTTCCTTCTGCTTCTGTTTTCGGATTCCTCAGCCTGCAGCTGTAACAGGATCATCTGCTGCTGCTGCACAGCTATTTGCTCTTGGTCGGTGGCGATTCCTTTTCCAACTCACCCCACCTTATGTCTGCTCCAGCCTGCAGTGATATGTCACCTGGTTCAAGCTGTGTTCCTTGTCGTATCTCCTCAGACTGTGATACTGGCATTTCTACCTTGCCTTCTGAGCGCCTCAGCGAGACCTTCGCCAAACCCCCAGTTAATACTTTGGAGCCACTCTGTGGTACTGACTCTAGTCTCATTACAGCTGATTCCTGCAGTGTTGCTTCTGGGAATGGTTTCTGTGTTAAAGCCATATTAAGGCTATTATCCAGTCCCTGAATTAAGTCCCTCTTCACCGTTAGGTAGCAGGTGATGTATGTATGGGTTGGGGTGGGCGGTACTCTTGCACTTCTCCCCCGCTTCGACATGGGCGACCCAGAAACCTAGAGCACAGCCCCCCTTGCGATACGGCTTACCTTCGGGACTGTTACGCGTTGGGCTGCCGGTATGCTGAAGAGCCGTCAGGTCCTAATTCACCGCGAGATCGCAGATGCGCTACTTGCCGCCGAACTCTGCATCAACAAGGTCTGTATACACCTACTGCACGGTCTCCTTCTCACAGTCTCCCTCACGATCTCCGTAAGATCAGGGTCTGTGCACTCCTACTGTGCGGTCTGTACAGTCTCCCTCACAGTCGTGCTCGCCGTTATCTCAGTCTGCAGGGGTGCTTCTCCACTGAACTACTGCCAGTCTGTGTGAAAGATAGGTGTCCTATCGCCGGTCTCCTGATTCGGGTGCACACTAGGGCGTTTAGGCTGGGATCTCTCTGACTCTCACCCCGCCATGCTCAGACCACTCCCCCTTCCAGCGGAAGTCTCCTTTCTCCTCTCCTGACCAAAGTTCACCAAACAGCATACAGTGTCCCTAGGCAGGTCTGAATCTACCTCTGGGCCGCAGTGCTCTGTGGCATCTCTCCATTTCCACTGAGGCGTCGGGTGGTGTACCAAGGAACGTATTGAAGATTGCCCAGACTGCATGTTGTAATTGTTAGGGCCCCTCCACTGATTCCGGGATCCCCCTTACATGCAAGTTGCTTCTCCGACCCCTATTATCCAAGTCCTCTATGTGTCTATGCATGTCCACTAGATGTTGAGTGTGAAAGGAGGAGGCCCTCTGGACTTGCTGAATGGCTGCACCATGTGTCATGACGGCCGATTCCATGCGGTCCATCCTGGTAGCCACCGCTCTGATCTCCCCCTTCAGGTCAGAGATCACCGGGTACATTGCGTTTTTAATGTCCATAGCCACTTGTTGCAGGTCGGCCATGCACAGCGGGGATGAGGGATAACCCGCCCCCATAGCGTGTGGGAGGGCGGGAATCGCAGCGGAGGCAGCTGCAGGCAGCTCCATACCTGAGTCCAAGGCTTGGGATGCGGCCTGCGGGTCTGCCGGCTGTGTGCGGAACATAGCAGGGATGGTTCTGCTTTACTGCGTGGGTGGCTCCTGCTGTGATCGGGTGGTTTGCTGGTTCTTCATACCATGGAGTCGTGGGAGATGAAAGTCCCGATTTTTGGAAGCCTTAGGGAGACAGCAGGAGATCCAGGAGCTGTGGACACTGCTACAGAGCAGTGTGCGTTCCAGCATGGAGCGCGGTCCGTCGCCGTGCGACCGGAAGTGACGTGGGAACTCGGGCCAGCCAATGGGATGATGTGTTTCTCAGCATCTGCTGGTTCATCAGATCCATAGCGTCCAATAGGAGCGGACGTAATATATGAGCGGGGAATTGTCGTGATTGGTCAGCGGCGCTAGTAAACACAGTGCACACAAGGGAAACTGTGGAACTAAGGGATAGTAACATGGACTCAAGAAATTGCAAAATACACTAGAAATACTAACAAGAAAGGAAGAGGAATGACATTTTTAAAAAATATATAAGAAAATATATATAAGAAAGTATATATATATATATATATATAAAATATATATGGCAACATTTCAAATAAACACACAATCTAAAATTTCTAAAAACAAATACTATTATCATTAAAAGCGATTATCATTATCATTAAAAAGGATATAAAATATAATAATAATAATATAATGAAAAAGTGCGAGTATGGCCTCACTTAGGACTAATTAATAAGGTAATAAAGTACCATCATCCAAGTATTGTTGAGAAAAAGAGGGGGGGGGTTGTGAATGAGGGAATAGTTGCTGAAGCTAGACCCAACACATACCCGCCCAGTTGAGGTGTGACCAAAATAGGTCAGGGTAAACAATGAGATAAATAAAAAATGAATTTATTGGGTAAAAATGTTGCATTAAAAACAAACCCCCCCCCCCTCTTTTTCTCAATAATAATATAATATAAAAAATTAAGATGCAAATAAAATACATAGGAATGCACAAACAAGGCAGTCCTGTATTGCCATGCGTGTACATCAACCTGTATATTCATTATATATTCATATATATATATATATATATATATATATATATATATATATATATAGTGTGTGGTGCACGGAAATGCGTCATCAGCCAACAAAGTAAAAAAGTAAAACAAGGGCGGTGGATGTAAAAAATGATGATAATAAGAATCATAACAAAAAGAAGCAATTACGTTAAATGATGTTATTTGTTTCTATTTCCTCATTAAGGCCATGGGGCGTCATCGTATTGAGGGAATAAATCCAAAAAGTTTCCTGTCTGCCAACGATTATGCAGACAGGAAACTTTTTGGATTTATTCCCTCAATACGATGATGCCCCACGCTTGATGTACACGCATGGCAATACAGGACTACCTTGTTTGTGCATTCCTATGTATTTTATTTGCATCTTCATTTTTTTATATTATATTATTATTATTATATTTTATATCCTTTATCATATATCATTGCTATTCCCTTAACATATGATGATAGGGATAGGTTAAACTGAGTCATTCCTTAGATTTAATCTTATATTTTGTGTATGGTATGTGCGTTTGTGTATATGTGTACATATATGTGTGTATATGTGCTGTACATGTGTATGTGTATATGTATATACATTGCTCCGGTTCTGGATGTGTGGTCTGTGGTCACCCTTATACACGCATGTGTATGTATATGCGTATGGACAATTTATCTCGGCATGCACATCAATCTTATGTGCACGCTTATGTCGATTTTATTTCCCTCAGATCGATTGCTGCTTACTCTATATTGTGTCCCCCTTTTTAATGATAATGGTAATCGCTTTTAATGATAATAGTAATTGTTTTTAGAAATTTTAGATTGTGTTTATTTGAAATGTTGCCATTTATATTTATATATATATACTTTCTTATATATATTTTCTTATATATTTTTTAAATATGTCATTCCCCTTCCTTTCTTGTTAGTATTCCTAGTGTATTTTGCAATTTCTTGAGTCCATGTTACTATCCCTTAGTTCCACAGTTTCCCTTGTGTGCACTGTGTTTACTAGCGCCGCTGACCAATCACGACAATTCCCCGCTCATATATTACGTCCGCTCCTATTGGACGCTATGGATCTGATGAACCAGCGGATGCTGAGAAACGCGTCATCCCATTGGCTGGCCTGAGTTCCCAAGTCACTTCCGGTTGTACGGCGACGGACCACGCTCCATGCTGGAACGCACACTGCTCTGTAGCAGTGTCCACGGCTCCTGGATATCCTGCTGTCTCCCTAAGGCTTCCAAAAATCGGGACTTTCATCTCCGACGACTCCATGGTATGAAGCCAGCGAGTGTGAGCCCCTGCAGCTGCAGATGACAGGTTATGACACTGGACCAGCCGTTTACCCTTACTTGCCCATGTTATCACTATGTTTGTGAGTAGCCAATTTATTGTTTATAAATAATTTTTATTAAATCCTGACTTACTGCACTTAGTTTGGCACATGTCCTTCTTGTTTGTATATATCTTTCAGAGTCTGCTTCTGCTTCAGGATTGTGCTGCCACTAGTGTGATTGGACTATTAGTGAATTTTCATTGGACTTTTATTTGATTATTATTGTATGGTCATTTATTTGTTTGTTCATTCATTTGAATATTGCTTTCTGTTATTGACATGGACCTTATGATGTGCTAAATTTAATTCAATTTTATTATCGATTGTGCCTTTTAATCGTGTGCCATCTACCAATTTTACTGTAATTTATGCATCTTTACTGGGGTGTAGTACCATTGGGTTAGAAGTTTGTAATTGGATTCCTGGGTTTGCGTACAAACCGAGGAATTCAATGCCAAGTGAATAATACGTTTACGTTGGATTGGCGTAAAGATCCACCCCAGATCTCTTTCCCATTTACTAATTCCTGGCATCACAAAATCCCACTGAGGGGAGTTCAGAAATCCATACATCTTAGAAACCACTCGTGATATTCGTTCCTCATCATCACAGTAAGCCTCAAATTTTGTTAACTGTCGCCGGAAATTAGACAGTTGTCCCAGGGATCTCATAAAGTGGTTTACTTGGAGCGCCTGCCATAAACTTAATTCAAAGGTTCCCCCTGGTTTCATTAGGGACTCAGTAGTTGGCCATATTGCTGTTTGCAGGAAATTTGAAACCTGCACATTACTCTTTTCTTTTAATTTGTTAAATAGAAAATAACGAAAAAGTTGCGCTAGACTTAAAACAAATGTAGAAATATAGCAGCCAGCACCAAGAATGGACCATGTTGCATACAGAAACAAAAAAGAAAAAAAGTGCAGCGCTAAGTAATATCTGGAGTGAAACCAAATATGTGATCAAGGTATTCAAATCAGGTGCCCCAATTATGGAGCAAATATAAGAATATATAAAATAATTAATTATAATTGGGGCACCTGATTTGAATACCTTGATCACATATTTGGTTTCACTCCAGATATTATTTAGCTCTGCACTTTTTTTCTTTTTTAATTTGTTAAATGTTCTTCCCTCTATTCCTGGTAGAAAACCTGGGTTCCCCACTATAGGGAACAGGGGAGATTGGCCAGTTGAAAACTTTGGGTTTCGACAGACCTTGGCCGCGATTAACAATGTTGGGCCAATTATGGGATATTTCTTCAACATACTTGGTAATAAGTTATAGCACCAAGAGGATCTGCGTAATGGAATTAGGCTGATCTGTTGCATCATGTCCACCCATCGTTTGTAGTTCCTATGCCTGCACCAATCTACCAATCTCGTCAGGTGGGCTGCTTGAAAATATTTAGCAATGTCTGGGACTGCCATCCCCCCAAAGCACTTAGGTAACATAATCAATTCGTTTTTTATTCTTGGTCGTTTCCCTGTCCATATGAATTTTATCAGGAGGGTACTCATTTGTCGCAGGAAGGCCGCTGGGATGGCTATCGGCTGAGCTTGAAACAGGTACAAAATTTTGGGCATGATACTCATTTTAACTGTTATTTTGACCAAACCATGAATGGAATCCATGTTGCCACTTATCGAAGAGAGTTCTTACAGAATTATAAAGTGGTGGAAAAATTAATTTTAAAAACTTCCTTTAAGTTTGATGGAATCAATGTACCCAAGTACTTTAGCGCAGTCTTCCACTTAAATCCAAAGTTTGATTGTATAATCTTAAACTTCTGAGGTGGCATTGCCACACTCATTGCTTCGGATTTAGCATGATTTATTTTTAAACTTGACAGCTCACCAAATCTTTCAATCTCTCTCATAAGATTGGGAAGTGAAACATGTGGGTTGGGCATAGAAAATAACAAATCATCTGCATAAGCTGATACTTTATGTATTTGCTTTCCTATTTGTACTCCCCGTATATCCGGGTTTTGGCGTACTCTGTTTAGTAAGGGTTCCAAATAGAGTGCAAACAGTAGAGGTGAAAGAGGGCATCCTTGTCGCGTACCGTTTGTGATCTTGAAAGATTTGGAGAATACTCCATTTACTCTTACTGCGGCATGTGGGGTTGTGTAAACGCTCCTGATCCAACCGATCATTCGCTCTCCCAATCCCACATGGCGCCACACTGAAAAGAGAAAACACCAACTTACTCTGTCAAATGCTTTCTCTGCGTCGGTGTTTAAAAATATGCAAGGGATGTCTCTTTCATTAACATACTGTACCAGGTTGAGGACTTTTATTGTATTATCTCTTGCCTCTCGCGTCGGGACGAATCCCACCTGGTCCATGTCTACCAACTCAGGGAGCCATATTTGGAGCCGTGTTGCCAATACTTTCATTACATTTTTTTAAACGGTATTTAATAATGAAATCGGCCTATAACTACCGCACTCCGCCGGATCCTTGCCTTCTTTTGGAATAACTGTAATGTGAGCTAGCAGCGCATCCGGCGGAAATGCCACAGTCCGCCCCATTACATTAAAGATCTTTACTATCTGATTACCTAGTAATGCAGCAAATTCTTTGTAATATCTTATTGCGTATCCGTCAGGACCCGGAGCTTTCCCAGCCTTCATAGTTTTTAATGTTGCATTTAGTTCCTCTATTGAAATAGGGGTTTCTAGACTATTTCGAACTGGAGATGATAACCTCGTTAGATCTACTGAGGAAAGGTATTCCTCTATTTTTGACGGGTCTGACAGTGTTTGTACCAGGTTGTACAAGGTAGAATAGTATTTACCAAATTCCTCTGCTATTTCTTTTGGCTTTCGCTTTAGTTGTCCCTCCTTTCCCTTAATTTGCGGGATATATGTTGAAAGATTTTTTTTCCTTCATTTTTCCGGCCAACACCTTACTGCATTTGTCTCCAAGTTCATAATTTATTTTCCTTCCCAGTTGTATTGTTGCTTTGGCTTTGTAGCATAGAATTTCTGTAATCTGCCTTCTCAACTGTCCCAACTCTCTTCCTATCTGGGGCTCTTGTGTCCTTTTATGTTGAAGTTCCAGTGCTAGAATTTCCTCTAATAGTTTTTTAACCTGTTGTTCTCGTCTCTTTTTAAAAAAAGGATCCATGCTTAATCAGGACTCCCCTGATTACAGTCTTGTGCGCCTCCCACACCATTCCCGGGTCACTCCCAGGTGTGTCGTTCACTTGAAAGTAGGCTATAATCTCTTGAGCCACATCTTCCCTGACTTCAGCGTTCTGTAGTAAATTCTCGTTTAGACACCACTTTTTCTCCTGGGAGAGAATCGTGTTGGTCAGTGAGAGACGCAGGCTGACCGGAGCATGGTCTGACCACGTTATGCTTCCAATAGATACTTCCATCACATACAGGTCATTCTCAAAAAATTAGCATATTGTGATAAAGTTCATTATTTTCTGTAATTTACTGATAAACATTAGACTTTCATATATTTTAGATTCATTACACACAACTGAAGTAGTTCAAGCCTTTGTTTTTGTTTTAATATTGATGATTTTGGCATACAGCTCATGAAAACCCAAAATTCCTATCTCAAAAAATTAGCATATTTCATCCGACCAATAAAAGAAAAGTGTTTTTAATTTAAAAAAAAAGTCAACCTTCAAATAATTATGTTCAGTTATGCACTCAATACTTGGTCGGGAATCCATTTGCAGAAATGACTGCTTCAATGCGGCGTGGCATGGAGGCAATCAGCCTGTGGCACTGCTGAGGTGTTATGGGGGCCCAGGATGCTTCGGTAGCGGCCTTAAGCTCATCCAGAGTGTTGGGTCTTGCGTCTCTCAACTTTCTCTTCCCAATATCCCACAGATTCTCTATGGGGTTCAGGTCAGGAGAGTTGGCAGGCCAATTGAGCACAGTAATATCATGGTCAGTAAACTATTTACCAGTGGTTTTGGCACTGTGAGCAGGTGTCAGGTCGTGCTGAAAAATGAAATCTTCATCTCGATAAAGCTTTTCAGCAGATGGAAGCATGAAGTGCTCCAAAATCTCCTGATAGCTAGCTGCATTCACCCTGCCCTTGATAAAACACAATGGACCAACACCAGCAGCTGACATGGCACCCCAGACCATCACTGACTGTGGGTACTTGACACTGGACTTCAGGCATTTTGGCATTTCCCTCTCCCCAGTCTTCCTCCAGACTCTGGCACCTTGATTACCGAATGACATGCAAAATTTGCTTTCATCCGAAAAAAGTACTTTGGACCACTGAGCAACAGTCCAGTGTTGCTTCTCTGTAGCCCAGGTCAGGCGCTTCTGCCGCTGTGTCTGGTTCAAAAGTGGCTTGACCTGGGGAATGCGGCACCTGTAGCCCATTTCCTGCACACGCCTGTACACGGTGGCTCTGGATGTTTCTACTCCAGACTCAGTCCACTGCTTCCGCAGGTCCCCAAGGTCTGGAATCGGTCCTTCTCCACAATCTTCCTCAGGGTCTGGTCACCTCTTCTCGTTGTGCAGCGTTTTCTGCCACACTTTTTCTTCCCACACAGACTTCCCACTGAGGTGCCTTGATACAGCACTCTGGGAACAGCCTATTCGTTCAGAAATTTCTTTCTGTGTCTTACCTTGCTTGAGGGTGTCAATGATGGCCTTCTGGACAGCAGTCAGGTCGGCAGTCTTACCCATGATTGCGGTTTGGAGTAATGAACCAGGCTGGGAGTTTTTAAAAGTCTCAGGAATCTTTTGCAGGTGATTAGAGTTAATTAGTTGATTCAGATGATTAGGTTAAGAGCTTGTTTAGAAAATCTTTTCATGATATGCTAATTTTTTGCGATAGGAATTTTGGGTTTTCATGAGCTGTATGCCAAAATCATCAATATTAAAACAAAAAAAAAGGCTTGAACTACTTCAGTTGTGTGAAATGAATCTAAAATATATGAAAGTCTAATGTTTATCAGTACATTACAGAAAATAATGAACTTTATCACAATATGCTAATTTTTTGAGAATGACATGTAGGAAATTAAATAAAAAACAGGTCTATGCGGGAATATACTTGATGTGGATTGGAGAAGAAGGTATAGTCCCTTTCCTCTCCATGAAACATCATCCAAGCATCCACTAATTGAGCATCATGCAATTTCCGCACTACCCCCCTCTGGAGTTGATGAGGTTCCCATGGAGGTGTAAATTCTCAGATTCAGGGAGATATTAAAATCTCCCCCTAGAATTAATTTACCTTCTGCAAAATCTAACAACTCTGTGAGAGCATTCCTCAAAAATGCATATTGATGTACATTTGGGGAATACATTGTGGCCAAGGTCACTTTAATTCCTCCAATACTGCCTTTAAGAAAAAGGAATCTACCTTTTGGGTCTAAATACTTATTCTCTAGTAACCAGGGGATTCTATTGAAAATCAAAATTGATACTCCATTGGATTTTACTTCCTGGTTTCCTGCGTGATATACACATGGGAAGAATCTATTCTGAAGCAGTGGGAGGCCCCCCGTCCTGAAGTGTGTCTCCTGTATGTAAGCTATGTCTGTCCCTGAACGCTGTAAATCATTCAGCAATATCCTTGGTTTTTCTGGGACATTCAGTCCCTTAGCATTCAGTGAAGTTATTTTTATTCCCTCCATCTTAAGACAATACAAATCAAACAACAAAAAAAAAAAAACAGCTACTATCCCCTACCCTATCCCTCCCTCCTCTCTATGTTCAACTCGCCTCCCCCCTACCCTCCTATATACCCCAAAGGGAAATCACCCACCTTTAACCCCCTCCCCAATGGTTCAGTGGGTGCAAACCTAATTTAGGGGCCAGGTCTGACTTGGCTGAGGGTCCTGGTCTGCTCACCTCCCTCCGACTACTTTACCTTCTGCCTTACAACTTTATAACTTCATAACATTCTTAACCTTCCTTCTGTTCTTCTTATTCTCATGGATTATATTTTAACCTATTTTCTCCAAAATAAAGGAAATAAAATCAAAGATGAATAAAAAAAAAAAAAAAAAGAGAAGATACGTTCCTATGTACCCATAAGCATATATAAACATGTACCTATATATGTAAATACACTGACCTTTATTCCCTCTTCCCCCTCTTTCCTTCCCGACTCCCCACCCCTCCCCCTTATGCATCTATATATACATATCCCCTATTCCACTTACTAGTAAGAATGTTGCATTTGTATTTTATTATCCTCTCAACTCCCTTTTCCTTCTCCTCCTCTCCCTACATCCTCTATCCATACATCAGGTCTTCTTCCTCCTTATTCTATAGTCTATATGCAGTCTATACATAGTCTATATATATTTTATGAGTGAAAAAAAGCAAGTGTAGCGCCAAAAAAATATATATACATATAATGAAATAACTCCCCTTATTAGGTGGGTATTGGAGACAGGGATTGAGTGTCCCCCTTCCCACCAATGATAGGGGTGTCCCGTACTCAGGTGATCAATGTGTTCAAACAAAGAGAACTTAAAATGGCGGTAATCGGCCAAAAAAGAAAAGAAAATGAGAATATACATAAATAGTGGTGTACATTCAATGTGCGACAAGGCCACAAATATTTCAAACTTGAGCCAAAAAATCAGTGTGCGTTAATAATAACAATGATAAAGTTCAAACAAAAAATAACCCGGTGTAAGGGGTTGCGAGCAGTACTTTAGTCCTTTAAAGAGACAGTACGAGTTATAATCCCAAAGATCCCAGGTGTTGACTTTGGGTCAGAGATTACAATCACAGGAAGAAGATGTAGATCCTCACACTCTGTGAATCACACTGATGTCAATTCCTTTCCCAGTGAGTACATTCAAGTTCATATATCCCAGAGAATGCAATCCAAAAATCTTGGTAATATAGAAATGGTGAAATACTCTTACCAGATTCTGTGGACCCGTAACTCACCATACGGCGGAGGGTCTCAAAGGCGTGGGCAGATTGAAGGCTGTCATTTACAATATCCAAACATATTGTGCATTCCATTGTAAAAGTTTGTTCATAACTGTGAATTCCATTCCATTGGTGGGATCAATCGTGAGAAAAAAAAAAAGGGGGTGATCTCTTTTAAAAAAAAAGAGAAATGTGAATTACAAGGGCCTATTGTCAGACGGTGGGGCCCTTGGAGGGAATAAAGGGAGAACACAAAGTTAGGGAACAGAATGGGGGGGACCTGTATCTCCCAGGGGGGGATAGACCTTAAGCTGCCCCTAGTTACAGAATGGTAGGGTAAACGCACTGGGGGGGGGGGGGGGATTGATCCTGCCAAAAAGAAGAAAAAAAAGGGGGGGGTCCGTTTATCCCTACTACACTACTTCTCTGAAGGGGATCCATTGGAACCTATCCTATTTTTAGGGAGAGCTGGACCTCTTAGTCCTGTAAGATTCACTGGTCTTTTTATAGAACCTGGTAAGTGTTGCAACCAGTCTGGCATCTCCATTATCTCCATCTCCATAAATGTAAACAGTTCAGAGAGATCCAGGTATTGCTGTAAATGAAATGTCTGTGTATTTCTCTTTATTATTACCGATATCGGGTATCCCCATCGATAAGTCCCACCTGCTTTCTTTACCTTGTCCTATAGTGGACACAGCATTGCTCTCCGCTGTAAAGTTGCTCGGGAGAGATCCGTCAGGATTTGTATCCGAGACCCCTGGTACATGATTTCTCCTGCTTTCCAAGCCCTCCGGCTTATAAGCTCTTTCTGTTTGTGTAAAGTGGTGGAAGCAGCACATCACATCTCTGGGTCTACTTGTATTTACTGACGGGGGGCCTAAAGCTCTATGTAGCCTCTCAAATTTAAGGGGCTGAGAGGGAGAGGTATCAACTAGTTGATAACATATTGCTTCAACAGTCCTCTGTAGCGCCTCTGTCTCTACTGCTTCAGGTATCCCCCTGAACCACAAGTTCTTACGCCTGCTGCGGTCCTCGATTTCCTCAATTTTAAGATGCATACAATCAACATGGGAAGTTTGTAACCTCAGGGATTGTTCTAGGCTTTTAACACGCTCCTCTAACATTACACCAGATACTTCAACATGATTTAACTTATCTGACACTTGTTGCACTTCCTCTCCTCCATCCGTGTCACTAGAGCCTCCATATCAGTCCGTGTGGGTAATGCTAGGAAGAGTTTAAAGCAAAATTCTTAGTATTCCTATCTCCGACTCTTGTCCTCGTTCACTTACTTCTGTGGGCAGCAGTTTCTGCTCTTTCTGGACAGTCGGCGTCTCCCCCCTCCTGCTTCTGGGGCTGACATTCCTCGTGTCTCTGCGATGCTGTCTCTCGCTGCTGGTTCACTTGAGTCTCTGCGCCTCACCTCCCCATGTGACTCAGTCTCTCTGTTCCGGGATACCGCCGCTCTAGTCTGGGGGAAGTACTGCTGAATCTCGGGCTGGAGTCGGGCTTTGGGATTTTTTACCTCCTTCTTCATCCCAGAGAGGCCGGACGTATCTCCGCAATCCCTAGATAGCGCTGAGCAGATGGTTAAGCTGCTGGTTCCTCGGACTTGAGTCTCTGCGCCTCACTGGTTACCTCGGTGGGTGGGTGAGGGAGCCATGTGACTCAGTCTCTCTGTTCAGACGGGATACCTGGCCGCTGATAGTCTGGGGGAAGTACTGCTGAATAATGAGTTTGATTACATGGTGGTCGGGCTGGATGGTAACGGGCTTTGGGAGAATTTTTTACCTCCTTCTTCATCCCAGAGAGGCCGGACGTATCTCCGCAAAAAAAAACGACCAAAAAAAAATCCCTAGATAGCGCTGAATTTTTTGTGTCCTAGATGGTTTCAAGGTAGGCTGATAGGAATCCTCGGAATTGTTTCAGGCAAAAAGTCTGCACCGTGTGTAGCAAAAACGTCGTTTACAACGACGTGGTTAGTCGGTGGGTGGGTGAGGAGCTCTGGAACCGCGCAAGTGCCCAGAAGCTACCGTATTTTTCGCTCTATAAGACGCACCTTACCATAAGACCACCTATTTTAGAGGAGAAAAACAAGAAAAAATATATCAGACCACACCCCTGGTGTACTGGCCCTGAATAGATTTGCTGTGGACATTTGATTATGGACATGGTGGTCTGCGGACAGGACAGGTCAGGGGCTGCATGGTAAGGGACGGTTCATTTTTGAGAATTTTTACTTCAGGGGCTGCAGATCTTGTCTGAAAATAATGCAGGGGCTGCAGTACAGGGACACGGTCTTTTTTTGCATGGACAGGACAGGGGCTGAAATGGAAGGGACTGCAAATGGACAGGGACGTCGTTTTTTTAACATGGACGTCATTTAAATTGATCGTGTGTGGGCATGGAAGGGACACGTCGTTTTTTGTCAGGACAGGGCTGCAGACATAAGGGAAAAACGACCAAAAAAAAATTCCAACATGCTTGAATTTTTTGTGTCCTTTTTCAAAACGTCGTTTTTTGTTTCACAAAAAAGTCACCGTGTGTAGCAAAAACGTCGTTTAAAACGACGTTTTTCAACCCGCACATGCCCAGAAGCTAGTTATGAAGCAAGCTTCAATGGAAAAGAGTGGTGAACGTAACCTCGCTTTTGTGAACAAAACACATGGTGTGTATGCAACATCGTCTTTGAAAAGTGACGTCAAAAAACGTTGTTTTTTACTTCACAGAAAATTATCGTTTTTTTTTCATCACAAAAAATGAAAGAACGTAACCTCGCTTTTTGTGAACAAAACGATGGTGTGTATGCAACATCGTCTTTGAAAAGTGACGTTTCAAAAACGTTGTTTTTTACTTCACAGAAAATGTCGTTTTTTTTTCATCACAAAAAATGATCGTGTGTACGCGGCATAAGATAGAGCGTGTCACCAGAAGCATGCGTGGGCCCACATACTAGCTGCTGCAGACCTAGTCCTTCCAAGTGGTTAATGCAGGCGTCAGCCACGGGGTCCTGTGAAGAGTTGGCCCACAGGTTGAAATCCCCCAGCAGCAAAAGATGTTTGCTCTTTAGGTTAGAAGTGGAGATAAACTCTGTTAAAGATGAGAGAAGCTGCAATTTTGGACCCGGAGGTCTATAGCAGAGTAAAATATGAGTGGTCTCCTGGGGATTTGTTTGCAGTTGCAGAGAGAGGGTTTCCATGAATGGAAGTGGGTTTTGAAGGACTGGTTTAGTGATCATGAGATGACTCTTGTGGATCACGGCCAGGCCTCCTCCTCTTTGCCCCACTCTGTTTTCTGTTATCATGCAATCATTTTCTGGCACCAGTTCTCCTAGAATGGTGTTACAGTCCGCTGTAAGCCAGCTTTCTGTAATAAAGACACAGTCTAAATCGCATTGTAGCATGAGATCATGGATTTCCAGTCAGTGTCTTACTGCCGATCTTGTGTTGACCAGAGCGCATGATATGCGCTTTGGTTGGGATAAGGGGATGTAGTGTTTGACTGTCAATCGTCGATCGATTCTAAACAGTTGCTGCCGAGTATCTCAGATTAGTCATAGTCGCTAACGCACTGGGGGGCAGATGTCTGACGGGTGGGGACTTTCAGTAATGATGGGAGGGGTGATTCGCTGTATCCTACTTCCCTATTCAATCCAGAGGAAGGCGAAAAACCCCTGTTCGTGCTATGCCAATGTGCCGTGGCAGGGGATAAAATTCCTTCCTGACCCCCTGGGGGCGATCAGACGTAGCCCTGGATCAAATGCTGAGAAAAACCGTGGTGGTGAGCTTAGTGGGCAGAATGGGGAGGGGGGGGAGTGCCCAATTGGCAGTTATTGGGTTGTGAATTGGGTGGGGGATGAGTGGTATGGATACCCCCATTTGCAGGGTTGTACCACGATGGCCGCCCACTGAGGATCAGTGTCCCAGATGAACTAGCCACGGCTTATCCTAAAAAAGAGGGCCGCAAACTGTCCACTGGGGGGGGGGGGGGGGTTATCAGGAGAAAGCAGTCTTACCTTGCCTGATGGTTCTGATGAAGGAGAAAAGAAAGGAGTGCACTTGCCTGCCCCGGATGCTGGAACAGGAGGGGCTGGGTGGGACCATGCCTATCCGGAGCTAGGAGCCACACATCCTACTCCTAGGAACATGCGCCGATTACTACTAGCCCCAGTTCTTGCCCTGGGGGTAGCTGGTCGTTGCTAGGCGAATGACTTGCTTGAAGTGGGTGGTGAGGAGATTCTTCAGGCCACGGCTGGTTGTACCAAGATGGCCGCCGGGACCGGAGCTAGGCCCGAGCCACAGCCTCTTTTACGGCTCCGGCAGCTGAAAGATGCGGCTTTGTGGGGCTCAATTAACAGCCTCAGGGGGTTCCAGAGTCTGGGAGGAACACCTGCCTAGCTAGCGAGAGGATGAGGAGAGGAAGAAGCGGTAAGACTAGGACACAGCAGCGGTCTCTCCTGCGGCTCTAGCTAGCGGGGACGTACCGCTAAGGCGGGCGGGAGGCAGAAGCGGAAGGGATTCCACAAAGCTCTGCTCGTAGGGGGTGCTCGGCAGCGGGTGACGGTCTTGGCGATCCGTGGAGGGGGGCTACGGCTGGATGCCACTGGAGGGTGGACTTGGGCTAAACCAATGTGAGGTGGATGTGGTGTGCGATACACCTCTGATTCCCCCATGCCAAAGACGTTCAGAATGTGAAAACCTCTGAGGTTGGAATTATGTAGGTAACAAAAAATATTTCCAAAAAATAAAAAATATATAAATTTAAATTAAACAATTAAATTTATATTTTTTACATTTTTGGATAACATATTTTGTTGCCTACATAATCCCAAGCTCAGAGGTTTTCACATTCCAAATTTTAAAGGGATGATGGCAACTACATGGTCACCTGTATAGGCTGGTTTATTTGCTGCCAAAGACGTTCATGCGCGTTTGGTAGATCCTCTGCTGTGACCTCCTTCGTGCCTGTGGACGCAGTAATGCTATGACCATGGCTGCCCCTGGCATGTTGGAATACAGATGTGTTGTCCTGCAAGTGTGGTTGCTCAGCTCGTCAGTAACAGTGCTGCTGCAGCTGCTCTCCGCTGACCTGTGCACGTTTATTGCTGAGTCACACCTGCTTTATGGGGCATAAATTTAGGCCGGACATACAACTTACGCGCGGCACACGTAGCTAGCGTCGAGCGCAAGTACGTTCGTGAATCAGCGTGTCTCCCTCATTTGCATATTTGCATAGAAAAGCAATGGGAGCGCCAGATGCATTCAGCGTAAATATGCGCCCACACTACGCCGGCGTAGGAAAGTTACGTCGGTTGGAATAAGGCTATTTTCAGGCGTATCTAGTTCTGTGGGCACGGCGCACAGATACGACGGCTCATACTTACGCTGCGCATCTCGAGATACGTTGGTGTAAGTGCTTTGTAAATACGGGCCTATGTCTCTGACCTCACACTTCTCCAAGTATGTTATAAATCTATGTATTTAAATACACAACATTGGAGGTTATGTTTGTGTTATTTGTGTTATATTCTTTTGGTACCTTTGTAGTTCAGCGGGAGGGAATTTTAGGGGAGGGAGGTATTCCAAGCATTTTAAGCATTTCTTTTTTTTTTTTTTTTTATAATAATTTTTATTCAAGGTTATGCAAAGAATACAAAGTTAAGCAAACAGTGACTGTAACAGAAATGAGACTAAACATTACAGGAACCATTACAAAAGTTGAGAGCAAGCAAAGTTGTATCAGACTAAACGGGACAGAGCCCTCGCCCTATTCCCACCCCGTGCCCCAAAAGGGATCATGCTGCCCCGGGAGTAGATAGTGCGA
This sequence comes from Rana kukunoris, assembly GCA_029574335.1. Taxonomy (NCBI): domain Eukaryota; kingdom Metazoa; phylum Chordata; class Amphibia; order Anura; family Ranidae; genus Rana; species Rana kukunoris. The sequence continues at coordinate 270,856,687 of CM056059.1, read as the reverse complement.
GGTGGTCCCATGAAATTACCTGCTCGCAGTATAGAGCAAACTTCAAGGAGACACGCTAAATGGTAAGGCACTATGGCCTAGGCTGAATTCTTATACAGCAATAGGGTCTCGAAATCATATGTACCAGGAGAGGGGGGAGTACCCCAGGCACTCCTGGCGCCACCATTTGATGTGCTGTAAACCTTATTCAAAAATGTAAAGCAGATATACAAACACAGGGAAAAACCCAACGGGACCTATAAGGTCCAGAACCCCTTTGATAGCTAAAAAAAGGGTTTGCATACCAGGAAGGATGAACAGATTGTAGAAGAGAGACAGAAATAGGAAAGGTAGGAGAGAGAGAAGAAAGGACCAAGGGTTAGGAAGTACACGGAAGGCCTGTCACTCACAGGAGTCTTATGCTGAGGAGGAAAAGAGGTGAGGTTAACTAGATCAGATACCCAGATAATCAAAATTAAATCAAATCAAAGGGGGATACCAACAAAGGAAGCCCAGGGTTCCCAGATGAGCTTAAAGCCGTCCACATTATCTAGAATAATGTTGGATATCTTCTCATTAGTCATTATCCAAGAAATTTTGTTTTTAGCTTTTGGGAAGGAGACTGATGGGGATTTCCAGGCCTTAGAGATGGTCATTTTGGCTCCCAGTAGGATAAAGGAGATCAGAGATTGTGTGCTCCTGGGAATTTTCGGAATAGGGTTGTTGAGTAAGGCTATGGTGGGATCAGGTATATAGACAAGAAGGACATGCGCCAAACTAAGTGTAGTAAATTAGGGATTTAATAAGGTAAAAATGATAGTAAACAGTAGATTGGCTACTCACAAAACAATTGAGAGCAAGGGCACATCAGGGGTTAACAGCTGGTCGAGGGTCACAACGATCGTTTACATCTGCAGGCAGGCTGACTTGGCCAAGTCATGGGAGTTATAGAGACCCATCCTGGGGAAGCCTGGAAGAAGCGACAGGGGATCCAGAAGCTGTGTTTCCTGGATAGGACGCGCTATGCGTTCCAGCATGAAGCGCAGTCTATCGCCGTACGATCCGGAAGTGACGTCGAACCTCGGGCCAGCCAGTGGGATCAGGAACTACCCCTACCCCCGTGACTTTCCTGATAAGACGGAAAATTTTATGCCAGAAGGACCGGATTCTGGGGCATTCCCACAGTATATGTAGAATGGAGCCCATAAGCCCACAACCCCTGTAGCACAAGGGGGAAGATTGTGGGTAAAATTTGGCGATGCGGGTGGGGACCAGATACCAACGGGTCATAACTTTGAGGTTCGCCTCAACCAGCGAAACATTCAAAATGCCTTTATAGGAGCGGGCCAGATTGTTATGCCAGCGTTCTAGTGTCCAGTCAAGGGATAGGTCACGTTCCCAGCTCGTCATGTAAGGTGCTCTCTCCATAGGCTCGGCCAAAGCTGAGTAAATCAGGGATATCCCGCCTCTCGTGTCCATGGCCGATGAGCACCACTGCTCGTAGGGCGTTACCAAAGGTAGTTCTATGCTAGCTTTCTTAATCTGGTGTAGAAAGTGGGAGAGTTGAAAAAACCTAAACTTCTCGGAAGGGGGCATTTTAAGTCTAGAAGTGCAATAGCTTAGGGTAAAAGGTCCGTTTGAGTTGAAAAAGTGGCCAATTCTGTATAGGCCTTTGTCAAGCCACCACTTGAAGGCGACTATGTCTAAACCAGGGGGAAATCGAGGGTTGCGAAAGATATGGGCCAGTGGGTGCCAATGAGAAATCAGGGAACTATGTTTATGTAGGGAGTCACACAGAGCCATGGAGTGGGAAAGTGTAGGCGCTAAGATTGGGGGGCGAGTTTTAGGGTGGGTCCATAAAAGAAAATCTAAGGTAAACCCAGGGGTAGCGGCTCTTTCCATGGAAACCCAGTCTGGTTTGGGGCCTTTTAAATAGATTGTCGAAAACTGACTAAGTTGGGCCGCGCGGTAGTACCACCACAGATTTGGTAATCCCAGACCCCCCCTCGATCTGGGCCTAAACAGGACGGATTTGGAAAAGCGATATCCAGATTTATCCCAGACGAAGCGTAGTATTGCAGACTGCAGAGAGGTGATATAAGATTTCGTGACTGGGATGGGCAGGGAGCGGAAAAGATATAATATTTTAGGCAGGAGGGTCATCTTGACTGCATTAACTCGGCCCAGCCAAGATAAGTTATGCAGCGACCATTGACGGAGGTCGTCTGTTAGCCTCTTAACCAAAGGGGGATAGTTGTGTTTGTGTAGAAGGTCGTGTCGTGAGGTGAGTTGGATGCCTAAGTAGGGGATGGAAGTGGGGTTCCAGGAGAAGGGGAAGTGGATTTTCAGGCTGTTTACTTGAGACTGAGGCGTGGAGACATTGAGAGCCATAGATTTGGACATGTTAACTTTGAGACCTGACACGCTGCCAAACTCGGTAAGAAGGCGGATCACATTAGGGGTTGAGGTGAGGGGAGAAGTGATGAAGAGAAGTACATCATCTGCGAACAAGGCGCATTTGTGCGTCGTTTGGCCGCAGCGAACCCCCTGGAAACCCGGATGATTTCTAATTGCGATAGCCAAAGTCTCAATGGCTATCGCGAATAGGAGGGGGGAGAGGGGGCATCCTTGCCTCGTGCCCTTCCTGATGGGGAATTGCTCTGAGAGGTGACCTTGGAATCTTACCTGTGCTATCGGTTGGGAGTAGAGAGCCTCTAACGTCTTAATAAAGTCAGGGCCAAAGCCCCACTTGCGCAGCAGGGCAAAGAGGTAAGGCCACTTCACCGTGTCAAACACTTTTTGCAGATCTATGGAAAGCAAATAACCTTCTTGGGGTAGGCCTCCGTCCCAACCTGATCTCATAAGTGAGATGACATCTATTGCCCTCCGAATCTGGTCCGGTCCCTGCCTCCCCGGCATAAACCCTACCTGATCCTTGCTAATGTAGGAACCAATGAAGGACGCCATTCTGTTCGCTAAAATTTTTGTCATTATCTTCAAATCGTTGTTAATCAACGAGATAGGCCTATAGTTGCTTACTTCGCTCGAATCCTTCCCCGGTTTGGGAATTACTGAAATGAATGCCAAGTTTGCCGAGGGGTCTAGAGGAGAGTCTCTGCGCAAGGAGTTAAAGAAACGGACCAGATAAGGGGCCAAGGTCTCCGAAAATGTCTTATAGTACTGGTTTGAGAACCCGTCAGGACCCGGGGCCGAGTCCTTTTTAAGAGTCTTTATGACTTCACAGATTTCTGCTACCTGGAAAGGAGATTCTAGTATGGAGCGATGGGGATCTGATAATCTAGGGAGGGGGACGTTCTGCAGAAAGGTGTCAAGATCAGCGAGTAGGTGTTGGGAGTTGGAGGAGTATAGGGTGGAGTAGAATGATTGGAAAGTCTTAAGTATTGACACAGGGTTTTGAGATAAATTACCGCTTGACGTCTTAATCTTAGGAATGGCATATGACCTTAGCTTGGGAGTGAGTTTTGCTGCCAGCTGTGGTCCAAACTTATTAGCTCGCATATAGTGTTTACTACTCTGCCATTTTAGGTGTTTGTCTGCCGTAGAAGTTAGAGCCATGTTAAGTGCTAACCTGATAGAATCCAACCTGGCCAGGGAGGCCTGAGAAGGATTACTCTTATGGTTCTCGCTTAGGGTTTTGAACTCTTTCTCAAGTTTCTCAATGTCAGCCTTACGTTCCCGCTTCAGTTGTGATGAAAGTTGAATAATCTTCCCCCTAAGCACTGCTTTGTGGGCCCCCCACAGAGAACAGGGGGAGATATCGTTTGTGTCATTGTTCTCGAAGTATTCCCGAATCTCCTTTTCCATTAAAGTGCAGTGCACCGGGTTAGAAAGAAGAGATGAGTTTAAACACCACGGGCGAGGCCCTGGGGAGGATAAAGTACCAGAGAGCCTAACGAGCACCAGAGAGTGGTCAGACCATGGGACTTCGTGAATGGAGGCATGGGAGGCAGCGTGAATGTCTGGTGCAGGTAGAAAGATGTGGTCAATTCTGGCATAGGTTTTATGAGGAGCCGAGTAATGCGTGTAATCTTTTGCCGAAGGGTTGAGTTCCCTCCAAATGTCTATGAGGCCCAGGGAGTTTAGAAGGCGTGCAATATGAAGGCTCTGTTTAGGAGGTCTTTTATGGCTGGGAGTCCCCGTCTTAGATTTATCTAGAATAGTGTCAAAGGTGACATTGGAGTCACCACCCAGGATAACCCGACCCTCAAAGTGTGGTGCTAGTGTGTTGAGTAATATGGAGAAAAATATGGCCTGTCCACTGTTGGGGGCATAATAGGAAACTATGGTATGGACCCTCCCCTCTATTGAACCCTTAACTAGGACGTAACGGCCCTCTTTGTCTGTAATGGTTAGAGAGTGTTCAAAATGGGTTTTTTTGGAGAATAGTATCGCTACCCCTCTCTTTTTGGTTTCAGCACTTGCTAAGAAAAAGGTGAGGTAACCACGGTGAAGAAAAGGGGGGTTATAGCTGCTGGGGAAGTGGGTCTCCTGGAGTAGGACTGCATCAAGGCCCCGTGTGTGATAACTCTGGAAGGCTTTGCGTCGTTTGGACGGGGAGTTCAGACCCTGGGTATTATGTGAAGCTACTCTAAGGGCTACTGGTTTGGAAGGTGTATCAGCCATGGACAAAAGAGGGTGAGCACGAGCACATAAAAGAGAGACCTACCGTGATCCGCTCCTTACTGGGAAATCGCATCGGGGAGATGGGTAGAAGTCGCAACCGAGTGCCAGTATACTTGAGGACCTTCCGTGTCGGTTCCTGGGAGAGAAAAGAAGTGTTGCAAAAAATAATATGTGAGGAAAATTCAGACTATAGAAAAGGGGATAAAGAAAGAGAAGAGTGGAGAATGAGTGGAGACCTAGGCAAGATTGACTAGGGAGGATGAAATAAAAAGGATCAAATGGCCTAGACCAGTACTGAGACCCAAAACGATGTTGGGCTCAGGGAGGTGACGAACCCTATGTGGGTCGTATGCCCGCAGTCGCAGAAAGAGCTAGCTCTTATCTGGTACCGCGGTAAGGTGGCATGCTTCGTCCGCCCCAGACCAGAAGCCCACAGTAAAAAATATAATCATATATGGGATATATCTAGGATCAGGGGCATATCTAACCGCAGACTTAAGTAGAAAACATTGAATAAAATTGTAACATGAACAAAATGGCAGACACAAAAATCAAAGACTAGCAATCCTCGATGCCGAATCCTCGATGCCGGGGAAAACAGAAGGGGAGGGGGAAGGATTCGGAAGGGTAGGGGGGGGAGAGGTGTGGGTGGAGGGGGCAGGGAAGAGGAAGGGGGGGGGAAGCAAGGGGGGGTCAGGTTTAGGGAGCATAGGGGGGTGGGTGACCACCCCCAATCACATCTCAAGTAAAGGCAAATAGATAACAAGGAATATAGGGCATTGGACCGGGTTCTCCTTCCAGAGGTCCCGTGAATATCCAATACATACATTCCCCGCCTCTTCTCTTGCACAGGGGGCTCAAACACAAGATGAATTTAATAATAAAAAAAAAAAAAAATGGAAAACAAAGAATACTCAGCAAACTAGCATTGCGCTGACCCCAAAGGGGAGAGCTAGGACAGCGAGGTGGGGGAACCCCATTGAGGAGGCGAGTCGCAGCATTCTTAACAAAGGGGGGCAGAGGGATAAACTCAGTCTCGGATGGAGTAGTGAGTAGCACTATTCAGATGGGGATTAAGATATCCGGATTAAGGCACAACTGTCTCCGAGAGACAGGTCAGGGGTGAAAAGTCATCTAGGAGGGTGAGAGTCTCGGTGCCTCTTTGGTTGTTGCTTGTTCCACAATGGGGTGATGGGGCTGCCAGTGGAGGGTCTCTTGGACGAGCCGGGTCTAGGAGAAGAGTCTCGGGGGGGCAATTCTTGGTTGATGAATCCAAGACGCAGTAGCAGCTGTTCTCCTTCCCCGAAGCTTGAGAAGCCATAGGTTTTGCCTTTGTGATCAAATTGTAGGCGGAATGGGAAGGACCACCTATACTTGATGGATTTCTGTGAGAGAACCCCCGAGAGGGGCTTCAGGGCCCTCCTCTTTTGGATTGTGGTCGGTGAGATGTCCGCAAGATCTGTATTTTGTTCCCCTGAAAGTTAAGGTCCTCAGCATTGCGTGATCTCCTCATAACCTCCTCCTTCACGTTGTAGTAGTGGGGCTTGACCACTACATCCCTTGGAAGCCCATCTTGGCGAGGGGGTTGTAGAGCTCTGTGGGCCCTGTCCAGTTCAAGTTTATGTTCCGGAATATCGGGTATGACACTTTTAATGAACGATTTCACTGCTTCAGGGATATTGACCACCTCCTCAGGGAGTCCCCTAATGCGGAAATTATATCTCCTGCTGCGATTCTCCAACTCGTCGATTTTGGCTAATGCGATTTCAAGTTGGTCTTGCAGTGTCTGAATGCAGTTTGTGTTTTGATTGGTGCGAGCTGAAGTGTTGTCTACCGCTTGCTCAATAGCATCCATGCGTGCACCTATAGATTGCAGATCCGCTTTAATGGAGGATGTGATCTGCGCTGCTGTTTGTGTCAGTCCAGCTGCCAGCATATCAGAGAAGCAGTTTAGGATTTGTGCCATGTCAGACTGAGGGGGCTGAGGGATGGGGGATGGCATCTGAAAGCCAGCTTGGCTCAAGGGGGATTGCAACATGGGTGTGTTCATAATGTCTGCCATAGTGCGACTGAGGAGAGATTCTGTGGAGGCTGGTGATGCCAGGTGACGGGGGACAGTACTCACTGGAGTTGCCAGCAGGGGTAGGACATGCTGGATTGGAGAAGAAGGGTCCGCAATGCTGTCTTGGCCCGCCTCGTCACCACGAGGAGAGGCCGCGGTCGCCATCTCTGAGGTCATAGGAGCTGTTAGGCCAAAGTCCAGCTGCCGGCTGAAACCTTTCTTTGCGTCGGAACCTGGCATTCAGGGATGTGCTCCGCTCCCTCCGCTACCCTGTCCGACCGTCCTCTGAGTCAATCTCCCAATGCTTTTAGCGCTGTGAACACCGGAATGCTGGGGCGGCTCGGAGCTCCCGTTCAGAGCGTCTTCCCGGAAGTCCCGCGCATGCCTATTTTTGCATTTTAAGCATTTCAAGTATCACAAGTAACGGGAGAGGTCTTGGTCTGAGCAAGCAGCTGGAAGAGAAGGAGAAGAGTTATTTCATGCCATTGTTTACTTTAGCTTATCCCTTATTATACATTGCCCATGGCTTGGAGAATTAGATCATGGAACGTACGAGGGCTGGGGGACCCTACCAAGAGAGCATTGGTTCTGGCATCAGTGGATGGGAGGGGCCCAGGGATACTCTGCCTATATGAGACACATCTAACCAGGGATACTATGGCCCAGTTGGGCCCACGGAAATTCCCGTTCCGCTACCACTCTGTACATTCCTTATACTCAAGGGGGGTGAGCATATTGGTGGGGAAGGGGGTGCCATTTACCTGTGAAAATTGCTGGATACATGAACAGGGATGGTATATTTTTTTTGTCTTGCTTTATTGAGAGTAAGCCTTATGTATTAGCCAATATATATACCCCCCCCCCCCCTTTAACTTTGCTGTTTTACAGAAGCTAGTTGAATTTATGTTGGATAAAACGGGCATCCACTGATAGCAGTGGGTGACTATAATGAAGTCCTTGACAGAGGCTATGATAGATTCCCCCCGACAACTGGGCCGGATATAGAAAGGGGAGAGGCCGTTTGAGCCAGTTTATGGAGGAGACAGGGCTAAGGGATATTTGGCGTATCCACCACCCGCAGACCCGACAGTACTCTTGTTTCTCTAGCTCCTACGCTACCTTGTCCAGGATCGATATGGCCTGGGACAATGAATTGGTCCTGGACATGGTGAAGGAAATAGAATATAGCCCAAGAGGGGTTTCAGACCACTCACCATTAGATTTAGTAATCAGGAAAGGCGAGAGAACCCCCCCAAGGGTGGAAAATCAGCCCATATTGGCTTGAGTTGATCGGTGATTCACAAGAACTACTGAACAGCTTGAAGGAGTACGTCCAAATTAACACAGGCTCGGCGGAGGCTGGGGTGCCTTGGGACTCGTTGAAGGCCTACCTAAGGGGCTTGTTGATTCAGAGGGTGGCTAGGTTGCAAAGGGAATCCAGGGTGTGGGAAGAACAGGTTAGAAATGACGTGATGGTAGCTGAACAACAATATATCGAGAACCCTTCCCTAAGTAGGCAACGAGAATGGCTTGACAAACAGAAGGTCTATAGAATGGCCATCGTGAGAAAGGCAGAGCATCGTCAAATCTTCCAGAGACAAACTCAATTTTGCGGCAATTAGGGCTCCAACGGGTGAAATTTCAACTGAAGGAAGGGAGATAAGACACACGTTTCAAGATTTCTACAAATCCAGAGTCGAAAATGAAGGCATGGAAGCTTTTTTTCAGGGAATTCCGGTTCTATCTCTATCAGAAAATAATTAAAAAAAAATGGAATCCCCTGTTACATTGGAAGAATTACAGCTTGCTGTGACGGGGATGTCCAGCCATAAATCACCAGGCCCTGACATGCTCCCAATAGAGAAGCGGTATGGAGGCATACTGCTGCCAGCATTGCAGCAGACATTGAAATGCGCCTTTCCCGAGGGACATCTCCCTTCCTCCATGATGGAGGCAAAGGTCATTGTAATCCATAAAGAGGGAAAAGATCAACTAGATCCCGCTTCCTATCGCCCAATTGCATTGCTTTGCACGGACGTAAAAATCCTTGCTAAAGTTTTGGAAACTCGTTTAAATGGGTGTATCGAGAGCCTTATCCACCCCGACCAGTCAGAGTTCATTCCAAACAGGTCAACAAGCATTAACTTAAGAAGGGTCTTCCTAAACACACAGATCCCCACCGATAATGAGGGCCCCAGAGCACTGTTGGCGTTGGATGCCGCTAAGGCATTTGACAGCTTGGAGTTGCCATACCTATGGAAGGTTCCCAGAAAGCTTTGAATTTGGCCCATCCTTTATTAAGTGGGTTAAACTCCTATATAACGAACCACAAGCAAAAATTAAAATAAATGGCAAAGTCTCAGACCTATTCAAGCTGAAAAGGGGAACGAGACAGGGTTGTCCCCTCTCCCCACTCCTGTTTGCACTTGCTATGGAAACTTTAGCAATTAAAACCAGGCTCAAGGAAGATATACAGGGGTTCAGAAGGGGTTTGGAGGAAGACAGGATATCCCTATTTGCGGACAATGTCCTGTTTTTTATAGGGGACATTCATAGTTCGTTGGCTCCAGTGGTCCAAATGGTCAGGGAGTTTGGTGGGTTTTCAGGATTGACCATCAATTGGGACAAGTCGGCCCTGCTCCCAATAGACCCACTAGGAGACCAGACGATGGCCCCAGCTGAAAATTCCTACAAAATTAAAATATCTTGGGGTCTGGATTACTTGTGATGATAAGGAGTACACCAGCAAAAATATAGCTCCATTATTATTAAAATTAAAGCAAAAAAAAGATACCTGGAACCACCTCCCTCTCTCTGTAGCTGAGAGATGCAATCTAATAAAAATGATCTGGCTTCCCCAGATATTGTACGTATTTCACAATTCCCCGATTTGGGTAAACCAAATATGGTTTAAAAGACTGGAAACACTATTTCGAGAACTAATTTGGAAAGGAGACTAAGCTAGAATCGGTTTGCAGACTATGCAGCTCCCGATTGGGGAGGGAGGGTTGGCGGTCCCACACCCAAGAATATATTTTTTGGCGTCCCAGCTACAGCACATTGTAGGCTGTGGAATTCAAGATTCAAGCAAGGCCAGTTTTAGACTAATGCTATCAGGGGCACCGCATAAAATATTGGTAGAAGCCCTGGAGGCAAACTCATTTGCTCACAAATGCCCGACTATAACACTAACTAATAAAGTGTGGCAGACAACAAAGGCCCTGCTGGGATACTCTGGGGTAACTGAGTTTTCTCCCCTTTGGAACAATAAAAACCTAACAGAAGTTGAGGGTATAGAAAAATCTAAGATCTGGGAGAGACAGGGAATCACACGGTTTAATATGCCAAATAAAACGTTCTACAAATACTTGCAGATAAAGCATGGTATCCAGACCCAGTTCAAGACCCAACCGATAGTCAGGGCCCAGACTCCCGTTCTCACTAAAATAACAATCTAATACTACAAAAGGCTTAATTTCAGACCTCTATGACAAACTAGGGATTAAAGCTATAAATGAACTGGGTACCCTTAAGAGCCAAGAACGATGGGGAAGATATCTGGGGTTGATAACCTCAGAGCAATGGAGTAGGATTTTACATAGAGGGGCTCTGGTATCTATTGCCCCAGCACAGAGACTGTCTCATCTATTCTTACTACACTGTGTCTATGGAATCAGAAGGATGAATGCCTCAGATGTATGACAACAGGAGATCTTATCCACATGTTCTGGAGATGCACTAAGCTCTTCAGGTATTGGACACTAGTTATAAATAAGCTCAATAAAACCTTTAAGACCTCTTTAGAGTCAGAGGCTAGAACCTGCCTTTTAGGGGATATAGAAGACCACAGAGTTCCACCAGGAGCCCTAGAAGCTGTGCTGCGATGCCTATTCCAGGCACGCAAGCTAAGATCACAGAGATGTAAAGAGGTAATTGGGGGTGATGGCGCTGTCACTAATATGTTGTTAACTGACCCAATGAGTTGGTGGGTAGGTTCTAGTGGGACAACATTCCCTAAAATAATGTAATAAAAATATGACAGTGAATAACAAAGCAAAGGATACATTTTGGTGAACAGCAGTGGTAGTGCTTCTATGTGCCACCTGTGGTGTTGGTGTCACCGATATGAAGAGGATTTGTAAATAGGTAAATTCTTGCAGTGGCTGAACCACGCCGTACAACAGTACAATTAGCAGGAACTAATTTACAAATCTAAATATGTGCAAAACAACCGTGATCAAATTATACAATGAATTAATTCACATTAAATAGTCCATAAATCATAGAGCAGGTAAATATAAGTGGTGTGACAATCAAGGTGCACCTATGTGGATAGGTGATAGGCAGTACATCAAGTGAATATCGCAGTAGGTCCGGTGCTCCCCCTTATGGGTCCCCACTCACCAGAGGCAATCACCCCTGCAGGGGTTGAATGCGTGTCAGTCAAACGAGTGTTCCACCGTGTCGTGACTCCTTTTCCTGGATTCCAAATGGATCACCTGGGTTACTGTTGTGTGTCCTTGGTATAAGTGGTTAATGGTATGGGTTTCAATAAGTTCCTCCAAAGCAAAAAAGAAAGGCTTCCATAGTGTGGTATGTTAAAGGTATAAAAAAGAATTTATTGGTACTGCCAAGAATTAACATGGGCACAAGTGCAAAAATACAAAAAATATAAAATAAATAAAAATCATGACACCAAGCTGAGACAAGATTCCAGCACAGTCAGCAGTCAAGATGGCATTAAACACAAAAAAGAAATAAAATGTATAAAAACAAGTTAGCAGCAGCCTATGTCCTGAACGCACATAGGCACTGCGAGTACACAAACACTAAAGATGTCCGATTTGCTAGTCACACCAGCGTGGGAACGGCGTGCATTCCATAAACAATTCGCTGGTTAGCCCGGAAGTGCGTGTAGGTGTGCGTGTGGCCGCTTTACGCACATTTCGTATTCGTTACGTCTTCGGAAGCGGATATACGCATACCATAGCTGGCTGTATAAATAGAGGGCGTCACCATGGCAATTTGCAGACGCTCAATGGTGTTGTCCAATCGAATGTGGAGTGGCAGATTCGATATCCTATCGAATGTTTAAGCTATACGTCTACTGGGGGTGTGTATACGGCTGCTATTGCCCAATCAGACAGGAGGCAGCAGATTCGTCCTATCGTAAGGCTAAGCTTTACGTCTGGTGGGGACGTGTATACAACTACTATTGCCCAATCCAGCATTACGTTTCTGGCCTGATCCAATGGTATGGGACAGATATAACCCGGATGTTTATACTGATTGCCATGTTAACGACCCTGTAAGCAACAATCATAACAGGAAGTGCAATAGATCACTAAAATTATTCAAAAAAGGGGGGTTCCACGGAAATAATAATAAGTATTATACTTATGACATTAAGATTTCAACATTATGTCAGATCTACTACAATAAGGGAGTGACAAATGTAATAAGCGATAGCGGATTCAATATCCTATCATATGGTAAATCCTTACGTCTATTAGGGACGTATCATATGGTAAATCCTTACATATCATATGGTAAATCCTTACATCTATTGGGGACGTATCTACAGCTGCTATTATTCAATCCAGCATAGAGTGACTAGGTTTTAAATCAATCATATAGGGTCAGAGTGACCCCAATAGATGTACTAAGATGTATGTAAGAGATTACATATAGGAAACTAGCTGTTCTGTATAATACACAAACTTTTGACATTATGACATGTCTACTAAAATAAAAATGTATAACCATAAAAAACGTGGTGTAATGTCATAATTGTGAAGGTGAAGCAGTAGTAAATAATGGAATTCATGCGCAAAAACAAGCGCATAAGTAATGGATTTGGTATAGAGAAGTGTCCTCTTAAAAGGACTTATCTTTAGGTAGTATAACAGAAGTGAAATTAGAATGCTCGGTCTAGGCATACCCTATGTTGGCATATCTATGCCAATGGTGTATATATACATCTCTCCAATCCTAAAGCTAGTAGAAATTATTAACTAAATTAATTAAAGAGAACAGAAATAGGTATCCCCATAAGAGAATCAATATTTGAAGTGAGTTCTATGGGTCTATTCTCTGGTGCCTCGATTGGTGTCTGGTGTGTCCATATAGGGGATGGATATCCCTATATAGCAGGGGGATAATTTAAAGAGAAGAAAGGAAAGAAAAATCCCATAGGTATCACTGTATAGTGTAGAATTATAGGCCTAGTGTTCCACAAGTATATTTCCATTACTACTAGGTAATAGCATGCCCCCTAGTATAGGGCTGGGATTCATCAATTGGGCAAGTTATGGGTTCGCCAGAAAACAATTAAGATCTATGTTGGCATTTAATCCATGCGGCTTTAAAGATCTCAAACGATAGATCCAGCTCGTTTCGTTCTGGGAAATCGCGGTGGTCTTATTACCGCCCCTCCAGTTATCTTTGACTAAATCTATGCCATAAAAGATAAGTCCCGTTGGATCCTGCTGGTGGAATTTCTTAAAATGGTGTGAAAGGTTGTGTTTGGTGGATCCCTTTTTTATCCTATTGATATGCTGCCGGATTCTCACTTTTAGGGGTCGTGTGGTACGGCCTACATATTGTAGATGGCAGGGACATTCGATGACGTAATTCACATAGGTAGAGTGACGTAAGTCACATAGGTAGAGTGGCATGTAATGAGATCTTTGATTTTATATTCTTTGAAGTCAACCTTCGACTTGAAATTCATTTTTCTCCTGGGTTGCTTCTTACTCACTCTATAGGGCAGGCATTTTTGGCATTTGAAGAAGCCCTTTAGTTCAGGGCATAGGCTGATAGATTTTGGCGGATCAATAACATTGTGTACAAGATGGTGGCATAAAGAGGGGGCTCGCCTGTAAATGAAAGTGGGTTTTTTCTTTAGGATTTTATTCAGAGTGTGATCTTCTTGCAAGATGGGCCAGTATTTTTTAACTATATGTTCAAAATCCTTATATTGTGAGTTAAACCCAGTTATGAAGGCTATGTCTGATGTGGTGGATTTATTCTTTACTTTGGGTTTCAGCATGCTGTTCCTGTCCATTTTCTGGACTTCTTCTTTCAGTTTTATCAAGTTGCTTTCTTTGTACCCTTTCTCTTTGAATCTCTCAACGATAACATCAGCTTGGTTCCTATAGTCTACGATGGAATTGCAGTTTCTGCGTATTCGCATGAGTTGGCCTTTGGGTATATTTGCCTTCCACTTTGGGTGGTGACAGCTAGTGGACGGGATGTACCCGTTGCGATCTGTGGATTTGAAAAATGTTTTTGTGTGAAGTTGAGACCCTACTTTGAAGATTTGGAGATCCAAGAAGTCTATGCTCTGCATATCACACTTTCCTGTAAACGTGAGACCATATTTGTTGGTATTAAGATTGTGTAAAAATTCTTGAAATGAGTCAGTGGATCCATCCCAGAGGATAACAAGATCATCGATGTATCTGCGATACAATTTTATCTGGGGGATACTGCAATTGTACACGTACTCTTCTTCCCAACAGTCCATCAGCAGGTTGGCGACACTGGGGGCATATCGTGCCCCCATTGCCACTCCCCTGCTTTGAACATAGTAATTTTTCTTATACCAAAAATAGTTACAACTCATCGCCATGTGTAATCCTTCAACAATGTAATTGATCTGTTCTTGTTTCAGCATCGTGTTTTGATGGAGAGCCTTTTCTACCCCATATATGCCATCTGTTTGTGAGATACTGGTGTACAGTGAATTGACATCAATTGTGGCCAACAGTAAATTGTCTGCTCCTTCCACATGTTTAAGTTCGTTGATTAGCTGTACACTGTCACAAAGGTACGACCTCCCCTTTTTTACAATCAACAAACTTAAACACGTGGAAGAAGCTGACAATTTACTGTTGGCCACAATTGATGTCAATTCACTTTACACCAGTATCTCGCAAACAGATGGCATATATGGGGTGGAAAAGGCTCTCCATCAAAACACAATGCTGAAACAAGAACAGATCAATTACATTGTTGAAGGATTACACATGGCGATGAGTTGTAACTATTTTTGGTATAAGAAAAATTACTTGGGCGAAATTGAGAGGTATTTCAAGCACTTGCAGGAGATCCCCCCGGAAGGTGACCTAACAGCACCGCGAGGCTCCCCACGTGGAGCCGACGAAGAGGAGGCCCGGCCACCATTCCCTGGAGATACGGTCCCCGGCACAAGCTACGCCTTACCCCCCTCTCCGGAGACCCCCTCCCAGATGGCAATGCCTTCCCCGAGCTTACCGGAGATGGGAGAGCTGGACCAAGACATCCGTACGCTGCTTCAGGCCCTCCCCACGAGATCTGATATCAAGGCCTTGATTCTACGCCTGGAGAAGACGCACAGACGCGACATCCAGGAGGTGAGAGGGGAAGTATCCACCCTCGCTGACCGAGTGATGACCGGAGAGGAGTCGGTTTCCTCGTTGGAGGCACGGGTCGCGGCGCTTGAGCAGGCCCGCGAACAACATCGACGGCGATCTCCCTACAGCTCCACCTGGAGGATGTGGAGGACCGGAGCCGCCGCAACAACGTGCGGATACGGGGGGCGCCTGAGTCGGATGGCCCGGAGGACGTTGGAGCATGAGTCACGGAGCTCCTCAGAGACATCTTGGTGGACCCAGAGGCCACCGTCAAACTGGACAGGGCGCACAGGTCGCTAGGCCCCAAGCCAGCAGATCCGGACAGGCCTCGGGACATAGTGTGCAGGGTCCATCGCTACGTCCCACGGGAGACCATCCTGTGCAGAGCCTGGGACCGAGAGGAGCTGGAGGCGGACGGCTCGCGGGTTAAAATCCTGCCTGACCTGTCTAGGGCGACATCACCCCGTCGGGCCTTGCTGAGACCGCTGCTGGACCTCGCCAGGGAGTCAGAATTCACCTACAGATGGAGTTACCCCCTCGCTGTTACCTTCCGCAAGGACGCAAAAGCCTTCACGCTCCAGACGCCGGCGGATCTCCCAGTGCTGTTCCGGTTCATGGGGACTGACCCCATCGTGGTCCCTAACTGGCTCCAGTTCTTCCCCCGTCAAACTAGACGTTCGGGTGTCGCAGCCTATCGGGGACCCATGCAGCCCCGACAACAAAGAGGCAGAAGGAGGCGCCGATCGGGCAGAGGAGAGGTGGTGCGTGAGTAGGCTCTGGGCCATACATCCCTGTTCCCCCCACTCTCTCAGCCCTGTGACACTATCACCGTGGGTGATTAACACCGCAGATCCCATGCCCTCCCTGTGCCCGCTGACATCTACGTCCAACGAAGGCTTTGTCTTGCCCCCTGGATGACTAACCACCCCCCTCAGGTCCATACATGCTGGTCGCCTGACCCCACTCCCTATCCCAGCGGAACTAAAAATGGAGATTGTAACCCCCCTGGAGAGGCTGTGACTGCTGTGTGCAGACTGTGCTGCTCCTGTGCCCCGCAAGCTGATACACCCTGCCTGCAGATATATGTCCCCTCACCCGGGATGTTGCTCGGACCCAATATGATGGCATGGGACCCCACCTGAACCAAATGTGACATAATCCTGAGGCATTAGCGCACTGCTATACCCTACTGGTGATAGTCCACACGGGGAGGTTTTGGGGCTTTTACATGCCCATGCAGCGGGTGGGCACCTATGTCCGAGGAGGGGGGTGGTCTGGTCTTGTCCCGCAGCAAACAGTCCGGGTGGTATATAAGTCTATACGGGACCTGGCCCGTGTGGGTGGCTGGGGTCCACGTAATGTCAGGCTGTATCTAGAGGGGGGACACGTAACACGCAACCTGTACTGATACCCAGGAGACGGGAGGTGACAAGCTACTTTTGGGGTTATGGGCGCAGGCAGTGATCTGCCTAACCTTGAGGCATGGGGCCAGATTCAGGTAGAGTTAGGCTGGAGTATCAGTGATACTCCAGCCTAACTGTCACTTTAAGCCGGCGTTTCTGTTTTTTGTAACCAGAAAACAAGAAACGCCGGGTTGGAGTTCCGATGTGATCGGCGTAATTGCATCGCAACTTTAATTTAAAAATGGCGCCGGGGGCGTTCCCGCTGATTTACGCTGAAAAAATATGTTAATCAGCGGGAATCGGCGATTCACGATCGTATTCGGGCGCGACGCATTGACTTTCCGACGTTTCCGTAAGCGATACGCGGCGTAAAGATAAAGCAGCCCCCTAGTGGAGTATCCTATGTTAAGTATAGCCGTCGTCATCGCGTCGGAAAAAAAAATTGCGTCGCTTGCGTAAAACGTCCATGAATGGGGATTTGACGTCATTGACTTTCACTGACAGAATTTGGAGCATGCGCACTGGGATGCATTGACAGTCGACGCATGTGCAGTACGTTCGCCGCGGGATCGCACTTAGTTTAAATAATACACGCCCCGTACCCGCCCAATTTGAATTCCGCCGGCTCATTTGCGATACGCTGCCGCAACTTTTGGAGCAAGTGCTTCATGAATAACAGCACTTGCTCCTAAAATTTCGCCAGCGTAACGTAAATGAGAAACGTTACTCCAGAGCAAAGATGGTCCCATCTACCTGAATCTGGCCCATGGTGTTCACGAGGGTATGGGAACCCACTTAGTGGGATGGAGCGGGAGGGGAGGGATAACCCTGTGTTTAAGTGCCGGGTGGGAGACACCCTGTTTTGGGAACAACACCATATATGTTATTTGCACTTTCAATTTGTACCTCCTATCCTGTTTTTTCTCTGTTTTTTTTTTTCTTTTACTTTTATATCAATGGTTGCGTTTAATGCCGCTATTGCCGTTACTGTCTGCAATAATTGTTTAATAAGTTATGCCGTGTTATCTATTGTTTACAGATGCTTACTGTTTTTGCCGGGTTTGGGTGGGGGGCTGGGGGCTCGCTTCCTGGCCCTGTCTGGTTAATCCCCCACCTAGGACCACGCTCGATTGCCGGACTCCCAGTGAGCACCTTAGCCATTATATTTGGCTACCGTAGTTGACCTTTGGCTACACACCCTAGTGTAGACCCTTTGCTTTTACTCTCTCACACTACAGTTCTTTCTATCTTTACTTCCCCCACCTAAGACACTTTACTCCCCCCCCCCCTGTTTTGCATGAGTATGGAGGTACTCAATGCAGTATCACTCAATGCTAAGGGCCTTAATACGCCCGAAAACAGATGCATGCTGCTACACGACATGCGTGCCAGGAAAGCTGACATTGTAATGTTGCAGGAAACTCACTTCAGGGACAGCAGCCTGCCCCTCCTAAAAAACAGGAATTTCCCTTCTGCCTACCACTCCCGGTTCACAGAGGCGAAATTGAGAGGGGTCTCCATTCTCGTCGCCGCGAGAGTACCATGGAGGCTACTCAGCGCTCAGACAGATGACAATGGACGGTTCTTGTTCCTCAAAATCTATCAGCCTATGCCCTGAACTAAAGGGCTTCTTCAAATGCCAAAAATGCCTGCCCTGTAGAGTGAGTAAGAAGCAACCCATGAGAAAAATGAATTTCAAGTCGAGGGTTGACTTCAAAGAATATAAAATCAAGGATCTCATTACATGCCACTCTACCCATGTGACTTACGTCATCGAATGTCCCTGCCATCTACAATATGTAGGCCGTACCACACGACCCCTAAAAGTGAGAATCCGGGAGCATATCAATAGGATAAAAAAGGGATCCACCAAACACAACCTTTCATGCCATTTTAAGAAATTCCACCAGCAGGATCCAACGGGACTTATCTTTTATGGCATAGATTTAGTCAAAGATAACTGGAGGGGCGGTAAAAAGACCACCGCGATTTCCCAGAACGAAACGAGCTGGATCTATCGTTTGGGATCTTTAAAGCCGCATGGATTAAATGCCGACATAGATCTTAATTGTTTTCTGGCGAACCCATAACTTGCCCAATTGATGAATCCCAGCCCTATACTAGAGGGCATGATATTACCTAGTAGTAATGGAAATATACTTGTGGAACACTAGGCCTATAATTCTACACTATACAGTGATACCTATGGGATTTTTATTTCCTTTCTTCTCTTTAAATTATTCCCCTGCTATATAGGGATATCCATCCCCTATATGGACACACCAGACACCAATAGTGGCACCAGAGAATAGACCCATAGAACTCACTTCAAATATCGATTCTCTTATGTGGATACCTATTTTTGTTCTCTTTAATTAATTTAGTTAATAATTTCTACTAGCTTTAAGATTGGAGAGATGTATATATACACCATTGGCATAGATATGCCAACATAGGGTATGCCTAGACAGAGCATTCTAATTTCACTTCTGTTATACTACCTAAAGATAAGTCCTTTTAAGAGGACACTTCTCTATACCAAATCCATTACTTACGCGCTTGTTTTTGCGCATGAATTACATTATTCACTACTGCTTCACCTTCACAATTATGACATTACACCACATTTTTTATGGTTATACATTTTTATTTTAGTAGACATGTCATAATGTCAAAAGTTTGTGTATTATACAGAACAGCTAGTTTCCTATATGTAATCTCTTTGAATAATTTCAATATCTGATCATACTTCCTGTTAAACACTAATATGATTACTAGTACAGCTATTGGGGTTACTCTGACCCTATATGATTGGTTTAAAACCTAGTCACTCTATGCTGGATTGAATAATAGCAGCTGTAGATACGTCCCTAATAGACGTAAGGATTTACCATATGATAGGATATTGAATCCGCTATCGCTTATTACATTTGTCACTCCCTTATTGTAGTAGATCTGACATAATGTTGAAATCTTAATGTCATAAGTATAATACTTATTATTATTTCCGTGGAACCCCCCTTTTTTGAATAATTTTAGTGATCTATTGCACTTCCTGTTATGATTGTTGCTTACAGGGTCGTTAACATGGCAATCAGTATAAACATCTGGGTTATATCGGTCCCATACCATTGGATCAGGCCAGAAACGTTAATGCTGGATTGGGCAATAGTAGTTGTATACACGTCCCCACCAGGCGTAAAGCTTAGCCTTACGATAGGACATCGAATCCGCTGCCTCCTGTCTGATTGGGCAATAGCAGCCGTATACACACCCCTAGTAGACGTATAGCTTAAACATTCAATAGGATATCAAATCTGCCACTTCACATTCGATTGGACAACACCATTGAGCGTCTGCAAATTGCCATGGTGATGCCCTCTATTTATACAGACAGCTATGGTATGCGTGTATCCGCTTCCGAAGACGTAACAAATACGAAACGTGCGTAAAACGGCCACACGCACACCTACACGCACTTCCGGGCTAACCAGCGAATTGTTTATGGAACGCACGCCGTTCCCACGCTGGTGTGACTAGCAAATCCGACATCTTTAGTGTTTGTGTACTCGCAGTGCCTATGTGCGTTCAGGACATAGCTTGCTGCTAACTTGTTTTTACACATTTTATTTCTTTTTTGTGTTTTATGCCATCTTGACTGCTGACTGTGCTGGAATCTTGTCTCAGCTTGGTGTCATGATTTTTATTTATTTCATATTTTTTGTATTTTTGCACTTGTGCCCATGTTAATTCTTGGCAGTGCCAATAAAATATTTTTTATACCTTTAACGTACTACACTATGGAAGCCTTTCTTTTTTGCTTTGGAGGAACTTATTGAAACCCATACCATTAACCACTTATACCAAGGACACACAACAATAATCCAGGTGATCCATTTGGAATCCAGGAAAAGGAGTCACGACACGGTGGAACACTCGTTTGACTGACACGCATTCTACCCCTGCAGGGGTGATTGCCTCTGGTGAGTGGGAACCCATAAGGGGGAGCACCGGACCCACTGCGATATTCACTTGATGTACTGCCTATCACCTATCCATATAGGTGCACCTTGATTGTCACACCACTTATATTTACCTGCTCTATGATTTATGGACTATTTAACCGCTTCAGGTCCGCGCTATTAACAAAATACGTGAACAGCGCGGACCTGAGGCGCCGGGGTCACGTCTTTGGACGTGATTTGCTTGTAATTCCCCGCGCGCGCCACACGGGTGGCGCGCGGCGGGGAAAAACAGTCCCGACGCATCACCGAGGATCCGATGCGTGTACCCGGCGGCCGCGATGTCCGTCAGGTACACACGATCGTCGGTGAGAGAGCAGGGACGTGGAGCTCTGAGTGTAAACACAGAGCTTCACGTCCTGTCAGTGAGGTGACAGATGCTGTTTCTCTTGTACATAGGGAGACAGCATCGGTCACCTCCCCCAGTCACCCCCCTCCCCCCATACAGTTAGAACACACCCAGGCAATACATTTAACCCCTTCCTCACCCCCTAGTGTTAACCCCTTCAATGGCAGTCACATTTATACAGTAATTAGTGCATTTTTATAGCACTGGTCGCTGTATAAATGTGAATGGCGCCAAAAATGTGTCAAAAGTGTCCGATGTGTCCGTCGCAATATCGCAGTCCCAATAAAAATCGCAGATCGCCGCCATTACTAGTAAAAAAAAAATATAAAAAAAAAAAATCATAATTCTGTCCCCTATTTTGTAGGTGCTATAACTTTTGCGCAAAGCAGTCACTTATTGTGATTTTTTTTTTACAAAAATACGTAGAAGAATACGTATCGGCCTTAACTGAGAAAAACATATATAAAAAAAAAAATGGGATATTTATTATAGCAACAAGTAAAAAATATATATATATATTTTTAAATTGTCGCTCTTTTTTTCATTATAACGCAAAAAATAAAAACCACACGGGCGATCAAATACCACCAAAAGAAAGCTCTATTTGTGGGGAAAAAAGGGACGCCAATTTTGTTTGGGTGCCACGTCGCACGACCGCGCAATTGTCAGTTAAAGCGACGCAGTGCCGGAAGCTGAAATTTCACCTGGGCATGAAGGGGGTTTATGTGCCCAGTAAGCAAGTGGTTAATGTGAATTAATTCATTGTATAATTTGATCACGGTTATTTTGCACATATTTAGATTTGTAAATTAGTTCCTGCTAATTGTACTGTTGTACGACGTGGTTCAGCCACTGCAAGAATTTACCTATTTACAAATCCTCTTCATATCGGTGACACCAACACCACAGGTGGCACATAGAAGCACTACCACTGCTGTTCACCTAAATTTATCCTTTGCTTTGTTATTCACTGTCATATTTTTATTACATTATTTTAGGGAATGTTGTCCCACTAGAACCTACCCACCACCCCATTGGGTCAGTTAACAACATATTAGTGACATCGCCATCACCCCCAATTACCTCTTTACTTTTTTCATATACCCCCTTCGAGGAGTCATATTTAGGGGGGGCTGCAGTCGCACACCTTTACTCGTCCCATTACCCTTAATTAGACTATCCTAAGCGCAGCTTTTATCCTCTTTATAATAGCACAAAGATGGCAAGCGCACGCTCCCCCTTCTGTCGAAAATGGGGCTGAAACTATCAATACCTTGATTTGGAGTGAGAGAGTGGCTTTTATCAAACAAGGGAATTACAAAAGGTTCGGAAGGGTGTGGGGGCCCTGGCTGAGGGAAATGGGATTCCCCTTCGCAGAGGCGACCCTTTCACGCGGCCCAGAACCCCCCTAACCCTAGAGGACGGAAACCTCCTAATAGCGAGCAACTAAAAAAAACAAGGAGGACTAGATCTTGGCTCTGCCTTAGATGAGGCTTCGACTTAGCCGCTTATACGACGCTACTCCCCTCTTCTCTCACTTGGTTCCCCCCTCCTATAGTTAACGCACTAAGGATAACTCAGACTAATGATACTTGCTCCCATCTGGAGCAAAACAAAATAAGGCCAAAAACTACATAGGGGCGGGAGGGGTAGGCCAGGGTGGGGGGGTAGTAGAGCGCAGGAAGGTGGGAAGGTAGACGAGAGGGTAGGGATAGGACAATCCAAGGCCTGTACACAATTTTAGTGTTTATGTTTACATACACATATAATTGCATTATACTTTTTCTCCATTATTTGTATGAAAACATGCAATTTTTTAAACATTGGAAAATAATAAAGAGAATTTAAAGAGAAAAACACCCTAAAAAAAAAAAGGAAACTGAACCTAATAGTTCTAATGCTTGAAATGTAGTCCTTTATTTGTATATGTGGCTGTATGAATTAGGAGGCTTTTACCTGACCTTTACCTTGTGCGGGACAATCTACAATAGGTTGTCTTAACCACTTAAGGACCCCTCACTGTGTATATATTTACGTCATTTTTTTAAAGATGGATATCTCGGTAACGGCAGCAGCTGCTGCCACAACAGAAATATCCATATTTTCAGTGAGCGGTACTCTAAATGATAACGACAGTTAAAACGGTCACCCAGAAGTTCACCGACCATGTAATCAGTGACTACCCTGCCTTTTTTCTGCTTCACGCTACATCAATACCGGCGCGGAGTTACAAAAAATCAATCATTAGACACCTACTGAGCACAGTCAAATCCTGTATCCCCCTCAGATGGAAGAAAAGTTCTCCCCCGTCAGCGGGAATGTAGATGCGCAGGGTGGAGGATATAAAAAAATTGGAAGATTTGGTTCTCGCGGCTTAAAACAAACAGGAGAGGCACTCTGAGGCGTGGAGGCTCTGGAACATTTTCATCTTCTGCGATGAAGGATCTGCCCTACTCAATTCTTAATCTGGCAAGGGGATACAGCTGTGATGGCTGTTGCGACTAGAGACGTGTTTACAACCCTGAGTCAACCCTCTTTCCCCTCCCTCCCCATCCCCTCTTCTCCCTCCTCCCCCTATCTCCCCTTGTCTGTTTCTTTCCCTCCTGTCTATCTTTCTATATCTTTTTAATTAAGGTGTTATGAGTATTGGACGGCTGGTAGATGTGACAGGGTGACACCCCCCACTTGAAGACTATAGAGTAATGTGAAAACACCTGAGGGGGTCACTGAACAGATGGCTAGGAGCTTTAAGTTAAGAGCCTCCCATGTTGGGTTATCTCCACCAGACTAAATGTCCAGCTGTGTCTGAGATGAATATGTGTGCACTTCGTATGTTACATTTTAATTGTATGGTAATGTTTTTATTGTGTGTATGTTTCTATAAAATAAAAATAAAAATTATATTTGAAAAAAAAAAAAACGTCACTTCCGCCCATGCTTCTTAACCACTTAAGACCCGGACCAATACGCTGGTAAATGACCCAAGGTGTTTTTGCGATCCGGCACTGCGTCGCTTTAACAGACAATTGCGCGGTTGTGCGACGTGGCTCCCAAACAAAATTTGCGTCCTTTTCTTCCCACAAATATAGCTTTCTTTTGGTGGTATTTGATCACCTCTGCGATTTTTATTTTTTGCGCTATATACAAAAATAGAGCGACATTTTTGAAAAAAAACACTATTTTTTACTTTTTGTTAAAAAAAAATCAAATAAACTAAATTTTAGTCAAACATTTAGGCCAAAATTTATTTAGCCACATGTCTTTAGTAAAAAAAAAAATCGCAATAAAAAAAAAATAGCTACCTAGCAGGGAACAGCGACACTAATACAGCGATCAGAAAAATGATCGCTTAGTGACGCTGGCAATAGGGAGTGAAAGGGTTAACTAGGGCGGTGATCAGGGGGTTAAAACTTTATTAGGGGGGGTGGGGGGGCTATCCTGAACCTAACACTAACTGATTTTACACTGCCTGTCACACTGACACTAAATGCAGTGATTAGATCACTGCATTCAGTGACACTGTGACAGGGGGGGGGTGGGGGGGCAGATCGCAAGGGGTTAAGTATGCCTATGTGAGTGTGTGTCAGTGTAATATTGGTGCACACTTACTGTTAGGTGTTTCTCCCATCGCAGCGGTTGGAAATACCGCTGCAATGGGAGATTACATCACTTCCCCCTTCCTGTGTTTACACAGGAGGAGGAAGTGACAGGAGACTGGGAGCGCGCGCATTGGCTGGGAGCGATCGCGGGGGGGCGGGTAAACGCCGACATCCGCCCGCTCGTCCCGGATCGCTCCCGAAGCCAGGGGGACCCCCGCACGCCGCGGAGGGGGTCCCGATGGGACCCCCGAACCGCACTTAGGCGGGGACGTAAATTTACGCCCTTGTGCCTGTACGAGCCATTCTGTGGCCGTATATGTGCGTGCGGGGGTCCTTAAGTGGTTAAATTGACATTTTCTTGTTATAATTGTTACAATTTTTTTTTAGTCTAAATATGAGATCTGAGGTCTTTTTGACCCCAGATCTCATATTTAAGAGGACCTGTCATGCTTTTTTCTATTACAAGGGATGTTTACATGAGTAGCGCCCGCATATGAAAACAGTGTTTAAACCACACAAGTGAGGTGTCACTGTGATCGTTGGAGTGAGAGCTATAATTTTAGCCGTAGACCTCCTCTGTAACTCAAAAGATGCAACCTAAAGAATATTTTAAACGTCACCTATGGAGATTTTTAAGGGTAACATTTTGATGCCATTCCACGAGCGTGCGCAATTTTGAAGCGTGACATGTTGGGTATAATTTTACTTGGCGTAACAGTATTTTTCACAATATAAAAAAAAAATGGGCTAACTTTACTGTTGTCTTATTTTTTAATTCAAAAAAGTGATTTTTTTCCAAAAAAAGTGCGCTTATAATACCGCTGCACAAATACGGTGTGACAAAAAGTATTGCAATAACCGCCATTTTATTCTCTATGGTGTTAGAAAAAAATATATATATAATGTTTGGGGGTTTTAAGTTATTTTCTAGCAAAAAAAAAAAAATGTTTTAATCTTGTAAACACCAAATCTGAAAAACAGGCAAGGTCTTAATTAATGAATTTAATGTTCATAGACAGCAAGTGTGTAAAGGTGTTAGGCCGCGTACACACAATCAAATCTAACTGCTGAAAACGGTCTGACAGACCGTCTCAGCAGACAGATTCGATCGTGTGTACGGGCAAGCCGACAGATTTGGCCAGCCGACAGATTTTAAAGCATGCTTTAAAATCTGTCTGCTGGGAACCCGTCGGACCGATATGTCTGCTGGTTAGTACGCTAACCAGCAGACATATCTGCTCGCACATGCGTCAAATGGATCCGATGCATGCGTGGAAGTAATTTACTTCCTGGTGCGGTGACGTGGCGGCGTCAACGTCACCGCCACCGCGCTGTCTGCCGGCGGAGATTTTGGTTTGATCGTGTGTACAGCGATCAAACCAAAACAGCCAGCAGACATATCTGTTCAAATCGGTCTGTCAGACCGATTTGAACAGATATATTTGGTCGTGTGTACGCGGCCTTAGGCCTTGTACAGACGATTAAATCTGTCTGTTCAAATCGGTCGGACCGACCGATTTGAACAGATCTGTCTGCTGGCATTTTTGTTTGCTCGCGTGTACACACGAGCAAACCAAAATCCCCGCCAGCAGACAGCGCGCTGACGTGTCGGTGACGTGGCAGTGACGTTGACGCCGCCACGTCACCGCACCAGGAAGTAAAACACTTCCACGCATGCGTCGAAATCATTTGGCGCGTGTGCGAGAAGACATGTTTGCTGGTTAGCATACTAACCAGCAGACATGTCGGGCGGACGGGTTCCCTGCCGACAGATTTCAAAGCATGCTTTGAAATCTGTCGGGTGGCCAAATCCTTCTGTTTGCCCATACACACGATCGAATCTGTCTGCTGAAACGGTCTAGCAGACCGTTTCCAGCAGACAGATTTGATCGTGTGTACGAGGCCTTAGAGAAAAAAATCTCTGGTCGCTGAGACCTTACCAAGGTTTTTTGTCTTTTGCATATATTCAGCGAAGGCTCATGTTTTCTTGCTTGCTGCCGAGCCTTCTTTCAGCAGAGGATAAAATCCCTTACTTTCAGCATGCAATGTCTGCTGCTAATTATCATGTGTGAAGCAGCCATAGCCTATAGGTGTAAAGAGGGGTGATAGATCAGAACCGTGTGACTGCACAGAGGAGACCAAACAACATAATTAGTGAAGTAAAAGGTGTTTATTTACAAGTAAGTGAGGACAACCAGTGCAAACGGCAAACAGTATATACACTCAAAAGGGAATACCGTATGTAGAGATAGTAACAATTCATGACATTACGTGGTCAGACCACGCTGCCATCTCCATGTCCGTTGTGGAAAGGGGGGTCTCTTCCTCACCTCCCATTTGGCGTTGCAACACAAAACGACTGCAAGAACAACACTGCCAACAAAAAATAGCCCTACACATCCGAAACTACTTTTTAGACAATAGCACTTCGGTTACTGACCCTTATATCCTGTGGAATGCCCATAAGGCTTGTGTGCGGGGAATCCTTATTCAATTAGGCACCATAGAAAAGAAAAGAAAGGCCCAACGAATCAATCAAATCCTTTTAGACCTAAGGAACATTGAATCCCAAAACAAACAGTCCCCATCGCCCTCTTTAGCCAGCAAACTAGGATCTTTGAGAGAAGATCTTAGGGAGCTACTTACCCAGCAATATGACAAACACCTCAATAGGCTAAAACTGAACTACTATTCCAACGCAGATAGAGCAGGGCAATATTTAGCTAACAGACTAAAAGTTGTCCGTACCAAAGCCAAAATAGCCTACCTGAAGCACCCCAACTCACAAAACAAGGTTGTTAACCCTCAAGAAATTGCAAACCAGTTTGCAGAATACTACGGTTCCCTATACAACCTGAGCTCAGACCCCGCCACGCCACAACCAGACAGGCAAAATTCAGGATTTCCTGAAGAAAATTCATCTTCCGTCTTTGTCGGAGGAGCAGCTCAGCGTCCTTAACGCGCCCGTCACTTCCCCAGAGATAGAGAAAATTATTAGCTCACTTCCGAACGGTAAATCACCAGGCCCTGATGGGTTTTCAAATGAATATTTTAAACTATTCAAAGATATACTTTCACCCCACTTGACTGACTTTTTCAACAAAGCAGCAGAATCAGCGACTCTTCCTCCAGAGATGCTGAAGGCCTTTGTAGTGACCCTGCCAAAACCGGGTAAAGATCCTGTTATCCCAGCAAACTTTAGGCCCATATCTCTTCTCAATACGGACACCAAAATTTATGCTAAACTGTTGGCCAAAAGATTGACACACATTCTACCTTCTTTGATTCAATGCGACCAAATGGGATTTGTGAAGGGGAGACAAACCTCGGATGCAACACGTCGTATAATCAATGTAATTCATCGTGCTGAGGTAACTCGAACGCCTTCTCTGTTGCTCTCAATAGACGCAGAGAAGGCGTTCGATAGAGTCCATTGGTCCTATATGGCCCAGGTCTTAAAGAAGTTTGGCTTCCAGGGAAACATACTGAATGCTATTCTGGCTCTTTATTCTGCTCCCTCAGCACAGGTGTATGCTGCTGGATTCCTGTCAACTCCCTTCTCGATCTCTAACGGGATGAGACAGGGGTGCCCTCTGTCCCCAACCATAATTAATCTTATGATAGAACCGCTAGCGGAGGCAATACGCTCCCACCCTCTGGTCACAGGCTTCCAGCTTGGCTCTACTGAACACACAATTAACTTATTCACAGACGATGTGATTCTGATGCTGTCCAATCCGCTCGTTTCATTGAAAGCTGCGCACAATTTCCTTACCGAGTTTGGAGACATCTCCTACTACAAGATTAACTACTCTAAGTCTTTAATTCTCGACTTGGGAGTTCAAACGCATACCAGAACAGCACTACAAGAACAACTCCCATACACCTGGAGCAAGGGCGGCATTACCTACTTGGGTATAGTTCTCACGAACAGCCAAAGCTAATTTACCCCCTCTCATAGCTGGAGGCTCAGTTCGGAGACATGGCCAAGAAAGAGATTTCTTGGATGGGCAGGATTTCTGCCTACAAAATGATGATCTTGCCACAAATTCTATACATTTTTAGAACTCTTACAATCCCCATTCCGCACCACTATATCACAAGTTTATCAAATGTCGGGTGGAAGTACATCTGGAATGGTAAGAGACCAAGATGTTCACGGACTAATTTGGTATCCCATAAAACAGCGGGGGGGGAGGAGTGGTTGATATTTATGACTATTTATGGGCTACAAGACTGGACCAACTGAAATTCTGGTTTAGAGAGGACACACCCTTATGGGTAGGCATAGAAAGAGAACTCTCACCCACAAAGGACCTACAGCTACTACTTCTGGGTGATAGTTGGGCTCGTTGGGGTCTGAACGGACTGACACCTCCAATGCAGACGTCCCTCACGACATGGAGGATCCTTCTAGACCACACCCACAGCCACACACAACTGAAAGGGCCTGACTTACCCCTGCAGTTACTCGAAGCAAAAATTCAGACGTTGCAGGTTAGGGAATTGGCGGAGCAGGGGTATTTGTTACATTTCGGACCTGTATAAGGGCTCAAGACATAAACATGCGCAGGAACTCATGACCCAATACAAGCTCCCACCTACAAAACTCTTCCAATGCTTACAAATTACACATCTCACTAAGTGCACGCCACCACCTTGTGGGACTATCCCTAGTATGGTATGGCGTTTCTATACCACAGCTACACAGACCACGAAGGGCATCTCATTCTTTTACAACTTGTTCCAGAACAAAATGGAATTTTCCAAATCAACGGCTATGAGTAAGTGGGAGAGGGATCTAGACTCTTCTTTCTCAGGGGATCAATGGCAACGTGCATTTAAGGAAATACATAAAGCTTCACACTGCATTAGACACTGGGAACTGGGGATCAAATTTGTGAACAGATGGCACTATAACCCATTTAGAATAGCAACATATTTCCCTGGAGCTTCCCCCAACTGTTGGAGGAATTGTGAACAAGTGGGGAACCTACTCCACATGCTTTGGCACTGCCCCAATATCAAATGTCTTTGGACCCAGGTATTCCGACTGATATCTTCACTGACGGGCACAATCACCACTCCAGACCCTGCACTGGCAATCCTCCACATAAACATAGACAAATTTCACCACGACTTCAGACCGGTCATATCCCATATTCTCCTTGAAACAAGATTACAGATACTTCGCCAACTGGAAAAGCGATAAGGCCGTAAATCTATCTGACGTCACTAGGGCGGTTCACAGGAACTATATGTTTGAGCAACTATTGGCTATTAACTCACTAACTTGCAGAAAGTTTGATGTTTGTTGGTCCATCTGGCCCAAACACTGTTGATATACTGTATATCTGATGCTGTGTATGTCATTCCTATGCTGTTTTTCTTTTTATCTCTCTCGTTGATTCTGTGTTTCTTCCTTTTTGTTTTTCTTTTTCCATTTGTCCTTTTGTAAACTTGGAAATTTTCAATAAAAACTATTGATCAAAAAAGGGAATACCGTATACATAAGTCAAGCCAAGCCGAGGTCATACACATGGGATGTCAGCAGATGGGACAGGACAGAGCAGGGAACGGATGGATGGATGGACTAGCTGCGGGGTAAGGACTCAGGGGAGACAGGAACCAGGAAACAGGGCAGACAAGTCCAGGCGGGATCAGGATCACAGAACAGGATCGAGGCACAGAATCAGGATCAAGGCACAGAATCAGGATCAGAAGACGGGTTCTGGGTACAGGCTCAGGTCCGGAAGGTATGACGATACCAGGGCGAGCTCTGCTTGAGCTCGCCGGGTATAAATAGTGCTGCTGATTGAGCTCAGGTTACAGCTGAGCGCAGAAAAGGCTGTGTGCTCCAAACAACTAAGACTCATTCGGGGGCTGGTGGAGGCCAGTACTGCAGCCCAAATAGCAGGCAGAATTACCAGCAGGGGGGACCATTCCTGACAGTACCCCCCCTCAAAGGAGCGGCCTCCGGAGGCTCCAACCATCTGTTGCTGGGGAAGGCTCATGGTGTCAAGCCGGGCAGTGGATAAAGTCTCCGGGTCATCGAGCTGGGAAGCAGACAAAGGCTCCGGGTCATCGAGCTGGGCAGCAGACAGAGGCTCTGGGTCATCGAGCTGGGCAGCAGACAGAGGCTCCGGGTCATCGAGCTGGGCAGCAGACAGAGGCTCCGGGTCATCGAGCTGGGCAGCAGACAGAGGGTTGGCAGGATAAGGTGGGTCGTCAAGCTGGCACAGGAACGTCAGGCTGGCACAGGAACATTAGGCTGGCAGGCTGGCACATGAACATCAGGCTGGCACAGGAACATCAGACTGGCAGGCTGGCACATAAACATCAGACTGGCAGGCTGGCACAGGAACATCAGACTGGCAGGCTGGCACAGGAACTTCAGGCTGGCACAGGAACTTCAGGCTGGCACAGGGACATCAGACTGGCAGGCTGGCACAAGGACATCAGACTGCCAGGCTGGCACAGGAACATCAGGCTGGCTGGCTGGCACTGGCAGGAACATCAGTCTTGCAGGCTGGCACAGGAACATCAGGCTGGCACAGGAACATCAGGCTGGCAGACTGGCATAGGAACAGCAGGCTGGCAGACTGGCACAAGAACAGCAGGCTGGCAGATTGGCACAATAACAGGCTGGTCGGATGGCACAAGCTGGTCGGCTGGCACTGGAACAGGTAGAGCAGCTGGCACTTGAACATATAGAGCAGCTGGCACAGGCAGAGCAGCTGGCACATGAACAAGCTGGGAGGCTGACACTGGAACAGGCTGGTTGGTTGGCACAGGCTGGTCGGATGGCACAAGTTGGGCGGCTGGCACTGGAACAGGTAGAGCAGCTGGCACTGGAACAGATAGAGCAGCTGGCACAGGCAGAGCAGCTGGCACATGAACAACAAGCTGGGAAGCTGGCACAGGCTGGTTGGCTGGCACAAGCTGGGCAGCTGGCACTGGAACAGATGGCACTGGGACGGGCTGAATAGGTGGCACTGGGACAGGTTGAGCAGAGGGCACTGGGACAGGCTGGGTAACTGTCACAATGGTATGGGTTGGGAAGTACTTCCGTTTCTTTTTAGACTTAGACACTGCGAGTTTGTTAACAGAGGCGATGTATGAAGAAGATGGAATTAAGTAGGAGGAGGGGTTGGAATATGGCAGAGACACAGGGATGGTGACTGAAGGAGGTTTTTGTGGAGTTGTTACAGGTGGATTATAGGCAGGGTAGGTACAATTAGTAGAAATTGGGTAGTAATATTTGGTAGGGTGCAGAATTAACTGGGCGAAAGCTGAAGTTGTCATTGGCGATGGGCGGATAGATCCTTGGGGAGGTAGGGGGTTATTAGCAGGGCTGGAACAGACTGGTTTGGCTGGAATCAGGAGATCTGACCATGCCTGCAGCACAGTTCGAACAAAAGCAGGTTCACACACACCTTGTCTAATCAGAGCCTGCACAGAACTAATACACTCAGATAACTTTTGCTGGGGACAAGAAAAATAATACTCATCAAAAGACGCCGGATCATCCTCTAATAACCACACTAGGGATTCAACTTGGTCATGACTGAAGGGGGGGAGAAATCGTCCCTACCGACAGGAATAGAAGACAGGGCTGGCTTTACACACAACCAAATTAATGGCTGAACATCATTAAAAGTCATGTAACCCTGATCCACACAGAAATTAGCTAATCAGATAGTTTCCATTAGCTGGTCACTAGTCCAACCCTCCAAAACCTGGCGACAAAACCCCTCATCCTCTTCAGCTAGCAGAGAATAATAAAGGATGTCATCGCAATTCATGTTTAGAGCAATGCATTACACCAGGATGGTTCCTTAATGCAGTCACGTCTGATCAAGAGTGGCCCTGGTATATGTGACTGCACAGAGGAGACCAAACAATATAATTAGTGAAGTAAAAGGTGTTTATTTACAAGTAAGTGAGGACAACCAGTGCAAACGGCAAACAGTATATACAATCAAAAGGGAATACCGTATACATAAGTCAAGCCAAGCCAAGGTCATACACATGGGATGTCAGCAGATGGGACAGGACAGAGCAGGGAACGGATGGATGGACTAGCTGCGGGGTAAGGATTTAGGGGAGACAGGAACCAGGAAACAGGGCAGACAAGTCCAGGCGGGATCAGGATCACAGAACAGGATCGAGGCACAGAATCAGGATCAAGGCACAGAATCAGGATCAGAAGACGGGTTCAGGGTACAGGCTCAGGTCCGGAAGGTATGACGATACCAGGGCGAGTTCTGCTTGAGCTCGCCGGGTATAAATAGTGCTGCTGATTGAGCTCAGGTTACAGCTGAGCGCAAAAAAGGCTGTGTGCTTCAAACTACCAAGAACCCCCCGCTGGTGGAGGCCAGTACTGCAGCTCAAATAGCAGGCAGAATTACCAGCAGGGGGGACCATTCCTGACAATAGGTTATGTTCTGTAAAGGTTAATCCTAGTGTTGGCTCCTTGTGACCTCGGACAAATTACTTTAAAAGATGTATCATGGCCACTGGCTTCCCCAAATCTTTTGAAGGGAGTACTGCATGGCTGGAGCAGTAGCATCCAGCATTCCTGACTACCGTCCAGATGGGGGGAGGGGTGCATGGCTGCCGAGGCAGGTAATCTAGGTTGGTAACCAGGACAGTATGCAGCCTGCTACAGTACCTGTCACCGAGAATGTGTTTCCAGCACAACAGCATCTCGCTGATTCTCTGCGACAGGGTGCCGACATCTCGCACTCCCTGGAATACAAAAAGCACATTCCAGCGAGCATGTCATAGAACAGACGGGGATCCAACTTGGATTCTACACGCGGCGTTTGGTATGAATCGTGAGGGGGATCTCCACGCCAACATTTTAAATAAAAATACGGCATGGGTTCCCCCCCAGGGGGCATACCAGGCCCTTAGGTCTGCTATGGATTGTAAGGAGAACTCCCCTATGCTAAAAAAAACGCTACCAGACCCGTATCCAAAGCACGCTGCCCGGCCGGTCAGCAAAGGAGTGGGGACGAGCGAGCACCCCCCCTCCTGAGCTGTACCAGGCCACATGCCCTCAACATGGGGGGGGGGTTTGGTACTTTGCGGCAGGGGGGCACCCTGCGGCCCCCCCACCCCAAAGTACCCTGTCCCCATGTTGATAAAGACAAGGCCTCTTCCCGACAACCCTGGTCGGTGGTTGTCGGGGTCTGCAGGCGGGGGGCTTATCGGAATCTGGATCCCCCTTTAATAAGGGGGCCCCCAGATACCGGCCCCCACCCTAGGTGCATGAGTATGGGGTACATCATACCCCTACCCATTCACCTTGGGACAAAGTGTTAATAAAAAAAAACACACAGGGTTTTAAAATATTTTATTAGTCAGCTCCAGGCCCCTCCCTCTCTTCTTTAGCTCTTTTACAGGGGAGGGGGGGCTTGCTTTTTCAACGTCTTCTGGGGGAGGGATTAAACTTTGCAGTGAACCCAAAGTTGTATATTCCAAAAAAAAACTTGGACCCCCTAATAAAAGGTATTTACGAGAAAATGTAATATATATATACCTGTCTCCATTTGTCAGTTGTGGGCCGTGGCAGTTGGATTAAAATGGTGTGGTTGCCTCAATTTTTATATATTTTACAGAACTCCCCATATATGCATTCATGGCATGTGGTTTAGGGAATTGGAGTGTTTTTTTGGAGATCTGATATGGAGGAAGGGACAAGACAAAATTTGTCCGAGAATACTGTAGTTGCCCAAAGAGGGGTTTGGCGATTTCACACCAAGGGAGTTACTTTTTAGCTGCTCAGCTTCAACAGGTGGGAGGATGGGAGGTAGGTAATGATACTAAGAGATATAGTTCACAAGCATTACTGTCCTGTACCCCACATATATCCCTAGTTAAAGCATTAGAAACAAACTCATTAGGAGAAGAGAGTCAATGCCCTTCAGTAAAACTAATGTTGAAAATTTGGAATACAGCATGGTTAATATTTCAATATTCAAGGTTTACAGAATATGCCCCTATCTGGAATAATAAAAATCTACCTGAGTTGAAGGGCCTGGAGAATTTTAATAACTGAAGTGGTGAGACTATCGCAAATATATGTAATGGAGCAGTTGAAGATATTTCAGGAGCTAAAAGAGGAATTTGGGTTCTCAAATAAGCATTTCTATCAGTATTTACAGCTAAGACACGCATTGACAATACAATTTATAAAAAGTTGATTAGAATGGAGTAGAAACCCCTTGCTGAGAATGTTGGTAGACACTGCTTCCCTAAAAGGCTTGACTTCAGTATTTGAATTAGATTTATGGATGATCCAAAACTTTGTATACTGGGATATATGTGGGATCAGCGTTTACACAAATTGCAGTTCTCAGAAGATTTCTACCAGTCTAGGAAAGATATTACTTGGAAGTGGACAAAGCCTAAGGCCCCATGCACATGAGACGCTGGTAAACTCGAGTTCAGAGGCATTTGGACATTTTTTTCAACTGCCCCTGAACACATTCGATGTTATCCTATGTGTCCATGCACACAATCTCGTTTATTGCCGTTTTTAGGCAGTTGAGTTTACCCTCGTTTTTCCAGAAGCAAACAAATTGGTTCAGACGCAAAAGTTTTCGCGTTTCAAACGCAAAATGCGGTTAAACGCCTATTTTGTTTATAGGCGTTTTTTAAAGATGACCTATTTTTTTACATAAGAAATCTCAAAAATGATGGCAAATGATGAAAAACCATAAAAAAACCATAAACCACTGTAATTGCTTGCATTGCATTGTGGACAATCTACAAATTGTGGCAGATGACATGGCAAGGTGATGTGGCAAGTGAACAATCCACAACTTGTGGCCAGGTGACGTGGCAGGTGATGTGGCCAGGTGACATGGACAATCCACAACTTGTGGCAGGTGACATGGCCAGGTGATGTGGCAGGTGACATGGCCAGGTCATGTGGCAAGTGGACAATCCACAACTTGTGGCAGGTAATGTGGCCAGGTGACATGGCCTGGTGACGTGGCAAGTGAACAATCCACAACTTGTGGCAGGTGACGTGGCCAGGTGACAGGGCCAGTGGACAATACACAACTTGTGGCAGGTGAAGTGGCCAGGTGAAATGGCAAGTTGACAATCCACAACTTGTGGCAGGTGACGTGGCCAGGTGACATGGCAAGTGGACAATCCACAACTTGTGGAAGGTGAATTGGCCAGTTGAAGTGACATGTTACGTTGCCAGTAGACAATCCACAACTTGTGGCAGGTGACATGACAAGTGGACAATCCACAACTTGTGGCAGGTGACATGGCCAGTTGATGTGGCAGGTGATGTGGCCAGTGGACAATCCACAACTTGTGGCAGGTGAGGTGGCCAGGTGACATGGCAAGTGGAAAATCCACAACTTGTGGCAGATGACATGGCAGCTGACATGGCCAGGTGACGTGGCCAGTGGATAATCCACAACGTGGCCAGTGGACAATCCACAACATGTGGCAGGTGACGTGGCCAGATGACATGGCAGCTGACATGGCCAGGTGACGTGGCCAGTGGACAATCCACAACTTGCGGCAGGTGACATGGCCAGGTGAAGTGGCCAGGTGACGTGGCAAGTGGACAATCCACAACTTGTGGCAGGTGACATGGCCAGGTGACGTGGTCAGGTCATGTGGCAAGTGGACAATCCACAACTTGTGGCAGGTAACGTGGCCAGGTGACATGGCCTGGTGATGTGGCAAGTGGACTTGTTGCAGGTGACGTGGCAAGTAACGTGGCCAGGTGATGTGGCAAGGGAACAATCCACAACTTGTGGCAGGTGAAGTGGCCAGGTGACATGGCAAGTGGACAATTCACAACTTGTGGCAGGTGACATGGTTAGGTGACATGGCAAGTGGACAATCCACAACTTGTGGAAGGTGAATTGGCCAGTTGAAGTGACAGGTTACGTGGCCAGTAGACAATCCACAACTTGTGGCAGGTGACATGGCCAGGTGACATGACAAGTGGACAATCCACAACTTGTGGCAGGTGACATGGCCAGTTGATGTGGCAGGTGATGTGGCCAGTGGACAATCCACAACTTGTGGCAGGTGAGGTGGCCAGGTGACATGGCAAGTGGAAAATCCACAACTTGTGGCAGGTGACATGGCAGCTGACATGGCCAGGTGACGTGGCCAGTGGATAATCCACAACATGGCCAGTGGACAATCCACAACATGTGGCAGGTGACGTGGCCAGATGACATGGCAGGTGACGTGGCCAGTGGACAATCCACAACTTGCGGCAGGTGACGTGGCCAGGTGAAGTGGCCAGGTGACGTGGCAAGTGGACAATCCACAACTTGTGGCAGGTGACATGGCCAGGTGACGTGATCAGGTCATGTGGCAAGTGGACAATCCACAACTTGTGGCAGGTAACGTGGCCAGGTGACATGGCCTGGTGATGTGGCAAGTGGACTTGTTGCAGGTGACGTGGCAAGTAACGTGGCCAGGTGATGTGGCAAGGGAACAATCCACAACTTGTGGCAGGTGAAGTGGCCAGGTGACATGGCAAGTGGACAATTCACAACTTGTGGCAGGTGACGTGGTTAGGTGACGTGGCAAGTGGACAATCCACAACTTGTGGCAGGTGAAGTGGCTAGGTGACATGGCAAGTGGACAATCCACAACTTGTGGCAGGTCACATGGCCAGTTGATGTGGCAGGTGACGTGGCCAGTGGACAATCCACAACTTGTGGTAGGTGATGTGGCCAGGTAACGTGGCCAGGTGATGTGGCAGGTGACGTGGCCAGGTGACATGGCAAGTGGAAAATCCACAACTTGTGGCAGGTGACATGGCCTGGTGACATGGCAGCTGACATGGCCAGGTGACGTGGCCAGTGGACAATCCACAACTTGTGGCAGGTGACGTAGCCAGGTGATTTGGCAGGTGACATGGCCAGGTGACAATCCACAACTTGTGGCATGTGACTTGGCAAGTGGACAATCCACAACTTGTGGCAGGTGAAGTGGGCCAGTGGACAATCCACAACTTGTGGCAGGTGACGTGGCCAGGTGACGTGGCAGGTGACATAGCAAGTGGACAATCCACAACTTGTGGCAGGTGATGTGGCCAGTGGACAATCCACAACTTGTGGCAGGTGATGTGGCAAGTGACACGCTAAATACAAGTATACTGCTGCTCTTTCAGCTGCTACTCACTCTGGTCTCACAAAATGGCTGGAATGGTTAAATAATATTGTTTTTAGAGCTTAGGGACGTGGCAGGTGACGTGGCCAGTGAACAATCCACAACTTGTGGCCAGGTGATGTGAACAGGTGACGTGGCCAGGTGACATGGCGAGTGGACAATCCGCAACTTTTGGCAGGTGACATGGCAAGTGGACAATCCAACTTGTGGCAGGTAACGTGGCCTGTTGACGTGGCCAGTGGAAAATCCACAACTTGTGGCAGATGACATGGCAAGTGGACAATTCACAACTTGTGGCAGGTGACATGGCAAGTGGACAATCCACAGCTTGTGGCAGGTGATGTGGCAAGTGACACGCTAAATACAAGTATAGTGCTGCTCTTTCAGCTGCTACTCACTCTGGTCTCACAAAATGGCTGAAATGGTTAAATAATATTGTTTTTTGAGCTTAGGGACGTGGCAGGTGACGTGGCAAGTGGACAATCCGCAACTTGTGGCAAGTGGACAATCCACAACTTGTGGCAGGTGACGTGGCCAGTTGATGTGGCCAGTGGACAATCCACAACTTGTGGCAGGTGGCATGGCCAGGTGACGTGGCAAGTGGACAATTCACAACTTGTGGCAGGTGACATGGCAAGTGGACAATCCACAGCTTGTGGCAGA
This sequence comes from Rana kukunoris, assembly GCA_029574335.1. Classification (NCBI taxonomy): domain Eukaryota; kingdom Metazoa; phylum Chordata; class Amphibia; order Anura; family Ranidae; genus Rana; species Rana kukunoris. Next base: position 270,818,400 of record CM056059.1, on the reverse strand, counting down.
TGATGTGGCAAGTGACACGCTAAATACAAGTATACTGCTGCTCTTTCAGCTGCTACTCACTTTGGTCTCACAAAATGGCTGAAATGGTTAAATAATATTGTTTTTTGAGCTTAGGGAGGATCTTATGATGTCTCTTAACTAAACGCTTATATATGCAAACGTGGTAAAACGCTGTGTTTAGATGTGTTTGCATTTGCGTCTCGTGTGCATGGGGCCTAAACTGCCCTCTGTTACAGAGTGGCTGAGCAGAGTCAATAACACAACAGAAAGTGAAAACATAGGGCCAGATTCAGGTAGATGAGAGTATCTTTCCTCTGGAGTAACGCTTCTCATTTACGTTACTCTGAAGACCCTTTCAGCGCAATTCCTGTAATTCACATAGCAGTTGCGCGTAAACTTGCGCCAGAGTAACGATAATGCGCTGGCGTAACCCGACGCAAGTGGAAGTGGGTGTGATCATATGTAAATGATGGGCGGAGGCCGGCGCAGAGGCTTACGTTCAGCGCATCATCCACGGAGCATGCGCAGTGAGTGCGGCTCCCCTCGCCCCCTTGTGCGCATGCTCACAACTTCCGTCGGCACCACTTCCTGGGAAACGTCAGCGCAATGCGTTCCGCTGGGCGCTTAAAAGCGCTGGCGGAAACGCCATTCCGGCGCAAAAGTAGTTCCGTTTCCCCCCACCCCAGGGAAGATACTTTTGCTCTGTAATGGCTGCTCCCGCTACCCCCAGAGAGAGGAGGAACCTCAATTTTAATACCCAGGAGGTCTCTGTCATTATCTCGGCTATGGAGACGGAGAATGAATTTCTCCATGGCAAAAAAAGCCGCAAGACCAGCCGGGAGAGGAAGCAGGGCATCCTGGAGTCGATTGCTGCCAGGGTCAATGTCCTGGGTACTCCACCCGGACTGCTGGGGACATACAAAAGAAAATCAATGACCTGCGGCGCAGGTGAGGGACAAGGTGGCCTCCATCAGGAGGTATGAGAGGGGCACAGGTGGTGGTCCCCCATGTCCTGTCACCCTGACCGCAGAGGAGGAGGTGGTTGCTCGCTGCCTGGAGAGGGAGCAGGTGGAGGGGGTCGCAGGCTATGACTCCGTGGAGGAAGGCACAAGGACAGGTAAGTGTTTTATAATCCCCTATTTGTTGTTTTGCATTTGGTGGGGGGGGGACATGTGCCAAGTGTGTGGGACCACCAACATGTGTCTGCTTTGTGTCATCCACAGATGACGGAGCTGGGCCATCATCTGTCAGCCTGCATTCCACCCCATCCCCCCCACGCCATCATGTGCCCGAGCCACTGGGTGGTGAAGAGGTTGTGTGGCCACACCACACCTGCCGAGGTGGTTGTGGAGGATCCTGCTGTGGCAGAGCAGGACTTTTCATTAGTCTTGTCTGTCTCCTCCCCTTCTCCTGGCCCGTCTGTCGTCCCCTCCCCCATCCTTGGAAGCCCCTCAAGGGCGACACCTTCCACCCGAGGACATCCATCTTCGGTCCCCAGGAAGGCGACCCAGAAGACCAGGGGGGTGTCTGATGGTGTCCAGGACCAGTTGGCGAGGGATCACGCCAGACAGACAGAACAAATGGGGGCCATAGCGGACCACTTGCAGAAAGTGTCTGACAGCCTGGGCTCCGTTGCCAACCTCAGCAACGCAGTGCAGGATGTCAGCTCTAATTGCGCTGCAGTGGTCACCACTTTGGGGGAGGTGCAGGGGGATATCCAGCACCTTACTGCAGCCGTCCAGGCCAACACTGCTGCCATCCATGGGAACAGTGCTGCCATCCGGGAGCAGGGGAGGCTGAGTCGGCGGGCCCAGCATTACCAGATGACCCGTCAGCTCCGGATGCAGGCCCAGACGAACACATACCTTGGACGGATAGCCAGGGCCTTGGAGGGCACGCAGGCCACACCTGCCAGGAGTGGCCCATGGGGATCAGCCACCTCCAGATGCCCCCCACCCACTCCATCCAGGCAGCTGCGGAGCCAGAGAGGGGCCCCCAGAAGAAGCCCCCGGCATCCCCGATGAGCCTTTTTTTTGTTGCTGGTTTTATATTGTTATTTTTGACATACTCAGGTCATGAGTTTTTTTATTTTTTTTCTCAGGTTATGAGATTATTTTTCTTTTATTGATCAGGATATGATCTTTCTAATTTATTTTTGTACTGCACACGGTCAGGAGTGCAGGGGACAGTGTGAATGGTGTGTGAATGTGAGAGGGTGGCACTCCTGAAAGTAAGGGGTGTCACCCTCGGCCGTGGTGGTGAAGTGAACCCCACGGCTGAATGAATGATGTGTGAAAGGTGTGTGAATGGACAGTGACATCATTGGGGCCTTGACGCTGGCGTTACTGCTCCCAACTCCTACATGCTGGACTTGGGCTAATCCAATGCGATGTGCATGTGGTGTGTGTGATCTAGGGACATCAGTGGTGTACACGCGTGCACTGTCTGTGTAATTAATGTTTGGGGTTAGTGTCCAAAGATGCCTACAGCGAGGACCCTCCTGACTGCTCTTCCATCAGCAGACTGGGTGTCCTCTGGCAGGGGGGACTGTGTGGGTCGGGGGTCAGGTCATCACGTATGTCAATATGCAGGCCTTTTTTCATAGCAAAGTTATGTAGTATGCAACATGCACCGATGATCTGACACACAAAGGTAGGGGAATACAATAGGGCCCCCCAGACTTATCCAGGCAGCGGAAACGGGACTTCAGGAGCCCAAATGTTTGCTCAACCACTGCACGGGTTTTGATGTGTGCTTCATTGTATTTTCTCTCTCCTCTGGTTTGGGGGTTCCGGAAAGGAGTCATTAGATGGGGTCCCAATGCATATGCAGAGTCACCTGTAAGGTAAAAGACAGGAGAATGTTAGTCATGCATGTGCGATTTCTGTTGTGCATGACGGGAGGGGATAGTCATGCCTGACTCCCATGTCACTCACCAACCAGCCAGCTGTCCCCATACATGTTCTGGTTAAATTCTGCTGGGATGGGGCTCTGACGGTATATGAAACTGTCATGGCTGGACCCGGGGTGTTTGGCACGGACGTGCCATATGAGGCGTTGGGCATCGGCTATCACCTGTACGTTGATGGAGTGCCAATGCTTCCGATTGCGGTATATGTGCTCTGTGGCACTGGGGGGCTGTAGGGCCACATGTGTGCAATCAATGGCCCCCACAGTGCGTGGGAATCTGGCAATGTTGTAGAAATCTGTCATTGCCTTCTGCCGCAGCTCCTCAGTGGTGGGTCTGATGAACTGGTTGGACATGCGTCTGAGGATTGCAGGGACAACCTGGTGCACACATCTGCTTATGGAGGATTGTGACATCCCAGCCACCACTCCACTTGTACGCTGGAATGATCCACTTGCAAGGAAATGGAGTGTTGCCAGGACCTTCACCAGTGGCTGCACTGCTTGTGATCGGTGTGTTGGGCTGGTGATGTCATCCTGCAGGGTTGTGGTTAGTTCAAGTATTGCATCAGGGCTGAATCTGAAGAGGCGATACACCTCCTCATCCCCCATGCCAAAGAGGTTCATACGAGTGCGGTATATCCTCTCACGTGCCCGCCTTCTTGGTTCCAGGGGACCCATCAGTAGTTCTAGGACCACGAGTGCCCCTGGCATGTTGGCACACAGAGGTGTTGTCCTTGCAAGTGGGGGTGCTCAGCAAGCTCCTATCGTCGGTAACGCTGCTGTAGCTGCTCTCCTGCTGACCTGTGACCGTCTGGAGTAAAGATAAAGCAGCCTTTTGTAGAAATAACTTTGCGCTGGACGGATCAGATACGCGCGGCGCATGTAGCCAGCGTATGGTGCTAATCCGTTCGTGAATTGGGAAATCTCCCTCATTTGCATATTTGCAGGGGAAATCAATGGGCGCGACTGATGCGCCCAGCGAAAATAAACGCTGACGATACTCTGGCGTCGGAACGTTCCGCCGGTCGCAAATGAGCCGTTATTGGGCGCATCTAGTTTGGTGGGTACGGGCACATAGAAACGTCGGCGCATCAGCACAGTTACGCGGCGCATATCCAAATACTCCAGCGCAAGTGTTCGTGAATCTGGCCCATAGCCTATATAAGAAGGGGTTATTTTGGCTTCGAGAAGATATGGAAAAGTATGGATTGATACTGCAGGACTGGTACACAAACCCAAAATTATACATAAAGGTTGTGACTGCACTTCATTAATTTCAACAAAGAACTGGGGGGGTTATTTATGTGTGTATATATAATATATGGAAATAGATCTTGCTGTTTTTGTATATAAAAAAAAAAACATAGCAGAAGTGGTTGTAAAGGACCGACATAGTGATGAGCAGTCAGTTTGCACAGTCTCCTCGAGAGTTGCCATGGAAAGGTGCACCAAATTAGCAAATTTGTTACTGAAGGCATGGGGTAAGTGCCAATATCCAAAATAGTAAGATGAAGGGAGTTTATCCTCCTCCACAATATGAGACAGTGCTTTTATTTTGAATTTTTCCCAGGCATGTGGTTTCGGGAAAGAATATAGATGAGGTAGTGCGGGGTTGATCGATAAGGGGGCATTCAGAGATAATTGCATGGAAAAGCTTCATTCAAGGCTCAAACCTACCTTCCAAGCCTTAAAGTTGCATCCTATGCATTAAGGTGAAATAAACTTCCGAAGATTACCGGCCCTCCAGTTTACTTACTTGAGCACTCGAAAGTCCCGCTTCGAGAACGCGCTTGATCTCGGGCCCGGTCTTCTCGGCTCTAAATTGGATAGATTGATAGCAGCACAGCCATTGGCTCGTGCTGCTGTCAATCAACTCCAATGACCGGGAGCCGGGGACCCCAGAAGAAGTGGATTTGGGGCCATGTTTGTTATTTAAAAAAAAAAAAATACAAAAATTGAATCTTTACAATAACTTTTAAAGTGGTTGTAAATGCAAACTTTTTTTTCTCTTATCGTCCATGGACAGACGCAGCTCCTTAAATCTTGGTATATGTTGCCTGTTTACAGGAGAGGACTAGGCAGAAACATGTTAGATAATTAAATACATGTTACATTAACAGAGTTGAACAGCCCCGCCCAGGGGGTGAACCCTCCTCACTGCAGCATGCAGCCTCAGTTTTGTTCTGCCTAGCAAGGAGGAGAAATTGTTATTTTTATTTTATTTTACTTTTTCTTGAGAAATCTTCTTTCAATAGTCGGCTGAGAGGCAGGCTGGATAATATAGATCCTTGTAGTCTACTCAGTCCGACCAGCAAGCGTGGGCACACCTTTGCAAAGAGGCTGGGTCTGCCACGTCATACCCCATGACTCCTGGGGTGGCTGGTGAGTTTTGCTCCGAGGTCCACACATGACTGGGCTGTGGTGTTGTCTCACTCACAGTGGACCAGGCCGACCGCTACCTCCATTGCGGTTGTAGTTCTGTCAGGAATGCGTCAGCGAGTCCTCGCTCGGAGGGGTAAGTACAGTCCCTCCGGCTTCGGTGGGTTGGTACGGCTGGGCATTCCTGGTGTTCGGGGGTCCTCTTCTCCTCCTTTACCTGCTCCTTTTCCCTTGTTGCATTGCTAACATTGCCACAGTAAGGGGGAGGGGGCCTTCCTGAGGGGACTGTGTTATCTGGCCTGTGTTTTTTCTTTTTTTGTATGGGACTTTTCTGTGAGGGGTTTTTCACTGTTAAAAAGCCCTAGGAGGCTTTTCCTGTTTAAACACTGCATTTTGCCGCCATTTGGCACACAGGTCCCTGCAGATGCTGCACATTTACCTCACGGTTCTTTACCTCTCACACACTGTGGGCTGAGAGTGGACGGCAGCACTGGGCAGTCTCCTCCTGAAGTGAGTCCCCTGGGTACCCCTGATCAGCGCAGCAAGTGGGTGAGAGGACCTGAATAGGGCTCTAGGAGCTTTTGTTTGTAATGACAGGTGTGCATATCATACATACACACTATGTAAATATTATTAATATTTGGAGTCAGTATCTGGGTCCTTCCCCCAACATGCTGGTGGTGGCAGCAGGTGTTAGCACCTGGGATTCCCACAGAGGTTTTATTGTTAGTCCTGGACACGTTTGTGCCAGGGTGGGGGTGGACCCCGGACCGGCGGTAAAAGTGTGCCTCCTTCTCCCGTTATCCCCTGGGGAATGCTCTGTCATGGAGCCATGGACCAGGTACCTGGGTAGTAAAAAAAAAAAAAAAAGCATTTATGGGTGCGCTTCTCACTGCTGCAAGGGACTCTCTTAAGCTGGTTAGTGCAGCTGGGTTTCTGCCAAGAGCTCAGTATTTTTTGGATCACACAAATCAGACCACTCTGTGTAGGTTTTTTCCTTCTGTTCCCTTCTTTGATAATTTCTAAGAGGCGGAATGAGAACAGCCACTGAGGGCTTTTGTAGTCCCTCATTGCCGGGCGGTTCAGTGCCCCTTTTAAAGAGAGCCTTTTCAAAAGGTGGGCTTCTTCTCTGGTGGTGGACCCTCCGAGTGTCATGTATAGATGACCACTCTCCCTTTTGCGGGAACTCCCGCTTGTATGGATCTGACTGATAGAAGATCCAAAGTACAGAAAACGGGCTTTCTCCGACCGGCTTAACTCTCCTTCGCCAGAGTATCGTAAGCGCATATTTTCGCTTGTCGCATCCGTCGCGACTATTGATTTCCCATTCAAATATGCAAATGAGGGAGATTTCCCGATTCGCGAACGGATTAGCACCAGACGCTGGCTACATGTGCCGCGCGTATGTGGAACGGCTAACGCAAAGTTATTCCTACAAATAGCTGCTTTATCTTTACTCCAGACGGCCACAGGTCAGCAGGAGAGCAGCTACAGCAGCAGCGTTAGCGACGAAAATAGCAAGCTGAACAACCACACTTGCAAGGACAACACCTCTATGTGACAACATGCCAGGGGCAGTCGCGGTCCTAGCACTACTGATGGGTCCCCCGGTACGGAGGAGGCGGGCACGTGAGAGGATATACCGCACGCGGATGAGCCTCTTTGGCATGGGGGATGAGGAGGTGTATCGCCTCTTCAGATTCAGCCCTGATGCAATACTTGAACTAACCACAACCCTGCAGGGTGACATCACCAGCAAGACACACCGCTCACAAGCAGTGCAGCCACTGGTGAAGGTACTGGCAACACTTCATTTCCTTGCCAGTGGATCATTCCAGCGTACAAGTGGAGTGGTGGCTGGGATGTCACAGTCCTCCATGAGCAGATGTGTGCACCGGGTTGTCCCTGCAATCCTCAGACGCATGTCCCACCACTTCATCAGACCCACCACTGAGGAGCTGCGGCTGAAGGCAATGCAGGATTTCTACAGCATTGCAGGATTCCCACGCACCGTGGGGGCCATTGATTGCACACATGTGGCACTCCAGCCCCCCAGTGCCACAGAGCACATACACCGCAATCGGAAGCATTGGCATTCCATCAACATACAGGTGATAGCCGATGCCCAACGCCTCATATGGCACGTCCGTGCCAAACACCCTGGATCCAGCCATGACAGCTTCATATACAATCAGAGCCCCATTCCAATGGAATTCGAACAGAACATGTATGGGGACAGCTGGCTGGTTGGTGAGTGACATGGGTGGCAGGCATGACTGCCCCCCCCATGATGCTGACATCACAAGGGGCACATGCACGGCTAACATCCTCCTGTCTTTTCCCTTCCAGGTGACTCTGCATATGCACTGGGACCCCATCTAATGACTCCTTTCCGGAACCCCCAGACCAGAGGAGAGAGAAGATACAATGAAGCCCACATCAAAACCCGTGCAGTGGTGGAGAGAACATTTGGACTCCTGAAGTCCCGTTTCCGATGCCTGGATAAGTCTGGGGGGGCCCTATTGTATTCCCCTACCTTCGTGTGTCAGATCATCGGTGCATGTTGCATTCTGCACAACTTTGCCATGAGAAAAAGCCTGCAGATTGACATATGTGATGACCTGACCCCCCAACCAGAGGGAAGAGCAGTCAGAAGGGTCCTCGCCGTTGGCATCTTTGGACACTAAACAAATACATTGATCACACCGACAATGCACGCATGCACACCACTGATGTCCCTAGATCACACACACCACATCCACATCGCATTGGATTAGCCCAAGTCCAACATGTAGGACTTGGGAGCAGCAACGCCGCGTCAAGGCCCCAATGGTGTCGCTGTCCATTCATACACCATTCACACGTCATTCACATAGCCGTGGGGATAACTTCTCCACCACGGCCGAGGGTGACACCCCTTACTGGCAGGAGTGCCACCCCCTCACATTCACACTGCAACATGTGCAGTATCAATAACAATAAAAAGCTCATAACCTGAGCAAAAAATAAACAAAAACAAATAAAGCTCATAACCTGAGCAAAAAATAAACAAAAACAAATAAAGCTCATAACCTGAGCAAAATAACAAAGAAAATAAAAAGCTCATAACCTGAGCATTAATGTAAAACATAAATAAATAAAAAAACATCATCTGGGATGACGGGGGCTTCTTCTGGTGGCCCCTCTCTGGCTCCTCAGCTGCCTGGAGGGAGTGGGTGGGGGTGGGGGGGCATCTGGAGGTGGGCCACTCCAGGCAGGTGTGGCCTGCATGCCCTCCAAGGCCATGGCTATCCGGCCAAAGTATGAGTTTGTCTGGGCTTGCATCCTGAGCTGCCGGGTGACCTGGTAATGCTGGGCCCGCTGACTCTGCCTCCCCTGGTCCCGGATGGCAGCAGTGTTTGCCTGGACGGCTGCAGTGAGGTGCCTAATATCAGCCTGCACCTCCCCCAGACTGGTCCCCACTGCAGCGCAGTTGCAGCTGACATCCTGCACTGCATTGAATATCTGGGCCACAGAGCACAGGTTGTCAGCCACTCGGTCCAGGTGCCCAACTATGTCCCCCATTTGCTGGTCTGCCTGGCGTGGTCACTCGCCACCTGGTCCTGGACCAGATCAGACACCCCCCTGGTCTTCCAGGTGGCCTTCCTGGGGCCAGGAGATGGTTGTCCCCGTGGGGATGGAGTCTCCCTTGAGGGGCTTACTAGGAGGGGGGAGGGGATTAGAGAGGGCCCTGCCGAAGGGGAGGACTCCTCCAACAATAAAATAAAGTCCTGCTGTGCCACAACAGGCTCCTCCTCAACCACCTCTGCAGGTGAGGTGTGGGCACTCCCCTCCATCTCTGTGTCTTCACCACCCAGGGGGTCGGGCTCAGGATGTCGTTGGGGGGTTGGGGTGGACTGGCCGCTGACAGATGATGGCCCAGCTCCATCATCAGTTGGATGACACAAAGCAGACACATGTTGGGTGGTCCCACACACTTGGCACATGTACCCCTTCCCCCCCACATGCAACACACCAAAAAGGGGGTAAAAATCACTTACCTGTCCTGGAGCCTTCCTCCACGGAATCATATCCCGGGACTTCCTCCAACTGCTCCCTCTCCAGGCAGCGGGCGACCACCTCCTCCTCTGTGGTCAGGCTGACCGCACATGGGGGTCCACCCCCCGTGCCCCTCTCATACCTCCTAATGGTGGCCACCTTGCCCCAGATTTTGCGCCGTAAATCATTGATTTTCTTGCCAATATGGGCAGCAGTCCGGGTGGAGTAGCCCAGGGCATTGACCCTGCCAGCAATGCTTTCCAGGATGGCCTGCTTCCTATCCCGGGTTGTCTTTCTACTTTTCCTGCCATGGAGGACATCGTTGTAGGTCTCCATAGCCGATATTACAACATAGACCTCCTGGGCATTAAAATTGAGGTTTCTCCTCTCTTTGGGGGGAACGGGAGCAGCCATTACAGAGCAAAAGTAACTTCCCTGGGGTGGGGGGAACCGGATATACTTTTGCGCCGGAATGGCGCTTCCGCTGGCACTTTTATACGCGCAACGGAACACATTGCGCTGACGTTTCCGGTGAAGTGGTGCCGACGGAAGTTGTGAGCATGCGCACAGGGGGGCGAGTGGAGCCTCACTCACTGCGCATGCTCCGTGGATGATGCGCTGAACGTAAGCCTCTGGGCTGGGCTCCGCCCATCATTTACATATGATCACACCCACTTCCACTTGCGTCGAGTTGCGCCAGCGCATTTTCGTTACTCCGGCGCAAAGTAACGGACATGCACTTGGTGAATACTGTACTTCTCTCACTAGTTTGCGTCAGCGCAATGTATATGCGCTGCGATACGCTGGCGAAAATATGCGCGCATCTACCTGAATCTGGCCCTATGTGTGTGTGTGTGTGTGTTATTTAGGGGCAACCCTCCAAGGCAGTCAAAAGCCCAGCTGGGGGACTAATCCATCCCTGGGTGCGTAAGCCGATCACACCGGTACCCAAATCTTGCCAATGTATGTAGCCTTCCCTCCCTGTCTCTAGGTGGGAGGGGTGGCTTGCAGGTTCACAATTTGGTGAAACCTCCCTGCTCTCCGACCAGTGGGTCTGCAAGGTGGTCTCTTCGCAGTAGGTTTCCTCCTATCCACAGAACAAAGTTCTTTCCTTGTGTCTTCCTCTCCGGGCACGTCGGTCTGCCTTGGGCAGTGTGGGACTTGCTAAGCTGCAGGGTAATTTTACCTTTCTTGCAGGATAAGAGGTTTGAGGTTTTCTATGGGCCTCAGGCTCTGAATACCTTTGTGAACGTCAGGTAATTCCGCATGGTATCCATTCGTTTGGTGGTAGCTGCTCTCCATCCGGAGGACATCCTGGTGTTCTCGGACATCAGGGACGCATACATGCCGTTTTGCGCATTTCACAGTGTTTTTTTTTTTCTGTGCTTCGTGATGAGAGACGGTCTCTGTCAACCTGTGGCCCTCCCTTTTAATTGGGCGTCAGCACCATGGGTTTTCAGCTGGGAGCTCGCACTTATCCTAACTTTGTTGGGACAGTGAGGCTTTGCCTAATTGGCTACTTGGACGACTTTCTTCTGAGAGCAGCTTCTGTCTCAGACCTAGTGGATGCGTTATTCTTATTCAGACCCTCCGAAGATTCGGGTGAGTGTTAAACGTTTAGGCCAGAAGGTGTAGCTCAGTGGCAGCAAGCCTGCCCTCCATGTGTGCGACCCAGGGTTCAAATCCTGGGCATGCTAGGTTCCGACTCAGTTTTGGAGTATCTAGAGTTGATCCAGACTCCTCAGTGGCAAAGGTCCTTCTTCCCCTGGAGAAATCAGACTCTTCAGTCTGCGGTGAAGGTATTGGTATCCCGCAATCGGTCTTCTCTCCGGGCACCTGCTGGTCCGGGGCCTGTGGGTAGCCTCCTTCGAGGCGGTACTGTATGCCCAGTTCCACACTCAGTTTTCCAGGGGAAATACTGTCCAGGTGGTAAAAATCTCTTGTCTCTGAAATCATCAGATTCCGATGCGCCACCTAGTCAGTCTCTCTGAGTTGGTGACAGAGATCCCCAACTCTTCGGTCCGGGAAGTTGTTTCTTCCTTCCAGTGGTCAGTGTTTACGAAGGATGCCAGCCTTACGGGTTGTGAACCTGGGGGGTTCTGTCGGCCCTGAGTCGCTGGACTTGCGTGGACCTACAGCCACACCTCCCTGAATGTGTCCGCTCTCGTCTGGTCTTGGTAGCTACCCAGGGTCGGGCCTGGCTAGTAGGGGTGTCAAATTTAATCGCAGCATCAAAGCATTGAGATTCGGCCGTGTGCGATTCGGCATCTATCTGAGCGCCGCGCTATGCCCCGCTCCGCCCCCACTCTGAACGGAGCTGAGCCCTGTCTTAGTCTCCACACTGAGCGCCCTCTTTTTCTGCCTGAGGTGATCCCCAGCCAGCATTTACAGGAGCCTGTGTGATTGTATGACGCGGCTAATCAGGTGATCGTAGCTCCTGCATCCCAGAAGTCGCGCCACAAGAGGTTTCCTCCGCTCTCCTTGGCCAACTGCAGCCATGTCGCGGCACAGCTTAAACCGCCCACTGCCAGCTGCTCTACACTCGCTTGTGTCAATGGCTACTGAAGCCGCCAATGCCTCCTCCTCTCTGTTTACATCCAGTGAGGGGGAGGTGCCTGAGGGACACACACCGCTGTTCTGAGGTCTGTACCATAAACTTTATGTAGATGGACGTGTGGGAGAGGGGTGCCTATGTTGATGGGGGATTGCACCAAGTGAGATGGGGGGGTGACTGTCTATATGGCGGGGGGTGTATACGTCATGTGTGGACCTCGGAGGAAAACTCACCAGCCACCCCAGGAGTCATGGGGTATGACGTGGCAGACCCAGCCTCTTTGCAAAGGTGTGCCCACGCTTGCTGGTCGGACTAAGTAGACTACAAGGATCTATATTATCCAGCCTGCCTCTCAGCCGACTGTTGAAAGAAGATTCTTCAAGAAAAAGTAAAATAAAATAAAAATACAATTTCTCCTCCTTGCTAGGCAGAACAAAACTGAGGCTGCATGCTGCAGTGAGGAGGGTTATGTCTGGAGGGATCACCCCCTGGGCGGGGCTGTTCAACTCTGTTAATGTAACATGTATTTAATTATCTAACGTGATCCTGCCTAGTCCTCTCCTGTAAACAAGGAACATAACCCACTTGTCAAGATTTAAGGAGCTGTGTCCGTCCATGGACTCAGAGAAAGGGATTTTACGGTGAGTACAAAAAATCATATATTTTTTTAGCTTAATATATTTTATGCATTACCGGTGTCGGGGCATAACCACCAGTGGGCAGTCCCAACTGAGAGGCTCCCCTGTGAGACAGGTCTGATTAAACTGGATAAAGGGTCCCACAGAACGGAGACCAATAGCTGGTTGAGGGTGGAAACATTTTTTTTTTTGCAAAATAAGAAAGTACATTTAGGTAAGCTTTTCATCTTTACAAGGTTGATACGGCCAAGTAATGACAGTGGCAAGTTCTCCCATGCCTTAACAGCAGGAGTTGGTAACAAGTTTAATAGCATATAATCCTTAAAGAGGCGTCCCCCCCTTGAAAAAATTAAAAGTCAGCAGCTACAAATATTGTAGCTGCTGGCTTTTAATATTAGGACACTTACCTGTCCAGGGTTCCTGTTATGTCAGCCCCCAAGCCAACTTTTGGATCGGCTCTCAGTGTGTCGCTGCCATCGGTAGTAGTAGGGGAACTCGGCAGTGAAGCCTTCCGATTTTTACAGCCGGTTTCCTACTGCACTTGTACAAGTCGCACTGCACTTTCTGAATGGTCCTGCAGTCTCCTGGGACCTGTATGTAACCAATTTCTTGTTTTATTCGTCTTCCACGGTGATGAGTGGAGGTCTGCACCTGTGATCTACCTTGCACCTGATTCTGCCTGGAGCGGTGTGCTTCTCCTTGTTCTTTGCCATTATCATAGATTGCCTGGAAGTGGGAATGGGTACCTGTTAAAATCAGGTACCCACTCCCCCCCCCAAAAAAAAAAAAAAAGTGCCAAATATGGCAATGGAGCTGGGGAGCTCCTCTTTAACTGCAGATGCTGTTTTGCCACGGGTCCTGCCCATGATGGTGTGGCCATTTAGTGGGTTCAGACACATGCCTAATGGCAGCTCTGATGTGAGACCAAGATCTTACTAGTTTTGGCTGTGATAATATAGGCACATTCCTGAAATGGGATTAGTGAGCTGGCTTGTCCATATAGTCAGTTTACAATCACATTCCTATAGCAGGAGTCAAGACTTTGTCCTGTATGGCCCCTTGACCAGGTTTAGAATTCATTATTAGGTATTTTGAGCCAACAATAACATGTAGATATGTGATGTTCAATTTCTCCATCAGGGCTACAGTGGCATCTATGCATCCGTGATTTCTTATGTTATATATTTGTTAAGGTTAAATAAAGAAACCATTCCATCCAATTCAACTTGAGTGTGTGTATATTGTTAAAGGTACTACTAAGTTCCAAATATTCCTCTAATTGATTTGGCACACATTTGTGGTTTCTGTTTTCATAGTTTTTCAACCAAATATAGTCTAATTATATGGACTTTGATTTATTATTTGGGACTTATTTCTGCTTTAATTAGATCTTTCATTTAATTGGTCTTTGTTCTCAGCAATTTGATAACTTGTTAATTGTCCATGTAAAACATTCCTTCTCTGTATGCTTTATTGTCTTTATCTATTCCTCGGTGTTGGTGGTGTTACTTTTATGGCCATTACAAAAAAAAAAAAAAAATGTAATACAAAAAAAATGCAAGGTTAAAAAATTGTCATAAATCAAATTTTATTTGAACAATCCTGTATTTATGATAATTTGATTTAAGCTATGCCCCTGGATGATATGTGTTATCTATTTTTCTTTGTAGTGGAGGCTCACAGGAAATTTTACGTGAGTTTGTGGATATAGAAGCATTTAAATCCTTAACAGCTGCGTCATCTGTTATGTTGGCACGAGCAGCAATGTGGAATCCCTCTATTTTCAGAAGAGAAGGCATTTTGTCTATAGATGATGTCATCCATGATTACATTGAACATGTAAGTAAACCTTTTTTTTTAATTTATGGCACGTGTAATGGACCACCTGGAACCCTGCCTGGGTGCATCCACCAATCAGTGCCTTTTGCCCTCCAAACCCTTCCAACAGACCGATAGCTAATACCAGCCCTTTACACCAAGTATCATACACCAACATGATGTTGAGGTAAAAATCAAAGGAAAGACTCCTTATTTAAATCCAAACACATACTTTATACCCCCCAGGAGGACCTTCCCCTCTTGTGGATATTAGCATAGATACAACCAGTAAGAAAATATGACAATGCAAACTTTAACCACTTTAGCTCCAGAAGGCTTTACCCCCTTCTTGATGAGACCATTTCTTGCGATACGGCACTGCGTTGCTTTAACTGACAATTGCTCGCTCGTGCGATGCTATACCCAAATAAAATTAATATCATATCCTTTTTCCCACAAATAGAGCTTTCTTTTGGTGATATTTAATCACCTCTCCAGTTTTAATTTTTTGTGCTATAAACAAAAAAAAGACCGACATTTTTGGAAAAAAAAATATATATATATATATATATATATATATATTTTTTTTTTTTACCTTCTGCTATAAAATATATCCAATATCTATATATTTTTTTTTAAATCAAGTTTCTTCAAGTTTCTTCATACATTTAAGCCAATATGTAGTCTGCTACATATTTTTGGTAGACAAAAAATCCCAATAAGCGTACATTAACCACTTAACCAATCGCTGTATAAATGTAAATAGTCCCAAAATAGTGTCAACATTGTCCGATATGTCTGCCGCAATATCACAGTCATGATATAAATTGCAGAGTAAAAAAAAAATAATTCAATAAATCTTTCCCCCATTTCATAGACACTATGGGCCAGATTCAGGTAGATGGGAGCATCTTTGCTCCAGAGTAACGCTTCTCATTTACGTTACGTTTACGCCAAAATTTTAGCAGCAAGTGCTGTCATTCACAAAGCACTTGCTCCTAAAGTTGCGGCAGCGTAACGAAAATGAGCCGGCGGAATTCAAATTGAGCGGGTACGGGGCGTGTAGTATTTAAACTAAGCGCGATCCCGCCGCGAACGTACTGCGCATGCGTCAAGTGTTAAAGCATCCCCGTGCGCATGCTCCAAATTCTGTGAATGAACGTCAATGACGTCACATTCCCATTCAGGAACTTTTTACGCAAGCGACGTGATTTTTTTTTTTCCCGACGCGATGACGACGCCTATACCTAACATAGGATACTCCAACCCCATGTAGGTATATCTTCGCGCCGCGTATCGCTTCCGGAAACGTATTACCGTCATTGCGTTGCGCCGGAATTCGCTCGTGAATTGACGATTTCCGCTCATTAACATATTTTTTGAGCGGAAATCGGCGGGAACGCCCCCGGCGCCATTTTTAAGTTGAAGTAATGATGCGATGGCGAAACTCAGTTACGCTGATCGCATCGGAGCTTCAACCCGGCGTTTCTTGTTTTCTGGTTACAGAAAACAAAAACGCCGGCTCAAAGTGACAGTTAGGCTGGAGTATCACTGATACTCCAGCCTAACTCTACCTGAATCTGGCCCTATAACTTTTGTGCAAACCAATCAATATACGATTAATGCAATTTTTTACCAAAAGTGTGTGGAAGAATACACATAGGCCCAAACTAAGGAAACAATTTGTTTAAAAAATAAATAAAAAATTTGGATATTTATTATAGAAAAGTAAAGCATATTGTGTTTTTTTTTCAAACTTGTCATTCTTCTTTTGTTTTTAGAAGGATTACTACATTGCAGCGTGCAAATCTGACACTAAGTGACACTTTTTGGAGACTAGTGACACCAATACAGTGATCAGTGCTAAAAAGAAAATGCCCTGTATAAACGACACTGGCAGGGAATGGGTTAACATCAGGTGCAATCAAAGCGTTAAATATGTTCCCTATGTGAGCTTTCTAACTCTAGGGGGAGTGCTTTGACTAAAGGAAAACAGAGAACTGTTTTACTGCTTAGTCACATTTGGGTCTGTCACGGCATGCAAGAAATATGTTACCATTTAGTCGGTATGTATAAACAGATTATGCCAACAGGTAAAGTTGATCCTTTTGTTAGATGACTTCAGCCACATACAAATTTGGCCATTGACTGGTCTAAAAAGCTGGTGTGTTTGTAATAATATACAAAAGCTGTGCAATCTCTACACCGTACACCACATCTTCCTCCTACAGATCCTTATTTGTGCTATTTCAACCCCAATGAACTTAATATTTGCATTTGGTTCCTAATACATGAACTACATTTCCCTGGAATCTTGGAAATATTTCATTCAGCCCTCTGCATTGGCAATGTTGAATTTTAACTACTTTAAGGGCTCTTTCACAAATGCGGATATCATGAGGCTCCGCTTTTAAACATCTGCTTGCTCAGTGAGGATCGGTCCGTTGATCCCCCAGAGGCGGCAGATGACATGTCTGTCACTGCTAGGGATGAGCTTTATGTTCGAGTCAAACATGAGTTCCACGCGAACATTGCCTGTTCGCCGAATAGTGAACAATTTGGGGTGTTTGCAGCAAATTCGAAAGCCGTGGAACACCCTTTAAAAGTCTATGGGAGAAATCAAAAGTGCTAATTTTAAAGGTTAATATGCAAGTTATTGTCATAAAAAGTGTTTGGGGACCTGGGTCCTACCCCAGTAGACATGTATCAATGCAAAAAAAAAAGTTTTTAAAACTGACGTTTTTTCGGGAGCAGTGATTTAATAATGCTTAAAGTGAAACAATAAAAGTGAAATATTCCTTTAAACTTCGTACCTGGGGGTGTCAATAGTATGCCTGTAAAGTAGCGCATGTTTCCTGTGTTTATAACAGTCTCTGCACAAAATAACATTTCTAAAGGAAAAAAAGTAATTTAAAACTACTTGCGGCTATAATAAATTGTGAATACTTGGAATACCGATAAAAGTAATTGAAAAAACAAAATTCCATGGGAACTCCAAAAAAAATGAGTGGGAGTCCCCCCCCCCAATTCCATATCGGGCCCTTCAGGTCTGGTATGGATAACGGGGTACATTGTACCCCTTCCATTTCACAAAAAAAAAAGTGTCAAGTCATTTTATAAAAAAAAAAAAAAAAAGATTCCAACGATGTGATCCATTCACAGTCTCCAGTGATGTAATCCATTCTCGATCTCCAGCGAGGATACGACACACACAATCCTGCCTCCAAGGGATAAATGCATTTAGAAGTACATTTAACATATATTTCTAAATATATTCACAATGCATTCACCTGCCCCCCTCCGACGCAAGGGGAAACTTGTGTTGAATCAGAGGGGGGCAGGGTCACCCATACACGTCACTGGGTAACCCTGGCATTTCCCCTTGCATCGGGGGGTCAGGGTCACATGACGAGTGGCCCCGCCCTCAGCTATATTAGAGCTGTCAGGCTGTAGTGTGTCATTCGTCGAGTGCCTCCCGTTGAGCAGGATTGTGTGCTTTGTTCCTGGCTGAAGATCGAGAATGGATTATATCGCTGGAATCTTTTTTTATTTATGTTTTAATAAAGAACTTGTCCCAAGCTGTCTCCTATGGTTTTTAACATTTTGACACTTTTTTTTGTGAAATGGTAGGGGTACAATGTTCCCCATTACCAATTCATATAGGGGGTTGGCCGGGATCTGGAGGTCCCCTTTTTTAAAGGGGGCTTCCAGATTCCAATAAGCCCCAGATAGACACCCCCCCAGGTACGAAATTTAAAGGAATATTTATGTTTTACTTTAAGCATTATTAAAATCACTGCTCCCGAAAAAAAACTGCAGTTTTTTAAAACTGTTTTTTTTTGCATTGATACATGTCCCTTGGGGCAGGACCCAGGTCCCAAACACTTTTTATGACAATACCTTGCATATTAACTTTAAAATTAGCACTTTTGATTTTTCATGTTAGTGTCCCATTAACTAACGGTGTTCGCATGTTCGAAAAAAATGTTTACCTGTTCGCATGTTCTGCCGTGAAACGAACGGGGGGGGGGGGGGGGAGTTCGGCTCATCACTAGTCTCTCCATACTGTGCAGATGCAGACCAGTCAGACCAGTCAAGGCCTGGATATTTTCCTAAATGTACATAATATAACGGAGTACTAAGTTTTGTAGGTAAAGTTGATCCATTGCCTCTCGGGGGATCAGGAATGAATTTTTTTCCCCTGCTGTAGCAAATTGAATCATGCTCTGCTGTTTTTTTTGCCTTCCTCTGGATCAACTGTGGTTATGGAGTTGGGTCTATGGGATTGTACTATGTTTTTTATTTTGTTTGTTTCGTTTTTTGTGGTTGAACTGGGTGGACTTGTCTTTTTTCAACCTGACTAACTATGTAACTATGTAATCCGCCAGCCTGATGCAAAATAGGGTTTGCATCTGTCACATTTTAGCGTAGAGGATCAGATTGGGGCTGATTGGGTGTCAGCGGACATGTCACCGCTGACATCCAATGCTCCATATAGGTATATGGAGCACCTGTTCAGATCTGCCTGAAAAAAACTGACAGGCAGATCTGAATGGTCCACATGTGTGAAAGGGGCCTAATACTGGCCACTTTCACCTTCCTGCCCTGGCAAATTTTTAGCTTTCAGCACATCACAGTTTTAACAACTATTGCAGTCATACTGTACCTGCATGAAATTTGTATATATATTTTTTTGTGACAGATTTATTTTGGTGGTATTTAGTCACCACTGAAAAGTTAGAAAACACATGTTTTCTGTTATAAAATTTTGCAAATAGGTAACTTTTCTTCTTGATGTGCACTGATGAGGCTGAACTGATGTGCACTGATGAGGCTGCTCTGATGGGGCATAACTAGAACCTTCAGGGTCCTGGTGCGAGAAACCATGAAGGGCCCCTTTGGACCTGGGGTCCTTCCCTCCTAGGCACTTTCTACTAATCCCACCTATATGGAAGAAAAATATATATATATAAAAAAAAACATTCTTAACCACTTAAGACCCGGACCAATATGCTGCCAAATGACCAAAGGGGTTTTTGCGATTCGGCACTGCGTCGCTTTAACAGACAATTGCACGGTCGTGCGACGTGGCTCCCAAACAAAATTCATGTTCTTTTCTTCCCACAAATAGAGCTTTCTTTTGGTGGTATTTGATCGCCTCTGCGATTTTTAGTTTTTGCGCTATATACAAAAATAGAGCAGCATTTTTGAAAAAAAAAACAATATTTTTTACTTTTTGTTATAAGAAAAATCAATAAACTAAATTTTAGTCAAACATTTAGGCCAAAATGTATTTAGCCACATGTCTTTAGTAAAAAAAAAATCGCAATAATAAAAAAAAAAAAAATAGCTACCTAGCGGGAACAGCAACACTAATACAGAGATCAGAAAAATCATACATGTATGATTACTGCATTCAGTGACACTGTGACAGGGGGAGGGGGGGGGCGATCGCGGGGTTAAATGTGTTTATGTGTAGTGTGTGTAGTGTAGTGTTAGTGCAGACTTACTTTGTGTTGTGATCTCTCCTCAGCGGTGGTTGAAAAAACCGCCGAGGGAGAGATCACGTCGCTTCCTCCTTCCTGTGTTTACACAGGAGGAGGAAGTGCACTGCAGGGGGAGCGTGCGCATTGGCTGGGAGCAATCCGGAGGGGGTGGACAAAAACGAATAACCGCCCCCTCTTGTCGGATCGCTCCTGCAGCTGCGCGGACCGCCGCATGGACCCCCGATCCCCCCCAAGGCACCAACATATATATACGTTGATGTGCCTGTCGGTGCCATTCTGCCGACGTAAATGTACATACGGCATTCCTTAAGTGGTTAATAGATCTTAATATATCTTTCCCAAATATATTGACAAATTTGAAATACTACAATCTTGGCCATATTCAATATATTTAAAAAATATATTTCAATATGTTGCAATATGCTGCAAATATATTCAGAAATATATGTTAAATATACTTCTAAATGCATTAAGCAAAATATATTTGCAGCTATAAATATATTGCAAAGTGCATTTTGGAATGCATTGTAAAATATGCTCTGACTATATTTTTGAATGTATGTTAAGTTCCCGTTCACACTGCTGTGACGTGTAATGTGACTTGAGGGTTCAAAGACACATGACAAGTCACGCCCCATTAGTGGCAATTGAACCATTCTAATTGGTGCAACTCAGAAAAAAGGTTCCTACGCTACTTTAGGGTGACTTCTTCATGACTTGATTTTTGTAAATGAAGTCGCAAGCAAGCTACAATGAAGTTGTGCAGGCTGTCGGCTGTCAAAGTCACGCGACTTTAAAGCCGCGTAGATGTGAACCGTAGTTAATGTACTTCTTAATGCAAAAACATAAACAAATACATTCCTATTACATTCTGAAAATATATTGTATTTTATATATTGTAGGCCTATAAAACCCAGCAAACATTTCAAAATAAATTTCCAATGCATTTTAAGGCTCCATGCACACTGAAGCTGATGAACTGCAGTTTATTGGCGTTTTGGCTTTTTTTTTTAAAAGCCCATAAACTGAACTCTATGCTAGCCTATGTGCCCATGCCTCACCTGGGCGTTGTTTAGTGTTAATGAGCTTTGGAGTTTATTGGCTTTTTTTCTGAACGCTCAAAATTTGCACTCAAAGTGCCGTTTTTTGGAGGGAAAAAATTCAAAAAAACTGCCAAAAATGCTGGTGCCAATATTTTTTTAGCGTTTTTTTTTCAGTAAAAAAAAAAAAAGCTACACTTAAAAACGCAGATTAACCACTTAAGGACCGCCGCATGTACATTTACGTTCGCAGAATGGCACGGACAGGCACATCACCGTACCTGTAAGTGGCTGCCTTGACGTGGGTCGGGGGTCCGATCGGGACCCCCCCCCGGTACATGCGACGGTCCCGGTGGCTGTGCGAGCGATCCGTGCTGAGGGGGCGGCGGTTCGTTTTCTTTATCGTACATCACGGGACACAGAGCGCATAGCCATTACACTTGGGTTATATGGGTACCTTCAGGTGTGGACACTGGTGTAATCAATTTCACAGGAAGTTTCCTCCCTATATAACCCCCTCCCACTGGGAGTGCTTCAGTTTTTTCGCCAGTGTCTTAGGTGTTGGTCACGTCTAGCTGTCCCTCGGAGGTCTCGAGACCCAGGATAGCTAGCCGGATCCGTCCGAAGTGCTTCAAAGCCAAGGTGTACGGTACCCGGGCCCTGCTGGATGGGGTTTTTGCCTATAATGCCTCTCCTTGGATGGCTGGATTCTGGGCTCCAGTGCCTTAGTCTCTTCCAAGAACTAAACGCTACTGATGCCAGGATGCTATATAGGTCCAGGGGTGTGGGTTCCTTAACACAGGACCCCGGTCCCTGAAGGTCCAAGACAATACCCACGGAGATGGGGGAAGGCTGGGCCTCTTGCATTATGCAATACCCTGCGGCGTGGAGCAGGTAAGAGGGAACCTGCGGGACTTGGTTCGACAGTAGGTATCCCCCTGGGGGTTCTGGGTTGGCTAATGGTATGCTTGTGCATCAGCCACTATCTCCACTATGTCTTTTGAGGCAGGATGGGATGTACTAATGTTTACCCAGATAACATGTAGATATATATATGCTTTTAAAGATATGTATTTTGCTACTCCCCCCAGATTTGCCTGTTAGCATGATACTGCAGCCCCACGTGTATAGAGAGGAAGTGCTGACAAAACTCCTGTTTCCTAGGAAGCCTATGGGGACAGCTTCCTCTATGTGTGCACTACAAAGATTAGTGGCTTACCGGGTGTCTGTTGGGAGCGCTGGTCCGGGCTTCTCCTCTGCTCTCTGCTTCCTCCATGTTGGTTTCAGCGTGGGGGGGCGGGGGCGCGCGCGCGCGCCGCCTTTTACAGCGTCAGCGTGCGTGGGGGGGCGGGCCAGCAGCGTCAGGTCTCAGATCAAGCAAAAAAGCATTTCCTGGCTGGTCATTCCCTCCTGAGAGCAGTGGAGAGTGAGGACATAGAGCGCGCAGCTGAGCCAGTTCTGGCTAACAGTGACACCCAGTGGTGGTTTGTGGATCTTCAGGTCTGGACTTTGTCCACACTGACCAGAAAAAAAAAAAAAAAGTTTTTTTTTTCTTAAAGGGACTCAGCCTTAGATCTGGCAGTATCTGAGTCGGTGCAACCTTGGACTCCAGCTAACGGGCATTGGTGTGGCAATACTCACAGGACTTTCCTCGGTATTGCCGCCTTCTCAGGCGTATGAAAATTTAGAATTTTTTTTACCATAGCCTGTCCTTATTAACCACTTAAGACCCGGACCAATACGCTGGCAAATGACCCAAGGGGTTTTTGCGATTCGGCACTGCGTCGCTTTAACAGACAATTGCGCGGTCGTGCGACGTGGCTCCCAAACAAAATTGGCGTCCTTTTTTCCCCACAAATAGAGCTTTCTTTTGGTGGTATTTGATCACCTCTGCGGTTTTTATTTTTTGCGCTATAAACAAAAATAGAGCGACAATTTAAAAAAAAAAACAATATTTTTTACTTTTTGCTATAATAAATATCCCCCAAAAATATATAAAAAAACATTTTTTTTCCTCAGTTTAGGCCGATACGTATTCTTCTACATATTTTTGGTAAAAAAAATCGCAATAAGCGTTTATCGGTTGGTTTTCGCAAAATTTATAGCGTTTACAAAATAAGGGATAGTTTTATTGCATTTTTATTAATTATTTTTTTTTTACTACTAATAGCGGAGATCAGCGATTTTTTTCGTGACTGCGACAATATGGCGGACACTTCGGACAATTTTGACACATTTTTGGGACAATTGTCATTTTCACAGCAAAAAATGCATTTAAATTGCATTGTTTACTGTGGAAATGACAGTTGCAGTTTGGGAGTTAACCACAGGGGGCGCTGTAGGGAATGTGTGCCCTAATGGTGTGTTTACAACTGTAGGGGGGTGTGGCTGTAGATGTGACGTCATCGATCGCGTCCCCCTGTTACAGGGATGACGCGATCGATGCTCCGGCCACAGAGAAGCACGGGGAAGCCGTGTGTACACACGGCTCTCCCCGTTCTTCCGCTCCAGGGACGGATCGCCGCACTGCAGCGGCGATCGGGTCCGCGAATCCCGCGGTCCCGGTCCTGGAGCTTCGGACCGGGTCGCGGGATTCGCGGGCGCGCGCCCGCGACCCACGGCTGGGTACTAAAACCAACGTATATATACGTTGATGTGCCCAGCCGTGCCATTCTGCCGACGTAAATGTGCAGTAGGCGGTCCTTAAGTGGTTAATGTTTCACTTCTAGCTACAACAGTTGGGTGTTGGCTGTAGGGGTGTCTCAAGGTTGTGCAATGGCTCCCAAGGGATCAGGACCAGCTAAGGCTGCAAAAGGTGCCAAAAAAGTAAAGGGGTCTCCATCGGGGTCAGAGGATTTGGGCCAGGCTCCAGTGGTCCCACCCTCACCAGATAGACCACCGAACAGCATCGTGCAGGAGCCATTGAGGGTGCTAGGGGCAGAGGCGGCCCCCAATCAACCCATTCCCGTTTATGTTACGGAAGAAATGCTAGAATCCACCCTGGGTGGGCTAGAGAAAAGGTTAACTGCTTTAATTGCCCGCTCTTTGCCGGGTGGCAAACGGGCTAGATCCCCGTCACCTGGAACGGTGTGTTCGGATGCAGAGGTCCTCTCTTCGGAGGAATTGGACCCACAGGGGGATCAAGCGGACCTGAGTCCTGACGGGTCAGACATTGAAGATTCCACTATAGATGAAATTTTTTCGGCTTCTCAAGCAGAGAGTCTGTGGATCCAGTCTCTCACGGATATGGTTCGCACTGCTTTTAAACTTCCAGTGTCAGAACAATTAGCCCCCGCGGTATCCTATTTAGGTTCCTTGAAGGCACCATTGAGTGGTGCGTCTTTCCCGGTTCACCCCCTTCTGGAGAGCGTGATTTTTCAGGATTGGGCTCGACCTGATAGGATTTTTATCCCTCCTAAAAGGTTCACCATTCTCTATCCTATGGAAGAAGAATTTGCAAAGAAATGGGCACTCCCTTCCGTGGACGCAGCCATTTCCTGCGTAAATAAATCCCTGACCTGTCCGGTGGAAAATGTCCAGGTGTTTAAAGATCCAGTCGACAAAAAATTGGAGACCCTACTGAAGGCTTATTTTACCACAGTAGGTGCCGTGGTTCAGCCAGCAGTGGCAGCCATTGGCGTTTGTCAGGCTTTAAAGGATCAGACTAAACAGATATTAAGGGACATACCGGCTCAGCAAGCTTGTGAATTGGCTGACCTCCCAAGAGCTCTCTGCTTTGCAGTAGATGCTATTAAGGACTCCGTTCAACAGGCGTCCCGTTTATCTCTGCTGTTGGTTCATATGCGTCGCCTTTTGTGGCTAAAAAACTGGTCAGCAGAGGCACCCTGCAAAAAGCTTTTAGCAGGATTTCCCTTTCATGGTGGGAGACTATTCGGTGAAGACCTAGATAAATATATCCAGACCATATCAAGTGGTAAAAGTTCTTTCCTGCCTATCAAGAAAAGATCGCGTGGGCCCGCATTTAAGCGACAGGCCTTCGCATGCCCCTTCAACTTCCCGTCAGTATCGACGGCCTCCCGGGCGTTCAGCATTTAATAGCCGCCCACAAGGACAAGCCACGACAGGCAAGAGGCCATGGTCTCGCAAGCCGGTTAAACCAGTCCTCAAGTCAGATTCATGAAGGGGCGCCCCCACTCTCTTGGGTGGGGGGAAGGCTTCGGTTTTTCTCCGAAGTGTGGAAGGCCAGAATTAGGCTACAAGCTAGAGTTTCGGGAAGTCCCCCCTCCTCATTTTCAGGGGTCAAGTCTTCCAAGCGACCCATTAAAGAGGGCCTCTCTTGTAAAAGCGTTGGATCGTCTCTTGCTCCAAGGAGTAATTATAGAAGTACCAACCCAGGAATGGGGTCTGGGATTCTACTCCAACCTTTTCATAATACCAAAGCCCAATGGCGACGTCAGGCCTATCTTAGACCTCAAACGCCTAAATCGCTTTCTAAGCATTCAGACCTTTCGTATGGAGTCCATACGTTCGGTGGCAGCCAGCCTACATCAAGACGACTTTCTAGCATCTATAGAC
The DNA here is from genome assembly GCA_029574335.1 of Rana kukunoris. Taxonomy (NCBI): domain Eukaryota; kingdom Metazoa; phylum Chordata; class Amphibia; order Anura; family Ranidae; genus Rana; species Rana kukunoris. The sequence goes on along the minus strand of CM056059.1, from coordinate 270,792,980 downwards.
ATAAAAGATGCGTATCTGCACGTGCCGATCTACCCGGCACATCACAGGTTTCTTAGTTTTATGATAGATCACCGCCATTACCAGTTCGTAGCCCTCCCTTTCGGGTTGGCAACAGCTCCGCGGGTATTCACAAAGGTGTTAGCCCCGGTGCTAGCCGTCCTAAGGACAGAAGGCATTTTAGTCTTGGCATACTTGGACGATCTTCTGGTTATCGACAGCTCAGCTTCCAACCTCAATCAGGCAGTAGGTCGCACAGTTCAGCATCTAGAGGAATTCGGGTGGATTGTAAACCTAGAAAAGTCGGTATTGAAACCCACAAAGCAGTTGGAATATCTAGGCCTTCGGCTAGATACAGACTGCCAGAGGATAATTTTACCTCAAGCAAAGATCAGATCAATAGCTCAAGCAGTTCAAGTGATCTTAGGCAAGAAGAGGCCGACTATTCGCCTATGTATGCGACTGCTGGAGAAGATGGTGGCCGCCTTCGAGGCTGTACCCTACGCCCAGATCCATACCAGATATCTTCAGGCAGCCATTCTCTCTGCTTGGAACAAGTCCATTCAGGCGTTAGATCGTCCGTTAGTGCTCTCCCCGAAGGTCCGGCGCAGCCTGTCTTGGTGGCTGGTCCCTCAAAATTTGTCAAAAGGGAAATCCTTTTGCCCCATCACGTGGAAGATAGTATCCACGGATGCCAGCCTGTCAGGTTGGGGGGCAGTTCTAGAAGAACAAACCCAGCAAGGGCAGTGGTCGGAGGCAGAAAAACTGCTTCCCATCAATATCTTGGAGATCAGTGCTGCTCGGCTGGCCCTGATCGCCTGGACTCTCCCCCTTCAGGGTCTGCCAGTAAGGATACAGTCCGACAACGCCACTGCGGTGGCATACATAAACCACCAGGGGGGCACGAAGAGCCCAGCAGCCCAAAGAGAAGTAAACCTGATTTTCTCATGGGCCGAAGCCCATGTACCCTGCATCTCGGCGGTGTTCATCCCAGGGATAGACAATTCTCAAGCAGATTTTTTGAGTCGTCAACAGTTGCTCCCGGGGGAGTGGTCTCTTTACCCCCAGGTATTCCAAGAGATTTGCCAAAGATTCGGAGTCCCAGATGTGGACATTATGGCAACGAGATCCAACAAAAAGTTGGACAAATTCATATCCCGAGCCAAGGATCCCTCGGCCTACGGGACCGATGCCTTGGTTTGTCCTTGGCACCAGTTTTCTCTTCTGTATGCGTTCCCTCCACTGCAGATGATTCCCCGCCTTCTACTGAGGATCCGGGTGGAGCGCAGGCCTGTGATCCTGGTGGCCCCAGCCTGGCCCAGGAGGGCTTGGTACGCACTCATCGTGAAGATGTCAGTCGGGGCGCCGTGGCCGCTCCCCCTGCGCCCAGATCTGCTGTCTCAGGGCCCAATCTGCCATCCTGCTTCACAGCAGCTAAATTTGACGGCTTGGCGGCTGAATCCCTAATTCTTAAGGGCAGAGGCCTCTCAGATCAGGTCATATCTACGTTGATTCAGGCTAGGAAACCGGTCTCCAGAAATATTTATTACAGAGTCTGGAGAACCTATGTGGAGTGGTGCGAGTCTCAAAAATGGCATCCTCGAAAGTTTTTTATTGACAGGATCTTGCGATTCCTCCAGGTTGGCGTTGACAAAGGGTTGGCTCTTAGTACTCTAAAGGGGCAGGTGTCGGCTTTATCAATATGGTTTCAAAGACCCTTGGCCACCCATTCGCTTATGAAAACCTTCTTGCAGGGGGTCTTGCATGTGAATCCCCCTATTAGAGCTCCCCTCTGCCCCTGGAATTTAAATCTGGTCTTGTCAGCTTTACAAAGGCAGCCGTTTGAACCTCTGACAGAAATCCCTCTTGTGCTACTAACCCGAAAGTTGGTTTTCTTGGTGGCTATGGCTTCAGCCAGAAGGGTTTCCGAGCTGGCAGCCTTGTCATGCAGGGAGCCATACCTTATTATGCATAAGGACAGAGTGGTTCTGCGGCCTCAACCTTCTTTCCTTTCTAAGGTCATATCCAGTTTTCACTTGAATCAGGACCTCTTCCTACCATCCTTCTTTCCTACTCCCCAGTCCAGAGAGGAAAGACGGCTTCATACTTGGGACGTGGTTCGAGCCATGAGGGTCTATCTCAAGGCTACAGAGAAGATTCGGAAAACAGATGTGCTTTTTGTTCTTCCGGATGGCCCCAAGAAGGGTCAGCCGGCTGTCAAGTCTTCCTTGGCTAGGTGGATTAAGCAGCTGATTTTTCAGGCATATGGTCTGAAGCGCGTTCCACCTCCCTTATCAGTTAAAGCCCATTCTACAAGGGCCATGAGTGCCTCCTGGGTGGCACACCATCAGATCTCTATGGCACAGGTTTGCAAGGCGGCAACCTGGTCTTCCGTACATACGTTTACTAAATTTTATAAGTTGGACGTTGCAAAGGGTACGGACGCAGCTTTTGGGCAGGCGGTCCTACGGGCAGCAGTATAGAATCCTCTGGCCCGGTTCACGCCCCCTTGTTTTTCTGTTGGTGGAGCTATTTTTTCTCCTAACAATGTTTTTATTTGGCTATTCTTGGCCTTACGGTCTCCCTCCCTTCATGGAGCATTGCTTTAGGACATCCCAAGTGTAATGGCTATGCGCTCTGTGTCCCGTGATGTACGATAAAGAAAAAAGGATTTTTAATAAACAGCTTACCTGTAAAATCCTTTTCTTGAAGTACATCACGGGACACAGAGCTCCCACCCCTCTTTTGGGGAACATTGTATAACCTCGGGAGAATTGCTTGCTACAAAACTGAAGCACTCCCAGTGGGAGGGGGTTATATAGGGAGGAAACTTCCTGTAAAATTGATTACACCAGTGTCCACACCTGAAGGTACCCATATAACCCAAGTGTAATGGCTATGCGCTCTGTGTCCCGTGATGTACTTCAAGAAAAGGATTTTACAGGTAAGCTGTTTATTAAAAATCCTTTTTTTGTCCACCCCCTCCGGATCGCTCCCAGCCAATGCGTGCACTCCCTGCAGTGTCGCTTCCTCCTCCTGTGTGAAAACAGGAAGAGGGAAGTGATGTGATCTCTGCTCTCTGCGTTTTTTTCAACCGCCGCTGAGGAGAGATCACATCACATCGTAAGTCTGCACAACACTACACTGACACCAGGACACGCAGGCCCCTTGTCACAGTGTCACTGAATGCAGTGATCATATATGTACTGATCACTGCATTTGGTGTCAGTGTGACAGGCAGTTAGTGTTAGGTCCAGGGTAGCCCCCGTACCCCCCCTAATAAAGTTTTAACCCCTTGATCACCGCCCTAGTTAACCCTTTCACTCCCTATAGCCAGTGTCCCTAAGCGATAATTTTTCTGATCGCTGTATTAGTGTCGCTGTTCCCGCTAGGTAGCTATTTTTTTTTTATTGAAATTTTTTTTTTTTACTAAAGACATGTGGCTAAATAAATTTTGGCCTAAATGTTTGACTAAAATTTTGTTTATTTGATTTTTCTTATAACAAGTAAAAAATATTGTTTTTTTTTTTTTCAAAAATGTCGCTCTATTTTTGTATATAAGCGCAAAAAATAAAAATCGCAGAGGCAATCAAATACCACCAAAAGAAAGCTCTATTTGTGGGAAGAAAAGGACGCAGATTTTGTTTGGGAGCCACGTTGCACGACTGCGCAATTGTCTGTTAAAGCGACGCAGTGCCAAATTGTAAAAACCCCTTGGGTCATTTAGCAGCATATTGGTCTGGTCCTTAAGTGGTTAAAGCTATTGCAAAAACGCTAAAAAAACGTTGCAAGGCTCCCTGCAAAGCTACTGGCGTTTTTCTATAGCTTTTAACAGCTTCCGTGTGCATGGAGCCTAAATATAATCCAAATGCATACCCATTGAATTTCAAAATATTTTCTGGAAAAAACAATAACACACAAGTCGGTTCACACTGGGGCGACTTAGGATCAGACTTGAAGTCGTCTCAAGTCGTCCCAAGTCACGCTGTCCAGAAAAGCAATGTAAGTGAATGGGAGCGGTGTTAATACACACTACTCATGTCGCTCCGACTTCAGAAGAGGTTCCTGTACTACTTCAATCAGACTTCTAGGCGATTTGTACCCATTGATTTCAATGGACGTCGCTTCCAAGTCTGATCACTGTTTTAATTGAAGCTACTTTCCAGCAAGACAACATACATTTCTCAGGCAAACCCCTCCCTCCCCTTCCCTCTCCCAGAGCTGATTGTTGTTTTATTGGCCACTGGAATGTCTCCTGACCTGAAAAGGACTTCAAGTCGTGTTGTAAATCGCCCCAGATCGCCCTGTGGTTCATGCTCAAGTCGTGTTGAAGTTGCTTCTGAAAGTCGTGCTGGAAGTCGTGTCGCCCCAGTGTGAACCGACTCTTATTATCATGTTAATATACAAACAAAAAAAACACTACAAACAGAATAGGGAGTGGTGATAACTGTGGTAAATGACATTAATGACATAAAAGTTTATTTGTGGTATTCTGCTGAGGTTCCTGATGTTTCCTTCAGGCAATATTTCAGCTCTGCAATTTTTCTCGTAACAGCGTCACTGATAACACCTTTTGAAGTCCCAGGAAACTTTGCCAAAGTAGCAGCTTTAAAAAGTAAATGGAAAATATTAGCCTTATTTGATTTTCTGAGTGAACCAAACGCCATATAAGACCCCTTTCGCACTGCAGCGCTGCTAAAGCTCCGAACATTTTTGCAATGTTTTTGTAACGCTTTTCGTGCTCTAGCAAAGCTTTTTAAAGGAAACGTCCAGTTTTGCTGAGCTTTTAAGGCGCTTTGGAAGCACTGCCCAATAATTTCAATAGGCAGGGGCATTTTAGGAGGGCTATTTATAGTACTCCCAAGCTGCCCCAAAGATGCTGCTTGCAGGACTTTTTCTAATGTTCCACAAGTGCACCGCCCTAGTGTAAGTACTTATTGCACTGAAAGGGAAGCAGTTTTCATGCGCTTTTTAGAAGCTATTTTTAGCGCTAAAACGCATGAAAACTGCCTCAGTGTGAAAGGGATCTAACAGATGCAACTGAGTAAATAAACCTAATAAAATTAAGCATGTATACAAACATCAAAATATTGTAGACTTTTTGTAAAATCTGTATAGAAATCAACATCTTGCCTACAACTTGCCTTATTAATTCAGACTACTACTAGACTGAACAAGATATCTAATTTTGACACAACAGTCAAATTGGCTTACAGTCTACATGTCAAAGCTAATGTTTTCATAGGGTCTAACTGCACGCGCTTCTCTCCATCTGTCAGCTGCTTGGAGGCACCACCTTGAAAGTTACTTTCTCTTTCGTTCATGAACATACACAGCCTTAATCTTGACAACGTGGGAAATAGCCCTCCTTTAGGAGTGACTAGGAAGAAAGTGTTAACTTCAAAGCTGAACCGCCCCGCCCAGGGTGTGGTCCCACTGACTATATCCCCTCAGCCTGCACCAAGCAGTTCAGTTTTTTTCTGCCTAGTTAAACCAGAGGCTTGGAGGCTTTTGGTTCAAATTTATTTTTTGGATTTTTTATTTATTTATTTAAGTTTTTCCTGCGATCTTCGATCAACTGCTGACTGGGTGACAGGCTTAATCCCAGATCCTTCTAGTCCCGCCTAGTTCCGGCCATCAACATGCTTGTTGATCTACGGGTGGCCGGTGAGCTATACACTCCAGGGCTTGCATAGGACCGGTCTACAGGGCCGAGTCGCAGTAGCCTGGCCGATAGCCACCTCCGTTACCATGTGGTAGATGCGCTGTCCAGGATGCTTCCAGCATAAACCCACAGGAAGGGTAAGCAGTTGCTACCTTGCTTTAGCAAGAAGACAGAGCTGGGCATGCCTGGAGAGGTAAGTAAAGGGCTTTATATTCCCCTTCTCCCCTCCCCCCTCCTTCTTAGACTCTCTTAGCTAGCTGCTGGGCAGGGGTTCCTCTGGGGAGCTTCACTTGGGGAACCATAAGTCACTAAATCTGTGTATAAAGCTGCATAAGAGATTCTGCTTACCTGTGTGTCCTGCTCCATGCTGTCCGCGGCCATGTTTGGTGTGTCCATGCTGTATTTCTTTACTTGCACAAGGTATAAAGCTGCATAAGAGATTCTGCTACCTGGTTGTCCTGCACCATGCTGTCGGTGGCCATGTTTGGTGTGTCCATGCTGTATTTCTTTACTTGCACAATTTATAAAGCTGCATAAGAGATTCTGCTTACCTGTGTGTCCTGCTCCATGCTGTCGGCGGCCATGTTTGGTGTGTCCATGCTGTATTTTTTTACTTGCACAATGTATAAGGCTGCATAAGAGATTCTGCTTACCTGTGTGTCCTGCACCATGCTGTCGGCGGCCATGTTTGGTGTTTCCATGCTGTATTTCTTTACTTGCACAAGGTATAAAGCTGCATAAGAGATTCTGCTACATGGTTGTCTTCTCCATTCTGTTGGCAGCCATGTTTGGTGTGTCAATGCTGTATTTCTTTACTTGCACTGGCGACCATGTCCTTTTAGCCACATCTGTATTGGCCTCTAGCGACGCTCTGCGCCCATTTTCTGGTGATTTCTGCTAATGTGTACTGACTGCTGCATTACTCTGCTGCACTGTGGTTTTCTGCCCTGTTGTTAGTGTCAGATCAGCAGCCATTTTACCATGGATCAGACCATCCTTAAATGGCAGGTGGACAGATACACGTTGCTGACTGATCAGTCTGAAAGATTGACAAAAATAGCAGCCCCACAAACAGCCTTCGATCCCAGCTTTTAGAGAGCACAAATCGACAGACACACTCTGCAGGAAGCAATCCTAGATGCCTTTGTGGCCAAGATAAAAGATCGCATGGGATAACAGGGGGTAGAAGGCACCCCCTCCCACCGCCATCTTCTGGGGACAACTCGGATGCAGAGCCGGGTCCAGCTAGCGCTCATGACCCTGGCTCTGAGGTATACGAGGATGCGGACCAAGATCAACCAGACAGTGAGGACGACCTCGGACCCAGGTCAGCACGCAATAGGGCTCTAGTAAGTTACCTTATCACCGCAGTGCGAGATACTCAAAAAAATAGAGGGGTCTGCAGAAGCAGCAGACATGCCGGTCCCTTTTGGATTTCGTAGGGCAACCCGCACTGCTAAAGTGTCTCCTTGTGTGTCTTATTTGGACAGACTTTTATACAAGGAGTGGGATAAACCTCTGAAGGTTTTTTCAGTCCCTAAAAATCTAGCGGTGCGTTACCCTTTCTTGAAAAGATGGACCTTGTCCTACGATAGTGGACCCTCCTGTGTCCAGATTGAACAAGCCAACCACCATACCAGTGGAGGGGGTCCCACCTTAAAAGACCCTGTGGACAAGAAGGCTGAGGTGATCACCCGCAACCTGTGCACGGGGTAGTCCTTGCTGACCAACTAGTACAAGGCCTAAAACTCATTTGTGAATCAGCCTCGGACACTTTTCCTCTGCTGGCCAGAGCTTCAGGTCAGGCGGTGGTGTTATGCCGTCTACTTCGGTTAAAGATTTGGTCCGCCAACCAATCTTTCAATAAAGCCCTGATGGACTTGCCCTTTAAGGGCGCCAGACTTTTTGGAACTTCCCTGGATGACATAATTAAAGATGCTACAGGAGGTAAGAGCACACTGCTCCCACAGTCCAAAAAGTGGTAGGAGCTACGCCGTAGGCAAGAGCCCTTCTTTACCACACACAAGCGTTTTTTTCGTCCGCCCAGTACGGCGGGTAAAAGACAGAGACGTCCCTGGTTTCGCAAACCGAAACAAACCTGCAGACAAAGCTACGTCCGTATGAAGGTTTGCCCCCACCCATCTCTCGGGTGGGGGGACGTCTTTACGAATTTGCGACCCAGTCAACATCTCGGGTCCCTCAGGTTTGCAAAGTAGTGTCTTAAGGGTACAAAGTAGAATTTCTATCGTGTCTACCAAACGATTTTTTTCCCTCCAACCTCAAGCTACAACCGACTCGTCGGGAAGCCCTATTTGGGCAGTTCAAGACCTGCTGAAACGCGGGGTGGTTATTCCTGTCCCAGTACAGGACGGTTTCAGGGGTTTTACTCCAATCTGTTCATATTACCAAAGAAGGAGGGCGTTCGCCCAATTCTGGATCTCAGAGCCCTCGATTGCTTTGTGTCACTACCCTCCAGCCGGGGGACTTTCTGGCATCCTTGGACCAGGGGCGTACTGACAACTCATGGGGCCCCCAGCCAATAGAAGATTATGGGGCCCCCGGGCTTACTGATGGCCACCATGCCAGGAGGCAGTGCAGAGGCGAGGCATCTAAAATCTCTGGATTTTCACATTAAAAGCATGTCGGTTTCGAACATTTCAGGGACAGATGTAAAAAAAAAACACAATTTTTACATACTGTCCCTGGTTTTACTGAGCCTGGCAACCCTGATGGGGCCCCCTAGTGGCATGGGGCCCTCGGGCAGTTCCTGAGTGACTCAATGGTCAGTCCGCCCCTGCCTTGGACATCAGGTATGCCTATTTACATGTCCCCATATGCACAAAGCCTTCAAGACTTCTGCGCTTTGCGGTCGGGGAAGACCACTATCAATTTGTGGCTCTCCCCTTTGGCCTGGCATCGGCACCAAGGGTGTTCACCAAAGTGCTTGCCCCAATTCTCGCCCTACTAAGACAACGTGGCATCGCTATCGAGGGCTACTTGGACGACCTGCTTCTGATGGCCGCTTTAGCCTCAGAATTGGAGGTTAGCGTGTCTATTTCCTGTCAGACCATCAGACACTTTGGGTGGCTACTGAACATTCAGAAGTCAGTAATGGTACCGACACAACACCTAGTATATCTGGGATTGATTCTGGACTCCTCAGAGGCAAAGGTCTTTTTCCCTGTGGAAAGGTTGCAGACCCTTCAGGCTGCGTTGTGGCAGTTGGCATCCCAGAAATGGTCATCACTCCGCTTTTGCATGCGAGTCCTGGGCCTCATGGTGGCCTTCTTTGAGGCAGTACCATTAGCGCAATCTCACACGCGAGTGCTACAGAAGGAAATTCTGTCCAGATGGGACAAGTGCCCATCATCCCTGAATTATCAAATCTGGGTGAGCCATCTGGTCAGGACCTCCCTAGTTTTGTGACTGACCTCACCAGCACTTTTGTCCGGGAAGTTGTTCCTTCCTTATCACTGGATAGTCATCACGACGGACGCCAGCCTTACCGTTTGGAGGGGGAGTCTGGGGGTTTCAGTCAACCCAGGGTCGTTGGTCTGTAGAGGATTCCTATTTGCCGATCAATGTCCTGGAACTTTGGGCAGTCAGGCTGTGCCTCTCCACATCGTCTCAGAGACTACGAGGACATCCAGTCAGGATCCAGTCGGACAATGCCACGGCGGTGGTATATGTCAACCATCAAGGAGGAACAAGAAGCTCAGCTGCAGTGTCAGAAGTTGCTCACATCCTAAGGTGGGGAGCAAGGAGTATACTTGTATGCCACGCTCCCTCAAATTTGTCCATTTCCCACCTGCCTGGCTTTCAGAAATGTAACTACCTAGCTGAGAGGTAGGTATATTGACTTGCCTGTAACAATTGTCTCAATTGTTGGTTTTCTTCTTCCAAGTGCTTATTCCGGTTTACCAGCTGTCAGTTTTTGTCAGGTGCTTTGACAGCGGCTGGCAGCCCATCTGTCAGGATCCCCCAAAACAGATCCCCCTACACACACACACACACAGCTAAATATTGGTAGCGCTGTGCACTGAGATTATGCTGCATTGTGACTGGATATAGCATTAAAGCCATACATATTATATGCAGCAATGTGCACTGAGATTATGCTGCATTGTGACTGGATGTAAAATGAAAAAGTCATACATATTTTATGCAACAATGTGCACTGATATTTTGCTGCACAGTGACTGGTTATAGAATGGAAGCCATGTAATATTATATGCAGCAAGGTGACATGTTGTGGAAGAGGAGCTATATACCATTACTTGTAGCCCTGTGCACATGCTGTATGGTAAATGGCAAGGTGAATGAATACAGAATGAACATAGAAACAAAGAACAGCGGTACGTTGTGGACAATCAATATTTATAGCATGAGAGGTAAAACGACAGTGTATCGGTCATCATCAATTCAGGGATTGCAAACTAATCGACAGAGTACATTATACCAGGGTATCATAACAGGGGAGCATAAAAGTATAAAGTTCAAAAATAATGAAACAGAGCAAGGTGATCCAGGGAAATATATTACATCTCAAACATCTAGGGGGACGGGGGAAAAAACCCGGAGCTAAGGAGATCCGTAGTCAGGGACCTAAGCTGAACACATGTCAAGAGGGGCAGGGACAGAAGCCCAGCCGCCCACAGTGAACATGTTCCAGGGGAGGGGGGATGACAGGATCTCCTCACCGCTACAATCCCAGGATACACCAAAGCAAGCACCTCCCCTCCCTAGCTCCTAATCCACAGTGATCTGCCGCACCCGAATCCATGCCACCCATATTTTTTTCATTTTTTTTGGGGCAATTACGGCCCAATTAGGTTAATTTATAGAGTGACAGGGCTGCATCCACTAGGGCTCTCCACTGTTGCACCATTGGGGGAGCGGAGTCCTTCATTATAAAAGGATCACTTTTACTGAGCTTGCGTCGCCTCCAAGTTACAGTATCTACAATACCTAACAACCGTGGTAACAGGTCACTGGGGACTCAAAGTTTGCCTATAGCGTTGATGTCCACCACCACCCCCTTCCAAAAGAGTTGGAGATGGTGGCAGGACCATATGACGTGGAAGAAGGAACCCGTCTCCGAGTTGCATTTAGGGCAAAGGGCACTCCTGTCAGGATATATTTTAGCCAGGCACTCTGGGGAGTAGTAGGCACGGTGAATACATTTAAGTTGGATGAACCTATCCCGCGTGGAGATCGCAAGGGGAAGGTACTGCTGAATGCTCTCCCCCCAGTCATCAGAGAGAGCAGGTATGTCCAGATATGGGACCCTCCTCGACGGAGAGGCTTTCAGTTTCTTGGAGGACCTATTGTCAGGGGATGTCAGCGGGGAGTCCGGAGGGCTCCTGACCATGGGGGGCAGACGAAACTCCTGGTACCAATCAGGGAGATCAATTAGATCTAGTTGCAAGGCTGTACAAAAATCCGGGAGGTCAGCGGGAGAGCGCAGCACATGTTGTTTGCTGTTGTAATTCAACAGGAGGGTGAACAGAAATCTCCAGGTGTAACGTAGGTCTTTTTTTTCTAAGTTTGTCCAGGAGGGGGCGCAGAGCTCTGCGATTTTTCAAGGTGATTTGTGAAAGATCCTGGAAAAGCATTACAATTTCACCATTGTAAACTATTCTTTAGTTTATGTGTGCTGTCCTCATTATATCCTCATTTACGGTAAAACTTTGAAGGCAACAGATTATGTCGCGTGGAGGCTGGGAGTCAGGGCCTTTAGCTCTGAGAGCCCTGTGAAACCTCACAAAGTCTATGGCTGCGTCTTCTGGCCTCTCTAGCAGGCTGTTGAAAACTCTCTGAAGTGTTAGTGTAACCTGGTCGGCCTCTACTGACTCTGGGATCCCCCGTACCCTTATGTTACACCTCCTTCCTCTATTGTCCAAGTCCTCTAAGTGCCTATTTATCTCAATAAAGTGCTCAGCGTGAGAGTAAGAGACTTTTTCCAGTCTGCGAATCTCCTTGTCACTGTGTCTCCCCTCTAGCTCAGCTGCCTCCATCTTTCCATTAAGGACCATGAGGTTGGATTTCAAGTCCGTAATGGCTGCTGAGAACGTGGATTTTATGTCTGCAGCTATGCCTGTCATGTCCTCATAGGTGAGGGGTCTATGATTCCGGAAGTGTCCCTTACCGGTCTCCTCTGTGGCGGATTGGGAATCCTTGCTGTATTCCTCCTCCACGTGCGGCCGCACAATCTTAGGTCTCGCTGTGTTGTTCCGGGAGGCCGATTGATTTTTGAAGATATTAGCTATATCTCTCCCTTTGCAGGCAACCGAAGAACGGCGGGACCTTGTATGCAGGGTGCCGAGCGATCTCCTGTGCATCCTGCGGTGCTGTAGTGCGGAGAGACGGAGCTCTTGGATTAGGCTGCTGTCTCCATTGCGCGCCAAGCCACGCCCCCCTCTACCTGCATTTTTCCTCATGAGCTTTGACGCACTGCATGGTTCCATGTCCTTGCTGATCGTTTGCCTGTTATGCCTAAAGTTTCAATTGAAATAACGGCACCATTTTAAAGGGTCAGGCTTATCATTTATATATCTTTTTATAATTTTGTGGCTGTACGCATGAGACTTGGGCTGGACCTCTCACCGTCTAGTGATCTCTCCAATTTGACATGCCTATTTTCTGCAACACATGTAAACATCTTCATGCAATGTAAGTACTATGCACTTTCCTCTTTTTCAACTATGAGGTAGACTGGAATTAATCTTAGATGGAATGTCAGCAAATGACATGCAATATATAACGTTTTGGAAGCAATTTAGGAAATGAAATGAACCTTTATTAGGAAAACATAAATATTATTGTTCACACCAATATTAAGAATCCCTGAAGAAGAAATTTGCACATGGTTTATGAATTGACTTTAACCGCTTAACACCCACCGCACGCCTATTTACGTCCACAGAATGGCACGGACAGGCAGATGGGCGTATATATATACGTCCCTGCCTACTGGCGGGTCGGGCGTCCGATTGGGACCCCCTCCGCTGCGTGCGGTGGGCAGCTTGCCTCCGGGAGCGATCTGACTCGAGGGGGCGGTGGTTAGTTTCTGTCCGCCCCCTCGTGATCGCTCCCAGCCAATCCCGTGCGCCGCCGTCGTGTCACTTCCTCTGCCTGTAAAATGTAAACACAGGCAGATGAAGTGATGCAGCGCTCATCTCGACAGTATTTTCAAACCGCCGAGATGAGAGAAGAGGCACAGTGAGTCGCACCAACACTACACTGACACCAGTACACGCAGGCACATTTAACCCCTTGGGATCACCCCCCCCCCACCCCCTGTCACACTGTCACTGTACTAATCACTGCATTTAGTGTCAGTGTGACAGGGGGTGTGATAGGTAGTTAGTGTTTGGTCCAGGGTAGCCCCGTACCCCCTCATATAAAGTTTTAACCCCTTGATCACTGCCCTAGTTAACCCTTTCAGCCCCTATTGCCAGCGTCACTAAGCGATCATTTTTCTGATCGCTGTATTAGTGTCACTGTTGCCGCTAGGTAACTAATTTTTTTTTTTTTTTACTAAAGACATGTGGCTGAATACATTTTGGCCTAAATGTTTGACTAAAATTTATTTTATTCAGTTTTTCTTATAACAAAAAGTAAAACATATTGGTTTTTTTTTCAAAAATGTCGCTCTATTTTTGTTTATAGCGCAAAAAATAAAAATCGCAGAGGCGATCAAATACCACCAAAAGAAAGCTCTATTTGTGGGAAGAAAAGGACGTCGCACGACCGTGCAATTGTCTGTTAAAGCGACACAGTTCCGAATTGTAAAAACGCCTCTGGGCATTTAGCAGCATATTGGTCCGGGGCTTAAGTGGTTAAGCGCTGTTTTTTGGTGTGTTTTCTGTTTTATTGGTACTTCTGGGTACCACGATTCTTGCAGCTCTGGACAATCTCTTCTACACCCTACCAATTAGTGATTAGTAACAATTCTTAAATTGGGATCTATACTATCTCTGTTTAGCGCCAGTGTATTTTGTTGTGTTTAAGTTTTGTTTTGACCTACCTGTCAGCATTCGGGTGTGGATTTCTACATATTGGTGAATTTATTTTGTATGCCAATTTTCTTGTTTTTATTGGAACTTTGTATATTGTAATTATTATGACTTGCATCAAATAAACTGTTTTACTTTTATATATTTTTTTGTCAATTCCATTCAATTGCTATAATCCACACTATCCCAAGGGCTTTTTTCTCTCATAAATTTTCTAGGTTTATGTCCATGCCCTTGCCTGACATAAAACCAGTTTGATCCTCATGGACCAGAGTAAGTATTACTTTGTTCAATCTCTGCGCCAATACCTTGATGAGGACCTTGGCGTCAGCATTTAGCAACAAGATATGAGGTACACAGCTCGGGGTCCTTACCTGGCTTGGGTATGACAACTATAACCGCTTCTGCCATAGAGACGGGTAGCGTCCTGTCTTTCAATGTGTTACTATCATTTCATGAAGCTTAGGTGCCAATTGCTTAGCAAACTGCTTGTAAAATTCTGGGGGGGATCCCATCCATGCCCAGGGTCTTCCCTGCCTGAAGGTCACCCAGAGCCTGTTGGACCTCTTCCACAATTATGAATCCAGCAAGGGTCTCACAGGCTGTGTACGAGAGTGTGGGGAAAGTGATCTGGTCCAGGAACAGGTGCAGTTCCGCTCCAGAGTGGTCCACCTCGGAGAAGTAGAGGCCACTATAGTATGCGGCAAAACTGTCATTTATGGCCAGGGGGTCAACCACCACCACACCGTCCGCATTGCGAATTCGGGCAATGGAGGAGAGTGGCTGCTGCTCTTTAGCTAACCACGCCAAGAGCCGCCTAGTCTTGCCCCCCTGTTCAAAAAGTGCTGCAACTGTGCCAGTTGTTGTTTATGGGCCTTGGACACCCTGAGGAGCATCACCTCGCGATAGGCAGCCTGCATGTCGAAGTATGTGATTGGGTTTTGGGATAACACATACCAGGACTCCAGAGACTGTGCCTCAGCCTCTGCCAGTGTGACTGATGCGTCATGTCAGGATCTGGAGATGGAGATCTGGTAGGAAACCCTGACATAGGCCTTAAATGCATCCCACGTGCTATGGACTGCAGCTGTGCCTGTGTTCGTCAGCCAGAATTCATTGATATGCTTGGAGATTTCCACCTCCACTATGGTTTCTGAGATCCAATAGCGAGAATCTCTCCGGGTGTTTGGGTTTGCAAGCTACAGAGTATAGGGGCGTGATCCGATATCCCCCTAGGTAGAATATCCACCTCATGGACCCGGGAGAGCATACCACCACTCACAAAGACCAGATCTATCTGTGACATAAAAAATTTAGGATGTGGTTGTGTATATGTGTATATACATAACAATTCAGAAATATAAGTGGAGGAAACTGTCTCCTGTTTCCTCCACTAAACTTCAATGAAAGTTCACACACACCTGTATGTTACCTTGTGCTCACTACACAAACATTGAATACATAGGTGATTAGAATTGCGAGCCAATTGCCCCTAAATAATATAACCACACTAAAATGTCTACAGCAAAGGTAAAGTTCCAAACAGAAGGGGATCTCCCAAAGGTGTAGCTTTCTTAAACGTGAGTCCACGGTGACATATGAATAACACCCAGGAAAGAGTGAATGAATAAAGGAATCCTCCACCACTAGGTACTAGCCGCTTACCAGACTGTATGATCCCCTGGTTAAAAGAGATCACACATGCTTTGTGGCTTATTTCCCATCCCCGGGTCTCTGCGTCTCAGCAAAAAGGATTTTCACTAATGTCCAGCTCCCACGTCCACCTCAGCAAGTATTTAGATGGCCAATGTGGAAGAAGAAAACACTGTCCAGAGAACCTTCTCTCGAGCATAGCTAGAGTGCATGGTGTGATAATGATGCCCAACCCAGAGTTTCTTTTTTTTTTTTATTAAAGATTTGCAATAATACAAAGTAAAGCAAATATAGACCATAGCAAGTATAAAACAATGACTTACCAAATCCATAGCAACATATATGAGCAAGCAAGATTGTAGCAGACCAAGGAGTTTGGAACTCCCGCCCCACCCTCTCCCCGTGCCCCCATAGGAATCAAGCTGCTCCGGGGGTGGGCAGTGCGGGGCAACCACAGTATAGCACTTGCTTCAAGTAGAGTACTTGATTCGTGGATAGGCGGGCTAAATTGTAAGGCGCTTTGGTCTAGAAAAAATTCTAATAAAGTGTTATGGTCAAAAACTCATATGGGCCAGGAGAGGGGAAGTAACCCTCGTCACTCCTGGTTCTAGCTAGTGACATGCTGTAAACCTTTAACCGAAATGCAGAACAATAATCAAACAAGGGAAATTCCCATTAGGACCTTTATGGTCCAGGGCTGCCACGATAGCTAAGATGATTCAACTAAAGAAAGCAGAGTGGTGAGTAGAAGCAAGATAGAAAAGAAGAAGACAGCGGGGAGAGAAGAGGGGACAGAGGGGTGGGAGGTACACGGAAG
Source organism: Rana kukunoris (assembly GCA_029574335.1). Taxonomy (NCBI): domain Eukaryota; kingdom Metazoa; phylum Chordata; class Amphibia; order Anura; family Ranidae; genus Rana; species Rana kukunoris. Next base: position 270,776,830 of record CM056059.1, on the reverse strand, counting down.
GCCAAACACTCAGCGAATTCATATATATAAAAAAATAAAAATAAATTAAAAATAAATTTAGGGCCAAAATCCCAGGACATCAAAACCAAATCAAAGGAGGATACCAACATAGGAAGCCCATGGTTCCCAGATGAGCTTGAAGCCCTCCACATTATCAAGAATAATGTTGGAAATCTTCTCATTGGTCATTATCCAGGAAATTTTCCTTTTGGCCATTGGGAAGGAGACTGACGGGGACTTCCAGGCCTTGGTAATAGTCATTTTAGCTCCCAATAGGATAAAAAAAATCAGTGCTTGTGTGCTCTTGGAAATTTTAGGGACTGGATTGTTGAGTAATGCTATGGTGGGGTCGTGGGCTACCCCCACTCCCGTGATTTTCCTGATAAGGCGGAAGATTTTATGCCAAAAAGACCGGATTCTGGGGCATTCCCACATTATGTGAAGTAAGGAGCCCGTAAGCCCACAGCCCCTAAAACACAAGGGGGAGGATTGCGGGTAGAATTTGGCAATGATGGTGGGTACCAAGTACCAACGGGACATGACCTTGAGGCTCGCTTCAACCAGTGAGACATTCAAAATGCCCTTAAAGGAACGAGCAAAATTAGTGTGCCAACGTTCTAATGTCCAGTCAAGGACAAGGTCACGGTCCCAGCTCGTCATGTAGAGTGCCTTCTCCATAGGCTTGGCCAGAGCTGAGTAAATTAAGGATATACCACCTCTTGTGTCCATGGCTGATGAGCACCACTGCTCATAGGGTGTTACCGAAGGTGATTCTATGCTGGCTCTCTTAATCTGGTTTAGGAAGTGGGAGAGTTGATAAAATCTGAATTTCTCAGATGGGGGCATTTTAAGTTTAGAGGTGCAATAGCCTAGAGTTATGGTTCCATTTGAGTTGAAGAAGTGGCCTATTCTGTATAGGCCTTTGTCAAGCCACCATTTGAAGGCAACTATATCCAACCCAGGCGGGAATCGGGGGTTGTGGAAGATATGGGCCAGTGGGTGCCAATGGGATATCAGGGATTTCAGTTTGTATAAGGAGTCACACAAAGACATAGAGTGGGATAGTGTAGGGGCTAGGATCGGGGGTCGGGTTTTGGGGTGGCTGCATAAGAGGAAGTCTAGGGTAAACCCTGGGGTTGCGGCTCTCTCCATGGAGACCCAGTCTGGTTTGGGACCTCTCAGATAGATTATCGAGAACTGGCTGAGTTGGGCCGCATGGTAGTACCACCACAGATTAGGTAATCCAAGGCCCCCCTTCAATCTGGGCCTAAAAAGGACGGTCTTAGATAGGCAATGTCCAGTTTTATCCCAAATGAAGCGGGTTATGGCCGATTGAAGAGTGTCAATATAAGATTTTGTGACTGGGATGGGTAGGGATCTAAATAGATATAATATTTTAGGTAGAAGTGTCATCTTGACTGCGTTAACCCGGCCCAGCCAAGATAATTTATACAGAGACCATTGACGAAGGTCTTCCGTTAGCTTTTTAATCATAGGGGGGTAGTTGTGCTTGTGGAGAAGGTCATGTCGTGAGGTGAGATTGATGCCTAAGTAGGGGATGGAGGTGGAGTTCCAGGAGAAGGGGAAGTGTTTTTTCAAGCTGTCTACGTGGGATTGGGGCGTTGAGACATTGAGGGCCATAGATTTGGACATGTTAACTGTGAGACCTGATATACTGCCAAACTCGTTAAGTAGTCGGATCACATTAGGTGTTGAAGTAAGGGGGGATGTGATAAAGAGGAGGACATCATCTGCGAACATGGCACATTTGTGTATCGATTGGCCACAGTGAACCCCCTGGATACCCGGATGATTTCTAGTCGCGATAGCCAGAGTCTCAATGGCTATCGCGAAGAGGAGGGGGGAGAGGGGGCAGCCTTGTCTTGTACCCTTCCTGATGGGGAATTGTTCCGAGAAGTGACCCTGGAATCTAACTTGCGCAGTCGGTTGGGAATAGAGAGCCTCCAAAGTTTTAAGAAAGTCAGGGCCAAAGCCCCATTTGCGGAGCAAGGCAAAGAGGTAGGGCCATTCAACCGTGTCAAACGCCTTTTGCAGATCGATGGAAAATAGGTAGCCTTCCTGGGGTAACCCGCCATCCCAACTCGACCTCATAAGTGAAATGATGTCTATCGCCCTCCGAATCTGGTCCGGTCCCTGCCTCCCCAATATAAACCCCACCTAGTCCTTGCTGATATAGGAACCAATAAAGGACGCCAATCTGTTCGCTAAAATTTTTGTCATTATCTTCAAATTGTTGTTAATCAACGAGATTGGTCTATAGTTGCTTACTTCGCTAGGGTCTTTCCCCGGTTTGGGAATTACTGAAATGAAGGCTAAGTTTGCCGAGGGGTCCGTAAGGGAATCTCTGCGCAAGGAGTTAAAGAACCGGACCAGATAAGGGGCCAAAATCTCTGAAAAGGTCTTATAGTAGTGGTTTGAAAACCCGTCAGGGCCTGGGGCTGAGTCCTTTTTAAGATCCTTTATGACTGCACGAATTTCTGCTACCTGAAACGGAGATTCTAGGATAGAGCGATGGGAGTCCGACAGTCTGGGGAGGGGGACGTTCTGCAGAAAGGTGTCAAGATCAGCATGGGGGCGTTGGGCGTCAGAGGAGTACAAGCTGGAGTAGAATGATTGGAAAGTCTTGAGTATCGTCTCCGGGTTTTGGGTTAGGGTGCCGTTTAAAGCCTTAATCTTGGGGATGGCATACGTCCGTAACTTGGGGGTAAGTTTGGCCGCCAGCTGCGGACCAAACTTGTTTGCCCGCATGTAGTGTTTACTATTCTGCCATTGCAGGTGTTTGTCCGCAGATGAGGTCAGTGCCATATTGAGGGCCAACCTAGCCGAATCAAGTCTGGCGAGGGAAGCTTGAAAAGGGTTTCGCTTGTGGTTCTCACTCAATGTTTTGAAATCCTTCTCAAGGTTCGCTATGTCTACCTTTCGTTCCCGCTTCAGTTGCGATGATAGTTGAATGATTTTCCCCCTCAACACTGCTTTTTGGGCTCCCCAAAGAGAACCGGGGGAGATATAATTTTTGTCATTGTTCTCAAAGTATTCCCGAATCTCCCTCTCCAACATAGTGCAATGTACCGGGTTGGAGAGAAGAGAGGCGTTTAAGCTCCATGGACGATGCCCAGGGGAGGATATAGTATTAGAAAGCTTAATGAGCACCAAGGAGTGGTCAGACCACGGGACTTTGTGAATGGAAGCATGAGATCAACCCAGAGTTTCTTTAGGCCAAGCACCCTACCTCCCAGCAGATGCATCTCCTGTAGGATACATACATGTGGATTGTACTTTCTGAGGTACGTTAAGACCAAGGAGCACTTTATTTTGTCATTAAGTCCCCGGACGTTCCAGGAAAGCAGCCTCATTGGAGCCATATGGAGAACTGCCAAAGAGTATCACCAGGGGAACAAAACAGGAGTGGACCCGAAGGGAGACATGCAAAAGATATAGCGTAGACATCTGTACATAGGGTCCTAAAGACCCACATTTAAAACCTGAGCTATCCATGACCAGACTGCCAGAGAGAACTACTGCAACATATACATTCTGATACAAACCAAAAAACAGCAAAAAACCCATAACCTCCCCACCCTGCAAAACGGCTGGGGAACTTGGAGCGCCCATTCCCTTAACCAAAACACAGCTCAACAAGACCGCTAGGCAATTCTCCTATGGGGCAAGAAGACAAAGATGACGAACGGGGGGGGGGGGGGTTGTGCTAAGGCCATGTTTATAAAGTCAGTGTAAGCCCTAAAGCCTTAAGCTACCGTCCCCTACCTGAGTGCGGGTAAAATAAAACAGCAAAATATGCAATGCTAAATGAGTCTGCTTGGCAAAGGGCCATGGGCACAGTCTTAAAAGGTGGAACGTAGCAACCATGACTAACATTAATGCAATAGTCTTACAGCCAGAGATAGCCTGCATTACGGCCTGAAAATGGTCCTCCTCCACTGTGGTTGGGTCCAAGGTGTCATCATGTGCGAGCTGGTGGGAAGTCTCTGTCGTTGCTGCTGCCCAGAAGAGGCTTTGGGAGTTGGAGGAGTTCTTCTGCCCAGAGCCAGTCTTGCCCCTGCACATACCAGCAGGGTCCCTGGCAGTACCAGGAGGGGATATGTAGAAATTTGCCGGTTATGAACAGACAAAAGGATCAGGCAAGAGCGGAGCTCCAGTGGCACACGTCTGCTCAGCCCACCAGCTTGACCACATCCCCGGCCAGCTTCTTATTCAGGTTGAATCTATATTCACAAAAGTGATTATTTACTAAACAATCATCTGCAATGTTTATAATAACATTGTAAGCTTTAACAACAATTCTGTCTCCCTAAATGCCATGTATTTAAAGGGGTAATTCTGAATTAAAACCATCTTGGCTCACCCAAATTCCACGTGTTTTATACTTATTGTGTATCCTATTAGTTAAAGTTTAATTTGGCCCAAGCCAAGTGATAGAAATTTTTAAATATGGCACTTGACAGCCATGCATTTCAATGGGAAATTCTGAATACAGAACCAAGATATTCCTATGTGAAAGAGAAAAGGAAAAAATTGTGCTAGTTACAGTCCAAATATATGATATATGCAATAAATCCAATGTTTGCACAAATGGAAGTAAATTCGATGTACACCCAGTGCAAGGTTGCCAACTTTCTGTAAATTTACAAACAGTTTGTAAAATCCATAATTATTGCATCTGTCCATGAATGTCAGTTATGGACATGCAGCCTTCATGTCTTTAATGAAAATTCAAGGACAGATGCAAACAATATGGATTTTACAAACTGTTCATAAATGTACTGAAAGTTGGCAACCCTGACCCAGTGGCTAAATCGCAGAAGAGTGCACATCACCATGTGGAAGTCAAACTTACCAAATAGTAAGACAAATGAACAGGTGGCTATAACCCAGCCCAGGTCTTTACAGTATCTTGCAGGGAGACACAAACTGTGATGTGGTTGTTGCAAGCTTCCTATCTCTGGTTTAACGTCGACTCCACAGGCGGTGATTATTATAAATCCAAAGGGAGAGATACATATACCATAGCGTAATATTGTGAAACTATTTCAATATACAATTGCACTTACAGTGTAAGAAACAAAAAAAAAGTGTGAACAAATAGCACCCAGTGGATTAATAACATCGAGTGACCTGCCACCACACAGAGAGCCTCCTTACCAGATGGCAAAACAAAAATGCGGATATCCCTAGGTCAATTGATCCTCAGCTGGGAACAAGCATGGAACCAGTGGATGGATGGAGACAAACTCCCGACAGAAAACCATGTATTTCGTATATTCCACAGGTATTAGTTGATATTAGCCACGGCCTTCTATCCACTTCCTGCCTGGGCCACAAGCATCAACAAGCCACTGGCAGACGGTTCCGAATGACAACAATTATTTGGGAATGGAAGCTGGATGCAAGAGGTTTATCTACTTTGTATTAAATGGATTATGTGCTTTAAATCTTATATAAAAAAATATATTTTATTTGAATCTTTTTTTTTTTTTTAAAGAGTAAAACACACTATATTAAAATGGGAGTGGGTCTCTTATAAATGTATTAAGAATGTTATGTTATAGTTCCCCCCCCCCCAAGTCAATATTACAAAAATATCACAAACAATATATGTTGAAATGTCTTTATTAGATGTTAAACATTTTCAGAAAAACACAACAGCTTCAAGTCTTGACAAGTGGGTTATGTTCCTGTTTACAGGAGAGGAATAGGCAGAAACATGTTGGATATTCAGATACATGTTATTTTAACAGAGTTGAACAGCCCAACCCAGGGGTGGTTCCTACGGACATAACCCACATCCCTGCAGCATGCAGCCTCAGGACGTATGGCTTCCTTTGGGCCCAGTGCCCTGAGGAAAATATATTTTTTTATTTTCTTTTATTTATTTGGTCTTTTTTGAAGAATCTTCTATCAATTGTCGGCTGAGAGACAGGCTGGATATATAGATCCTTGTAGTCTTCTCAGTCCGGCCAGCGAGCGTGAGCACACCTTTGCAAAGAAGCAGGGTCTGCCACGACATACCCCATGACTCCTGGAGTGGCCGGTGAGCTTTCCGCTCCAAGGTTCACATATGACTTGGCTGTGGTGTTGTCCCACTCACAGTGGACCAGGCCGACAGCTACATCCAACACGGTTGTATGCCTGTCTGGAATGCGCCAGTGAGTCCTCGCGTGGATGCGTAAGTACAGTACAGTCCCTCCCGCTTAGGTGGGTTGGTACGGCTGAGCATTCCTAGGGGGTTTGGAGGGCCTCCTATCCTCCCTTCCCTGCTCCTTTTCCTTCTGCTGCATTACATTACCGCTGTCGGGGGGACCTTACTGAGGGGACTGTGATACGACTTGCCTGCGTTTTTTAATGCTGGGGGTCTTTTTCAAAGAGGAGTTTGGACACTGTTCAGCCTTTTTAGGCTTTCGCTGTTTTTTTTTTCCACAAGAAAAATGTTTATTCAAATTTTTACAATACAAGCGATGCATAAACACAGTTGGTCACAGAGAAAGCATTACACAGAATCTCAAGGCTTTCGCTGTTTAAAATGCTGCGCTTCGCCGCCATTTTGGCAGCGCCGGCGCCATTTTTTGGGTGATTTTCAGCTTCTTCAGAAAATCCCATTGGTGGCCATTTTGTTGTGGCCACGCTATGGTGCAGATTACTATTGCGGTCGGCCATTTTGTTGTGGCCGCATCAGGCTCTCTATGCAGCGTTCGGCAGCCATCTCGGCTGAGTCTTTAGCCTCTAGTGCTGGTTCCTATGGCGCGCAGCACAGGTCTCCTAACGAATTGCCTCACAGTTTACCTCACGGTTTTTCTTCCTCTCACACATGCTGTGTACTGAGGGCAGGCAGCGGTGACACATTTTTTGGGCCAAAAATACACTTTTTTTATTTTAAAGCATTAAAACACACAATATTGCCCAAATGATTGATTAAATAAAAAAAGATGATCTTAGGCCGAGCACATGGATACCAAACACAACGTACTTTAAAATTGCGCACAAACACGCAGTGGCGACAAACTACATACATTTTTAAAAGCCTTTACAGGTTACCACATTAGATTTACAGAGGAGGTCTACTGCTAAAATATCTTGATCTGACCTTTGCGGTGATACCTCACATGCATGGTACAATTGCTGTTTACGTATGACTCCAGACCGACACTTGCGTTGCGCATCTTATCCTGAAGATAACTGACAAAACATCAAAGGTACTGCTCTAAGGTTTGATTGGTCCTCTCAGTCTGACCATCAGGCCCCTTTCACCCGGACAGCTGTTCTGCCACAGTTAAAAGCATGTTTATGTTTTGCTGGAATTCAAGACTCCAAGCACAGCAATCAGCTGCATTTGTACAGTGCGATTAGCTGCGGTTGCGTTTAGCCGCGGCACAATATTGAACAGGGATCCAACTTGGATCCCTGCCATTACCAAGCTCTGTGTATGGTATGAATCTTGAGGGTCATAAAAACATCTGATGATGGCAGTTCATAATGGACAGTATTTACATTATATCAACTATACATGTTTTTCATGTTTTCTTTCTTTTTCTGTATTGTAATATTTATATATTTTTGTAATAAATTTGTATCTTTTTTCAATTTTGGATTTTTCTGTTTTGTTGCCTATACAATCCCAATTATTTGAGGTTATTTCAATTGTTTGACATATCAAGGGATGATGGCAACTACATGTCACCTTACATGAGTTGAATTCTTTTCTGAATCTTGAGGGTGAACTCCACGCCAAATTTCTTTTTTTTAAACCAACATTTTTTATTGAATTATTAACATGTTGTACAAAGCTGGTACAATGAGATTGTTTCAAGGTGTATAAAGCAGAATAAAGGAGTACATCTTACAGGGGTATGTAGACATCATACAACGTGGGTTACATACATTCTCTAAAGGTTGACCTCCTGGGGGGGTTAGGCCTGTCACCCCTTCGGGTACTACTGTGAGCAGGCTAGATGCAGTATCAACATTATGTAGCCTGTCCAGGACCTTAACAAGGGTCCATGGTGCATAACTATCCTATAAGTGTTCCTAGACGCATTAAAACTCAAACAAGAAATAAGTAGGAAACAGTTCAACAATGACCGTCAAAGATCTGAATCGAGTGTTCAAAAACATACCTAAGTACCGGGTTTTACCACTAGATGGCATCACAGTTACATTTTACACACATCATGTAGATCGCAGAGTTACAGGTGTGAGGGGGCATATTTAGATGATTTCCATATTTCCCAGTGTTTATAGAAGGTGTGGGATCTCCTTTCTGTGTAAGCTAACATCTTTTCCATAGTGTACTGTGAGTTCACCCTAGAGATCACTTCTGTAATACTTGGAGCTTGTTGAGTGCGCCATTCTTTTGCTATGGAAATGCGGGCCGCAAATAGTATGTGCACAACTACTTTTCTCATCAGTGGTGGAACATTTTCAATTCCCAGGCTCAACAACGTAAATGCAGGGTTAAGTGCGTATTTTATTGACGTGACATTTAAGATAATCAATTGTACCTTCTTCCAGAAACTTTGAATAGTCCTGCAACTCCAAAAAATATGAAGTAAGCTCCCCACTAGCTGACAGTTTCTCCAGCATAGAGGTGTTATAGAATTATCCATTTTGTTTTACCTGACAGGGGTTAGGTACCACCTATGTAGTAGTTTCTGTGCGTTATCCCAATGCTCTATGCATGCTGATGATTTCCCATTATATTTGATTGCTGCATGCCACTGGTGCAGTGGAAATTCTAGCTGCAATTCCCTTTCCCATTTTAACATATTTGGGCTTTTACTTTGAACGTATAGGGGAGAGGCATATTTATAAAAGATGGATATCCCCTTACGCTTGTTTAGGGTTTTGCTCCTCAGAAAATCCCAGAGGATCTGCGGAATTTCTATAGGTCTCCTCCCATTGGTCTTCGTATAGTGCTGTATTTGGAACGTCCTAAATCTGTCTACAGCATTCTGCTCAGTCAGCGGAGGCGTAGAGTAGTGTGCCCCCACCTTTTTCCATGCTGTAACCGTGAAGTCAGGAATAAGATACTCATATGTTGCTAGCGGTATTTGCAAAGTTTGGGTGGGAATGTCAGGAAAGTAAACATTAGTAAGGGCCGACCATGCCTTCAAAGTAGCTTGTATAGTTGGATATGGCGGAGCAATTGGGTTGTGATGCAGACTAGCAGCTATTACCAGTGCAGGGAGATCGTGACCAGGTGTGACCGCATGTTCTATTGCTGACCACCGATTGTCAGATTGGTATCAATAATAGGCTGACCTGATGTGGGGAACGCATCCAGTTGCTGGGCATATGCAGAGGCTTCCTCCATCTCCTCTCCCTCATGGACAACGCCATCTTGGGTTCCTGGGGCCTCCCCAACCCTCTGTTTTTGCTTGGCAGGGCTGCTAAAGGGGGATGCTGTTGGGGGATAGCCATTGGGATTCGACTCACCCGAGGATGGCAGTGGATTAGCTGCAGCTGCGTGTGTGGGATCCGGAGCGTGGCTCCCGGTGCCGGCGCCATCTTGGAATCCTCGGCCCCCGGCTGGGGGAAAGAAATCGGTCAGTTTTCGGGGTCCCTCTCTCTCCTTCCTCTTAAACATGGTGGCCAGTTTGTTCCCCAACTTCCCCTGTATCTCGCAGTTGTCTTTGGGGTGTCTTTGTGTGCTGTTAGCCGCGTTATATCACCCGGTGTGTCAGAGCTCACCTAACACACATCCATCAGCTCTGGCTGCCGGCTCCGCCCCCCTCCACGCCAAATTTCAAAGGCCCTTGGGTCTGCTATGGATTTTAAGGGGAACCCCTGTACGCAGAAAAAACAGCATATGGCCCCCCTCAAAATCCATACCAGACCCTTATCTGAGCACACAGCCCGGCCGGTCAGCAAAGAGAGTGGGGACGAACGAGTGCCCCCCCCTCCTTAACCGTATCAGGCTGCATGCCCTCAACATGGGGGGTAGGTGCATTGGGGCAGGGGGCACCCTGCGGCCCCCCTCCCCAAAGCACCCTGTCCCCATGTTGATGAGGACAGGGCCTCTTTCCGACAACCCTGGCCGTTGGTTGTCGGGGTCTGCGGGCGGGGAGCTTATAAGAATCCGGGAGCCCCCTTTAATAAGAGGTGTTGGGTTGCAATGAGTGAAAACGAGTAAAATAACACTATGTTCCGAAAAATATGAAGTGAAGTATGAGTGAAATATGTGTCAATTAAAGACAGATATAATAAAATAAAAAAATGTGTATTTATAAAGAGAGAGTTAGGTATATAGTGGAGCCAAGTGTAACCTCATGTACCTGGCATGAATATTGAGAAGTATGAGTGATAAGCCATCCTGGTGGTGTGGGGGAATGAAGTGGAGCACAGATCGCTCTTGTCTTATATAACCTGGTGGGGGGGGGGGGACCCATCCCCGTCAAGGTCATGCTGGGCGTATATGGCGGCAAGAGAGGGGGAAGGGGTGGATCCATCCCGTCGCATGCAGGCATACTGTCCGCAGCAGAGGCCCGCCTTCCCCCTTCACACATTGTATGATGGAAAAAAGCAACATTCGCACCAAAACGTCACATAGTGATGCTGGTGGGGCATAACTGCATGACATCGAGGCGTCCAGATCTTCCTCCACCCCCTTCAAGGAGGAGAGGGAGCTGGGCGCCTCGCAACACCGGGAATGAAGGCGAAAGAGGCCGGAGACCCTAGCGGTGAGCATTAGCTCACCAGCGGTTGTGGGGGCCAATAGCCCAGGAGTTGATACAGGAGTTGATACAGTGACTGGACAAGAAATCGAATAGAGAACGTATATATGAAGTAAATACATATTTGGGTTGGAGGTGTATGGGTACACATGTGTGTGTGTGTGTGCAAGTAATGTACATCAACACATGTCGAATAGAGAATGTTGTAAGGCAGGCATGTCCAAAGTCCGGCCCGCAGGCCGAATCCGACCCTTGTTTTCCGGTTTAATGTGGCCCCCCTGGTAATTTGTATATGTGTGTATATATATATATATATATATATATATATATATATATATATATATATATATATATCTTTTGTGGCCCCTGGGCTACTAAAGATATAGGGCCAGATTCTCTAAGATCCTGCGGTGGCGTCGCATAAGCTATTTACACTACGCCACCACAACTTACTGGAGCGAGTGCCATATTCTCCAAGCACTTGCTCCGTAAATGGTCCAGTGTATGGCCGCTCTGAAGGATTTGCTCGGCAGCGGGTGTGTGTGACCCCCTGGATGGGTTCACTACACGCTGAACTGTACAAAAAGGCACTTGAGGATGATTGAAAACAAATGATATGGTTTATTTTTCCATATTGCTGGATACACGTGCAAGCATCAAAACAGCATAACCAAAACAAAACATAAAATAAACCCTTGCCACTTGGGCGTCTACCTTCCCAACACAGGAACCTACCTATGGAGTCTGGCAGAGCCTACTGCTGGGCAGACACTGCTGGTCCTACAGCAGAAAACAAAAAAGTCTCTTTGATATTTCTCACACAGAAATATCCATCAGCACCTCACCTCTTCAGTAGGATTTGTGACTGCTCCCTCACTCACACAGCTTCAGGATGCAGCAATCAGTCGTCTTTATAGGGGCTGTAATTGCTTAATTCTGAACAGCTGAAACCTTTTAACGCCCCAAATCTCTCTGGCCATCTCTGCAGCCGACGCCCAATAGTAATTGGTGTATTGTCTAAACAAGGCAGAAAAGTATCTCCCGTCTGGGACAACACACACAGATTTACCTGACTTCCTGTCACACCATGTAATTCAAAGGGGGTGGCTTGTATTTAAATTAAGCGCCCCCGCGCCGATCGAACTGCGCATGCGCCGGCCGTACAAATAGCCCAGTGCGCATGCTCCAGCTCACGACGGAAATCGTCAATAAAGCCGACGTGAGCGTCATTGACATAAAGCCCTATTCGCGAACGACTTAGTAAAACAACGTAAACAACGGAAAAAGACGACGCTGCCCCGACGCCATACTTAACATGACATATGACGGACCTACGTAAACTTACCCCTCATGTAGCAGGGGTAGGTTTACACTTACGGAAACGACATAAACGACGACGAGGCGGAGCAAAAACGTTCGGGAATCGGCGTATTAGGCTCATTTGCATAGTCAAATGAGAAAACAACGTAAACGCCACCTAGCGGCCAGAGAAGAATTATATCTAAGATCCGACAGTGTAAGTGTCTTACACCTGTCGGATCTATGCCGTATCTATGCGTAAGTGATTCTAGGAATCACACGCATAGATACCCAGGCCAAAAAAACAGAGATACGACAGTGTATCTTGAGATACACCGTCAGATCTCTTATGAGAATCGGGCCCTTATATTTTATTTATCGGCGCTACCTCACAGAGGGCACAGGGAGGGGGCATAACAAGTGGCATCTGTACTAGGAAGTTCTGTCTCCTGGGCTGCCATTGGATTCTGGATTCTGTCTATCATATAAGGCCGGAATAGTATTAAAGAGGCCACCAAGAAAACAGGAAATTCTCCTGCATGTAATCTGTTAGCGTCGTCCCGCCCACTCCGAGGCTGCACTGATGGCAATGGGGTGGCTGCACTGATGGCAATAGGGAGGCTGCATTCATCGGCACCAACTCTTATTTTGCTTTACAGTTCTTTACTTTAAAAAAAAAAAATCCTCTGAAACTCCCCTCTTAAAGTGAAGGGGCGAGTTATACGCCAATAAATACGGTATACATAAAATAACACTCCCGAGCTCATCCTTAGTCTTGAGCGGCCCTCTGGGATTCGTTGGGCCCACATAAGATATATATCTATATAGATCTCTATATCTATAGATATATAGATAGATAAAAATAACACGCCCAAGCTTAACTCTTCAACACACACAGCCACAAAGGCAGGAGAATTTATTTTGGCTGTGTATTAGTGCTCGGACAGAGGCGCTTAGACCAAATGTTAATGGCTCAAAGAATGTCAGGCAAAAATGGTCGGCCCTCACGCATGTTTGCTTCATCAAATCTGGCCCTCTTTGAAAAAAGTTTGGACACCCCTGTTGTAAGGGAATCAAGGAATATTTCATGAATCAGATATATATGAAAGTAAATAAAGATTTGGGTTGGAGGTGTATGGGTACACGTGTGTGTATGTGCACGTAATGCTCATCAACGCATGTGTATGTATATGGATGCAAATAAGGACAGTTATCCATACAATGATATTGATACTGTATGTGTGGCGGGTGTCTTCCACCCAATATATAATGGTTGGTCTAAAAATAAACATGACCAGCCACAACTAGCATGTGCACACCTCCATCCCTAAATATGCATGTGTTAAATGTAAGAACAATTGGTGGGACTTTAAATGAGGTGCGTCTGTGCATTTAAAGGAGTTGTAAATGAACAAATTAATGTCTGCAAGATAGACAGACAAAATAGTGTAATGATTCTGTTAAAAAAGGAGTAAATACCTAATAAATTCCTTCATCTATATCGCCTCCGGCATTCTAGTTTCTGTTCTCTCATTCACTTCCTGGTTTGCGGCGCTCGTTCATGTAAGAACTACATTTCCCAGTACGCATTGCTTCACGCCCAGTAATTCACACCTCCTTGAAGTCTCTAACACGTAGAGAGTGTCCTGCCACACAGATGTAGTTCCCAGAAGGGGGCCAGCACGTCACTGTCCACCGCAGTAAAGCCTCCCTTCACTGTGGTGAGTTACAATCAGACAAGCATGAAGTGAACAGAACAGAGAATAAATGGAGCAACTTCTGAGCAAAAACAAAAAATGAGGAAGTGAAAAGAGGAATGTCTGCAGGTAAAGGATGCTTATTATGAAAAAATAAATAAACAATCCTTTACAACCCTTTTAATAATTAGGGTAAATAATATATTATATATTTTTTTGGTAACACAGTTTAATGTTGGCATGATGTGATGCGTTGGTTCTGCGAGTTTGTGCATAGCCAAATAATGTAAATAATATGATTAAATAAATTGGAGATTAATGGTAGTGGTAGCAATAATGCATCACCACTAATAATGTTAATAATACAAGTACATTCAATTAAAATCCATGATTGCAACAAGCTTGTCGGGCACTCTTATTGTAGACTCTACGCATTTCATAGCCTGAACCTACTCATCAGGAGTATGATGCCAAGATAAAACTATGAAAAAAAAAAGGAGAGAGGGAGGGGGAACCGTTAACATAGGATGCCCTGTAGGGGGGCACAGCTATGAAAAAGGGGCCAAATTAATTAATCAAAAACTTACGATAAAGTTCATGGACTACGCCCACATCCAAGATGGAGAAACTAGGGGTCCGGACAAAGTGTCTCACCCGGTGTTGAGACAGGGGTGGCCCCACCCCATGCCCCCAGATGTAATCAGGGAGAGCTCTGATGTTAGACCGGGAGAAAGCGAGAGATCTAGGACCAATGCACCACTGCAATCCCCACATGTATGTGTCAATTGCACGTTGGGGCAGGTATTTAACCACTTGACCACCGAGCCTGTTTTTCAGATTCAGTGTTTACGAGATTAAAACTGTTTTTTTTTGCTCGAAAATTACTTAAAACCCCCAAACATTATATATATTTGTTTTCTAACACCCTAGAAAATAAAATGGCAGTCATTGCAATACTTTTTGTCACACCGTATTTGCGCAGCGGTCTTACAAATTCACTTTTTTGAATAAAAAAATTAGACAACAATAAATTTGGGCCAATTTTTTTATATATTGTGAAAGATAATGTTACGCCGGGTAAAATGATACCCAACATGTCACGCTTAAAAAATGCGCCCGCTCGTGGCATGGCGTCAAACTTTTACCCTTAAAAATCTCGATGTTTAAAAAATCCTACAGGTTGCATTTTTTGAGATACAGAGGAGGTCCAGGGCTAGAATTATTGCTCTCGCTCTAACGATCGCGGCGATACCTCACTTGTGTGGTTTGAACATCGTTTTAATATGCGGGCGCTACTCACGTATGCGTTCACTTTTGTGCGCGAGCTCGTCGGGATGGGGCGTTTTCATTTTTTTTTGTTTTCTTATTTATTTTAATTTAGTTTATGATTTTATACACCAAAATAAATAAAAAAATGTAAACATCCCTTGTAATAGAAAAAAAGCATGACAGGTCCTCTTAAATATGAGATCTGGGGTCAAAAAGACCTCAGATCTCATATTTAGACTTAAATGCAACAAAAATGTAAAATGTCATTTTTTTAAATGACATAAAAAAAGTCTCTTTAAGACGCTGGGCGGGACTGACATTTTGACGTCACTTCCGCCCAGCAGAGCTCTGGGGACGGGTGGGGGAGATTTTTCCCTCACTCGTATCCCCGCTGAGAAGCCGAACAGACCCGATCGCCTCCGCCGCTACCGACGGCAACGGTAAGCGGCGGAGGGCACAGGAGAGCGGCGGGAGGGGGGCCCTATCCCGCCACTGATAACGGCGATCTTGCGGCGAATCCGCTGCGGAGAACGCCGTTATCATTAACAGAACCGGCCCATGAAGAGATGGATATCTTGGTTGTGGCAGCAGCTGCTGCCGTTACCGAGATATCCATCTTTAACTGCTTCCTGACCGCCCGCCGTCATATTACTGTGGGACAGTGGCTCTGTCTCGCGGGAGCACGTAGCTCTACGTCCTCTCATTTTTAGTAAAAAAAAATATTAATAAAAATGCCATAAAACTACCCCCTTTTTTGTAAACACTATAAATTTTGCGCTAACCAATCAATAAACGCTAATTGCGATTTTTTTTTTTTTTTTACCGAAAAATATGTAGAATATGTATCGGCCTAAATTGAGGAAAAAACATGTTTTTTTATATATTTTTTGGGATATTTATTATAGCAAAATGTAAAAAAATATTGCATTTTTTTCAAAATAGTCGCTCTGGCCCAGATTCACAGAGCGATTACGCCTGCGCAACTGGTGTTGCGCGTGCGTAAGTCTAAATGTGCGCGTGCGTTTAGATGCGCGCGATTCAGAAAACTATTTACGCCAGAAATCTACTTTTTTTTGTCCGGCGTAATTTCGTTAGACAGACGCATCCGTCCGCGCAAAAATGCGCTAGACACACCATTGATTTGCTAGTCAAATATGCTAATGAGGGAGTTGCGGGGATCCACAAAAAAACGCAGTTGCTGCGCAGGCTACGCGATGTGCGCAACAGCAAAATGTCCTGTCTAAAGTTAGAGCACCTAAAAGCTGGTCTAAATTTTGAAAAAACGTCTACATCTCACAGAAAGCAACACCGTTACTGAGGAGCAGACCACACACACGTGTTGCACTACAATTTGACTGCCAACATGCCAGGGGCATCGTCACTCATAGCTGCACTAGTGAATTTAGATGACCAAAGAAGGAGGAGGGCACAGAGGATGGCACAGAGGATGGCACGGGAGAGGATATACCGCACACGCATAGACCTCTTTGGCATGAGTGATTCTGAGGTGTATCGCATCTTCAGATTCCCCCCTCATGCCATCCTGGAATTAACCACAACCCTGCAGGAGGACATCACCAGCCCAAAACAACGCTCACAAGCAGTGCAGCCACTGGTGAAGGTCCTGGCAACACTCCATGTCCTTGCCAGTGGCTCTTTTCAGCGTACAAGTGGAGTGGTGGCTGGGATGTCACAATCCACCATGTGCAGATGTGTGCACCAGGTTGTCCCTGCAATCCTCACACGCTTGGCCAACCAAATCATCAAACCCACCACTGAGGACCTGCAGCTGAAGGCAATGACAGATTTCTACAGAATTGCCAGATTCCCACGCACCATCGGGGCCATTGATTGCACACATGTGGCACTCCAGCCCCCCCATGAGACAGAGCACATGTACCGCAATCGGAAGCATTGGCATTCCATCAACGTACAGGTGATAGTTGATGCCCAAGGCCTCATATGGCACATCCATGCCAAACACCCCGGATCCACCCATGACAGCTACATCTACAATCAATGCCACATCCGAATGGAATTCGATCAGAACGTGTATGGGAACACCTGGCTGGTTGGTGAGTGACATGGGAGTCAGGCATGACTATCCCCTCCCGTGATGCACACCTCACAAGTGGCACATGCATGACTAACATTCTCCTGTCTTTTTCCTTGCAGGTGACTCTGCATATGCACTGGGACCCCATCTCATGACTCCTATCCGGAACCCCCAAACCCCAGGGGAGGAAAGATACAATCAAGCACACATCAAAACCCGAGCAGTGGTGGAGCGCACCTTTGGCCTCCTGAAGTCACGTTTCCGATGCCTGGATAAGTCTGGGGGTACACTGTTGTATTCCCCAAACTTCGTGTGCCATATCATCGTTGCATGTTGCATGCTGCACAATCTCGCAGTGAGGAAGGGCCTTCAGGTTGAGCTACGTGATGACCTGACCCCCCAACCAGACAATCAACCCCTAACCGAGGATACCCCGTCTTCTGAGGGAAGAGCAGTCAGGAGGCAGCTCATATTGGGCATCTTTGCACGTTAAACACACACATTAATCATGGCACAATGAGAATGCATGCATGCACACCACTATGGTCCCTAGCACACACACCCCACATCCTCATCAAATTGGATTGGCACCAGTCCACCATGCAGGACTTGTGAGCAGCAACGCCACGCCAAGGCTCCAATTATGTCACTGTACATTCATACACCATTCACACGGACCTGGGAATCACTTCTCCCTGGTCCTGGGGAACCCTTCTCCACCAAAATTGAGGATGACACCCCTTTTCCAGCAGGAATGTCACCCCCACATTCAAACAGCATGCACAACCCAAAATTTTAAAAAAATGTCAGCAAAAAAAAAAATGTCAGCCAAAAAAAAATGCAAAAAATGTCAGCCAAAAAAAAAAAAAAACCCAAAAATGTCAGCCAAAAAAAAAAAGGGGAAAAAAAAATTATTGCCCTCTGCGTGAGCCACGCCTGGGGCGCCCCCGGCCCCTCAGGGGAGACTCATGGGGGAGGGGCAAACCCGGGGAAGGAGGAGCAGCCCCTGATATCTGCCCAGCTGGCGGCCTGCCCTCCAAGGCCACGGCAATTCTGTCCAGGGAAGCACCAAGTGTTGCCGTGTTGGCCTGGATAGCCTGGGTAAGGGCCCTCACATCCTGCCCAACGCCTGCTGCTGTAGTCTGCAGTTCATTTAGGCAGGTTGTGAAAGCCCGGGAGTGGGAGTCCAGGTTACCCAGCGTATCCTTCATGGAGGACAGGTTTTCCTCCACCCGCCCAAAAGTCTGGCAGAGCTGTCCCAGATGGCGGGTCTGGAGGGCCTGGTCCCTTCGCAGACTGGCGGGCAGGAGATTGGGCGCCCCCCTGGTGCTCTGGGATGACATCCTGCCTCCAGCTGATGGTTGTGGGCGGGGAGAAGGGGAGGCCCTTGTGAGGGGAGCCATGTTGGGGGAGGAGGGGGGGGGCTCCCCCTTAGGGAGGGCAGGCTTCTGCCAGCCACAGGGGAAGAGTCCGCACAAACCACTCGTCCAGTGCCTGACTCCTCCTCCTCATGATCGTCCTCCTCCTGATCGTCGTCCTCCTCATGATCGTCCTCCTCCTCATGATCGTCCTCCTCCTCTCGAACCTCCTCCGCGGACTCCGGCCTTGTTGGGGGGGCCTCATTAGGCTGCTGTCCTGGTGTTGGAGCGGTCAGGCCAGATGGCCCTGCACCCTCCTGCACATCTGTGGATGACACAAACCATTCACAGGTTGGAGGATCCACACACTTGGCACATATTCCCTTTCACCCCCTCCCCACACATGCTACACACCTGATAGAAAAAAAAAACCTTACCTGGCACCGCGGGGACCGGACTTGTGTCAAAGCCTGGCAGGCCCTCCACTTCATGCCGGTGAAAGGTCAGGGCCACCACATGCTCCGTCGCTGTAAGCCTAATACGGCATGGTGGGCCCCCTCCTGTGCCCCTGGCATGGGCATGCATTGCGGCCAGTTTTTTTTTCACCAGACGCCGGAGATCATTTATTTTTTTGTCGATCCCAGACCGGGTCCGTGTCTCCCCCTCCCCCGATGAATTCACCTGCTCCGTGATCCTATCCAATATCTCCTTCCTCCTGGCCGGGGTGGTGGTGGCACTCTGCGGGCCGTGGAGAAAACGCCCATACTCGCTAATGGCCCGGGCAAGAATTCTTTTTTCCCCCACAGTAAAATTGAGCTTTCTTTTTCTCTCAGTCATACTTCCAAACAAACTCACTACCAGTCACCAAAAATCAGTCACAAATACAAGCACAACCAATCAGGCAAGAACACACACAAAGAGAAAACGAACACCCACAAATCACACTAGCACTCAGCAAGAAACAGTCACAAAAAAAAAATAAAAGAAAAAATAAAGCAAGAAAACAAACGAACAAAAATATATCAATCAAACAAACAGTCTCTCAAACACTTGTCAAAAAACACTTTCACAAATATACCAACAAGCACTTGATCACACAGAACACTAATCTGACAACTACAAGACACACTGCAACGAACAACAGGAACAAAAGCACTTGGTTAAATGGGAAGGGACACAAAGGGATGTACTTTTGCAATGCAAGTGCGTTTGTGTGTGTCTATTTATGCTGTCTGCGTAGTTCACAACGTTGCCCTAGTCCATTTCCAATTTCACTGATTGCGCCGCTCCCGAGGTGTGAGCATGCGCACAGCGGAGCTGACATGGTCTCGTTCAAGCGCGCATGCGCGAGCCGGCCGGCCCTTCATTTGCATGGGGTCACGGCTCATTTCAATGTAACACGCCCACGTCCCTCCCAATTTGTATTACTCCTCCTTACGCCTCTGGAAAAAACCTTACGCTTGCGCAATTTCCTGCGCAAAAGCTACGTGAATCGGGGGATTACGCGGCTAGATGGCGCAAGTCTAACGTAATGGCGGTGCGCTACGCCGGACCGATAATGCGCCGATGTACGTGAATCTGGGCCTCTATTTTTATTTATAGCGCAAAAAATAAAAACCGCAGAGATGATCAAATACCACCAAAAGAAAGCTCTATTTGTGGGAAAAAAGGACGCCAATTTTGTTTGGCAGCCACACCGCACGACCGCGCAATTGTCAGTTAAAGCGACGCAGTGCCGAATCACAAAAAGTGCTCTGGTCTTTGGACAGCAATATGGTCCGGGGCTAAAGTGGTTGAAAACATGACGTACTTTGGCAATGGGCCGGTTGTCAAGTGGTTAACCTAAAAAAAAGCTCTGATGTTATGCCGTGAAAAAGCGAGAGATCTAGGACCAACATGTTCACAGCTCTTACTGTGAAGAAACCTTTCCGTATTTGGAAATCTCTTTTCCTCTAGACGTAAAGTGTACCCCCTTGTCTTTGTGTTGACTGTAAAGTGAATAGATCAACACCAAGTTTACAATATGGACCGCTTATATATTTGTACATGTTGATCATATCCGCCCTTAACCACTTTAGCCCCGGACCATATTGCTGTCCAAAGACCAGAGCACTTTTTGTGATTCGGCACTGCGTCGATTTAACTGACAATTGCGCGGTCGTGCAACGTGGCTCCCAAACAAAATTGGAGTCCTTTTTTTCCCACAAATAAAGCTTTCTTTTAGTGGTATTTGATCATCTCTGCGGTTTTTATTTTTTGCGTTATAAACAAAAATAGAGCGACTATTTTGAAAAAAATGCAATATTTTTTACATTTTGCTATAATAAATATCCCCAAGAAAGATATAAAAAAACATTTTTTTTCCTCAGTTTAGGCCGATACGTATTCTTCTACATATTTTTCGTTAAAAAAAAATCGCAATTAGCGTTTATTGATTGGTTTGCGCAACATTTATAGCGTTTACAAAAAAGGGGGTAATTTTATGGCATTTTTATTAATATATATTTTTTTACTAGTAATGGCGGTGATCAGCTTTTTTTTCGGTACTGCGATATAATGGCGGACGCATCGGACACTTTTGACACATTTTTGGGACCATTGGCATTTTTATAGCGATCGATGCTATAAAAATGCATTATATTACTATAAAAATGCCATTGGCAGTGAAGGGGTTAACACTAGGGGGCGGGGAAGGGGTTAAGTGTGTTCCTATTTGTGTTCTAACTGTATGGGGGGGTGGACTCACTAGGGGGAATCACTGATCTTCCGTTCATACATTGTATGAACGGAAGATCAGCGTTTCCCCCGCTGACAGGAACGAGCGCTGTGTGTTTACACTCACAGCTCTCGTTCCCTGCTCTGTAACGAACGAGCGCGCATGCCCGGCGGGGATCGCGCCCGCCGGGCACGCTTGCGGGACTCGGGGGCGAGCGGGGGGCATGCGCGCGGGGCGCCGGCGGCGCGCACACGCCCCCTAGCGGCCGCGAAAATGTCCCGACGTAGAGCTACGGGCTCTCGCCCAGGAGAGCCGACCTGCCGCCGTTGAACCACGGCGGCTGGTCGGCTAGTGGTTATCTCCTCTTTTCAAGAGTGAATAAAATCAGTTCCTCTAATCTTTCCTCATAGCTCCTCCATGCCTCTTATGAGTTTGGCTGCCCTTCTCTGCACTTTCTCCGGTGCCCAAAACTGAACTGCATATTCCAGATGAGCTCTTACTAATGATTTAGGGGCAAAATTATCTCTCTTTCTCTCTCTCTCTCTCTCTCTCTCTCTGGAGTCCATACCTCTCTTAATACAAGAAAGGACTTTGCTCATTTTGAAACTGCAGCTTGGCATTGCATGCCATAATTGAGCTTATGATCTACCAAAACCCCCAGGTGTACTCCCCCTAGTATGTATGATGCATGCATATTATTAGCCCCCAAGTGCATTACTTTACATTTTACAACATTAAACCTAATCTGCCACATATTCACCCAATTAGACAGAGCATTGAGGTTGGCTTGTAAATTGGAGACATCATGTAAGGACGTTATTCCACTGCATAGCTTAGTGTCATATGCAAAGACAGACATGTTACTTTTGATCCCAGGACCCAATATTATTTATAAAGATATTAAAAAGTAAGTGTCCCAACACTGAACCTTGGGATACACCACTGATAACCTTATACCATTCAGAGTAAGAATCATTAACCACTACTCTCTGAATTCAGCCTTTTATACAGTTTTCTATCCATTTATACACTGATATTTCCAATCCTGTAGGCTTTACCTTACACATGAGCCGTGTGTGGGGAACTGTATCAAACACTTTTGCAAATCCAAGTATACCACGTCCACCCCTCTGTCCAAGGTTTTACTTACTTCTTCATAAAAATAAATCAGGTTTGTCTGACAACTTCTGTCTTTCATGAATCCATGCGGTCTGTTGCTTAACATATTTTTTTTCCAGCAAGAACTCGTCTATGTGGTCTTTTATTAATCTCTCCAGTATCTTCCCAACCAGTGGTGGAATTATCAGTGTTGCAGCAGTCGCCGTTGCGACTGGGCCCTGTAATTCCGCCAAGTCCGGGGGGCCCGCCAGGCCGCCACCCGCCTGTGTGAGATGCCCGTCCGCCGCTGGTGCGTACCACTGGCAAATGACAGGAGCGGGTCCGAGAAGGAGAGCTCGTTCATCCCCCCTGCTCCAGCCGCCGCTAAAATAACTGGATGTCTCTCTCTCTCTCTATGCTTCCTGCCCATTCCCCTCCTCCCTCCTGTCAGAAGAGAGCAGAGCAGCAGAAGATCGGAGCGACAGTGTCTGTGTAGAGAGAGAGAGAAGCTGCTGCAGGCTCCCTCCTCCTCCCCCCTCCTCCTCTCATCACTGTGTACAGTATTCGTTTTTTCTTCCCCCTCCTTATTGGACAGGGAGAAAAAACTCTACAATGAAGCAGAGAGGAGGATTATGGGAAATGTAGTGCCGAGGGCTGGACATGCAATACTTAGGGGGGAAACTGCAGCCCCCAGCATGCCCAGTTGAAGAGGAGGGAGAGATTCAGGAGCCCGGGAGAATTTTGAGGAAGTGCACCCAGGAGGACTCCATTAGAGAGAGAGAGAGAATCCCACTGCACTGAACCACCAGAGAGAAATCCACACAGCCTAGCACTATCCCTTCTGAAGAAAGGCATTAAGTTATTTCCAGAATACAGATCTGGGCACTATCCAGCGGAGTCGCCACAGGCAACCCAGAATGAGCTAATTGCTGATTGGAGGAACCATTGTTGCTGTATCTCCGGGTCTGGTAAGAGGGCCGGTCGGCCATTATCTACTGTCATCCATCAGAACTGCCCACCCTGTTATTCTTTAGCTCTAATACTGCCCGCAGGCCCTATTCACAGCTGCAACATGCACCAGAAATTAGAGATGAAGATTTAGGACTTGCTGGTTCACACTGCAGCAATGCCAGACATCGCATGTGATTTGCAGCGCACTGCTGTTCACATCACATGCAATGTCTGTGCGATGCGATTTCAACCATACAGATAGTTTGGCTGATATTGCACCACATTTGGTTCAAACACGAACCGGACCCTTTTTGTTCGGACCAGAATCGGATCGCATGGGTGTTCACACCCATGCGATCCGATTCATGTCCGAACTGTCAGTTCGCAGTGTGATATGCACGTTGAACTGGGAGTAACATCGTATGACACTCCCCAGCAGTTTGCATAAGGCAGTGTGAACTGCTGTGCGATGCGGGAACCTGCAGTGGATTTGCAGGGTTCTCCCATCACACCAGTGTGAACCGGCCCTTAGTGCTGGTTCACACTGCAGCAATGTTCGACAGCAGATGCAATTTGTACCACACTGCAGTGAAAATCACATGCGATCTTTGTGCGATGCGATTTCAGCCATACAGATAGTATGGCTGAATTTGCATTGTATTCGGACCAAACTCGCACAGGACCCATTTTTGGTCCCAGCAAAATACGAACACGTGGGTGTTCACACCCATGCGATTTGATTACTGTCCGAATTTGCAGTTCGCACTGTGATATGCAAATTGATTTGGGGGTGTCATTAACTTTTAACTGACACTCCCAGCAGTTCGCATAGGGCAGTGTGAACTGCCACTGGGAGACATGCGATGTGGGAACCCACAGTAGATTCGCAGGGTTCTTACATCGCTGCAGTGTGAACCAGTACTTAGGCTTGGTTCACACTAGTGCGATACGAGAACCCTGCGAATCCACTGCGGGTTCCTGCATCGCACCTGACTTGCAGGCGGTTCACACTGCCATATGCGAACCGCTGGGAGTGTCAATACAAAGTTAATGACACCCCCAGATCGGTTCACATAGTGCCGTGCAAACTGTCAATTCAGACATTAATCGGATCGCAAGGGTGTGAACACCCATGCAATCAGATTCTGGTGTGGACCAAAAAAGGGTCCTGCATGACCTTGGTCCAAATGCGATGCAAATTCAGCCATACTATCTGTATGGCAGAAATTGCATAGCACAGACTTCACATGTGATTTGCACTCCAGTGTGGTGCGAATCACATGTCAGGTTGCACAGCACACTGGTGTGAACCAAGCCTAAAGACTGCCCTATAACTGTAGTGGCCCCAGGGCTATGGCAGGCACTACCATATGGCGCCCTAAGCAGCCACCTCAGGGCATCAGAATAGGGGGGCAGTAAAATCCTAATCCCCAGACACTTGCTGGGGATTCAGATTTTTACAGTGCGGAATTATTATTTATTTTTTTACACACTCCCAGTCCCTATAGCAGCTAGGAGTGTGTGTACTTTAGTAAAGCTGACTGTCGCCTTTCATGTGAAAGTGTTACAAGTGGCTGTGAAGCCGCCTATCACTTCCACCACTGCCACAATGTGCAACCCCCTTCACCATTTTTATGGGCACCATTGCCTGCTGACTTTTTTTTCCTTCTGTAGGAAGTTGGGCTGACTACCCAGCCAGCCACTGTTTTATTCCGGGAGTTGTAGTCCGCGCTTAAGCTCCTGAGCAGGGCAGGGGAAACTACAACTCTGGTGACCATGCATTTATGGACACTGGTGAGACTGCATTGATGGGCATTGGTGAGGCTGCATTGATGGGCACTGGGGAGGCTGCATTAATGGGCACTGGGGAGGCGGCACTGGTGAGGCTGCATTGAAAAAAAAACAGGTGGGTATGGATGAGCTGATTGGGTGGTTCAATGGGCCACTTGACTGGACAGGCTGCCAGCCCTCCCCTGTATTTAGTCACTTCTTAAACCGGGGATAAGTAAACAAAATTCCTTGCACTGGCCCTGCGCAGTTTGTTGTTGCCATTTAAAAGGCGACCCCACCATTTTTCAAAGGGGACTCAAAAACCACTAGGAAACTGTTATTCCTTTAGACACGTTTAGATTAGAGTTGTGTTGCTAAATATTGATTTACCTATTCTCGTATTGATTTTCCTGCTATTAATATAGAGCTGCTTTTATAGATATATTTGTTTACCTTTATTACCTCTGGGCAGTTCTACTCTGATGTCATTTATGCAAGTTCCTAATTCACTTCTGACATCTGCACTCTGTACGTAGCACACCCCAGACACTGTACGTAGCACACCCCGGACACTGTACGTAACACGCCCTGGACTCTGTACGTAGCACACCTTGATCTCTGCAGGTAACACACCTTTAACCAGTGGCAGAATTATAAGGGTCGCAGCAGTCACCATTGCGACTAGGCCCTGTAATTCCACCAAGTCCGGGGGCCCTTCACCCGCCCGTGTGAGGTGCCCGACTGCCGTCCGCCAGTGTGAGGGGTCCACCTGACTCTCATGTCACTGTGGAGGGGGGGGGGGCATTCATGATTTCTTGCACCGGGGCCCTGAAGTCTCTAGTTACGCCACTGTTCCCAACTATAGAAGTTAAACTAACAGGTCTATAGTTACTTGGTAAAAACGTTGTTTCCTTTTTATTTTTTTTTAATACAAACATTTTTATTGAGAAAAATAAAAGCATGAACACTAAGTAAGCAGTGAAGGAAGTACAATGTGAGTATCATGTAACAAAGTATCATCACAGGCGATGGACCCACATGGTCCAGGTGCATAATAGCAGTTACATAACCTGGGCGTCAGGTGGCGTCAGCCAGGACAGGGAGAACAGCTTATAAACCTAGGGTAACAAGGGCCTCTCCACCTGTTATGAGGCTACTGCTCGGATCATATACAGTATAACAGAAAAAAAAAATATATAACAAAGATACAAAACAAATAACCCAAAGCAAAAAAAAATAATAAAAAAGGATAACAAAACGACATCAACATCGATACTATATCGAAAAAGGAAAATCAGAGCAGGTTACGGGAGGACACTGTCCAAAGTACTAGCCTAGGCATAAATATGTGGGCGGGAGCAAGGAGGGAGCAGACCAATCTAGTGATTCGAAAGTCACGGGGACCAAGGCCCCCATTTCAAGACATAAACGTGCATAGAGTCCATAATGGTATGGAAGACCCTCTCCATGATCTGGATAGCGGCCATACGCTTAATAACCTGTTCCCAAGGAACCCCAGGGGCCCGCCAAAACAGGGCAATGGACCAATGGATTGCACTGAAGAGAGTGTGAGATAATTTCTGTTCAGCCGGGGTGGAGCCAGGTATTTCTGCAAATAACAAGCACATCTGGTGGGTCAGTGGAGTCCTAACTCCAGTGATCTCCACCACCTTATCAAACACCCTCTGCCAAAGGTCCCCCAGGGCTGGACAGCTCCAAAAGATGTGCAAAAGAGTCCCCTTCTCAGGACAACCCCTGAAGCAATGTTCAGAAACCGTGGGGAAGATTTTATGTAATTTAGCCGGGGTAAAATACCACTTGGTGTGTAACCTGACCACCGTCTCCTTCACCGCCACAGACTTTGTACACTTATGCACGTTATAGATCCTGTCCGACCACTCCTCAGGGGAAACAACCACTCCTGTCTCCATCTCCCAGCCAAGCATAGCCATAGATTTCATTGGGAGGCCGAGACCGCCCAGAAGACTATATAGACGGGAGATGGTCCCCCTTTCTCTGGAAGAAGGGCCGCAAAGGCCCTCAAATGTATTAATAGGGCAAATAGAGGAACCAGGAAAATGTGAGTTGAAGAAATGCCTGATTTGCAAATATTTGTAAAATTCAGATCTAGGGAGGGAACGGACGGATTGTAAGGATTGAAATGCGTGCATCACCCCATCCTTCTGCAAAGAGTCCAGGGTCACTAAACCCTTTGAGGTCCAAAGGGCAAAAACTCCAGGGTCAGGGAAAGCTGCTGGAAAAGAGGGGTCACCAATAAATGAGGCTAGCCTGGGGTAGGGAGAGAGTAAGGAGAACTTATTCTTATATAAGGACCAAAGGTGCAGGCTTTGGCCCACTACTAAATTTAAGGGGGAGATAGGCCCACAGTAGACCCGGGAGATAAAAGGGGGCTATGGATGTCCGCTCGAAGCGGAGCCAGGGGATACCGATCGGAGGGGTGTGCCACTGGGCTAACTGCAGGAGCCTGGCGGAAAAATAATAAAGCCAGAGGTTAGGCAAACCCAAGCCTCCCAGGGCCCTTGGTCTGTAAATCATTAGCTTACCTAGACGGAGTTTCTTATTATGCCAGACAAATTTATTCACATCGCGTTGTAGCAGCTCAATTGTATGGCGGGGCACATAATTAGGGAGGGCTCTGAATAAAAATAAAAGTTTGGGGATAACTGACATCTTAACTGCCTGGATCCTGCCCAAGAAGGAGATATGGTATGGGTCCCAAGTGTGTAACAGTTGTCTGATGCGTGTAAAGGCCGGCGGGTAGTTGGCCAGGTACATTTTGTGGAGCGAGGGAGCCAGTTTGATCCCTAGATATGACAAGGTCTGTGGTTCTATGTAGAAATTAAAATTAGATTGGAGAAGAGCAATAACCTGTTGAGCGAAGTTTATGGGAAGGGCGGAGCACTTGGAGAGGTTAACACCCAGACCCGAGACGTCCTGAAAGGTGCGTAAGGTGGAGATAAGATTGGGGATCGAGGCTAATGGGTCAGGCAAGAAGAAGAGGACATCGTCAGCGTATAAGCTCAGTTTAAACTCCTGATTACCCTTATCGTACCCCTTGATGTTGTGGTCTAGGCAGATTGAGCAGGCCAGGGGTTCGATGGCCAGGGCGAATAAGAGTGGCGACAAGGGGCACCCCTGTCGCGTACCCCTACCTAGTGTAAAGTATTCAGAATTACAGCCCGGAAGTTTAATCCAAGTGCGAGGATGATTATAGAGTGCCCTAAAGCCATGGACAAAGGCCCCCGAGAAGCCAAATTTAGCAAGGGTCAGTTCAAGGTAAGGCCATAACATGCTATCGAACGCCTTATGTATATCTAGGCTAAGAAGGAGTACCCTACGAGCATGAATATCAGCATCTGAAATGACATTGGAGGCAAGCCTGATTTTATCGGTGATCTGTCTAGTTGGGATAAAGCCTGTCTGATCAGGGGAGATTAGGGAGGTAATTATCCTAGAGAGTCGGTCGGCCAGAATGCGGCCAAAAATCTTGAGGTCAGTATTAATGACCAAAATCGGTCTGTAGTTTTGGGGAAGGGAATGATCCTTATTAGGCTTAGGTATCAGGGACATATTTGCAAGGAGCATGTCATCAGGAAAAACATGTCCTTGAAGGATGTGATTAAAAAGGGATTTAAGGTGTGGGATGAGAGTATCTCTACATTTTTTGTAATAAGGGGCAGAATACCCATCGGGACCAGGGGATTTAGAGGGTTTTAATTATTTAATAACCTCAAGTATTTCCGACTCCGAGCAACCGGCATTCAGCTCAAGTAGGTGTTCAGGTGTAAGGGCGGGAAGAGGCAAGTCATCTAACCAAGATTTAAGAGCGGGGTCAGGGGGAGAGGAGGGGGGAGAGAGGAGGGTCGTGTAGAATTTAGAAAAAAAATGTAAAACCTCAGAGGGGTGGGAGACCAGATGGCCATTGGAATTCCTTAATCTATAAGTGTGGGGGGTTGAAGTGATTGATTAAGCTTCCTGGCAAACATGGTCGAGGCCGAATTACTGTGTAACAAAAACTTAGCCTTAGACCATCTCAGGGACCTTTCAGTCTGGTCAGAGAGTATCTTATCAAGCTCCAATCTACAATTATTAATTTGTAGGAGCAGGTCAGGAGTGTGTGAGTGTAAGTGATACAATCTGTCAAGCTCAGCAGAGAGTCTGGAAATGTCAATCAACCTCTGCTTTTTCCTTTCAGCCGCTAACTGGATAATGTGACCTCTCATCACCGCCTTATGGGCAGCCCATAGGACTGAGGGGGAAACATCCGAAGTGTTATTAGTGGCAAAATACTCCATCATTAGTTTAGTCAGCTGTGATACTACAATAGAATCAGTGAGTAGGGATTCATTTAGCCTCCACCCCGCGACAGAGGGTCCAAGGCCTATGTGGGAAATGTCCAAGGAGACCACCTGGTGGTCTGACCACGGGCATGGGTGAATGGTCGTAGAAGTAGAGTTGGCCCTCCAGGAGTCCACCAGGTTGTGCACATGTAATAAAGACTTCAAGGTTTTGGGAAACGCATTGGAGGCGCAGCCGACCCTGCTCCTATCGAGAGCCGCATGTGCCACCAGGTTGAAGTTGCCACCCAGCAACAGGTGCGGTGAGCTGTATTTGTCCAAAATCTGAAAGAAATTCTTAAAAAAGGACACCTGGGCATCGTTGGGGGCGTATACATTGGCTATCGTGACCCTCTTCCCTTGTAAAGAGCCCTGCAAAACAATAAATCTGCTAGCCGGATCTCTATAGACATTCTCCACATCAAACATCAAACTTTTTTTAATGAATATTGCCACCCCCCGAGACTTGGCCCCAAAAGTTGTAAAAAACCCCGGGCCAAAAGATCTATCAAAATAAAATGGGTGGTTATTTTCAGAGAAATTAGTCTCCTGCAACATGATGACATCAGCCCTCAGGCGCTTATAGGCAGAAAATGCCTGTCTTCTCTTTTGAGGGGAATTAAATCCCCTGACGTTGTGGGAGATTAATGTAATACCCATTTTAAAATTGGTAGGCAAATTTGCCCACAACTAGTCTGGGGAGGAAGTTTTGAGAGGCAGGCAAACACAGCCCCACAGCCCAACCCAAAAGGCACCAATGGGGCGGTCCATAGACAAGCACCCTTAAGTATATAGGATGGCTCCGTATAGAACATAAAGGCCAGTATATCAGACATCTTAATAATTGCAACATCAGCTAGAAAAGTTCCGTAACCTGAGATAGGAAGGTAAAAAAACACATAGAACATGAAAACCAGAGGGGTCGGGAGGGGAAAGACCGTCCCGACAATAGGTAAGTGTAGCAGTCTGTCAGGTATTCAAACTACCTGAACAACTGGACGGAACCCTCCAGCACTCTTGACAACCAGATGGAGGACACAAAGGTAGTGAGATATAAAGTAAAAAAAAAAAAACTCGAGCCCTTTTGTCACAGTCCTAAGTGGGTCAGCAAGAGTGGGGGAACAACCAAGCAGGCACCGCTGCACATCTGCACAGCAGGGGACATTCAAAGATAGTAAAAAAAAATGGGGTGCAAAGAGGAGTAAGCTGCTAGCCAGGGTGGGGGGGAAGGCAACACAAAAGAAGGGAAGAGTCAGATCCGCAAACACCTCCCCCGCACAATATGAAAATAAAAAGGAAGTTAACTCTCCTCAGCCGTCAAAAAAAAAAAAATATCCGTAACCAAACGCATGAAGACATGTGGAAGGACCAGGAAAAACCGAAAAAAAGTGTCCAATCAGTTCAGGCGTTCCCTAAGATCTTGCCTCTGTCTTCTGCGATCCCTCTGCAGTGATGGGGTGGACCAGATAGCAGACGGGCGGGGGGTGGATGGCAACCTAGGAAGATCTTCTTTAGCCATGAGACCAAGCTTGACAAGGAGCTCCTTTCCCTCTTGGATGGTGAAAACGGTGTATGTGGTCCCCTGATATGGGACCTGAAGTTTAAATGGGGACCCCCACCTGTATCTGATTCTAGTCTCCTGGAGAGGTGTGGTGATCTCCTTAAACCTGCACCGTTTATCCAAGGTTGCCGGAGAAATATCTGGAAAGATTTGGATCTTGGTACCATCCAGCACGATGTTAGGGGTATTGCGGGAAGCCCTCAGGATCTCCTCCTTCACCAAGTAATCCTTGAGGCATAGGACTATATCCCTAGGTGGTTTATCCTCCGGAGGCTTAGGGCGCAGGGCCCTGTGAATCCTGTCACAAGCAAAAGCAACCGCAGGGGAGGCAGGAAGCAGGGACTGGAACAGCTTGTGAATAGGGATAACCTCAGTGACCACCTCAGGGACCCCCCTAATCCTCAAATTGCTCCTCCTGTTTCTATTGTCCAAGTCCTCTAAATGAGACTGGAGCTGGGATACAGAGTCCTGAAGAGCCTCATGGTCTTTACGGAGATCAGAGTAAGCTAGTTGCAGCTCATTATGTTTTGTTTCCAACAGATCCGTTCTGCCACCTAAAACAGCCATCTCCTGCTGCAGTGTGTTAGTTGCCTTGTGAAGCTCTGTCTGGATCTTATCTGCTATCTTGGTATACATGGCTGCTGAACTGTCCCCTAGATCAGCCTTAGTGAGCTGCAAGTTGTTCTCACTGTCAGCAGACGAATGTGAAGGGGAGACCGCCGGGCAGTGTGCTGTTGTTTGCACACGCTGGGAACCAGCTCCATCTTGGGCCTTCCCCGCCATGTCCCAGACTCGCAGGAGGTAATGTGAGGGTCTTCTGCGCTGGCTTCCCGTGACGCGATCTGGAGGACGGCATGCACCGATCGTTCCACCGGGGGTGCAGGTAAGAAATAACACAATCCTTTCAGTTGATAGCCCCAGGGAAGGTGTCGGAATCCCCGCTGTGCTCAGAGCTCTGCTCAGAAGCGACCGGCCAGCATAGCGCCGCGCATGTGCCCCCCGTTTACTTTTTAAATATAGCAATCCATTGGTACTGTTTCTGTCAACGAGTCCCTAAAAATTAGATACTATGGCTTTGAAATTACAGAGCTCAATTCTTTTAGGATCCGTGGGTGTATGCCATCTGGTCCTGGTGCTTTATCCACTTTTATTCTGTCTAAATATTTTGGACTATATCACTTTTGAGCCATTGTGGATCATTTGGGGCTGTGTCACGACCACCCCCATTATGGACATGAGCTCCCCTATGCTCCTTTTTCTATATACAGAGCTGAAGAAAGTATTTTATAAATTAGCCTCCTCTTTGTCCCCAGCCACTCTAGATGTCTAAACAGTCCCCTGACAACTCCCATTTCAGACAGGGAAAGAGACTAAGGACACCAAATTTAAAGTCCCTTTCTCTGCAGCCTCAGCTGCACTGAAGATTAATGGAGAGGAGACAGATGCTCCTCTCCATTCATAAGCTGAAACATTGTAAACACAAACACAGTGTATGATGCTCAGTTATGAATGGACGGACAGTCAGTGATCACTGACTGTGCATTCAGAAAAGGAAGGAGCCAGCAAATTACATATATACCAGCTCCTTCCTCCGCTGTCTATCCTGACAGATCCAGGACAACAAGGGGAATGGAGGAGGACCAGGAGAGAGTGGGGAGCACACATGGGAGGATTAGGGGGACCCATACAGAAGGAGATGCACACAGGGGAGCCAGAGGGGCACCCCAACAGAATGAGGAGCACACAGGGACCCAGGGGAGGACACAGGTGGACAGTCGCGATGATCGGTGCATCGGTGGGGGGAGGTACAAGCTCTGATCTCACAGTATAGCTTTCAATAAAGCATCTGACAGCCATGGGAGAGAGATGAGGAGAAGCGGCAGTTGACTGCTTTTTTGAAAGCTATACAGAAAGATCAGTGCTTGTACCTCCTCCGACCGCTGCACTGATCATCTATGAGGCTGCCCGGCCCAATACAACAGGTATCGGATTAGGCACCAGAGTAATTGCACGAGTACTGACACTGTAATATAACTGAGTACTAAGATTTGTAGGTACAGTTGATCCAGGGTAAATCCGATTGCCTCTCGGGGGATCAGGAAGGAATTTTTTCCGCTCCTGCAGCAAATTGGATCATCGCTCTGCTGGGGTTTTTTGCCTTCCTCTGGATCAACTGTGGGTATGGAGTTGGGTGTATGGGATTGTACTGTGTTTTATTTTGTTTGTTTATTTATTTTTTTATGGTTGAACTGGCCTTTTTTCAACCTAGCTAACTATGTAACTGTGTAACTCATGCAAATTCTTGGTATCAGCATCAATATTAGTATCGATGCAACCTTAGTTTTAAACTCCAGATATTTCACCAACCGCCCCCCCCCCCCCCCAGCAGGATTGTAAAAAATAAATAAAAAAGTAATATAAAAAAGAATGGTTTAAAAATATAGAACAAAACAAATTTATGTCCATGGCGGGGGGCTCATGTATCTGCACATCTGGATGCAAACTGAGCCCCTCACACATCTCTATATCCATGTAACAACTTGGATGTACAGTTACCTGCATACAGCTGTGGTGTCTTTGGTTTGTACAAGCTGCTGCCAATGATTGTATGCAAACACCTGTGACTTCTATGTGCAGAAATATTCTCCTTTTAATATTATATCTATGACCATTTGCGGCGGTGTGATTAAGAAGGACTGCAAATATTGGGGTATGTTCCTGAAACTCATTTCAGCTGAGGAAACTATTTGGATAAGTGGCTAGGTGTTTTCAACATTATAGAATAAGTCTGGCTAAATGTGACTTTACTTCTGCTAGTCTGATTCTGTTGGTTTTTATTTTTATTGTCTTTATTCAGGCAGTGCGCTATGACAACCATTACACCAATACAAAATACTGCTTGTGTCAAATGTTACGGGAAAAACTAGAATCTTCTCTGGGCAAAAAGCTTCATGCTGCCCAATCTACCAAGGAAATTTGGTGAGTAGAGTGTTTTAAAAGTATTATACTTTACAAAATAGCAGATGGCCTTTGTATGCCTTTGTAATATGCATCAGCACACCATCATGTATTTTTTTTTTGGTAGAGCATGTGGCATGGTGATTTACAGTCAGGAGATTGTGGAAAATGGGGGAAGAGCATTGTCACCCCATAACACAAGTGCCCAAACAATGACCTTGTTGTCCGTATTTCCAGCTATTATTTTCATTAAAAAATAGTGTTCTACAAATATATTAAAATACTTTCCAAGTGACATTGCCATGGGAAAACCTATATGGGATGTTTTATTGGTTGAGTTTACATATAGTATGCTGTAACAAACTTTGCTTGAGTTCTGTGAATTGGACATGCCTGCCCTGCGTGTATTCACCCTAGAAAATCATTTTTAAGGGCCCATGTCTGTCTGCAACAACTAATTGATTGCTCGCTCTTCAATTGTTTAACGCATTTGCTTCTTTTTTTTTAATTTATTAAAAAATTAAAGATGTTTTAAACCTGGGTAATTAAAGTGCATCGGGCAGTTGTTGCTAACCATCAATTCAAGAGCTGCCTTTTCTTCGCATCACCACACTGCATTATTTGAAAAGAAAAATGTATAAACACGGTAGTGTGCACCCAATACAGCTTCACCTTACATTTACTGCAATCCTTTGCTGTATTCCAGTATACACAGTTTTTCAAAAATAATATCAGATATATAACCTTTGGGTATAGTTTTGTAAGAAATTGCCCATCTGAAATGTACACATTTCAGATGGTGAGAGAGAATGCACAGATAGATGTTTTCAAGCAATTGTAGCTTCAACACTTTTTGGATTTTTTGGGGTTAATTCCTTATTATGTCAAAGGGAAGGAGGGAAAGGAAAGGTACCAAGAGGCAGAAATGCTGGCAGCATGAACAGGAACCACAGGACAAGATATGGAACTGTTTAGTCTTTTCTTAGGTTATCATATATGAAATTAATTTATTGATTTTTATTTTGTTATGATAGTCCTTTTGATCCAAAACCTCTGCTAAAAAAGGGAGCCAGAATGGACTTAAAACACTTGTAGAATTCAGCTGTCAGGCAATGTTTTAGTAGCCAGCTTCTCTATAGCATGAACTACCTCATCTGCTGAAATTGGTTCTGTCAAATCCACCTAAGGCAATGTACCATTTCCCAATCCTGGAGTAGAATCCAGAAAGCTTTCCATCAAGGTCCTTTCTTCCCAGAAGGTCAGCGTAATATGATCTGAAGAACTCCAGGAATCCCTAATATGGACTTCACCAGGGAACCCGTACCATCCCTCAGGCCTATGACCATCTTAACTGCTATGCCTTGCTTACAGTTCTGGTAAGGATCAGGCGAGTGATATTTTCCATAATCCCTCTCCAGAACCAAGGAGGCATGCCAGTCATATTGACACTTCATAAGAAGAAATTTCACCTCAGAGATCTCCCCTGGATCTCCTCCATACGAGACAAGATGATCAAGCTTCCTCCGCAAATGCTGGTAGGCAATGTACATACCAAGCTGCTTCTTTTTACTTATGGCCTTGAAAAGTCAATTTGCCTTTTGTTTCACAAGCTCCCACCACTCTGACTTACTGCTGCAAAAGTCCAGAATAGAAACCTGTGCCTGAAAAAAAAAAATCCTCAAAGTATTGTCTTACCTCTACATCTTCCAGGAGAGCCACATTCAGTTTCCAGGTACCCCTTCCCCTGGGTGGAGTGTCCGAGGCATTCAGAGTCACAGACAACATACAGTGGTCAGAGAACTCTACCGCCCTTAACTCAGGAGCCGAGAAAGCAAAGTTCTCTTTTTTTTTAAAAACTATCTATCCTACTCTGACTATTCCCTCTCTGAAGTGTGAATCCTGTGCTGCCAGGGCAGTGCTTAATATGCACATCTACCAGGCCTGCTTGTCTC
Organism: Rana kukunoris; assembly: GCA_029574335.1. Lineage (NCBI taxonomy): Eukaryota > Metazoa > Chordata > Amphibia > Anura > Ranidae > Rana > Rana kukunoris. The sequence continues at coordinate 270,741,081 of CM056059.1, read as the reverse complement.
ACCATATCTCTAAGAAAAACACTATCATAACCCAGCCTGTCTATGGAGCCTCTCCTGTCTTCAGGCCTAATTATGGTGTTAAAGTCACCTCCAAAGACAACCTGCTGGGACGTAAACAGGAAGGGCTTGATCTCTGTGAGGAGGCATTTCCTGCCCCATTTTGACTGCAGCCCATAGATATTGATCAGGCGCAGGTCCTGCCCCCTAACAGAAACGTCCAACACCATGCATCTACCCATTTCTACTTCCAAAAACAATATCGGTTTTAAAAAGGACCGCACCTCCGCTGCAGGGCTAAGCCTTGAGGGACCGCATCTCCACTCCTTTTTTTCCAGATGGACATAGGCCAAAGTATGGAGCCAGGTCTCTTGCAAAAATAAAATCTCTGCATCAGACTTGCTGAGAAAAAATACGGCAATATCACAAGCTCTTGCAGATTTAATGCTGGCGTCATTAATGATCGCCACCTTTATCGGAGTGGGAACTGCTATCAGGATGATTGGGGTAGTTGTTTCTTAACCTTCACCACACTCTCATCACCAGAACCAGCTTTCCTAAGACTATGTGACTCCCCCTAATCCATAGATGATAAAGAGAAAGACACAGACATCTCGTCACCCGACAAGACAGAAAGGGTGTTACCAAGAGGAACCCCCCTTGGATCCGACTCTGAAGAAGAAATTACTGGTTTTCTTGTCTTTCTCTTCTTTTTTTTTCTTCCTCCTAATCTTCTCTCACCCCTCCTCATCCGAATCCCCATGAACAGAGGGTGAGACATGGGGTATGGACACCCATCAGCCCCACCCCTATCCAGCACCCCCACATTCTCCTGACCACGTTTACGCTGCCAAGGGGCAGGGACTGGAGGCTGAGTGGGAAGATCTGCTAAACCTGCCCCCCAGCACCCTCCGCTAGTCTGGATAATCTGCGTATAGACGGGTTAGGGACTACCACAGGAGGGACAGACTAAGGGACCACATCGCTAGGGGAAACACAAACAACAGATGTCACAGACACAGGAGGGACAGACTCAGGGACCACATCACTAGGGGAAACACAAACAACAGATGTCACCGACACAGGAGGGACAGCAACAGTTTCAGCGGCCTCATCCTCCTTATCCAACCTCTGCAGCTCAGCCTCCAATCCTGGCGAGTTAATTAATGCCTCCGGGCATTGACTATAAGGATGACCGAGCTTTTGGCACAAATTGCACCAAATTTCTGTACAGTCCTTAGCCAAATGGCCCTGATCCTGGCACAGTGAACACTTTTTATGGGTGCAGGTAGAGGCAAAATGGCCCTGTAACGAGATGACCCGTGACACCCAGAGACTTTTGAGGGATGGGGGATACTCCTGTGCCCTAAGGACTCTTGTGTCTAAGGTCACGCTGTGCCCCTTTTGGGCATAGGGTGGCTGAAAAATGATAAATCATATATTGCAGGATATACTGGACATATTACAGGTGATTTCATGTGGACCCACAAATGGTCAATAAATATTACTCTTTCAATGATCAGCCCAGGCTGTTGAAATGCTAAGCTTTCATTGTGTGATAACACTTTTTAAAGCCCATTGATGATCAGGTGTGAATACCTTTTTTGTCAGAGACAGATGTCTGTCTAAAGATGTGGATTGAGGGGAACTAATTGTGTGATGCTAACCCTATGAAAAGTCTATTGATAATAGATATGTGTTGTGAGTTAGCAGTCTCCTTTCAGGTTTATTGAATTAGCATGTCAATTATGTTTAGTAAAGGAATGTGACTTGTCAAGCTGTAGTAATTACCTCCTCTAATTGCAGGAACGGGACGTGTACCATTAAAGCATTCATACATTTGAAATCAGAAAGCACAGAGCGTATGTCTCGTCTCTCTGAGGGAATTCTTATGGATCGGGTCCTGTTGGTTGAAGTGTCAGATAAGCTGCCGTGGTTTGATGGAAGGTCATAAACGGTGGTGACCGTTACAAGCCCTTTTCACCACATTTGTTGCAGACTTTAGGCTGACCTTCCCTCCCCAGAAAGGCTGAATAGGGCAGATGTTGGACTACATTTCCCTGCACTCCCAATTTTAATGACACTGTCCAGGCCCCTGTCCATATCCCATGCTGATCAAGGACCTTCTGCAGTGGATCGAGGACCTCACCATATCAGCGTAGCCATACAATTAAATCAGCCACTGGGATGGATTTGTTATGCACCATTATCGTCACATATTTTATTAGAGGCTGCCTGAAAATCACCTTTGGTACCCAACCGTTCCACTGCGGAAGGTGCCTGTGCCCCCTGAATCGTTCCCAAAATAAATTAAGACCCTCAGACTTTACAAAAGACAGATCAAACTCAGAACTCCCCACAGGGCAAATCAAAGAAAAAATATCTGAAACTTTAAACCCCATTTCCAGAACCAACTCAGCCACTCTCCCCCTTACTGGTGGGGTCCCCTCCCCCTCTCACTTCAACTGGACCACATTTCTCCGCTTATACCCACTAACCATCCCCCCACTAAACCCCCCCCAAATTGTGACCACTAACACCTGCAACATTCCCCCCACCCTCCTTGGTGTGACTCCCCAAAACTGACACATAGCTCCCAGCAGATAAACCATTTGTTTTGAAACGTCTGACACATTTGCATCAGATATCGATTGTACAGATTTGGTCTGAACAATCAATGAGTCTTTCCTCTGCTGAGCAGGGGGAGGAATGCAATTTTTCTCAGCAGTATTAACCCCTTTACCACTACCACCCATCACAGTGTTAACCCGTTCACTGCCACCCACCACATCCATTGTTTTATCTATACTGTCATTCTTAGTACTTGCTGGAATATTCACAGTTCCTGCAGTCTTCCCAGCAGTGTCAGTTCCCACTGCTGTGCTTGTAGAAGCTTCAGCTGGTCGGTTCTCCTCCTTCAGGACAGGATTCGCATTAGCAAATGGAAAAATAAAATATGGACAGCCGCACTCCAAAAAACCTTGATGGTTGACTTTATTTAAAAATAAAAAAAAAAGGAAAAATGCACTACAAGTCACAGCACACTACACAGGAGTAAAACAACTGACGCGTTTCACACTATAAATTAGTGCTTAATCATAGCTGATCATCATCAGGGGATAGTGCAGGCTGGTCTGACACTTCAACAGGTGAAACCTCTATGGCTTCTTCCACTGCACATGTGCAATATGCTGATCCCCTCCCCCACCACAGGGAGGCTCAGGTGAGGCAATCTCATTGCAATCAGCAGGCATACCTTGTGCAGCAAACTTAGAGGAACTACAGGTCCCAGCAGAAACTCCAGGCAGCGCTTTGCACAAGGCCTTCCCCTTCTGCTCCTCAGTCAGGACACTGTCCACCACAGCAGGTTGGGCAGACATGTTGGAAGGCAGCGAGGTGTACTGAGATTTCTCCACCTGTACTGACTTTGCTGGTTTGCATTTTCTCTTCCCATCTTCAAGGACTGTAAAGGCAGGCTTGTTTGCTCTCAGGGGTGACTCCATCTCCTGGATAAATTTCAAGGTGCCATGCTCACTCTCAACCCCCCGGCTGGTTGCTGTCAGCAATTCCAAGTCTTGACATGGTGGGAGAGGTGCAGATGCAGATGGACTCAGGTCATCCATTATCTGAGGCTGCTGCTGGTCCCTGGAACTTTCTGTTTGGCTGGCAAATTTCCTCTCATTATCAAACTTTTCTTTAAATGCTCCACTTTTATCTTTCAGCTGTTCCAATAATAAAGATTGTTTTGTACCTTTTCTTCCAATTCCTGTAACTCAGGCTTCATGGCCAAACAATTTTTACTCCAGGCCTGTCAGTATTTGGCTCTGAGGGATTTGTGTTCAGCCTTCAAAACTTTAAGTTTTTATTCAGCTCTTCCGATTCCTAAAACGATCGATGATCTTCTGACTGAAGACATTTGCATCCACAGCAGGGCCTGGACCTACAGACAGATCCTCCACCTCCGCCTCACTAGGCCCCGATCCTTCCCAGGGCCTCCCCCAGGATCAGGCATTATTCCTGGGCCAAGCTAGCAGGCAAGGGCCAGGCTTGAAACAAAAGGTTGTTCTCTCAGAGATCTCCTAGGGTGTGTCCTCCTCCTCCTTCCCACTGACCATCAATGTAAGGAGCATTCTTCCCACTGACCATAAATGTAAAGAGCATTCTTCCCACTGACCACCAATGTAAGGAGCATACTTCCCACTGACCACCAATGTAAGGAGCATTCTTCTCAATGACCACCAATGTAAGGAGCATTCTTCCCACTGACCACCAATGTAAGGAGCATTCTTCTAACTGACCACCAATGTAAGGAACATTCTTCCCACTGACCACCAATGTAAGGAACATTCTTCCCACTGACCACCAATGTAAGGAACATTCTTCCCACTGACCACCAATGTAAGGAACATTCTTCCCACTGACCACCAATGTAAGGAACATTCTTCCCACTGACCACCAATGTAAGGAACATTCTTCCCAATGACCACCAATGTAAGGAGCATTCTTCATATCATTACTCTGTATTGTGTTTTGAAAACTGTCACATGGCATTAAAAAAATAGTATCAGTATTGGCGAGCACATGGAAAAAGGTATTGGTACTTGTTCTCGGTCCTAAAACAGTGGTATCGGGACAACCCTAACACTAACCCCCATAAACCCTAGGCTAACCCTAACCCCCACAAAACCCTTACCCTAGCATAACCCTTCCAAACCCTAGTCGATCCCTATCACTATTACTCGCCATACCGTATCCCTAGCCCTTGCCTAACTTTAACCCCAGCCTAATCCTAGCCTATCCTTAGCTCTTGCCAATTCCCCAACCCTAACCATAACCCCTGCAAAACCCTAACCCCTCCAACTATGACAGAGAGAGGCAGGTGTGGAGATAAAACTTACCTCAATGTAATAATTAGTCTTTCCACAGATGGAATACTTATTCTAAACCTAGTATTAAATTGCTTTAGACCAGGGGTCTCCAAACAAAGGGCCACTTTATTGTCCTTCAGACTTTAGAAAGGGCCGGATTGTGGCCAGTGGGTGCAAAACATTTCCTGGGCCCAGCACCAGTGAGAATAAATGTGGCCTCAGGGTTGGTGGTCAGTAGGAGGAGGAGTAGGGCCCCTATCAGTAGGAGGAATAGTATCCCATCATTGATATAAGTAGAAGAAATAGTGCCCCCTTGTTGGTGTCAGTGGAAGGAATAGTGCCTCATATCAGTTGGAGGAATAGTGCCCCAAGAGCCGCATAAAGGCTAGCAAATGGCCACATCTGGCCCTCAGGCCACAGTTTGGAGACCCCTGCTCTAGACAGCTAGACACCAAGCCAAGTAACTCATCAAAACTGAGAATTAGAATAAGAAGAGGTGGCCATTAGAAACATTCAACGTGTGAACAACTAGTGCACATGGGCACAGATGTTCTCACCTGTTAATTGACATCCGTGTATAGTTAAAACATTTTTCATTATGTGCACGAAAGATCATTATAGAGGACCCAAAATTTACACCTGTCTTCACGATTGACAATGATAGGATGTACCCAACATTGACGTCTTCTCCGCCTCTGCTTCTCCTCCTTTTCTTTCTCATGCACTGCTACTGCTGCAGCAGCAGCAATGACAACTGCGGTGGCAATATATTGAGTAGCAAATATTTTCTGTCACAACACACCACAACAACCAGGAAGCAAACAGGAACTGGAAACAACTATGGCAGGAACAGGAATTTCCTCACACCATGTATGTTTCCATTAGTTAATGCCAAAGTGTTGGCAAAGTCGAAGTTGTACTGATCCCAAATCGTGGCCACAAAATTGTGGCAGCAAAATCACACTTTGAAGTTGTATAAGTGTGAAAGGGGCCTTAGGCTATTTTCTCACTAAAGGCAGTTTTCAGATGTTTTAGCGCTACAAATAGTGCTTGAAGACCACCTGAAAATTGCCTCTAAAGACCTCCCCAGTGTGAAAGCCAAAGTGCTTTTACACTGGGGCGGTGTGCTTGTGGGACAGGAAAAAAGTTCTGCAAGCAGCATATTTGGGGCGGTTTGGGAGCGCTGCCCATTGAAAGGAATAGGCAGTGCTTCCGAAGCGCCTAACAAGTGCTTTGGAAGAGTTGCAACACAGGCGGTTTTAACCCCTTCAGCCACTAGCGAGGGTTAAAAGCTCCACCATATCGGCCGAAAAGCGCCGCTCAAACGACAATAAGGCACTGCTAAAACGAGAGACGCTTTGCTACTAACGCGCCCACAGCTACAGTGTGAAAGTAGCCGTATGCCTGGGGCCATTGTTTAACTTGGAGAATGTTTTATTTATTTTTTCCCAAGGCTTTTTCCTATCATTTTAAAACCACTAAATGTAAGGGACTGTGAAGACCGCTTGATGGCTTCCACAGGAATATTCCGGAAGTACAGTGTGACACACACACAAGATGAGATCAAACCATACCACATTTTAATATTGTCTACTGACCATGGTTTTATAAGAAATTAAAGTAGGAAAGGTTACATATATCTAAAGCTTGATTACAGAAGAGCAAAAAATGACAATTTCTAATATATGGGTTTTTTAACACAATATGCAACTTCATCATATTTCCCGTGAGACAGGCATTTGTCATGTCAGAGTGTTCCTAAACAATAGTTGTTTACCGCCATTCTTATCTCATTAGTCTAAACATATTTTAGCATGAACACACATTTCTAAGTCACTCTCGTATAATAAAAATATTACAGAAATAACATGGAAACTTACAAAACAGACATTTAAAAACACTATTAACGCTCCACTAAATATTATAGCGATGTGTTTTTCAAAACACAGTATTTATTTTCTGTTATTGATCGCTGTTTACCTAACGGCATGGTACTAGTCTAATAGGCCAACGGTTTCTCAGAGACTGGCATGCTATTTTTGCTCAGCTGTGGTAGTCTAGTCCTTACATTAAAGCTGAGAATAGGAGGGTTTGGGCCTGCTTTAACAGTTGTCTCATATTTAAATCTAAGTGTAGGTACAGCATTTTAAGACCCCTTATATGATTAATGTTTTGTTTTTTTTCTTCTTTCTAAATATAGTGCAGTTTTTGGAATGACTACATTTTATGAAAGTTGTACATTATCGCAAGAGGCCAGAAGAAAATCCTTAAATATCATAAGTCAAGGGACATTAGAGGTTGATGTTGATAAAAATGAAGAAATTGTTGATGCAACACAGTTACCCGTCAAATTTGAAAAGTAAGTGTCTTTATCAAGGCAGAATTATGCACATTGTCATATTCAAATTATTATATGACCTGTCAGGTTTTGTTACAGTATATTATTTTCATTGACTATCCAAGGAAATAGCAAAGCTTCCTGTGCCAGAAAGCTGGAGTAGCGTGCATCACATGAACTAAGCAGATAGACCTGTTTTAGACCTGCGCGGCCCATGCATTACTTTAACTGACCATTGCATGATCATGAAATGCTGTACTCAAATAAAATGTATGTCCTTTTAAAAAAAATAGAGCTTTCTTTTGGTATATTTGATCCCATCTGCAATTTTTATTTTTCGTGCAAAAAAAAAAGACAGACACTTTTGGAAAAAAAAAAAAAACTGTATTGACACATTTTGGGGACCAGTGACACTAATGTGATAATCAGTGCTAAAAATATGCACTATCACTGCCGTGTGTGGCTCCCACTGTGTAACAGTCTTCTGCCTCTTTTGTTTATTCATAACAGTATTTGCTCCATTTTTAGAATGGAGCAAATACTGTTTTATTTCTGACTGTTACTGTGTAAAACTGAGCTATGTTTGTAATGTATTCATTTAACAGTGTAAACGTTTCAAACTTGATGCTAAAATTCAACCATTTAGAGCTCAGTCTCGGGTAGATGACAAAATGTTACATCACATCACCAGTCACACACTTAAACCCACTTCCACCTAGAGCCTTTATAAGGTATGCAGGCACTTCCTCCTGCCCCTGCGCCACAAGGAAATGTTCATTGCAGAACAGTGAACATGTCAGGAACCAGTATGGAGACAGAGATGCTAAGAGGGCTCCCCTTGTGGCTGAGTGCAGCACGACCCTGGAGTTGGGAACAGGAAGCGCGGTTCCCACAGTAGCATGGTAGGTCAGGTGCTTGTCTGATGAGCTCAGCCACTGAGGGATGGCTGAGGCAGGCAGAACTGAGCTTGTTGTATTTAAATGAACAGCAATACCAGAAGCCAGGCCAGGTAGGTAGGTCCATAGCATATACAGGGGCTAGCCAAGGTCATACACAAGCAGGGTCCAGGTACAATCCGAGGGTCAAGCTGGGTGGTCAGGAAGCAGAAGCAGAGTCAAGAAGCAGGCCGAGGGTCAAACACAGGAGATCAGGAAGCAAGGTTAAGACAAGCCGGGTCACAACAGATAAGCACGGATAAGGAGACAAGGTCAAGGTACACAGGAGACTGAAGAGATAATCCAGCAATGAGCAGCTCCAGCAGCAGGCTTAAATAGACCAGAAAGTTAGTCATGTGATCTGTTAAGGTTACAATGAGGAAGTACCACCCACCTTAGTCACCATGGCGGCCATGATTGTCTTGGGCGGATTTTCTAGTCCTTCAGCCATTTCCCTGACAGAGCCCCCCCTAAAGGGGCAGCCTGTGGATGCCCAACCTAGACCATCTCTTTGGGTACCTGTTGCATACATTTTGCAAAAGTCTTGGAGCATGTAAATTATCCATTACCCATTACCCCTTCCATTTAACAAGAAATTGAGTGTGCCTACCTCTTTTCTGGCAATCGAGGATGGCTTCAAGGAATGGTGTTGGGAAGAAAGGATGGGTGAAAGCCATAGTTTGCCCAAAAGGGCAACTGATTGGTGGCCGTGTGAATGGTATTATTGTATGAAAACTCGGCACGCGGAAGAAAGGAGACCCAGTCATCTTGGGAGAAAGAGCAGAAGCACCACAGGTATTGCTCTAAGCTCTGGTTCGTTTCTTTCTGTTTGGCCATTACTTTGAGGGTGGTAAGCAGAAGAAAGACATAAGTCAATTGACAAGATCTTGCAAAGATTCTTCCAGAAACCAGAGGTGAATTGAACCCTTCTATCGGAGACTATATTGTCCGGTAATCCATGAAGTCTGACTATCTCCTTGATAAAAAAAAAATGCTGTGTCCATGGCGGAGGGGGTGCCAAGCATGGGCAGGAAGTGGGCCATCTTTGATAGTCGGTCCACTACTACCAAGATTGTTGTAAAGTTCTCTGATGGAGAGAGGTCGACTATGAAGTCCATAGAGATGGCTTCTCTGGAACTGGTAAGGGTCTTAATAGACCCCAAGACCTGGTCTTGGGACCCTTGTTACGCTGGCAAACCAAACAGGACTCAATGTATTTTTACAGTCTGATCTTAGGGAAGGCCACCATAGGTAACGTTGACAAGGTTGATAGTCTTCCGGCCCCCGAAATGCCCGGCCAGTTGGTGATCATGAAATTTTTTCAAGGCCTGCAGTCTGACTTCCTGGGGGACACTGATTTTGTCCTTATGCCACATAAATCCCTTGTGACTCCTTAAGGTAGAAATTTCTGACTCTGGGCGCCGAAGAGAGGCTTGTACAATGGATGCTTTTAGGTCTGGCTGGATCTGAAGGAAATTTTGTGTGGACAGGTTTGTGCCGGGAGTGGTTTCTTCAGGGGTGTCTGGGAACATCCGACACAGAGCATCCACCTTTCCATTTTTGGATCCGGGACGAAAAGAGATGTGGAATTTGAATCTCAAAAAGAATAACGCCCACCGCGCTTGACGTGGTCTAACGTTTTGCAGTCTTTAGATATTCTAAATTTTTATGATCGGTAAAGATCACAATGGGATGTTCTGCACCTTCAAGTAAATATCTCCACTCTTCCACTGCTGTTTTGATGGCCAAAAGCTCCCGATCTCCGATGTCATAATTTCTTTCTGGTTGTGTCATTTTTCGAGAGAAAAAGGCTACAGGTTGTAGCAATGATTTGGGGCCCTGTCCTTGAGAGAGGATGGCTCCTGTGGCCACTTCGGAGGCATGGACTTCCAAAATGTAGGGCAATGCAGGGTCAGGATGCTGAAGAACTGGTGCTGAAACAAACACTGTTTTAAGTCTGTCGAAAGCTGCCTGAGCCTCCGGGGACCACTGGAATCTGGAATGCAAACGGGTTAGTTGGGTAATGGGTGATATAATGGCTGAAAAGTTATTAATAGATTGTCTGTTAAAGTTGGAAAGCTGATAAACTTTTAAACACCCTTCTTGTCTGAGGGGACAGGCCATTCCAGGATCACTTTTACTTTCTGGGGATCCATGGCCACTCCTTAAGTAGATATGACAAGACCCAAAAACTGGATAGAGTCTTTCTCAAAGTCACATTTTTTGGCTTTAATGTATAGTCCATGTGTTCTTAGAATAGTTAGTACCTTTTTCATGTGCACTCAATGAATCTCCAGGGTGGCTGAGAAGAAAAGGATGTCATCCAGGTATACAATGAGGAAGTTGTCAAGATGGTCTCGGAGAATGTCGTTCACAAAGTGCTGGAACGTGGCTGGAGCATTGGAGAGGCCAAAAGGCATCACCAAATATTCAAAATGTCCGAAAGGAGTTCGGAAGGCTGTCTTCCACTCATCCCCCTCTCGAATGCGAACCAAATTGTAAGCACCCCGTAAAGCCAGTTTGGAAAAAAACTTGAGCAAAACAGAATCATTGGAAGAGTTTCGGAATGAGAGGATAGCGATTTTTGATGGTGATCTTATTCAGATCTTATTCAGCGTTTTATCCTTTTTTTCGACAAAAAAATATGCCAGCACTTGCAGGAGAAGAAGAGGGTGGATTAATCCCTTTTCCAGGTTTTCATTGATATAGAGTGGTAATGTCTCAAGTTCAGTCTCTGATAAAGGGAAGATACGACCAAATGGAATTTTCGGAGCTTGGGAGTAAGTCAATAGGGCAGTCATAGAGACGATGAGGTGGAAGAGAGTCTGCTCCCTTCTTGTCGAATACATCCAGGAATTCTATGTAGGCAGAAGGTACATGAGGGTTGGCACTAGAAACAGGTTGTATGGTCAGGCAGCTGCTAAAGTCCTTAGGGCCAGGGGGCAGACAATTCTACTGACAGTAAGCAGATCAGAAGGAAATTTTGTGTGGACAGGTTTGTGCCGGGAGTGGTTTCTTCAGGGGTGTCTGGGAACATCCGACACAGAGCATCCACCTTTCCATTTTTGGATCCGGGACGAAAAGAGATGTGGAAATTGAATCTCGAAAAGAATAACGCCCACCGCGCTTGACGTGGTCTAACGTTTTGCAGTCCTCAGATATTCTAAATTTTTATGATCGGTAAAGATCACAATGGGATGTTCTGCACCTTCAAGTAAATATCTCCACTCTTCCGCTGCTGTTTTGATGGCCAAAAGCTCCCGATCTCCGATGTCATAATTTCTTTCTGGTTGTGTCATTTTTCGAGAGAAAAAGGCTACAGGTTGTAGCAATGATTTGGGGCCCTGTCCTTGAGAGAGGATGGCTCCTGTAGCCACTTCGGAGGCATGGACTTCCAAAATGTAGGGCAATGCAGGGTCAGGATGCTGAAGAACTGGTGCTGAAACAAACACTGTTTTAAGTCTGTCGAAAGCTGCCTGAGCCTCCGGGGACCACTGGAATCTGGAATGCAAACGGGTTAGTTGGGTAATGGGTGATATAATGGCTGAAAAGTTATTAATAGATTGTCTGTTAAAGTTGGAAAGCTGATAAACTTTTAAACACCCTTCTTGTCTGAGGGGACAGGCCATTCCAGGATCACTTTTACTTTCTGGGGATCCATGGCCACTCCTTAAGTAGATATGACAAGACCCAAAAACTGGATAGAGTCTTTCTCAAAGTCACATTTTTTGGCTTTAATGTATAGTCCATGTGTTCTTAGAATAGTTAGTACCTTTTTCATGTGCAATCAATGAATCTCCAGGGTGGCTGAGAAGACAAGGATGTCATCCAGGTATACAATGAGGAAGTTGTCAAGATGGTCTCGGAGAATGTCGTTCACAAAGTGCTGGAACGTGGCTGGAGCATTGGAGAGGCCAAAAGGCATCACCAAATATTCAAAATGTCCGAAAGGAGTTCGGAAGGCTGTCTTCCACTCATCCCCCTCTCGAATGCGAACCAGATTGTAAGCACCTCGTAAAGCCAGTTTGGAAAAAACTTGAGCAAAACAGAATCATTGGAAGAGTTTCGGAATGAGAGGATAGCGATTTTTGATGGTGATCTTATTCAGATCTTATTCAGCGTTTTATCCTTTTTTTCGACCAAAAAATATGCCAGCACTTGCAGGAGAAGAAGAGGGGTGGATTAATCCCTTTTCCAGGTTTTCATTGATATAGAGTGGTAATGTCTCAAGTTCAGTCTCTGATAAAGGGAAGATACGACCAAATGGAATTTTCGGCGCTTGGGAGTAAGTCAATAGGGCAGTCATAGAGACGATGAGGTGGAAGGGAGTCTGCTCCCTTCTTGTTGAATACATCCAGGAATTCTATGTAGGCAGAAGGTACATGAGGGTTGGCACTAGAAACAGGTTGTATGGTCAGGCAGCTGCTAAAGTCCTTAGGGCCAGGGGGCAGACAATTTTACTGACAGTAATCAGATGAAAAAAGGACTTCCTTCTTCAGCCAGTCAATGTGAGGATTGTGTGCTCGTAACCAGGGGACTCCCAAAATGACCGGAAACAGAGGAGAGCACAAAACATCGAAACATACCAGTTCCTTGTGGCCGGAGCTGGTTGTCATAGGAATTGGCAGGGTCTCATGGGTTATTAGTCTGGGTAGAGATCCATCAGCCAAATGAACTGTTAACTGCTGCTTCTTGGTAACGAGGGGAATTCCAAGTTCTTTGGCCAAGTTGATGTCTACGAAGCAGCTGCAGGCCCCATAGTCGATGATGGCTGAAAGCCGGATCTCTTCCCTGGCTACTGATATGGAGATAGAGAGAACAAGGTGAGATGAGGTAAGTCCTGACACTTGACAATGATGTACTGGGGGTTTGAAGAATGGTTTATTCAGCCTGAGGTGGCAATTTTGTAAGAAATGGCCATGGTCTCCACAGTAAAAGCAAAGGTTCGCCTTTCGGCGGTAGAGTCTTTCCTCAGGTGATAGAGCAGGGCGGAACAGACCAATCTGTCTGGGCTTGACTTTGGGTATAGATGGACTGGATGCCAGAGAACAAGAGGGTTCTGGCAGACCCTGAGCTGATTAGAGCATCTGAGACTTCTCGAATAGACATTCACATAGGCATCTGTCCAGTTGTATGGCTAACTGGATGAGACCCTCCAAGGTATCCGGGATTGCTACTAGGGTTGTCCCGATACCACTTTTTTAGGACCAAGTACAAGTACCGATACTTTTTTTAAATGTGTCCACAAATGCAGCCATGTCCCCCCCACAAATGCAGCCATGTCCACCCCACAAATGCAGCCATGTCCCCCCCACAAATGCAGCCATGTCCACCCCACAAATGCAGCCATGTCCCCCCCATATGCAGCCATGTTCCCCCCATATGCAGCCATGTTCCCCACATATGCAGCCATGTCCCCCACATATGCAGCCATGTTCCCCACATATGCAGCCATGTCCCCCACATATGCAGCCATGTCCCCCACATATGCAGCCATGCCCCCAAACATATGCAGCCATGCCCCCAAACATATGCAGCCATGTCCCCAAACATATGCAGCCATGTCCCCCACATATATGCAGCCATGTCCCCCACATATATGCAGCCATGTCCCCCACATATATGCAGCCATGTCCCCCACATATATGCAGCCATGCCCCCCACATATATGCAGCCATGTCCCCCACATATATGCAGCCATGTCCCCCCACATATATGCAGCCATGTCCCCCCACATATTGCAGCCATGTCCCCCCACATATATGCAGCCATGTCCCCCCACATATATGCAGCCATGTCCCCCCACATATATGCAGCCATGTCCCCCCACATATATGCAGCCATGTCCCCCCACATATATGCAGCCATGTCCCCCCACATATTGCAGCCATGTACCCCCACATATTGCAGCCATGTCCCCCATATATGCAGCCATGTCCCCCCACAGATCCGTCCAATCCTGAGCAAGGGGGAGTGTCTATGCGCGGCGGGCAAAACAGCTATTTAAACTAAAGGTGCCTGTAATGTTCGCCGTACGGTGATTAACGCAGCAGTGGCGGCTTTGCGATATATGGCGGGGGGGGGGGGCAAGTATTCTATTTAGACATCGGGGGTATTTTCGGGAGTACAAGTACTCCTGCAAATACCCGGTATCGGTCCCGATACTGGTATCGGTATCGGGACAACCCTAATTGCTACCCTGGCTAGCTTGTCCTTGAGGGACTCTGATAGGCCCAGACTATATTGGTACTTCAAGGCAGCTTTATTCCAACATGTGTCTGCAGCCGATGTGCAGAAGTCCACCGTGTAATCCTCTGCAGGACGTTGCCCCTGCTGCAGGGTGTGCAGGGCATTCTCGGCCATAGTCATACTTTGGGGGTCGTCGTACAACTGGGCCATAGCTGTGAAGAAACTGTCAACAGAGTCAGTAATGGGACTCTTCTGTTCCAGTAGCCCATGGCCCACACCTGGGGGTTGTCCAAAAGTAAGGAGATAATGAAACCAACTTTAATATTTTCCGCAGAGAAAGTTCTTGGTTGTAGAGCCAGGTATAGCAGGCAGGCGTTTTTAAAAGTCCTAAACTTACTTCGGTCCACCGAGAACCGTTAAGGGGTCGGCACACGTGGTTCAGGAAGCAGGATTGGCGCCTTGAGAGGAGCCTCCTGAGATATTGCAGCAGAGGGGGTACAACTGGAAGTAGGTCTTGAATCGGGAGATACAGGATCAGAAGACAAGTGATGCAGATGACCCTCAAATTACACATGGGCGTCTTGTAGTCTTTGCACTGTTTGGGTAAGTGTGGTGATCTGCTGGCACACAGCCTCTACAGGGGAAGTGCCTCTGTCGATCTGACATAGCTGGATTATACTTTCCGGAACCAGTATGGAGATCAAGATGCTAAGAGGGCTCCCCCCAGCATGACCCTGGAGTTGGGAACAGGAAGCGCAGTGCCCACAGAAGCACGTTAGGCCAGGTGCTTGCTTACAGACTGGTGAGCTCAGCCACTGAGGGTTGGCTGAGGCAGCCAGAACTGAGCTTGTTGTATTTAAATAAACAGCGATACCAGAAGCCAGGCCGGGGGTCAAACACAGGTAGGTAGGTCCATAGCATATACAGGGGCTAGCCAAGGTCATACACAAGCAGGGTCCAGGTACAATCCGAGGGTCAAGCTGGGTGGTCAGGAAGCAGAAGCAGAGTCAAGAAGCAGGCCAAAGGTCAAACACAGGAGATCAGGAAGCAAGGTTAAGGCAATCCGGGTCACAACAGATAAGCACAGATCAGGAGACAAGGTCAAGGTACACAGGAGACTGAAGACATAATCCAGCAATGAGCAGCTCCAGCAACAGGCTTAAATAGACCAGGAAGATAGTGATGTGATCTGTTTAGGTTACAATGAGGAAGTACCAGCCACCATGGCGGCCATGCTTGTCTTGGGCGGAAAATTGCCAGTCCTTCTTCTGCTATATTTACCTGACAGTACACCTGGATTACCACATATTCCTACTGGACACACTTTTTTTTTTAGTTTAATTTGTTTTTATTGATTTTAACATGTTTATACAGAGCCCAACAGTCGTAAATAGAGTCAGTTTGCATAAAAAGTACATAGATGCAAGCATAATAGTACAAGTCCCTACTCCCATTTAGGGTAGTTGACACCTGTGGTAGAAGGCTCTAGATCCCTAGATACTGTTGGCTGTGTTATAGACTGTGTGTGTAACCCCCCCGCCCCCCCTAATCTCCCCACCCCTTCCCTTCCCTTGAGAGCATACAATCGGGGTAGAAAATGAATCTATTTGAACCATCTTACTGCGGGTCCCGTTGTTTTGTTTCTCCCTCAGAGAGAAAAAAAAAGAAAAAAAAAAGAAGAGCACAAAGGAGGAGGGGCCAATTCGATAGTTGCCAATTGTTAGCGTCAAGGACAGCTAGCTAGGGCTCACGGCTGCCTGCTGCCATGGCCCCCATATTTTAACAAATTTGCCATAATTCCCCTGGATGGTGTAGTACACCTTTTCATTTGAGATTGTTTGTTTCATTGCTATTAACCAATTGTCTATAGTCGGAGGGGCCTGTGCTTGCCATTTTTGGGCAATTATCTTACGCGCCTGAAATAGGCATCTCACGATAGCTTCAAGGGTGCCGTGTGGTACCCTAGTATCGTCCATACAACCCAAGAGGCAGGTCCTAGCTATTGGGTCGAGTGCTGACCCGAATATCCCGTTAATCCGTTCTACAATTCCCTCCCAGAAGCTGTAGAGTTTTGGGCACTTCCAAACCATGTGGATAAGATCTCCTTTATCGTTACATCTTGGGCATTCATTGTTTTGCCTCCACCCTAGTTTGAACATTTTATGGGGGGTGTGGTAGACCCGATGTAATAGGAATAGGTGAGACAGCCTTTGGGCCGGAGCGATAGACACCCAAGCACCCTGCTGAAGAATCCTATCCCACTGCTTTAAGGATATTGTGCCCAGATCACTCTCCCACGCCATTTTGCTCTTCCGCGGGCCTTCTTTGCTTAGTGCCCTAGCACCCAGGTTGTTATACATACCGGATATTAAGCCCTTGGGTGAGGTTGCCTCGATTACAGTAGTCAAGGCGGGCATTTGTGTCCACGTGACCGTCTGTGAGCCAAATTGCGCCTGTATGGTGTGTCTGACTTGTAAATATTTAAAAAAAGTTTTGTTTGAAATTTAAACTCACTAGCTAGTTCTTGGAAAGACTTCATAGCATTGCCCTTGAACAGGTGCTTTAGGCGAAATATGCCTTTACTCACCCAGTCCCTTGATACCTCAATGCCGAGTACTTCTTGTAAATTAATGTTGTTCCAGAGGGGGGAAAATTCTGTTGGTCCATCGTACCCCAGGATTGTTTTTATTGTATGCCATGTTTTAATGGCTAGTTTAGTGATCACATGTTTATGGCAGAGGGCTTCGACTAGTGATTTATGTGGGTTATCTGTTAGCAGGAGTCGGTTGTTAACGCTACCTCCTTCGGCGGTTCCACAACCCACCAAGTGTTGCAGTTGTGCTGCTAAAAAGTATAGCCTTGGGTGTGGAACCGCCATACCCCCCTCTTTTACTGGAAGTTGTAGGGTTTGTAAGCTTATCCTGGGTTGGCCTCCCTTCCATATGAGTTCCCTAAATAGTGAGTCTATTTTTTTAAACCATTTATATCCTATCCATAATGGAGAGTTATGTAGCAGATATAATAGCTGCGGCTGCCAGATCATTTGTATTAAGTTACACCGCCCTGCAACAGATAAGGGCAGTCTTTTCCAGATATCTCACTTGTTTTTCCACTTCAATAAGAGTGGAGCAAGATATAAATCAATGAACTGGGTAGGATCCTTTGTGATCCAGATCCCCAGATACTTAATTTGGGTGCTTACTGTTATTTGGGAAAGACCTGGCGACATCAGGAGGTCCACCGGATCCAGCAGCAGCAAAGCTGACTTTGTCCAATTGATAGTAAGGCCTGAAAACTGGCCAAATTCCTCCATCAATTGCATCACTTTATCCAGTGCGTCCCCAGTATCCCCCAGGAAAAACAAGACGTCATCTGCAAAAGCTACTGGACACACTTACCCTATGTCCTATTACCCTTTCTCCCAAACTCGACTTCATCAGTACCCCACCGGAGAATACCCTCACTTGTAGTTTTTTTATTTTATTTTATATCTTATTGTTTTTTAATCCATTTTATACAAACATACTTCAATTGCATACATGTCACATATATAACATATCACAAATCAATACTACAATACAGGAATTTACAGAACATTTCAGTTCCAAAAATGTGTATTTTATAAATATACTGAAGGTATAGATAATCTTCATCGTCCTTCCTATTTATCAAGCCGGCACAGCAAAAAACAAACCAAAAACAAATTAAATCAAATAGAAAAAATGTTCCTCTATTCCGCCTCCGCCAATGCACAGACATATTCTCTAGAGCAGGCATACGCTGACCATTTTAACCATTTGTTATTAAACTTCTCTTTTCTACCTTGAATAATAGCACTACCTCTTTTCATAGTATATACCGTATTTATCAGAGTATACCACACACAGGCGTATAACACTCACCCTAACTTTAATAGGGAAGTTTCAGGAAAAAAAAAAAACTTTCCACTGCCTCCTGCGTATAACACGCAGGCACAGTTTACCCTTTATTTTCTGGATAAAAAAGTGAGTGTTATACGCCAATAAATACAGTATTTCAGCTATTTTTTTTAAGCCACTGCGAGACAGAGGGAGATTCCTGCTTCCAGAGAGCTGATACACATGACTTGGCTGCATTCAGAAGGTGAACGGTCATCAAATTACTATATTTACGCCTAGAAAGCTAGTATCTAGCTGGTTCAGAACCCAGGTCCTGACCTGTCAGCTGTCTTATCATATCTCGGACCTTGGCCCAGAATCGCTGCAGTTTCTGACGCAACCAAAAAATATGGAGCATATTGCCCTCTGCCACACCACAACGGCAGCACATATTCATCCTTCCCGGATACATTTTATGCAACAATGATGGTACTCTATACCAACGTGTGAGAATTTCATAACACAGCTCTTGGTACTTAGTAGCCGTTGAGGAGTGATAAGTAAAATGTAGAATATAAATGGGGGGGGTGTAGTGCTGCGCTGTAAGGGTGAAGGTGGGGATGGGATAAAATGAAGAGGAAGTGTGGCAAAAACTAGATATGTGGAAAAAAGAAGAAAAAAGGTAGGAATAACCTAACTATTATACATAGTAATGTCAGAAAATGACAGTGGTGTATATAAGAAATATATATTGAACGTGCTAAATGTAGCCTAAGCCGGCTACCAAACCAGTGACAGTGCAAAATAACATAAAAAGTGTAACTTCCTTATAACAATCTGGTGCACAAAGTGCCAGAAATAGCACACAACAGTGTTATTCAGGGTGAATGTCCATACAACAGGTAACAATGGGTCAATGCAATGTATAAATGCAATATGTAAATAAAGTTCAAAAAAGATTGCTGATGTAAAAGCCAAAATGCCGTGATGACCAGTTGCAGATGCTATTTCCAAAATAAGTAAAGATGTCCCCTTACCTTACTGCTGTAAGGTAACTGCAGAAAACAAAGCCCAGGAGCACTTTTCAGGTTGAGTCCACTTGTGGTGTCATCCAAATAGGTAAATGTGGTGAGAATGGATCCTTCCTGGTAATCACCTCCAAACGATAATAGTCGCTCACATCCAGGAAAACAAAAAAATGCCCATAGTGCAGTACCATTAAAACAGGGGGGTTTTATTAAAACAAAAACTGGGTACTCCTGAGGAAGTCACGTGGAGTGACGAATACGCGTATGAGGTACCAGAGGTGACGTTGGCGGACGCCCTGTGTTTTTATGCCTGTTTTTTATTTTAACCTTGTGAGTACCCAGTTTTTGTTTTACTAAAACCCCCCTGTTTTAATGGTACTACACTATGGGCATTTTTTTGTTTTCCTGGATGTGAGCGACTATTAGCGTTTGGAGGTGATTACCAGGAAGCATCCATTCTCACCACATTTACCTATTTGGATGACACCACAAGTGGACTCAACCTGAAAAGTGCTCCCGGGCTTTGTTTTCTGCTGTTACCTTACAGCAGTAAGGTAAGGGGACATCTTTACTTATTTTGGAAATAGCATCTGCAACTGGTCATCACGGCATTTTGGCTTTTACATCAGCAATCTTTTTTGAACTTTATTTCCATATTGCATTTATACATTGCATTGACCCATTGTTACCTGTTGTATGGACATTCACCCTGAATACAGTGCCTGCCGCCGAGAATGTGTTTTTAGCACGCCAGCATCGTGCTGAATCTCGGCGACAGGCTGCCGATATCTCGCACTCGCTGGAATAGTAAAAGCACATTCCAGCGAGTGCGTCATAGAAGCGACGGGGATCCGACGCGGATTCCCGCCAATTCTACACGTGGGCGGAGTTTGTTATGAATCCTGAAGGAGAAATCCCCGCCGGATTTTTAAAGAAAAATCCGGCATGGGTTCCCCCCTCAGGAGCATAACGGGCCCTTAGGTCTGTTATGGGTTGTAAGGAGACCCCCTACGCCGAAAAAACGGTGTGGGGGTCCCCCCACAATCCATAACAGACCCGTATCCAAAGCACGCCGGCCGGCCGGTCAGGAAGGGAGTGGGGGCGAGCGAGCGCCCCCCCCCCCTCCTGAGCCGTACCGGGCAGCATGCCCTCAACATGGGGGGGTTAGGTGCTCTGGGGCAGGGGGCGCACTGCGGCCCCCCACCCCAGAGCACCCTGTCCCCATGTTGATGAGGACAGGGCCCCTTCCCGACAACCCTGGCCGTTGGTTGTCGGGGTATGCGGGCGGGAGGCTTATCGGAATCTGGAAGCCCCCTTTAATAAGGGGGCCCCCCAGATACCGGCCCCCCACCCTAAGTGAATGAGTATGGGGTACATTGTACCCCTACCCATTCACCTGCAAATAAAAAGTGTAAACACAAATAAACCACACAGGGTATTGAAATGTTTTATTAGTTGGCCGCCGGGGGGGGGGTTGTGTATGATCGCTTTTATAAAAGCGCCCCCCTCCGGCGGGCTTCTGTGGGGGGTGGGTGCCGCCGTCTGGTTCTCTTCTGCCGCCGGGGGGGGCGCTTTGATAAAAGCGCCCACCACCCGGCGGGCTTCTTTCGACGTCTTCGGCGGCTGGGGGGTCTTCTCCCACTCTCCGGGGTCTTCTCCTGCTCTCCGGGGGTCTTCTCCGCTCTCCGGGGGTCTTCTTCTTCTTCAGGACTCGCCGCCGCTAACTTTGTGTGTTAGCTCAATTACTAGCGGCGACGAGCCCCCTCCTCTGTGACGTCTTCTTCTTCTTCTGTTCTCCAGATGTTGACGCGACGCTTCCTTCCGCTGTTATGCCGGGCGCGCGGCTCGCAGCGAGTTATATAGGCCTGTCTTGTGACGTCGCAGTCCCATCATGCTCCGGTAGGTAGCACGTGGTACCTACCGGAGCATGATGGGACTGCGACGTCACAAGACAGGCCTATATAACTCGCTGCGAGCGGCGCGCCCGGCATAACAGCGGAAGGAAGCGTCGCGTCAACATCTGGAGAACAGAAGAAGAAGAAGACGTCACAGAGGAGGGGGCTCGCCGCCGCTAGTAATTGAGCTAACACACAAAGTTAGCGGCGGCGAGTCCTGAAGAAGAAGACCCCCGGAGAGCGGAGAAGACCCCCGGAGAGCGGAGAAGACCCCCGGAGAGCGGAGAAGACCCCCGGAGAGCAGGAGAAGACCCCGGAGAGTGGGAGAAGACCCCCCAGCCGCCGAAGACGTCGAAAGAAGCCCGCCGGGTGGTGGGCGCTTTTATCAAAGCGCCCCCCCCGGCAGCGGAAGAGAACCAGACGGCGGCACCCACCCCCCACAGAAGCCCGCCGGAGGGGGGCGCTTTTATAAAAGCGATCATACACAACCCCCCCCGGCGGCCAACTAATAAAATATTTCAATACCCTGTGTGGTTTATTTGTGTTTACACTTTTTATTTGCAGGTGAATGGGTAGGGGTACAATGTACCCCATACTCATTCACTTAGGGTGGGGGGCCGGTATCTGGGGGCCCCCTTATTAAAGGGGGCTTCCAGATTCCGATAAGCCTCCCGCCTGCATACCCCGACAACCAACGGCCAGGGTTGTCGGGAAGGGGCCCTGTCCTCATCAACATGGGGACAGGGTGCTCTGGGGTGGGGGGCCGCAGTGCGCCCCCTGCCCCAGAGCACCTAACCCCCCCATGTTGAGGGCATGCTGCCCGGTACGGCTCAGGAGGGGGGGGGCGCTCGCTCGCCCCCACTCCCTTCCTGACCGGCCGGCCGGCGTGCTTTGGATACGGGTCTGTTATGGATTGTGGGGGGACCCCCACGCCGTTTTTTCGGCGTAGGGGGTCTCCTTACAACCCATAACAGACCTAAGGGCCCGTTATGCTCCTGAGGGGGGAACCCATGCCGGATTTTTCTTTAAAAATCCGGCGGGGATTTCTCCTTCAGGATTCATAACAAACTCCGCCCACGTGTAGAATTGGCGGGAATCCGCGTCGGATCCCCGTCGCTTCTATGACGGCTTTGTCTCCATTGCGGCAAGCCAGCTCGGCGCTGGCTCCCGCGATGGGGCTTGTAGGTGGTCAATCTCGCCGAGAAAGGGAGCGAGATTGACACAATATCCCAGTCACCTACTGTAACACTGTTGTGTGCTATTTCTGGCACTTTGTGCACCAGATTGTTATAAGGAAGTTACACTTTTTATGTTATTTTGCACTGTCACTGGTTTGGTAGCCGGCTTAGGCTACATTTAGCACGTTCAATATATATTTCTTATATACACCACTGTCATTTTCTGACATTACTATGTATAAGGCCGCGTACACACGAGGGGATATGTCCGCTGAAAACGGTCCGATGGACCGTTTCAGCAGACATCTCCGCTCGTGTGTATGGGCTAGCGGACAGATTTGTCCACCCGACAGATTTCAAAGCAAGCTTTGAAATCTATCCGGTGGGGATCTGTCCGCCCGACATGTCTGCTGGTTAGTACACTTACCAGCAGACATGTCGTCCCCCACCGCCGCCGCGCCGCTGCCGAATGGATTCGGCGCATGCGCGGAAGTGTTTTACTTCCTGGTGCGGTGACGTGGTGGTGACGCGGCGGCGTCAACGTCACCGCCACGTCACCGCGCCGTCCGGCGGGGAATTTGATCCGATGGTGTGTACACGCCATCGGATCAAACTCCCGATCGGACATATCCGATGGAAATGGTCCGCGGACCGTTTTCATCGGATATGTCCGATCGTGTGTATGGGGCCTTATAGTTAGGTTATTCCTACCTTTTTTCTTTTTTCCACATATCTAGTTTTTGCCACACTTCCTCTTCATTTTATCCCATCCCCACTTTCTCCCTTACAGCGCAGCACTACACCCCCCCCCCATTTTTATCTGCCTTGGTTGATACACCAATCAGTGCAGCAGCTGTACCCACCCACTCCCCTCTCCCTTCCCCCTCCCCCCGTTTGTGGTAAGCGCGGTAATATTCACCCTAACAAAATGTAGAATATATCTCCGCTGCTCTTCAGACAATGTAATGTCTAAGGCCTCGTACACACGATAGGTTAGCCAGAGGACAGCGGTCTGATGGACCGTTTTCATCGGTCAAAACCGATGGTGTGTGGGCCTCATAGGTTATTTAACCTTAAAAAAAAAGCCAACGTGCTTTAAAATTAACCTATGGATTCCTAACCCATAGGTCAAAACTTATCGTTAATAGGCACGACCATCGGTTAAAAATCCACCCACGCAAGTCGACGCATGCTTGAAAGCATTGAACTTAATTTTTTTCAGCACGTCGTTGTGTTTTACGTCACTGTGTTCTGATACAATCGTTTTTTTAACTGATGGTGTGTAGGCACATCAGACCATCAGTCAGCTTCATCAGTTAACCTATGACAACGGTCCCTCGGACCGTTCTCATTGGATGGACTGATTGTGTGTACAAGGCTTAAGTCTCTTTCCCATTTCTGAAGGAATCCCGGTGCATAACCCTCTGACGATTGTACTAACAGTTTATACATCTCGGATATCCCTGAGTGCAGGTGTAGGTTGGGGGGCTCCGGTTTTCAGCACCGAGTGCGGTGGGTAGAGGTGCACAGCCGGCTGTCCCATACCCCAGCAGCGTGTGTGGCAGCATGCAGTGTAAGCCACACCAGGTACCGGGACCACACAGAGCCAACGGCGGGTAACGTCATGTCCGGAAAACAGGGGTGTGCACTTCCGGGTTCTCGGCTTCCAATTACGGCTGCAAACTATGAAAACAGAGCCAGGCAGAGGTGGTCTGGTTGCTATGGACTGGTTGCTATGGACGGTTGCTGTGGTCTGGTTGCTATGGACAGTTGCTATAGTCTGTTGCTATGGTCTGGTTGCTATGGAGTAGTGGATATGGAGTGGTTGCCATGGACAGTTGCTATGGTCTGGTTGCTATGGACTGATTGCTATGGACAGTTTCTATGGACTGGATGCTATGGATGGTTGCTATATGCAGAGTATGCAGAAGTTACGCAGAGCCAAATAAAACAGAGCCATATGACCTCACAGCTGTGTGGGAGGAGCTATAGAAAGCTCTCACAGCTGTGTGTGAGGGAATTTTTTCCTCATCGTCTCCTAGGAAACCAATGTAAACACATGCAAGCAGCCAGTCTAAGCAGACACTCAGATTCTGGCTTGTTTTTTAATACTGTCCTTCAAATGATTGTATTTTAAAAACTATAAATCGCACAGCAAATATCTTTATATTTTACGAATCACAAGACCCAGACCTTAAATTTGATGTATAGTATGTCTCTGAAATATTAAAATTGAAGGCACAGTCGCAGTTTACAAATTGCCTTGCCAATTTAAGTTTTCAAGACTTTTACCTCCATTGACTTCCATTGAAATGATGGATGGGGGGTGTTGCAAACAAATGGCCGTACTGTGAAAACCATTTGGACAATCACTTAGCCGTGGACACGTGTAGTGGCAGCAGGGATAGCTGAACATTTTGATATAAGATTTGAGTAGGTCAGCTTGAAAATGAGGGAGTGGTCGCAGTTTGGAAATCATGTAATGATTTTTCAGTTTGTGACATGCCACACTCTAAGCTTCACCATTCATTCCTATGGGAAAATTTTGCCGCAAAAATTACGATATTTCACGAACGATTTGGCGAAACGTTCCACAAAGTAATAGCCCACTATTCGGGAACAATCCGCTCGTTTTGATATATTACTCGTCTATGTAGTGTAAAAACTGTGGGAGGAGTTAGGGTGGTAAATTTGGGTATAAGCATAACTAGAAAAGGTACAATTTCTGGGGAAATTATGTGACGTGTTCTTGCCTTCACCAATACTCTAGACTGGTGACGGTGCCCCTGGAGATGTAAATGTGATCCAACAGTGTGTCTGCCACAAGTTGTGTATTGTCCACTTGCCACATCACCTGCCAAGTCACCTGGCCACGTCACCTGCCACAAGTTGTGGATTGTCCACTTGCCACATCACCTGCCACAAGTTGTGGATTGTCCACTTGCCATGTCACCTGGCCACATCATCTGCCATGTCAGCTGCAAAATCACCTGGCCACGTCTCCTGCCACAAGTTGTGGATTGTCCACTGGCCACGTCAGCTGCCATGTCACCTGGCCACGTCACCTGCCACAAGTTGTGTATTTTCCACTTGCCATGTCACCTGGCCATGTCATCTGGCCATGTCACCTGCCACAAGTTGTGGATTGTCCACTGGCCACGTCACCTGCCACGTTACCTGCCACAATTTGTGGATTGTCCACTGGCCACGTCACCTGGCCACGTCAGCTGCCATGTCACCTGGCCACGTCACCTGCCACAAGTTGTGGATTTTCCACGTGCCATGTCACCTGCCACATCACCTGCCACAAGTTGTGGATTGTCCACTGGCCACGTCACCTGCCACGTCAACTGGCCACTACACCTGCCACACGTTGTGGATTGTCCACTTGCCACGTCACATGACCATGTCATCTGCCACAAGTTGTGGATTGTCCACTGGCCACGTCACCTGCCACATCAACTGGCCACTACACCTGCCACACATTGTGGATTGTCCACTTGCCACGTCACCTGACCATGTTACCTGCCACAAGTTGTGGATTGTCCACTTGCCATGTCACCTGGCCACGTCACCTGCCACATCACCTGCCACGTCACCTGGCCACATCACCTGCCACAAGTTGTAGATTGTCCACTGGCCATGTCACCTGTCATGTCAACTGGCCACTTCACCTGCCACAAGTTGTGGATTGTCCACTTGCCACATCACCTGACCACATCACCTGCCACAAGTTGTGGATTGTCCACTTGCCATGTCACCTGGCCACATCACGTGCCACGTCACCTGTCCACGTCAGCTGCCAAATCACCTGGCCACGTCACCTGCCACAAGTTGTGGATTGTCCACTGACCACGTCAGCTGCCATGTCACCTAGCCACGTCACCAGCCACAAGTTGTGGATTGTCCACTGGCTATGTCACCTGGCCACGTCAGCTGCCATGTCACCTGCCACAAGTTGTGGATTGTCCACAATGCAATGCAAGCAATTACAGTTGTTTAAGTTTTTTTAATTTTTTTTCATCATTTGCCATCATTTTTGAGATTTTAAATGTAAAAAAAAAATAGGTCACCTTTAAAAACGCCTCTAATCGCGGCAAAACGCGGTTCCGGCGTTTTGCCACGATTAGCGGCGATTTGCGTCTGAAACGCGAAAACTTTTGCATCTGAACTCATTTTTTTGCTTCTGAAAAAACGAGCCTAAACCCAACTGCTTTAAAATGCAAAAAAATGTGAATGTGTGCATGGACACATAGGATAACATTTAAATGAGTTTACCAGCGTCTCGTGCGCATGGGGCCTTATCCAACACTTTTGAATCCTTTAAAACCTTCTTTGAAGGATTTCAGATCCCACAGCTTCAGTCAGCTTTTCCTCCAGTGCAGACAGCGGTTAAAGTACCAGAAGTATTACCCGCGCACCGGGTAAACACTGAGGATCCGATGCGTGTACCTGGTGGCCTCGATGTCCGCCGGGTACACGCGATCGGCGGTGACAGCAGGGACCTGGTGCTTTGTGTGTAAACACAGAGCTCCACGTTCTGTCAGTGAAAGGAGACAAATACTGTGTCCCTTGTACATAGGGACATAGCATTGGTCACCCCCCTCCCCCCACACAGTTAGAACACACCCAGGGAATACATTTAACCCCTTCCTCACCCCTAGTGTTAACCCCTTCCCTGCCCGTCACATTTATACAGTAATTAGTGCATTTCTATAGCACTGATCGCTGTATAAATGTGAATGGTCCCAAATTTGTGTCAAAAGTATCCAATATGTCCGCTGCAATTTCGCAGGCCTGACAACAAAAAAAATTGCAGATCGCCGCCATTACTAGTATAAAATAAAAAAATAAAATCATAAATCTATCCCCTATTTTGTAGGCGCTATAAATTTTGCACAGTCCAATCAATATACGCTTATTGCGATTTTTTTTAACAAAAATATGTAGAAGAATATGTATCGGCCTTAACTGAGGAAAAAAAAAAATTAAAAAAAAATGGGATATTATTATAACAAAAAGTAAAAAGTATTGTCTTTTTTTTCTAAATTTCTGTATATAGCACAAAAATCACAGAGGTGATCAAATATCACCAAAAGAAAACTCTATTTGTGGGGAAAAAATGATAAAAATATAATTTGGGTACAGTGTTGTATGACCACGCAATTGTCATTCAAAATGCGTCAGCGCTGAAAGCTGAAAATTGGTCTGGGCACCAAGGGGGTTTAAGTGCCCAGTAATAAAGTGGTTAAAAAAAATCACGGTGGATCAGGGTCTACAATTTGGGTGGTGCGGTGACAAAGGCCTCCAGGCCCCAGAGGCAGCTTTTCACATTTTTATATTCATCTCAGCTAAAATAACTATTTCCAGGAACTGGAGGTCTGCTGCCCTACCATTTGACCAGCTTAGACACAAATTGTCGTGGCTAATGTTAAACAAACGGTTAACTGCAATGGTACAAGATAAGATGAAATTGTTTCATAAAATTTGGGATCCATGGATTAGATACCTGACAAATGACCCTGGGATGCTCACAACCTAGAACTATTCACCCCCCCTCCCCCTCTCTCCTTTCTCTGTCCCCTCCTCTATACTTTACTCCCCCCTTCTTTTTTTACCCCCCTCTATCTTTGTTACAGAAGAACTCTTAAATATTGGGTTTTGATCTCTGTTATATTTTGTTGTAAAGTTTTTTCTTGCTTACCCTCGGCGATCCATTGCCGACTTGGGCTATAGTGGGAGGTGCCCAAAGGACGGGAGAGGCCCGACTCCCCCGGTAATCAGATGGGGACCTGGTCCCTCCCAGCGGGTGGAATATATGCTAAGGCCTTGGAGCAAAAACAAGCTCTAGGTTTTGTACACAATGATATTGTATTTAGTTTAGAATTTGCGGTTTAGATAGGGATATATATCATAATTCCTTGAGTGGATGTTTTATGGCTTACGTCAGAAAGTGAGAATGGTCCAGTTATGCTATATGTGGAGGATTCCTTCAGCCTTTTGGAATATTCAATGTAAGGACTCTCTGACTAGGTTGTATATGGTATATTGGAAAACTGAGATCTTTGTACTTTGTATTGTTAAACTTCAATAAAAATTATTGAAACACAAACTGCAAGACAAGAAGAACCCCACAGAGCCCAAGCTCGGTTTGAAAAAAGCATTTCAAACAAGTTGTTTTAATGAACAGTGGAAATGAGCTTCTGCTTTCGCCCACAAATGCTCGATTAGTACCAGATTTCAGGAAATGTCCTACAAATTACTAACACACTGGTATGCAACACCAGTAAAATTGAAAATGGGGTACCCACTGTCAATCCCTTTCTGGAGAAAGGTGTGTGAGCTAAGTACACTCATCACATAAAAATAACACTGACCCCGACCTGCTATTACACATTAACGTAACAAATGGTCTCTGACCAGACACCTCTTAAATGCAGCAAGCATTTGGACGAAATTTGACCATTTGGTAACACAGTGGTCTATTGCTGAGGTGAGAGTACCCATCTTCAACTGGTGGAGGGATCACTTATTAGTTTGGTGTGCCTACTGTCACTTGGTGAACTACAAGATTTTGCAATATACAGAGTATAAACAATGTATACGATGTAAACAAACATTATAACCGGAATAGACGTTGTGCAGTACATCTGAATACTAGGCAGATATCAAGGCTAACATATCAAGTATATTACAGTAACAGTGATACATGGGATAGATCTACACTATCTTAAACACGGTTCCCACCCCCGCAGGGTCACCCCAACTGGGGGAACTTTTGTGGCCCCGCAGGGGAGAGCACCAGAAATACATGTATCAACCATTGGGTGAACACTCCTAAGTAAATGTCGACTATATAGTACAAGAAACTCACAAACGGGTTATAAAGGGGCTATGTGTGTCATAGTAGTGAGACAGCTTGAGGTCTGGTGGACCATGGCAACCAGTCCTTCCAAGTTTTTCCTGATAAGCCAGTAGTAGCGGTCAAAATGTGTTTGTAAGAGTAGTGCAGGTTAACCAGGTCTATTGTCTGTGCGACTGCCGGGGTCGCCTACGAACGCCACATACATGTTATACACAGTCTGGAGGCTAGAAAAATATGGCAGGTAGTGTATCTGAGAGGGGGAGGTATATCCTCAATTGTAAGTGTCAAGAGAGCTAGATCTGGGGTTGCGGAGACTACAGATCCAATAACTGTGGACAAGAGACTAAAGACGTCTTTCCAGAAAGGTTAGATCTTGTGGCAGGTCCATAGGATATGTATCAAATCTCCTTTGGTGGCTTTACACTGTCAGCATAGATTGGACATTTTAGGGGTGAAGGTGGAGATTCTAGCAGGGGTCATGTACCAGCAGAGTGTGATTTTTTTGCATGAGTTCCCAGAGAGTGGAACATTTAGTGGTTTTGTAGGAGGTGCCAAGAGTGAAGGACCATTGCTCCGTGGAGTAGGAACGAGAGAAGTCGGATTCCCATTGTAAGTTTGCAGGTTGTTTAGTGAATTGTAACTTGTGGTGTAGGAGGTTATAGAAATGCGATATCCCCTTAATCTTGGTGGAGTCTATCATAAGGTATTTCCAGGTCTTAGAGGGAATAGTGTACAAGGGGAGAGGTACTTTTTTCAGGCATTGAGAAATTCTCAGGTAAGTGAAGTATTCTGATGAACGTAGGTGGAACTCTTGTTGTAATTCTGTGTATATAGCAGGATATTGTGCACAAGTGTTACTCCATTCCCCGTCCATCTAGAGAGGGATAGGTCCGGAGAGAGAAAGTGGAGCGACTCTAAGGGTATTTGGGAATGTGAGTAGGTAGGATTCGTTTTTAAGAGGGAGATGCTAGGGCCGTTGCTTTCATCGTAGGGGGGAGAGACGAGGGTACTTTTGTGCCCAACGGGATGCTCATCACCCAAGCTTACAAGCTCCTTTTGTGCATGAAGGAGGCTTCTATTTGTCTCCACGGGGCTTTGGACTGGGGGTGAAACCATTCTGGTAGTTGGGCCAGGATAAATGCTAAATAGTAATCTTCAAAGGCAATTGAGCCAACCCCCCCTGCCAGTTTATTGTTTATAAACATCAGCTGTCCACAGCGGCTTCAGTGTGTGGGAGCGTGCAGGAGAGGCAGCCACAAAGGAAGCCCCATAGTAAGTCTATGGGTGATGTCGCATCCCAGGTATTTCACAGCCGTCGTCGGTTTTCTCCTCAACACAGCAACCACCGCTGGAGACCAGACCGGAACAGCTAGATAGATTAGGCTTTGAATGTGGCTGAGAAGTAGTCTTAAGAGTTAGGTTTTGACATTGCTTCCACTTTAACATACTATTTTGCTCTGAAAAATTACCCTACGGCGAGGGTAAAGGTAAACGAGGCAATCTCGGATCCCTTCCCAATTCGGAATGGAACAAGACGAGGATGTCCCCTTTCCCCTATAATCTTTATCCTCACTCTGGAGACGTTTTTGAGAACTATACGAGCTAATAGAGACATAAGAGGGTTTTGGTCTAAAGGAGTGGAATACAAAGTTGCTGCATTTGCAGACGACCTCCTGTTCTCAATAACGGCCCCAGAGTTGTCTTTACCAGCCCTTCTGAAGGAGATAAGGGACTATGGAATTGTATCTAATTTTAAAGTGAATTACAATAAATCAGAGGCGATGGGAGTAGAAGTAAATAGACAGATACAACATCAACTAGCCGCAAATTTCCCGTTCAAATGGACAGACTCCCATATATCATATTTGGGAACAAGAAAATTAAATAGAATCTTTGACTTAAATTTTGCCCCCCTGGTTAGGCAGTTTAAAACTGACCTCCAACGATGGGATAAGGAAACCTTTACATGGTTTGGGAATATCAATATTATAAAAAATAATCTTATGCCAAGACTGATTTACTTATTGCAGACCCTACCTGTAAGGATCCCTCTGGGGTTTTTTGAAGGACCTAAGAGCTAGATTTACCAGGTTTGTGTGGGCAGGAAAACCGGCGAGAATCCGTCGTGAGATGCTGTCATTGCCAAAGAATAAGGGAGGAGTGGGTCTTCCTGACCCATTGGGGTACTATGACGCAGCTCACCTAGCAAGAGTGGTCGAATGGTGCGAACACCAGAAGACCAAACCCTGGATTTTTTTGGAACAAAATACTACGAAGATTCCGTTGGAGGGATTGGTGTGGATCCGAGAGATAGATATCCCTCAAGAGGTGAAAAATCACCCCACAATAGGTGCTACATTACGAGTTACAAAAAGGAAGTTTAATAAGACAAAGCTGTCACAATATCCAAGTCCACTCATTCCAGTGCTGGGAAACCCGAGGTTTCAACTAGGTCTTACAGACGTATGTTTCAACAACTTAAGACGTGCAGGAAAGAGCAGGTTAATACATTTTGAAATTAACAACCGAAGGGCGAATAGCGGAGAATCGGAAGGTGACCCTATAAGCGAATTAGATCCACTGAGACGACTCCAGCTGAGAGCAGCAATCAGAGCATTGTCCCCACAAGGGAACTCATCTAGAGAGCTCTCAGGGTTTGAGAAAAGATGTTTGGAGGGCAACCCATTGAGACATGGACTGTCCTTAATGTATAGTCGCTTGATAGATCTAGAAGCCCCCAAAGATTTACCATACATACAAGCATGGGAAAGAGATTTGGGGATGAAATTCTCGTAGACCCAGAAAACAAAAATCTTCACCTTTACACATAAGGCCTCGTTAGCCACCAGATATCAGGAAGGGGGCTATAAGACTCTAACCAGATGGTATAAAACTCCCTCCGTCCTAAAATGCTGTTTTCCAGAAGTATCAGATCGGTGTTGGCGGTGTGGAGACGAGGAGGGCACAATACTACATATTTTTTGGCAGTACGTAAAAATAAAATAATTTGGGGAAATGATTACGAGCACGGTAAAAGAAATTACAGAGGTAGAATTAGGAGTAAACCCCGCTATGTATCTACTATTAGATCTCCCAATATCAACGGTAAAATTCAGAAACTCATTGCTTAGACATCTCCTAACAGCGGCAAGGTCCTGTATTCCAATCTTATGGAAAAGCTCAGAGACGCCTACTAGACAACAATGGTTAACCAGAGTTACGGACATTCAGCTGATGGAGAAGCTAACGATGGGAATAAGAGAACAGGAGGAGAAGTATAGACATATTTGGAATCCATATATAAAATATAGAGAGCAGGAGTCCTGAGGGGGGAGGGGGGGACACCTGGGGAGCAGAGGGAGAATTTCCCCTTTTTTTTGGGGGGGGGGGGGGTGGTAAGGATAGGGATGTTCAGGGGGGGAGAGGGGAATACATAATAATGTCATAGATGGTAAAAATGCGACCAGGAAAACGGACAGTTGGTTAAGAATAACAAGGTCGAGATTACCGGAAAAAAACGATATACTGTGTAGCTGTTTGTGTAATCCCACGGGAATGTAGATTGTCAGATTAGAGATATAAGTTTGGCTGATATA
Source organism: Rana kukunoris (assembly GCA_029574335.1). Classification (NCBI taxonomy): domain Eukaryota; kingdom Metazoa; phylum Chordata; class Amphibia; order Anura; family Ranidae; genus Rana; species Rana kukunoris. The sequence continues at coordinate 270,708,335 of CM056059.1, read as the reverse complement.
ATTGTAAGGAATTGTTATGGTGTGTAATTGCATGTGCAAATTTGTTTTGATTTATGAATTGGCCGAATGTTGTTGGCTATCTGCTTGAAAAACAAAAATAAAGAATTAAAAAAAAAAAAATCGATTTTTGTAATTATGAAATGTTTACTATTTGCATGAAATGCATACCATGCCTAAAGTTATTTGTTTGTTATGTATAAAACGTATTTAGCATATACATGATATTGCACTGAAAGATTAACAAGTGTATTTTTTTGGGTCCCATTCTGTATGTCTTATGCTTGCATTATTTTCCTTTCATAGAAAAGACTACTTGCCCCAAATCACTCCAAAAATGGTCCTCCTAGAATGGTGCAGAAAGGAAAAGCTTCCTCAACCTGTATATCAGACTGTAAGTTTTTCATTAACTGTCAAACACTATTCTCATTTTAGGATAGTGGGCAGGGATATTCTAATCATTCTTTTTTGTCCCTAGGCCAACTGTACAACCAAAAACTTTGGTTTTCAGCACATATACAGCCTAATACTATAAATATATTTCTAACTGTATACAGCTGTTTCTGGCTTGTTACCCACCCTTTGTGTGGCAAATAGAAACAGTTGTCTTCTATGGACTAGGGCTCTCATTTGCCACAATAAACCAGTGCAAAGCACAGTAGCACATTCTTGTAGTAAAACTATTGCCACCAATTAAAAATTGAAAATAATTACTGGAGCACTTAATTGTAAGTTCATGCACCATTACTGATTTACTATAGTCCACCTACAACGTTTTTTACAAAAATCTGTTGAGCCTGACAGTGCAAACTTTTTTCGATTTAATTCTCTTTATTAAATTTCTTCATCATATAAAAAAAAAAAACAGGTTACATTCATATTAGTCCATATACAGATGTCTTCTTCTACTTATGTCATAACCTTTTAACTTTCCCATATTATTTATTAGCTTACCACCCTCCTCCCTCCCTTCCCTATCCCGATCAATGAAATTGAATTTCACGTGGGATATCCCATTTTAGCCAGCCATGGTTTCCACATCTAATGATCAAAGTCCTTAATATTTCTTCTCTCAGTATATAATACCGTATCCTTCCATATTGTTTCTGTTACTACGTTTGTCCGCTCTCTTACTGACAGGGCATTCTCTGCTTGCCATCTTTGAGCAATTATTTTTCTTGCCTGAAAGAGGCACCTTAACACTGCTTTTGTTGTACTGGCTGCTCCACCTGTTTCTTCCCAAAGACCCACTATACATGTTCTAGGGTCCATCTCCAACTTTATTTTATATGTCATATTTATAGCATTAATGATCCCTAGCCAATACCTAAACAATTTTGGGCAACTCCATAGCATGTGTATTAAGTCCCCCGTGTCCAGGCACCTAGGGCATCTCGCTTCTGCTCTCCACCCAATGTTAAATAATTTTTTTGGTGTATGATATGTCCTATGTATTATCTTCAAAAATGAAACCTTCTGTGCGGGCGAAACTGTGGCCATGTGCCCTCTCTCCAATACCTTCCTCCATTGATCATCAGTTATGGTTCCTAGATCTTCCTCTCATGTCTCTCTGCTTTTAAGCTGTTCTGGACCCCCAATACTCCCCTCACATATGTGTGGATACATTTCAAACCATTTTTTTATGTATCCATATTGGCGCATTGTGCAATACATACAATAATTGTGGCATCCACATAATTTTAATCAAGCATTGTGCAACAGGTACATAATTTTGTTTTTAAATTTGACAAAAGGGGAGCTAATTATTATATTATTCCCAATTTTGTGGCATCTGGACCCCCACTCCCCTCATATGTGTGGATTTTAACCCATTTTTTTATGTATCAAGGCGCATTGCATTACAATAATTGTGGCATCCACATAATTTTAATCAAGTTGCATTTCCCTGCAACTGACAACAGGTGATGCCACCAGATTCTAATTTTGTTTTTAAATTTGACCAAAAGGGGAGCTATATTATTATATTATTCCCAATTTTGCTCTGCCGGGGGGGGGGGGGGGGGGGTCGGCCCTCTCATTTGTTAGCCTTCCTGGGGCATGGAGTAGGGTAAGGGGACACCCTGGTATGGGGGAGACTGTTCAGCCAGGCACTTACAAGCACCTTGGGACGGCTCGCACTGTGTGGGGGGGGGCCTCCGTCCACCCTCCCGCTCCTCCGGGCATACACAGGGGAGGGGGGCCATCCGTCCTCCCTCTCCTCCAAGCGCGCACAGTGACATCCATGTGGTGCAGGACTCCACAGGTATGCATCGGCTGATCCCTGCTACTTGCAGGGAGGGCGGACCGCCACTCATCTGTGCATCCACATGGGGGGGAAGGGTTTGCCCACTCGGCTTGGTCCATGTTAATCCTGTGACCGGTTTCCCAAGGAATTCCAGGGAGCACATGTTTGGGCCGGATGTGCCCTGGCATGGCCCGGGGGCGGGGGCAGAGTCTTGCAGGACAGTCAGGTTCCTTGGTGGTCAAGGTTCAAGGGGAGGGGGGTGCAGCACAGCGGGCGGGGGGCCGGGTGGGGGTGTCATTGCATGTTTGTGCCTTACGTTGTTCATGGCGGAGCGGTTCTGTCGGTAGTATGTATTTGTCATAGCGGTTCTGTCAGTATGTTTTGTCACAGCGGTTCTGTCAGTATGTTTTTGTCACAGCGGTTCTGTCAGTAGTATGTTTTTGAAACAGTGCTTCTGTCAGTAGTATGTTTCTATCACAGCTGTTCTGTCAGTAGTATGTTTCTGTCACAGCGGTTCTGTCAGTAGTATGTTTCGGTCGTAGCGCTTCTGTCAGTAGTATGTTTTTGTCACAGCGCTTTTGTCAGTAGTATGTTTTTGTCACAGCGTTTCTGTCAGTAGTATGTTCTGTCATAGCGTTTCTGTCATAGCGGTTCTGTCAGTAGTATGTTGCTGTCTTAGCGGTTCTGTCAGTAGTATGTTGCTGTCTTAGCGGTTTTGTCAGTAGTATGTTTCTGTCATAGCGTTTCTGTCAGTAGTATGTTTCTGTCATAGCGTTTCTGTCAGTAGTATGTTTCTGTCATAGCGTTTCTGTCAGTAGTATGTTTCTGTCATAGCGTTTCTGTCAGTAGTATGTTTCTGTCATAGCGTTTCTGTCAGTAGTATGTTTCTGTCAGCAGCATGTTTTTTGTCGTATCTGTCATGCCAGTATCATGTTTCCTGTCTTGGCATGTTCTGTCATAGCGGTTTCAGTCACTGTATGTTTCTTGTCATGTCATAGCGGTGCTGTCAGCGTCATGCTTCTGTCATGGCGCGTTTTCACTATCACCACTCTGTCGTCAGTTTTCTGTCACAGCAGCTCAGTCTTTGGCGTGTTTCTGTCATGCCGTGTTTCTGTTATAGCGTGTTTCTATCGTCACGCAGGTTCAGCTTTAACCAGTAGCCGTTTCATCTTCGTTTGTTCATCATTTTTCATAGGTTGCTTTCCTGGTCCAGTTGGCTAGGGCTCACATCTCGGGGTCTGTCACGCCTACAGATCCATTTGTGCTGAGATTTTCGTTTTCCAGGCTATTGTGGACCTCAATCTTCTCACCTGTCACGTCTTACTATGCATTGCTTTGCTTTTTATTTCACGGGCAGGACTACCCACCACGGTCTGTGGGTACACGGTCCTCAGTGGTCTGTTGCGCAGCAGGGTCACTTGCGCTCACTCACCTTATTCACTGGGGGGGTCGTCAGGTTCAGTCACATGTTGCCACCTCTCTCTGCTTTTAAGCTGTTCTGGACCCCCAAAACTCCCCTCACATATGTGTGATACATTTCAGAGATAAACCTCTCTCTCCCCTCGCCCAGTTTTTGAGATACTGGGGTCCAACCCACCGCTGCTCAACATTTTTGGGGGGGGCGCAAACAAACGGAAAAACAAAAACAAACAAAGCCTCACTGTGCCTATTAATTGCAACCACTGTGCCCATCAATTGTCGCCACTGTGCCATGCCATCAAACGCAGCCACTGTACCATGCCATCAAACGCAGCCACTGTGCCATGCCATCAAACGCAGCCACTGTGCCATCAATTGTCACCACTGCAGTAGCGGCTGGTACTCAAAATGTTTTGGGGGGCACAAACAAACGAGAAACAAAAAACAATTGCAGCCTCACTGTGCCCATCAATTGCAGCCTCACTGTGCCCATCAAATGCAGCCACTGTGCCCATCAAATGCAGCCACTGTGCCCATCAAATGCAACCACTGTGCCATGCCATCAAACACAGCCAATGTGCCATCAATTGTCACCATGGGCCCCTTGTCGCCACTGTGCCCATCAATTGTCGCCACTGTGCCCATCAATTGTCGCCACTGTGCCCATCAATTGTCGCCGCTGTGCCATGCCAAACGCAGCCACTGTGCCCATCAATTGTCACCACTGTGCCCATCAATTGTCACCACTGTGCCATGCCAAACGCAGCCACTGTGCCATGCCATCAAATGCAGCCACTGTGCCATCAATTGTCACCACTGTGCCCATCAATTGTCACCACTGTGCCATGCCAAACACAGCGACTGTGCCATGCCATCAAACACAGCCACTGTGCCATCAACTGTTACCACTGTGCCCATCAATTGTCACCACTGTGCCCAGCAATTGTAGCCACTGTGCCATGGAAAAAATGCTGCCACTGTGCCCTGGAAAAAATGCTCCCTCCCCCCGCCTGGCACTTACCTTTCTGGGGTCAGCCATCCTGCTTCTACCATCCCTTGATGTCTTCTCCCGCCTTCAATGACGATTCAGCCAATCAGTAACCAGGCTAACCACTGGCTCTGATAGGCACTTCCACAGCCAACTAGCTGCCATTATTCAAATGGCCGGCGCTCGCCAAGAGGGAATAATCGGCGGCAGCGGCAACAATACATAGATTCATGCAATACATGAATCTTTGTATTGTTCAGTGGCGTTGCGAGAACCGGGGGGGGGGGGGGCGGCACTGATTAGTGCTGTAGCAGAATTATTATGATAAGACTTTTTGATAGGTTAGGAATTTCTGGGACTTCTGAGCTGCTCCATAGATGTATTCAATATACACACACATTATAAGTTATTAAAATACATTTTTTAACAGGATATAATGTGTATGTGGGAATACATTTGTGTAACACCTCAGAAGTACCAGGAATTTCTAACCTGTTGAAGAATTGTACGTTCTCTGTCAGTAAACCTGCAAAGTACAGTGCAGGTTTACAGCACATAATTGTATAGTGAAAAAGGCAGAGGAGGTCAGTACTCACAAGTGAAGGGCTGCTATCTGTCTTTAGATCTTCATCATCCTCAGGGAGAGCTGTGCTGTGTGCTGGACAGGGGGAAAGAGATCCGGGGTGCACTCAGTCAGTGTGTGATGATCTCTTCCTGCTCCTCCTCCCACTTGTACTGGAGCTGTGAAAGGCACTGAAAGCCCCGATTGACTCAGCCAGACAGGAACTGAGGAGAGAGACAGTTTCCCCCAAATGCTGCATCGTAAAGGAGATCAGAAAGCTGTCTTCTGGCACACAGAGGATAGGATATTGGGCAACTCCTGTGAGGACTGCAGTCACAGCTGTGAAGTGAGCAGTCAGGAGTTTTCCGATGCTCTCTGAAGTTCATGTGCTTCATCTCTGACAGCTGGCAGCGGAGTGATCTTCAGCTAACAGGGAGCCGGAACTACAGAGTCAGCATCGGAAAATGCGGCTGACTGGCTGATTACTCCGCAGCCAGTGGCTGCAGTTCCAACAGGAGTTACACATCCTCCATGACAAATAGTCCCACTTTCAGCTACCAGAGGTGAGAGAAAAAAAAAGCTCACACATTTTGCCAGCAAAAAATCCCTGGGGTGTGATGGGTGTGCCTGGGCATTAGGGTGTGCCCAGGCACACCCCGTGCGTACGCCTATGCTCCCAACACTTTCCCCCTCCCCAAATGCCACTTGCTTTTAAAACATTCTCTTATTTTCTGATTTTCATATCATTTCAATTTTATATTCCTGTTGCTTAATCAGCCAAGTTCTTTGTTTCTCCAATGTTGGGTTTTTAATATATTGTTTTTCTGTATTCTCTAATTCCTTCATAATCCTATTTTCCCATTCCCTTCATACCTTTTTTGATTTTTCCCACTTGTTGAATACATACACCCCTAAGGAATGCTTTCAATGCGTCCCACATCACACCCCTTGTCACGGTTCCTTCATTAAACTCTATAAACTCCTTTATTTTTGACAATATCTCCCAGGTTTCCCCATTAATTCAAACCACATCAGGCTTATTTTCAATACCCTAACACCAATGAATGATCCGATACCGCTCTAGGCTGATATACTATTTCCCTAATTATTTGAGAAGCTTCCACATTTCCCAGGACTAAATCTATCCTTGACAATGTGGAATAGGAGCTGGAGCAGCAAGAATATTGCAGCTCCTCTGGATTTCTCACTCTCCATACATCAAATACCCCTGCTTCCTGTAAAAACTGATACAACTGGCTCTCTGAGGCATTCTGTACACTTTCCCCTGGAAATCTATCCCATTTTTTTATGTTTAAATATTTTTATTAAAAAAATCTTGCAGCGGTACACAGAAATGTGAAATAAGATCGGAGCAAAATAAAACAACAATTAGCCGGATCCATAAAAGCTTCAGACATTAAACACAGGCAAACCAATATATAATAACAGGAGTACCCGCCCAATCCACCCCCGAGCCCCAAAAGGGAACATACTGCCTCAGGAGTGAGCAGTCTAGGAACCCCCCGATCTAACACCTGGCCTGCTAAGAGCGACTTAAATGAGGGAGGGCATGCCAAATATTGCGAAGCTCCGATCCGAGACAGACTCGAACAGGTCTTAAGGGTCAGCATGACAAAGGAGTCAAAGAAGATTGATATGCACCAACAAAAAAAAAACTTTCGATGACCTTAGAAAAACCACCATAAACCCTTATTTTAAAAGAAATAAAATAAAACATAGCAAAACTGTATCCAATGAAGATATATAAGACTAAACGGACCCTCACGGCCCGAACTACATCGTTATTCAAATTGTAGAAAATCGAACAGTTGAGAAGAGGGAAGAGGGCAAAAAAGAAAAAGGAGAACAGAAGAGAGATAAAAAGACAAAAGAACAAGGAACAGGAGACACACGGAAGGCCAAGCAAGCTGCAAATTTCAAGAGCAAAATAAAAGAATCAGAGGAGGACTCCTACATGCGTTGCCCAAGGTTCCCAGATTAGCTTAAAGCCCTCAACAGAGTCAAGGATCATGTTAGAAAACCTCTCGTTGGACATCATCCACGAGATCTTTCTCTTAGCCATTAAGAGAGAAACCGAAGGAGATTTCCAAGCCTTAGTAATAGTCATCTTTGCCCCTAGTAAAATAAAAAATTATTAGCGCTTGTGTACTTTTGGGGATTTTAGGGACAGGGCTGTTAAGTAGGGCAACGGTAGGATCAAAAAGCAACTCCTACTCCCGTAACCTTTCTAATAAGGTGAAGGATTTTGTGCCAGAAGGACTGGATCCTAGGGCATTCCCACAGTATGTGAAGGAATGATCCAGAAAGCCTGCATCCCCTAAAACACAAGGGAGAGGACTGCGGATAAAACTTGGCAATACGGGTGGGAACTAAGTACCAGCGGGTCATGACCTTGAGGCTCGTTTCGGAAAGCGACACATTCAAAATGCTCTTGTAGGAACGGGCCACATTCGAATGCCACCGTTCCATTGGCCAATCGAGGTCAAGGTCACGTTCCCAGCACTTCATGTAAAGCGCTTTCTCCATAGGCTCAGCTAAAGCTGAATAAATTAAAGAAATACCCCCCTTTGTATCCATGGCTGAGGAACACCACTGCTCATAAGGGGTCACAGAGGGTTGTTCCGGGCAGGACCTCATAATCTGTTGTAAGAAGTGGGAAAGTTGAAAAAAGCGAAATTTCTCAGACGGGGGCATTTTGAGCTTAGAGGTACAATAACCTAACGTAAGGGGCCCGTTTGAATTAAAAAAGTGGCCAATTCTGTATAATCCTTTGTCAAGCCACTATTTAAAGGCTACAATGTCTAACCCGGGTTGGAATTGGGGGTTGTGAAAAATATGTGCAAGTGGGTGACAGTGGGATACCAGTGATGTCAGTTTATGTAATGAGTCACATAGAGACATAGAGTGGGACATTGTAGGAGCTAAAATCCGTGGTCGGTTCCTAGGATGGTTCCATAAAGGGAAATCTAGGGTGAATCCTGGGGTCGCAGCTCTTTCCATGGAGACCCAATCTGGCTTGGGTCCTTTAAGGTAAATTATAGAAAACTGGCTAAGTTGGGCTGCACGGTAGTACCACCACAAATTAGGGAGCCCAGGCCACCTTTTAGCTGAGGTCTTTTTTTAGTTTGTTCTTCCTGACTGCCTGCTTCGCTGTATGAACACACATAGATGGCACCCCTGATTGCCCCGGACGCGGGGTTCTCTCTCTCGTGGGACTGACTAAGTGCCATTTTCTGGCTTATCCTGTCCACAAGCAGCTGTGGGGGGGGGGGACTGGATGACCTCTCTGATAATTTTTCCCCTTTTGTGTTTTTTTTTTTATTACTGCGATGCATCTTTCCCCTGGGTCCGTCGACCCGACCGTGTTTTTTTGTAACTGTTTAAAGCTACGAGCCCCTGGAGCCTATGGGCTGCTCCAGGTGAGTGAATTAATACTCTGCAGGGACCGGTAATCCTTAAATCTACAATGGAGACCTTGCTGTATGTACTGTGACACTCAGGTGTCCTTCTGTTCATATACCCCATTGGCAGTTGCCATGGTTACTTTCGGGAGAAAAGCACACCAAGGTTTGGGGGGGTGGTGCGGGGAGGGGGGATGGGGAAGTTGGTTGGGGTTTCTGTTTTAGCTCCCGTATGGTTTTGTGTTGCAGCTGTGCTACTAATGGACCTTTTTCACGTGACTATCTACTGATGGCATTCCCTGGTTATGTTTTCATGTGGATACGGGACGTGTGGGACCCCCCGGATGGGGGTCTCACGTGCCTAAATGATGTGTTGCACCTATATGATAAGTCTGTGTCGCCCTGTGAATATCCCATACTGCTCTTATGGCTCCATTAACGGTTCTGTCATGGAATGTTAGGGGCTTGAACTCCAAGATTAAGAGGTCCCTGGTGTTTAATCACTTAAAGAAATATGCCCCACGTATTTGTATATTACAGGAGACACACTTGGTGGGGGGCAGGACATTGGCGCTCAGGAGACCCTGGGTGGGGTCGTGCTACCACTCAACCTATTCCACTTACTCTAGGGGGGTTAGCATTCTGGTCCACAAGTCACTTGAGTTCGCCTTATTAGACCTGCATCTTGACCCGGAGGGCAGATTTGTGGCCATGCATGCAATGTGTGATAGATTGGAGCTGCTGATTGTGGGCATTTATATCCCTCCCCCGGCCATGCTGGCTGTTCTTGGGAAGCTTACCACGCTCCTGGCACGGTACCCGTCAGCTGGGGTGATTATTGCTGGAGACTTTAATATGACCCCCAATCCAGCCCTGGATAGGCACAATGCAGGGCCCACGGGGGATTCACTCCTGTCTCACTGGGCGGGGAACTATGGGCTCACAGACATCTGGCGGGTGAGGCATCCGGATAAGAAACAGTATACCTGTCACTCTGCCCCTGCATGCCTCATTCTCCAGGATAGACCTAATGTACACCACTGACTCCCTGCTCTCCCGTGTCCTAGAGGTAGAAATCCTGCCGTGGAGCATATCAGATTATGCACCCCTTCTACTTACTCTGCAGACTGACTCGCAGCCTAGCTCTGCGTTATGGAGGCTGTCAGGGTTTTGGGTCACAGATGAACGAGTGGTCCCTCTGATTGAGGGGGAGCTGGAGGTTTATTGGTCACATAATGAGGGTACGGCCCCCTCCCCGGTTCTCTGGGATGCCTTCAAGGCCTACACTAGGGGACAATATAAGACTGCGATCGGGAGGGTTAGGAAAGATACAACGATTGCGCTGAAGGAGGCAGAGGGGAGGGCACTCTGACTGGAGCAATCCTATGTGACTACCAAAGATGCTTCGACGTATGCTGACCTGCAGTCCCTTCACAGGGAGATCTCCCTGCTGCGGGTCTCAGCCACTAAGAAACAGCTGCTCTCCCAGTCACAAAGGATCTTTGAACATGGGGAAAAAACGGGTAGGTTACTGGCGTGGCTGGCGAGGGAACGCTTTTCCACCTCTCACATTGCCTGTATTCGAGATGACCAGGGGATGTGCTATTCTGACCCCCCAGGTATTAATGCTCAATTTGCACAGTACTATAGACATCTCTACACCTCTAGGGCGGAGTACACTACGGATAGTCTAACTGACTTCCTAAATCAGGTAGATTTCCCACAGCTTTCGGCTGAGGCCCGGGCCACCCTTGACGCTCCAATTACACTTAAAGAGGTACGGGTAGCAATGGCCACACTTTAGTTGGCCAAGACTCCTGGGCCTGACGGGCTTCCAGCCAAATTTCCCAAGACAAATATAGAGCTCCTTGCCCCTAAGTTCCATAGACTACTTCTGGCTATGTTGGAGGAGGGCGGTCTTCCTCCTTCTATGGCCGAGGCGGTCATTGTGGTCATACCAAAGCCCAATAAAGACCCCGCGTCCTGTGCCTCGTATCGTCCCATTTCCCTACTTAATGTGGACGCCAAGATCACCACTAAGATCCTCTCAACTAGGCTTAATGCAATCATTCTATCCCTAATCCACGATGACCAGACTGGCTTCATGCCGGGCAAGGGCACTGACATAAACCTGCGTCGGTTGTATACAAATGTGTCCTGTCTGGAGAGAACTGGCTCCCCCGGAGTTGTGGCCTCTCTCGATGCCGAGAAGGCCTTCGACTTGGTGGAGTGGGAGTTTCTGTGGCAGGTCCTCGCCCGGTTCAACTTTGGCCCTAGGTATATCCATTGGGTTAAACTCATGTACAAGAACCCCTCTGCGAGAGTCCGTACGAATGGCATGCTTCCCCCCCTTCAGGGGCACTAGGCAGGGGTGTCCACTGTCGCCGGGACTATTTGCCCTGGCAGTGGAGCCCCTGGCTATTCTGCTTAGGAATGCCCCGGCTGTTGGTGGGATTCAGGTGGGTCAGTTGACTGAAAAGCTCTCCCTCTATGCAGATGATGCGTTGCTGTACCTACTGGACGCATCTGCCACGCTGACAGCGGCTCTGCAGATCATTGACCGATTTGGCTCCTTCTCAGGTGTTCGGATCAACTGGACCAAGTCAACGCTATTTTCACTATCCACTGCTTTGCCTCCACTGGACCCGCAGAGCCTGTTGGTCCTGGTCTCCAGGTTTAGGTACCTGGGGATTGAGGTCTAGCGGGATCTTTCACAATACTTACCTGACAATGTGTATCCGATCCTCCAGCAATTGATTGCAAAGTTTCAGGCCTGGAAATCCCTCCCCCTTTCGCCTGTAGGTAGAATCAATCTCCTCAAGATGACTTTCCTCCCAAAATTTCTTTATGTCTTCCGCAATACTCCAGTCCCCATCCCCAACTCCTTCTTTCAGAAAATAGATTGGGCAGTAAACACATTTGTGTGGGGTGGGCAGACCCCCCGGGTTGCCCGAACTTCACTACAACTTCCCCTGTTCCTAGGGGGCCTGGCGCTCCCCTGCTTTAAATTATACTACTGGGCGGCAGTGGTTGTGACTGTTCGCTGGTGGTTCTCCCAGCCTAGGTCCAACCCTGCGGTTAACCTGGAAGCGGCAATACTGGGCTCCTACTCAGCGCTGAGCAACCTGGTGTTTCGTGGACCTAGGGCGCAGCCTGAGATGACGATCCCTATGCGTACAACTGTCCGGGTTTGGGAACAGATTACGGCGAAACTCAGTGGCCCAAACTCCATCTCCCCACGCACACCGCTGTGGGGGAATCCCAAGCTGTCCCATCCGGATCCGGCTCTTTGCGCTAGATACGGGATTACAGTCCTACGAGAAATCATGTCTGGGGGTGGGATCCTTCCTTATGACACACTGAGGGACACCTTCCTTTTTCCGCCTAAGATGTTTTTCCGATACTTGCAGCTAAGGCACGCGGTGCAGGCCCAATTTCCTGGGGGGGTTGAGCTGCGCTCTCATAGGGTAGAAACGTTTCTGACTTCCAGGGGGGAAGACCGTATTCTCTCCTCGCTGTATCTCAGATTGTCCTGTGGGGAGTCGGATGGAGGGTCCAAGTTGTACGATAGGTGGAAGGCGGATCTGCCTGCCCTTGCCGCTGACGATTGGGAAGAGGGAATCCAGCAGTTAATCCCCCTGATGGTCTCGGCAAGAGAAAGGTATATCCAACTTAAATTCATCCACAGAGCGTATTACACCCCTGTGCGGCTTTCCAGGATCTACCCTTCCCAAACGGATAGATGTCCCAAGTGCAATACAGGCCAAGGTACTTTTCTACATGTGGTTTGGGAATGCCCTGTCATCCAGCAGTTCTGGTCGGGGGTGGTTGACGTTATTAACTCAGTTAATGTACATATTGACCTGAATCCAATCGTACTGCTTCTGGGAGTCTGTGACAATGTCATACCTAACACGCACAAATAGCTGTTTGTATTTTATGCATCCTTTTATTCTAGGGAGGCTATCCTGCTTAAGTGGAAACAGCCAGATCCTCAAACAGTCTCCCAGTGGAGATCTATTGTGAATGCTACACTGCCCTTATACAAGCTTACGTATATGAATCGTAAGTGTCCTAAGAAATTTGAGAAAATCTGGGGTGCTTGGTCCAAACAGTGAACTAGAGGTCCCAGGTGCTGCCGCTGGGGCGCTGATGCTGCCCCTGGAATTGGGCCTCCCTCTCCCGCCCCCCTCTCCCTCTTTCACAATTTTTTTTCTTGGCAACGATATCCCCCCGCTTTGTCTCCTGTCCCCCCTCCCTTAATCCCTTCCTCTTCTCCCCCTTATCGCCCACCCTGGGGCTTGGGGCCTTGACTGCCATGATGCATCTCCGTTTACTATATATATTCTGTGGGTGCTAGTATAATATGTAGTCAGCCGGGCTTTGCATCCCAAATGTACGAGATTTGGTCTATGTATGAAAATGTGTCTATTCTATAAGCTATAGCTGCAATGGGTGTTTTGTTTTCTTTTCTCTTTTCTTTTATTGTTGTTATCAGTTTTGTTTCTGTGACTGTTATTTGATGTATGTTCTTGTACTTCTCCTTTTGGAGACAAATAAAAACTTTTCTGTTAAAAAAAAAAAATGTCTTCCATGCTACCACATTCTGCTTCTAGAGATTTATGTTGGTGGTATTTAATCACCACTGGCTTTTTTTTTTACTTTTTGTTAAACAATTAAAAAAAAAAGTTTTTCTTCATTTCTGTTATAAAACTTTGCAAATAAAAAATTGTTCTTTATAAATTTAGCCCACAATGCATTTCTCCTACATTTCTTTGGTGAAGATAACCCAAATCTATATATATATTTTTTTTAGTTTGTAGGACTATGGTATATAAATTTGAAAATTTCTTGAGGCCCAAAACTGTCAGGACAGCATGTCTAGTTATTTTTTTCTAAACTAAACCTCAGTATTCAGGTTTATTTGCAGTGTTGGCCATTTGAAAAAAATAAGTTGCTTTGGTGTTGCAGTTTGGGCACTCGGGCTCAAAAAGGTTTGTCATCACTGCCATATACGGTGCAAATGTCTTTGCAGGAAAGACATTCACTTGATTCCCCCATCAACACAGACAAGACAGTAACAAAAATTACTTCTGCTCTCCTAATATAAATTAAGTGCTATATATTAAATTTGAATGATAACAAATGAATGACTTAACCCCACATGGACCCTCCACCAGTCACAGTATGCACTCACCTCCCAGAGCGGCCCCCAATTGGACCAAGTAGCACCTTCCCCTTTGGGGTCTCAATCCAATAGTAAACTTCTGCAAGTGTGATCTCTCATATAGGATGACAACATAAGAGTCGGTTCACACTGGGGCAACACGACTTCCAGCGCGACTTTCAGAGGCGACTCCGACACGACTTGAGCATGAACCACAGGGCGATCTGGGGCGATTTACAACACAACTTGAAGTCATCTCCAGGACAGGAGACATTCCAGTGGCCAATAAAACAACAATCAGCTCTGGGAGAGGGAGGTTTGCTTGAGAAATGTATGTTATCTTATCTGGAAAGTAGCTTCAGTTAAGACAGTGATCAGGCTTGGAAGCGACTTCCATTGAAATCAATGGGTACAGGTCGCCTAGAAGTCAGATTGAAGTCGTACAGGAACCTTTTCTGAAGTCGGAGCGACTTGAGTAGTGTTTATTAACACCGCTCCCATTCACTTACATTGTTTTTCTCTACAGCGCAACTTGGGACGACTTGAGGCAACCAAGTTGGATCCCAAGTCGCCCCAGTGTGAACCGACTCCAAGGGTAAAAAAGGAACTAGCATAGTGTAATACTGTAAAACAAAATGTATTTAAAACAGAAGCAACTATTCCACTCACATTTAGGAATGCACTATCCCTGGGACATACAGGCAATAAACTTGAAAATATACAGATCTGTCCCTGGGGTCACAAAATTGTCTGCAAGTCCTCGGCCCTGCTGCACTCATGGGTGATCGTGTACTTCCTACAAATGATGCAATGTTGTCACAAGCCCTGCCTGCCGCGTTTATTCACTCACATGTGACTTTATGCAAAGGGTGCACTGGTTCACAGATGAGATCACTGGATTATGGGACACTGTCTGATATATTTATGTGTTATAATTTTTGTAACCACTAGAGGTTACTGGCTGAACATATTAATGTTGTTTGATATATGTGTTATATTTTTTATACCCATTAAAGGTCACTGGTTGCACACATCACTTTCATTGTGACATATATAATACATTGTATATGTCATATGCAATACTCCCACTAGGGGTCACTATTTTATTTTGTATTGACATCACATAGTATTTTTTTTGGAAAAGAGGGAGCTTCACATACAGACAAGACAGTGTTGACAGGGGGATCTCTCCTGGCGGGCCGTTGCCGCCGGGTGAGAATAATGATTATTGCTAGCAGCTGTACCAGCCACTGGCGATAATCACATGTAAGATTTGGCAGTCTGGTTGTACTCAAGTTAATTGATCAATCAACTTGGTACAGTCATTTGCTCATACAGTATATGGATCGAAACTCCTGCTGAACCAGTCCAGATTCAAACCTGGCCGGCCTAAGATCTCCCTTCAACTCTCTATATGTATCTCTAAATGTCTCATCCTTCATGTTAGTACAATGTTTATGTCATGTCATGTTTATGTTTATTTCACTCAAATCCCTGTTGGAATAAATTGTTTTTGGAAATATCCTAGGAATTTACTAACAAATAAATAATAAAGAATAACTACCAGGTGTGACAAGAAGTCAGGGAAATCTGTGGGTGTTGTCACAGACGGGAGATACATTTATGCCTTGTTTTGACAATACACCAATTACTACCAGGTGTCGGCTACAGAGGTAGCCGGAAAGGTTTAGGGCGTTGGAAAACTTCAGCTGTTCAGATTGAGGCAGTTAAGGCCTCTATAAGTTATCCAAAGGATGACTACTGATTGCTGCATCCTGAGGCTTTTTGAGTTAAGGAGAGCAATGAGAAACACTTCTGAAGAGGTGAGGTGGTTGTTGATTTGTCTGTGTGATAAAAATCAAAAAAGACTATTGTTTCTCTGCTGTATGACCAGCAGTGTCTGCCCAGAAGTAGGCTGTGCCAGACTCAATAGATAGGTTCCTTTGCGGTGAAGGTAGACGCCCCAAGTGGCCAGGGTTTACTTTATGTTTTGTTTTTGTTTATGCTGTTTGGATGCTTGCACTTGTTTCCAGCAATATAGAAGAATAAACCAAAGCTGCCTCTCTGTATATTTCAGTGTGTAGTGAACACCCCCGCTACCGAGCTAACCCCTTACACAGATTATTATGTTTTTCACTACAATTGGCTGACAAATTATCGTAATCTGGAAGCCCCTTTAACAAAGGGGACCCCCAGATTCCGCCCCCCATGTGAATTGGTAACTGGGTACATTGTACCTCTACCATTTCACAAATAAAGTGTCAAAAAGGGTAAAAAAAAAAAACACAGACAGCTTGGGAAAAGTCATGTAACCACTTAAAGACCCCTTCACGCGAATACACGTTGGCAGAAGGGCACGACTGGGCACAGGCAGGGTTTCCGACGGGTGACCCCACTCCCTCTGGCGGGTCACAAGGTTTCCTGTGATGCGCCAGAGGGGGGCCGGGTCACCTGTGACACCACGGGAAAGCCGCCAGAAGCCCTCATTACATCAGAAAGGGGCAGGGTCACTCGTCCATTTCACGGGTGGCCCCACCCTCTTTTTTAAAAGAAATGCCACACGGCTGACGCATCATTTGTCTGGGAGCCTTCTATGGAGGAGGCTGTATCGTACGTAGCGGCAGATAGTGCGGGTACAGATCGTGGAAGGATGTACATCGCTGGAATTTTTTTTCTTATTATTATTATTAAATGACTTTCCCCAAGCTGTCTGTGTGTTTGTTTGTTTTTACCTTTTTTGAATTTTTTTTTGTGAAACGGTAGAGGTACCCTGTTACCAATTCACATAGGGGGGCGAAATCTGGGGGTAATCTTTGTTAAAGGGGGCTTCCAGATTACGATAAGCCCCCGCCCGCAGACCCCCCCAACCACCGGGCAATGGTTGTGGGAATGAGGACCTTGTCCCCATCAACATGGGGACAAGGTGCTTTGGGGGTTCACAGACCCCCAAAGCATCCTCCCCATGTTGAGTGCATGTGGCCTGGTATGGTTCAGGAGGGGGGGGCACTCTCTAGTCCCCCCCCTCTTTTCCTCTGGCCTACCAGGTTGTGTGCTTGGATAAAGGGTCTGGTATGGATTTTTTGGGGAACCCAATGTCATTTATTATTTTTATTTTTTTTTAATTACGCTGGGTTTCCCTTAATATCCATACCAGACCTGGAGGGCCTGATATGGAATTTGGGGGGACCCCCACACATTTTTTTTATTTTTATTTTGGTTCCCTGCACAAAATGTCATTTTTTTATGGAAAAAAAGTAATTTAAAACTACTTGCACTATTAATTGAATTGTCGAGTTCCGGCAATACCGATAAATTATTGAAAAAAATGGCAGGGGTTCCCCTTAATATTCATACCAGACCGAAAAAGCCTGGTAATGGACTGGGGGGGGCACTGTAATTTTTTTCAATGACTTTTCTCTGTATTGCCGGGACCGACAATTCATAGTTTAAAATGACTTTTTTTCCTTCAGAAATTACATTTTGTGCAGGAACAATTCTAAACACGGGGAAACAGGCATACTTTAGACACCCCCCCAGGTATGAAATTTAAAGGTATATTTCACTTTTATTGTTTCACTTTAAGCATTTTTAAAATCACTGCTCCCAAAAAAAAACTTCAGTTTTTAAAACTTTTTTTGCATTGATACATGTCCCCTAGGGCAGGACCCGGGTCCCCAAACACTTTTTAGGACAATAACTTGCATATTATCCTTTAAAATTTGCACTTTTGATTTCTCACATTTGAGTCCCATAGACTTTAACAGTGTTTGAATGTTCCTGTGAACTTTTGGTCTGTTTGCATGTTCTGGATGCAAACAGAACTGCTGGGTGTTCGGCTCATCCCGAGCGCTGACTAGGCTAGGGGTGCCCAACCTTTTGAAGAGCCACTTAAGTTACTTGGTATCCAGTCGCGGGCTACAATGAGCAGAGCAGGCAGATGACAGGTATGGCTGGCGGCTGCTGCTGTCCCCCAGGTGGGAATTGCTGGCTGCTGCTGTCCATAGTATCACTGGCTGCTGCTGTCTCAGGCAAGAGTGCATTTGGTAGAACTCTGCCTGTGACAGGAGCATCGGCTCTGCTCTTTACTGCTGTCACCTGCTTTTTCTACAGCAAGCTTCATTCTTCACATTTATGCTTAGGGATGGTGGGTATGGGAACCTGTGATCTGGGCTTGGTGACCTGCCATCTCAGAGCAGGAGGTTGCGGTTCACATGAGAGGACACCACAAGCCAGCAGTTGGGCACCCCTGGACTAGGCCATGCAAGGACATTCACCTTTTCTTTCTCGTACATCACGGGACACAGAGCGGCATATTCATTACTATATGGGTTATATGGAGTACCTTCAGGTGTGGACACTGGCAATCTCAAACAAACAGGAAGTCTCTCCCTATATAACCCCCTCCCATAGAGGAAGTACCTCAGTTTTTTCGCCAGTGTCTTAGGTGTTGGTCACGGAATAGCTTTGCTCCACATCCTTGGGATTAAGGGCGGGCTAACCGGATCTGTCCAAGGAGCCTCAGTGCCAAAGTGGACAGTACCCGGGCCCCAAACCGTGGGGTTTTGCCTATAATGCTCCTCTTTGGAGGGCTGGACCCTGGGCCCAGGACTTGGAGTTTGTAAAAACCATAAGTTCCTGTTTGCCAGGGTGCTATATAGGTCCAGGACAGTGGGTACCTTCATAGGACCCCAGGGCCTGAAGGTCTACTACGCTACCCACGGAGATGGGAGAAGATTGGATCAGTTTGCTGGACAAACATCCTGCAGCATGGAGCAGGTAAGGGGGAGCCTGCGGGACTTGGTTCGACAGCAGGCTCTCCGGGGTAACCTAAAAGGGGGGACAGCCTAAGTATGCTCTGCATGGGCAACCTTGCTCACTATGTCTAAGAGAGACAGGATGACACCTTTTTCCCCCATCACTAGGTTCCCCTGTCTAAGAATGTGTTGCTAGCTAACCTGCTGCTTTCTTCCTAGGACTAGTAAGGATCCCTAGGGGCCTTTTTGGAGTCCTACCTGGCCGGGGGTTTTAATCTGCCGCCTGTTTCTGCAGTCCTGGGTCTCCAGCAGCGCGGCTCCTCCATGTTCCTCCTGTTCCGGCATACGCGCGCGCGCGCGTCTTATAGACGTTTTTCGCGCCGTTCAGACAGGAGGGCGGGGGGGGGCGTGCCTGCGGCGTCATACAGGGGCGCGCCTTGTGCTGTTATAGATCAGCAGGCAATTTCAGTGCTCAGTCTGAGGCTGATTTCAGAAGGAGAGGACGCAGAGCGGCAGAACAGTGACTCCCGGTGGCGGAAGAGGGGTAGTACATGCTGGACTTTGTTCCAATGCCTTTTTTGTTAAGCCAAGAAATCCCCCTTTTTGCATACAGGTTGGAGGCTGGCAAACTAAGTTTGGGGTCACTGTATGTTTCTAAAAAAGAAAATATATATAATATATATTTAAAAAAAAAAAAAAAAAAACATACGAGATCCCATCAGTTTTTCGGGCATTAGTGATCTATTGTCCCCTAAACTCTGGTTTTGTACTCCTGGCCACTACAGTCTGTTGTGTGGGCGGAGTCCCTCGATTTTGTATTATGGCTTCCAAAGGTTCGGGGTCAAAGGGTACAAAAAAGACCAAAAAACAAAGGGGTTCCCCTTCTGATTCTGATGATATGCCGATACTTTCCCCGCAACTTATTAACATAAAGGGTGCCTTGGATGAGCCATTAGGGGGATCTGGTGCGGAGGCTGGCCCAGATCAGCCCAGCCCTGTGTTTATCACAGAGGAGATGCTAGCCGTATCCCTAGGGGGGCTAGAAGAGAGAATAGCAGCATTGATCGCTAGAGCTATTCCTGGTAAGAAACGGGTTAGATCCCCATCACCAAGAGGTGTATCCTCAGATGCTGAGATTCTCTCTCCGGAGGAATTGGAATCACAGGAGGATCAACTAGACCTGAACCAAGAGGGTTCAGGGATTGAGGGATCTGCCTCTGAGGAACCATTTTCAGACTCCCAGACAGAAAGACTGTGGGTACAGTCTTTGACGGACATGGTCCGCTCGGCATTTAGTTTACCATTGCCAGAGCCTCAGGTTCCTCCGGTATCCTCTCTGGGCTCTTTGAAAGCTCTGTTAAGCAACGCAGTGTTTCCGGTCCATCCTCTCTTGGAGGAATTGATCTTTCGGGATTGGGTACGGCCGGACAGGATCTTTTCTGCCACCGAAAAGATTTGCGGTCATTTACCCCATGGAGGAAAGATTCTCCAAGAGGTGGAGGCTCCCAATAGTGGATGCAGCCATCTCATGTGTGAATAAATCACTAACTTGCCCGGTGGAAAACATACATATGTTTAAAGATCCGGTTGATAAAAGGTTAGAGACACTTTTAAAAGCATCCTTTGCTACGGCAGGAGCAGTGGTACAGCCAGCTGTGGCTGCAATTGGTGTTTGTCAGGCGTTAAAAGACCAGACAAAAGAAATGTTAAAGGACATGCCTACCCAACAAGCAGAAGAGTTTTCTGACATTCCCAGAGCTCTGTGTTTTGCTGTAGATGCTATAAAAGATTCCATCCAGCAAGCCTCTCGTTTATCACTATTTTTGGTGCACATGAGAAGGCTCTTATGGTTGAAGAACTGGGCGGCGGAGCCCCCATGCAAAAAGCTTCTGGCAGGGTTTCCCTTCCATGGAGGACGACTCTTCGGAGAGGATCTGGATAAATATATTCAGACTATTTCAAATGGCAAGAGTACCCTTTTATCGGTCAAAAAGACATTCCGGGGTCCTACATTTAAAAGGCAGCTCTTCCTGTCTCGGGGCCCTCAAATTCCAGGCAGTATCGACGGCCGCCTGCACGATCCAACGTTAACAGTAGATCGCAGGGACAGGCCCCTGGGGGTAAGAGGCCATGGTATCGCAAGCCGACAAAGACAGCCCCTAAGTCTGCCTTATGAAGGGGCGCCCCCACTCTCGCGGGTGGGGGGAAGGCTTCGTTTCTTCTCAGAAGTTTGGGAAGCCAAGATCCCCGACAAATGGGTCCGGGCATCTGTAACCACAGGCTACAGACTGGAGTTTCTAAGGTATCCTCCGCCTCATTTTCAAGAATCAAGGCTACCAAGGGATCCAGCAAGGAAGGCATCATTGCTGGCAGCTTTGGATCACCTGCTCTACCAGGACGTAATAATAGAGGTGCCAGCCCAAGAGCAAGGGCTAGGTTTCTATTCCAATCTCTTTGTCATACCAAAGCCCAACGGCGATGTCAGGCCAATCTTGGACCTAAAGAGGTTAAACGGTTACCTAAAGGTTCGTTCCTTCCGGATGGAATCCATCCGGTCAGCAGCCGCCGCGCTTCAGAAAGACGATTTTCTGGCCTCCATAGACATAAAGGATGCTTACCTTCATGTACCAATCTTTCAGTCGCATCAAAGATTTTTACGCTTCGCGGGGGGGCAGCGACACTTCCAATTCAGGGCGCTCCCCTTCGGGCTGGCCACGGCCCCCCGGGTATTCACGAAGATCCTAGCCCCAGTTCTGGCCAATTTAAGGATCCAAGGGGTCACAGTCCTAGCATACTTGGACGACCTTTTAATCATAGATCACTCACGACCGGGTCTGCAAAAGGCAGTAAACCTCACGGTTCGGTACCTCGAAGAATTCAGCTGGGTCCTAAACCGGGGAAAGTCGGCGTTCCAGCCTACAAAGCAGTTGGAATACCTCGGCATGAGGTTAGAACACAGAACAGCAAAGAGTGTTCCTGCCCCTGGTAAAGATCGAGGCTATCAAGGGGCTGGTTCAGTTGGTTCTAAACAAGAAAAAAACAACTATTCGCCTGTGTATGCGATTACTAGGCAAGCTAGTGGCCACGTTCAAGGCAGTACCATACGCTCAGATCCACACTCGCGTCCTACAGGCAGCCATTCTAGCAGCCTGGGGCAAGAGGGCACATGCCTTAGAGTCCCCTTTGACGTTATCATCAAGGGTCCGACAAAGCCTGGCCTGGTGGTTGAACCCCCAGAATCTTCTAAAGGGAAAATCCTTCAGCCCTGTTGTCTGGAAGGTAGTTACCACAGACGCCAGCCTGGCAGGCTGGGGGGGCGGTCTTCGAGGGGTCCTCTCGCCAGGGAACTTGGGTGAAAGCAGAGAGGCAGCTCCCCATCAATATCTTGGAGATCAGAGCTGCTCGCCTAGCCCTTCTGGCATGGACCTCCAGATTAAAGGGGTTCCCGGTGAGAATCCAGTCAGACAATGCCACGGCGGTGGCATACATAAACCACCAAGGGGGAACCAGGAGTCGGGCCGCTCAGAGGGAGGTGAGCTTGATTTTTCAGTGGCCAGAGGTTCATGTACCCTGCATTTCGGCGATATTCTTCCCAGGGTGGACAACCTGCAGGCAAACTTCTTAAGTCGCCAGAGTCTGTCGCCAGGGGAGTGGTCTCTGCATCCCCAGGTCTTTCAGACAATCTGCCAGAGGTGGGGAATGCCAGACGTAGATATAATGGCATCCAGGTTCAACAAGAAACTAGACAGGTTCGTGTCTCGAACGAGGGATCCTATGGCCTGCGGAACCGATGCGTTGGTTTGCCCTTGGCATCAATTCAGACTTCTATATGCATTCCCTCCGCTACAGTTACTCCCTCGCCTGTTGCGCAAGATCAGAGTGGAGCACAAGCCAGTCATTTTAGTAGCTCCGGCTTGGCCCCGGAGGACTTGGTACTCACAAGTCCTGAAGATGGCAGTGGGAGACCCTTGGACTCTTCCTCTACAACCAGACCTACTCTCACAAGGCCCGATCCTCCACCCTACATTACGGCGTCTAAATTTGACGGCCTGGAGGCTGAATCCCTGATTCTAAGGGGTAGAGGTCTGTCTAGGCAGGTAATCCCTACCCTGATTAGGGCTAGAAAGCCGGTCTCCAGGGTGATTTATTACAGGGTGTGGAGGAACTACGTAGGCTGGTGTGAATCCAAAAGATGGAATTCCCGCAAATATACTATTGATAGGGTGTTAAGTTTTCTCCAGCTAGGAGTGGATAAAGGCCTGGCACTAAGCACAATCAAGGGACAGATCTCAGCTCTGTCAGTGTGGTTTCAGAGGCCGCTGGCCACCCACTCGCTGGTAAAGACCTTCTTACAGGGGGTCTTGCATATTAATCCTCCTGTCAAGTCACCACTTTGTCCATGAGACTTAAATCTTGTTCTGTCATCCCTACAGAAACAACCTCTTGAGCCGTTGGCTGAGGTACCTTGATTTTACTGACTAGAAAGTCGGTATTTCTGATCACCATAGTTTCGGCCAGGAGAGTATCGGAATTGGCAGCCTTATCTTGTAAGGAACCATATCTCATTTTGCATAAGGATAGGGCGGGGTTCCGTCCTCATCCTTCCTTTCTACCAAAGGTTATATCCAGTTTCCACCTGAACCAGGATGTGGTACTTTCATCCTTCTTCCAAAACCCACCTCTAGAAAAGAGGGGTTGCTGCATACGTTGGATATTGTCAGGGCCGTAAGGGCCTATCTTAAAGCTACAGAGAAGGTTCGGAAAACAGATGTGGTGTTCGTTTTACCGGAAGGGCCCAAGATGGGTCAGGCAGCCGCTTGATCCACCATCGCAAGATGGATTAAACAATTAATTGTTCGGGCCTGCGGTTTGAAGAGGTGCCTCCTCCTTTGTCGGTAAAGGCCCATTCTACCAGGGCCAGGGGCACCTCCTGGGCAGCACATCATCAGATCTCTATGGCTCGAATATGCAAGGCAGCAACGTAGTCATCAGTCCACACGTTTACAAAATGTTATCAAGTGGACGTAAGAAGGAATGCGGATACAGCCTTTGGGCAGTCAGTACTACAGGCCGCGATTCAAGCTCCTCAGGATCTGAGGGGGCTCCCTTGATTTGATTTGAGATTTACATTTCTCGTTTAAGTTGGATTTACTAGTATCTGAGTATACCTCTAAAATTAAATCCTTCTTTGGAAGATGTCTCCCTCCCCTCATTAAAGCATTGCTTTCGGACATCCCATATAGTAATGAATATGCCGCTCTGTGTCCCGTGATGTACGAGAAAGAAAAAGGGATTTTTAAATACAGCTTACCTGTAAAATCCTTTTCTTGGAGTACATCACGGGACACAGAGCTCCCACCCCTCTTTTGGGTGACCATTTTGGGAGGCATACTGCTTGCTACAAAACTGAGGTACTTCCTCTATGGGAGGGGGTTATATAGGGAGGGACTTCCTGTTTGTTTGAGATTGCCAGTGTCCACACCTGAAGGTACTCCATATAACCCATATAGTAATGAATATGCCGCTCTGTGTCCCGTGATGTACTCCAAGAAAAGGATTTTACAGGTAAGCTGTATTTAAAAATCCCTTTTTTCTACTTTAACTACTGTGTGATCATTTTTGTGTGCTTTGGGTCATTGCCATGTTGGAAGTTACACCTTCTTCCCATTGAAGACTTTCTGGCAGAGTGCAGAAGATTTTCCTCAAGACTTTCACAGTATTTTTCCCCATACATTTTTCCTTCCATCCTGACAAGCGCCACAGTGAAACACCCCACAAACAGAATATGACCACCTCTATGCTTTACCGAGGCCAATACATTTGATTTTAGTCTCATCTGACCATAACACCTTTTTTCCATATGGCCTCAGAATCTTCAAGGTGCCTTTTGGCAAAGCTCAGTTGTGACTGGCTGTGACTTTTTTCTTGCAACCCTCCCATACAAGCCACAATTGCAGAAAATTGGTGATATTATTGTCATTTGCACACATTGACTACTCTGTGTCATAAATCGCTGCCACTGTTTTAGGGTTGATGTAGGCTTCTTGGTAGCCTCTCTGACAAATTTCCTTCTGTTTTTTTTTTTTCATCCTGTTTGGAATGACGTCCAGATCCAGGGAGGGTGTATGTTGTTCCAAATACCTTCCACTTCTTAATAATAGGCTTCACTATCCTTCTAGGCATTGATACAGCCTTTGAATCTATACCCTGCCCACAACTTTATTTTGACAGTGCCTTGCCACACATAGTTGTCATAACAGGTTGTTGTTTTTTTTTTTTTTTTTTTTTACACACTGTGATTTTTTAAATATGTGAATTTCACTGTTTTAAGGAACCATTTTTACTGAATGAATATTGACCAATCACACAAATCAACACAGTAGTACTCATGGGATGGCATGAATGAAAACCATCTATTGTGTACAATTGTAATGTAATCTACTGTGATTGATCAGAGCGATCACATGGTACCGGCATCGGTCAGTACCAGTCATCTAGGTAACACATCATTCTGCAGCACGGCCCGAAAAGACATCATATGATGTCCACTCAAAGTGGTTAAAAAAGAAGGTCTAAATGTGCTTTGTAGCTTCCTGTTTAACATTCTCAGGGATAAATACCCCTTATAGACATTTGCATTGTATCCTTCAATTTTTTTCACCTGTGGCCTTTGTATTATTAACATTTTTTTGTGATATTGTGTCATCTAGGTGCAGAGGTCTCTTGATAGGTTTTTCCACTCTGTTGTCACAGTAAATGAAAAGAAGTACTGCTCTGTCCTGTGGTGAGTTGTTATTAATTAATATTGCAACTATTTAGTGTATTTCATTGTGAAAGACCTGACTTAATCAGCTTGTGGTATCCATTTGTTAGTTTGCACTGTTTTTTGTTTTTTTATATATATATATAATTAAACTTTATTAAAAAAAAAAAAAAAAATCTTTACATATAACATTTAACATGCCTTGACACTTAAAAGGCAGCTCAATACTACCATCTTTACTATATGGTGGTTTCCGGTCTTCCCCAAACGAGAGAAAAAAAAAGGAGGGGGAGGGAGAACACAGAAAGACGTTTGTGACTATAAAAAATGTATTACTATATATGTATTCCTAGTGCTATATACTTGTGATATTTATGATTTATTATGTTCCTCTGTGCCTTCTTATATTTATTTGTCTGTGATTCAGGTTTACCTCCCTTATTGAAGGGTAAACACCCCCAAAAAAAGTGGTGGTGTTTAAAATGTTATATGTATATGTGTCTTCTTATTTATAATTATAATCCTCCCTTCTAAATTATATGTGTTTTTGTATCCTCCCCTTCCCCCCCCCCCAAAAAAAAAAGGGGGACGAGGAGAAAGAGAGGAAGAAAAACAAAACACCCACACGTCCCCCCCCCAAAAAAAAAAATAGGTGAGGAGGATCTTTAAACACCTCCCCATTTTCTTCTAGTGTCACATTCTTTGCTTAGACATAATAACAAGACACATTAAAAATAAAAGCTATGGATTGTTCCCCATCTTTCTTTTATAGTTCCAATCTACTTTTTTTTTTGTTTGTTTTTTCAAGCTTTATAAGGCTTTTGGTTTTATCCATCTATTTCCTGGTTATGATTTTCCCAGATTTCCCAGATTTTTATAAATTTCTCCTGTTTATGCCGGATGTCATGTATCCATTTTTCTGCTCCCATTATTATAACTACTTCCCTTTTACATTTTTGAAGGGTGGGGCATGTTGCTTGTTTCCAATACCCTGGTATTGTTCCCTGCTCCCTGCACCACCTCCAACATCGATCATCTCTTGTTGGATATATTTGAGCTAGTCGCACCGGGGTGCGGTACCATCTTACCAAGAACTTATATGCCATTTCCTGAATGGCATATAATTGGATGTGGCATGTGTAATTGTGATTATTATTTTTTAATTGTAATGGGGGGAATCTGCATCCAAGTTCGTTTTTTCATTCTTTAATAAAGTAAGGGGTTGTTTTATTCTGTTCACTACATATTATTTTATACATTTGTGACAGTAAGTGGTCCAGTTTTAATATCTTTCTACATGTTTTTATGGTTAGGGAATTCAAAGTTCTTACTTCAAGTTCTAATCTTCAAAAAAAAAAAATTGTATCCAACTATATCTCCATCCTGCCATTACCATATCTCCTTGTGTTGATACTAAATCTACCTGAGGCATTAGGACCCCCAGTGGTGCATACCTCAGGCACATTGTGTTGCCTCCCGATTCCCATGGGCCTAATGCTCCTTTTTTTCTCTCCTGGAGGGAACCATGGGTAACCCCCCCGCCCAGTGGTGCCAATGGGGATGTTTTTGGGGCATATTTGCCAAGTTGATTTATCCTATCCCATACTGCCAGTGTGTTCCGAGTTAATGGGGATGTCCATTCTGATAATCCCTTGGCCTTTGTTGGTATCCAAGTTCCTCCCCGCCATATTTGTCTCCATTAGTACCCATGCTCTATTACCTTCATCATGGCACCAGTGCAGTATACGCACCAGAGCCATCGCTTCATAATAGGATGCAATATCTGGGAGCCCAACTCCTCCTTCTTCCTTGATTTTACATTAAATTGTATATGCTATCCTAGCATTTCCCTCCTTCCATATGAATGATTTCCGTATTTAAAAAAATATATATATATCGGCGGCGGGAGAGGGCCCCCCCTCCCGCCGCTCTCCCGCGCCCTCTGCTGCTTACCGGAGCCGTCGGTAGCGGCGGAGGTGATCAGTTCCTTTAGCCTGCTGTGTGGGGATGCGAGTGAGGGCAAGATGGCCCCCACCCGTCCCCATAGCATAGCAGGGTCCCTTTTCCATCCAATGGAGTATATTAAGTGTTTGTATTGTGTTGTCTTTTGTTTCACTCCCCACCATAAATCCTGTCTGATCTATATGTACTATTTTTATTACCATCTCCTTTAATCTATTTGCTAATATTTTGGAGAATAATTTTGTATCTGTATTTAGGAGGGAGACGGGTCTATAACTTGAGCAATATTGTTGGTCCTTTCCTGATTTTGGTATAATTGTCACAAATGCCAATAATGTTTCTGAGGGTAGTGGGTCATCTTATTCAAATAATTATAAAGTGTTGTAACCACTATATCCATATATTTTTTGTAATATGCATTAGTTAGGCCATCTGGTCCTGGGCTCCTTCCACTCAGAAGGTCCTCTATTGCTCTTTTAATTTCCTCTCTAGTGATCTGTTCTTCTAATTCCTCCACCACATCCCCAGCCAGGGATGGTAATTTGGTTCCCCTAATATATTCTCCTATTTATTTTTCTTCATCTTGTTTTAATTTTGTCCTTTGTATGTTATATAGTTCATTATAAAAGTGGTGGAATTCTGCAGCTATATTTGTTGTATCCTTTATCTGCTTATTATTTACTCAGATATTATGGACATGGGAAAGTTCTTGTTGGTTTTGTAACTGTCTAGCTAGTAGTTTGCCACACTTATTCTCTTGTTCATATAATTTTTTTGCCAAGAATCTACATTTATCTTGTTTCTTTTCTATCTAGGCAATTAGCAAGTTCTGCTCTTAGGCCGCGTACACACGATCGGTTTCAGCGGACATATCCGATTGTGTGTACGACCTAGCGGACAGGTTTTTCCAGCGGACAAATTTCAAAGCATGCTTTGAAATTTGACTGCTGGAAACCTGTCCGTCGGACAGGTCCGCTGGTTAGTACGCCTAACCAGCGGACATAAATCTCCCGCATGCGTCAAATGGAATGTCTCCCCGTGTGTACGCGGCCTTAAAGTTTCTAATTGCTCCGCCTCTCTTTACGATCTAATTTATTTTTATGTTTTATCTCTACATTTATTTTCTTTAATAATTTTTCTATCTCCTCATTTTTATTTTTTTACTCGGGATCCATGGGCTATTAACTTTACCATGTATAACTACTTTGTGTGCTTCCCATATCACTTGTTCTGATATATTTTCTGTTGTATTTATTTCATAATATTATATCATTTTCTGCAGTATATCCTCTGTAATCTGTACATCCAGTAGTGTTTGGTTTAATCACCAAGTGCTCTCACGGTGCCCCATCAAGACTGGTACCAACGCCAACACCACTGGTGCATGACCATATGTTGTTCTTGGTTCTATTGAAACTTTTTATATATTCTAAATAGTACTGGTCTACAAAGAACAGATCCAACCTAGAGTATACTTTGTGTGTTTTGGAATAGTAATTATAATCCTTTTGTCTCTCATTTAGTGCTCGCCATGTATCTACTAGATGACAGGTTTGACACAATTTCTTTAGGTGTTTAAGTGCCCTATAGGATATTGCTGTTTTCCTCGCTGTTGTGTCTAGTTCTGGCTCCAAGATGATATTAAAATCCACTCCTAAAATTACAAAACCCTCCCGAAATGTATTCAACCTTCTCAAGGTTTTTGTTATGAAATCCACTGTACCTGTATTGGGAGCATACACAGCGGCAAATGTATAACTCTGTCCATGTAATGAACCTTTGACAAATACATATCTCCCCTCTGTATCCACTTGTGTCTCTATTACAGTTAAGGAGCATGTTTTCCTGATAGCTATAGTAACGCCTCTTGCTCTTGCCACTGGTGATAGTGAGTGAAACCATTGATTGAATGGAAACTTTGGTAATCTTGGTATGGAATCTGTCAGAAAGTGCGTCTCTTGCAGGAAGAGTATATCTGCTGCATGGTATCGCACCTCCTGCCATAAACGACCCCTTTTCTGATATGAATTCAAACCCCCTACATTATATGTCATGATTTTTAATGAGTTAGCCATCTCTTTTATTCATAACCAATATTTTGTACCTTTTCATATTTTTGCCTTCCACTCTTTTTATTGTCTTCTCTCTTAAGGAACTTAATTTTATCTTCCAGTATCTGAACTTTCCACAGCTTAACACTCAATTATTATCTTGGGTGTACCATCTATTAGGATGGACAGTCTGTGTGGGCTCCTCTTGTCCACCCCAAACCCTCCTCCCTTTCTGCCTAATGCTGTTTATCCAACCCCTTTTCGGGATCTTCCTAATGATTATTAGAGCAGTTCCTCTGCTCTCCCCCTATTCTTACCCCGGGCCTTCTTAACTTTTAATTTATTATACAGCCTTATTTTTTATTTATTTTCCCTCTCCCTCCCCCTCTCCCCCCACCCTCTTGTACAGACAAACAACCAAGATGGAGGGGGGGGGTTAAGGTGCACAGGGCCGGCATAGCCAGAGTGAGAAGAGACACAAAGGAAAAAAAAAAGATTATTATCCCTTTCCCCTCTCCCCTCCCCTACGCTCCCCCCATCTCATCACAATTTAGCTTCCGCTTCCCCAACATCTCCCATCTATCTCTTTCTTGATTCTTGGGACCAAGATTCACATTGCTGTTTTCTTAAATCTTCACTTGTTAGTCTCCAGTCTGGAAAGTATGTTGCCCGTTTTGTAAAACTAGTAATTTGAAGGGAAACCCCCATCTATATCTCACATCCTCCTGTCGCATTACTTCCAGCAGGGGGCGCACCATCATACGCTGCATCAAAGTGCGACGAGATATATCTGGATACAACAAAATCTGGGACCCTTCAAAATCAATTATTGGTGTATCCCTTGCAGCCTGCATTATAGCTTCCTTCTCAGAAAAGTTATGGATTTTACATATTACATCTCTTGGTCTTTCCCCATTCTTTCCCAAGAAGGAAGATATACAATGGACTCTATCTAATTTTACAGGCTTAGTCAAGGTTGAGACTATAATTTGCGCAAAGAGTTTTTGTACTGTTTCTACCAAGTCCTTATACTTCTCAGGTAGTTCCTT
The DNA here is from genome assembly GCA_029574335.1 of Rana kukunoris. NCBI lineage: Eukaryota > Metazoa > Chordata > Amphibia > Anura > Ranidae > Rana > Rana kukunoris. Next base: position 270,677,956 of record CM056059.1, on the reverse strand, counting down.
TATTTGTATGTTTTGATGTCAATTCCTGTTTTCCAGGTCATCTAATAAGTCCCTATATGTATTTATCTGCTCTTCTTGATGTTTGATAATTTCTTGGGCCTCTCCAACAGCTTGTATTATTTCTTCCTGACTGTTTTCCAATGCTTCCACTCGATTTCCCACTTTCTCTACCTCTTCCTTGAGGTTTTCTATTGCTGAGTTGCACGATCGTTTAACTGTAGCGATTTATTGTTGTATGTCTGTATTTGTTGGTAAGGATAAGTTCGAGAAAAACCTTGATATCTCCGATTGTTACAGGCTCTGTCTCTGTCTTATCAATACAGTGAATTTTTCTTCCCTCTAGTCCTGCTTGTTCCCCCTCATTTAGGGGCATGGGTGGGCTCTTTGGGCGATTTGGCCCTTTGATGTATGCTCTGCTTCTGGGATATTATCCCTTGGTCCCGGCTGTGCTATAACATTGTTTCTACTAGATCTGTTGTGTCTATTATATCTGTTATGTTTGTTATACCTGTCCATTGGGCCGATAACAATGTTCCATTTGCTCCTTTTTTTCTTCTCTGGCAATTTTATAAAGGCTTTGCTATCACCATTCCTTCTGTCTCTTGTGGTATTTAGTTATTTTTCCCCCTCTTGCCCTGTGGGGGTGCCCCCAACTAATAAGAGACCTTCCTTACTTCCATCAGGTCTATTCCCCCTCCAACTCTCCTTTATATCTTTAGGGTCCTGTGTGCAGCCCTCCCAATCCGAATCTATTGGTTCACCTCCTTTATTAACATTCCCATCTCTCTCACGCGACAGCCGATTACCATGACCCCTCGCTGGGAGGTTTCTACTTTGTAGGTCCTGTCTCTGGGAGCTGCCCAATTGGATTGGTGAGCCCCGCCCTGTTCTTCCATATTGTCCTCCTGCCGTTCCCCCACTTTTAGCTCTTCTCATTGGGTGCTGTGACGGTGGGGTCATATATGCTTTTATCCCCCCAACCGTGTTCCTGTCTCCCCCAATTGGTAAGTATCCATTTAATGTATTATTATCCTTCCACTTACAGAACATCAGTGTGCAGACCCCCACGTAAGTGAGTCACAAGAAATTTTATATAGATCAGCAGATATCTATGGAATGTAACAGGCTCTGCAATAACTCTGTATTAGTTTCTTATTAGCTCTTGTTACCATTCTGTCACGATTGCAATCCCAGATATAATTATTATATAATTATCATATATCAATTTGCATAACAGTTTAACATTGGATTCTTGTACTTATAACCAGATGCCGACCGCCCGTCGTCATATTACTGCGGGACAGGCCGCTGTGGTGGCTCAACGCGATTGGCACTGCACTGACAAGCCATTCACCTCTGCAGCCAAGGGTTCGGATCCCGGCCTTGGCTACATGTGAATTGAGTTTGGTGGTCTCAGCCCGGCTCCCGGTGGGTGTGCTATGCAAGGTACGCCTGTGCCTAGTACGCCCACCCCCCCCCACAAAAACCATTACCACACGTGCACGCACACAAAATTGGTTTAACACGCACGCACTTTGGCCATGCGGTCTCCTAAAAAAAAAAAGAGAGGCAAAGGACCTACGGGGCTGGCTGGGTGGGCTAGACCTCCTCACTCCCTCATAGGGGGAGTCCCTCTGCCCCGTTGGGGTCCTGTTGGGCTCCCAATTGGAGCAGGTAGGGCGGGGTGAGTGGGAAGCCCCCCTCACACCCGCCATTGCCACCCATGGAGAAGGATGGCAGATTGCCTCTGGGGGAGGGTCTGCCCACTCCCAACTCCTGCAGTCTGGTTCCTCTCTCTCGAGGTCACGCACAAAAATACACGAAAAAAAACAGTGGTATGTAAACCATATTACTGTGGGACGAGAGCCCGTAGCTATACGTCCGCTACTTTGCGGGCACTAGGGGGCGCGGCGGCGGCGGCACACCCGCGTCCCCGCTCGCCCCCGAGTCCTGCACGCGTGCCGGGTGGGTACGATCGCCGCCGGGCACACGCGATCGCTCGTTACAGAGCGGGGACCGGGAGCTATGTGTGTAAACACATAGCTCCCGGTCCTGTCAGCGGGGGAAACGCTGATCTTCTGTTCATACAATGTATGAACAGAAGATTCCCCTAGTGAGTCCACCCCCCATACAGTTAGAACACACCCAGGAACACACCCAGGAACACACTTAACCCCTTCCCTGCCCCCTAGTGTTAACCCCTTCACTGCCAATGGCATTTTTATAGTAATCCAATTCATTTTTATAGCGCTGATCGCTATAAAAATGCCAATGGTCCCAAAAATGTGTCAAAAGTGTCCAAAGTGCCCGCCATAATGTCGCAGTACTGAAAAAAAACGCTGATCGCCGCCATTACTAGTAAAAAAAATATATATAAATAAAAATGCCATAAAACTACCCCCTATTTTGTAAACACTATAACTTTTGCGCAAACCAATCAATAAACGCTAATTGTAGAATGTAGAAGAAGACTTATCGGCTTAAACTGAGGAAAAAAATGTTTTTTTATATATTTTTTGGGGATATTTATTACAGCAAAATGTAAAAAATATTGTTTTTTTTTCAAAATTGTCACTCTATTTTTGTTTATAGCGCAAAAAATTAAAACCACAGAGGTGATCAAATACCACCAAAAGAAAGCTCTATTTGTAGGAAAAAGAGGACGCCAATTTTGTTTGGGAGCCACGTCGCATGACCGTGCAATTGTCAGTTAAAGCGACGCAGTGCCTAATCACTAAACGTGCTCTGGTCATTGGGCAGCAATATGGTCTGGGGGTTAAGTGGATAATCATCTTATAATCATTAGACATTTCTATTTTCAATCAATTAGTCCATTTTCTCAGTATAAGATGGTCAGATATATCTTTGCAACAAATTTGATGTTTTACAGAAACTGCTTGTCAAAGCTGAGCTGCACCTCACGAAAGGAGGGGGGGGGGGGAGACAGAGGGCCCACATTTTTTTCTCATAAAGATAGAGGTATAGAGAGGTCAAGATATATAGTTTTCTCTGCAGCTTACCTCTCTTCACAGACTGATATTGTTTATAGCCTGCATCCACACTTTTCCTGCTTCAGTGAGGAAGGAAGGGGGAACCAACATGAATCTTCTCTTTGTTGCCGAGATATTAGAAGAAATATTGATGAAAAGAACAAGGGAGATGCTGAGAGAGGTAAAAAGAGTGAGCCAGCCACAACCCTTAGTTCACCTCTGCTTCTGTTTACACTTAGGCTGTCATTCTCCTTACATGCTGATAGTGTAACAGTCTCACAGCTTAGCTTTCATGAGGAGGAGGGTTAGAGGGGGATGAAGGAGAGAGACATTGGTCGGCAGATGCAGCGTAGCTTCCAAGAGGAGGAGGGGGAGAGGGGGTTGAAGGAGAGAGCCGTTCCCTGGCAGATGCCTCAATAATATCAACACTCCACCACGCAGAGAGGCATGTAGCTGGTTGGCTGACTTCACTGGCTCGCATCAGCCGATCCTCCAGCTTCCAGCATGCTGCTGTTTGTTGTTCCTTGCCCGGGGATTCCAGAGGGAGGGGCCCTCACTCACTCACACGTCTGCACGCGCAGTGGAGCCTCATCCCCTGTAACCAAGAGGCTGGTCTATATACTGGTTTAGTATATAGACAACTACGTCCTTGACTGTTTAAAATAAAGAACTATGCCGCATACACACGATCGGACATTCCGACAACAAAACCATGGATTTTGTTGGCTCAAACTTGTGTTGCATACACACGGTGACACAAATGTTATTGGAAATTCCGAACGTCAAGAACGCGGTCACGTACAACACTAGGCCAAGCCGAGAAATATTAAGTTCAATGATTCTGAGCATGCGTCATATTGATTCCAAGCATGCATAGTATTTGTGTGTGTCAGAATTGCATACAGGCGATCAGAATTTCCAACACAAACTTTTGTTGTCGGAAAACTGGAGAACCAGCTCTCAAACATGTGTTGTCGGAAATTCTGACGGCAAATGTCTGATTGAGCATACACATGGTCGGATTTTCCATCAACAAGCTCACATCGAACATTTGTTGTTGGAAATTCCAACTGTGTGTACGCAGCATTAGTGTTCATTTAGTTTGCAGGATTATTTATAAAAGATACTTATTTCTCAACTTTTACTTTGCTTTGCTTTGCCTGTGAATGTTGAATGTTGATAACACATTATGTCCCAGATCTCTTAAATGTGCAGAAAATTATCAAAAACCCCCATAATTCTTTACATTTCTCTTGGAACTGCTGTGTACATTATAGAGCCAAGCCACAAATTATGTTTTCAGCGTTAGGTCATATAGTTTAACCAATTGACCACCGGGCACGTAACCCTCCTTAATGACCAGACCAATTTTCAGCTGTCGGTGCTCTCACATTTTGAATGACAATAGCTCAGTCATACATCACTGTAACCAAATTACATTTTTGTCCTTTTTTTTCCCACAAATAGACCTTTCTTTTGGTGGTATTTGATCACCTCTGTGTTTTTAATTTTTTTCGCTATAAGTGAAAAAAGAACAAAAATTTGGTAAAACAATGAATTTTTCTTCATTTCTATTATAACATTTTGCAAAAAAAGTAATTTTTCTTCATAAATTTGGCCTAAAATGTATACTGCTACATATCTTTGGTAAAAAAAAAAAATTGGATATTATTTAGTCTGGGTGAAATTTATAGGGTCTACGAGCTATGGTACCAATTACTGAAAATTGATCAATTTGAACACATCTGATGTACTGACAGCCTCTCTCATTTCTTGAGACCCTAACATGCCAGAAAAGTACAAATACCCCCCAAATGACCCCTTTTTGGAAAGAAGAGGTATTTAAAAAGAGGCATTGTGAGTTTTTTGAATTTGTCATTTTTTCCCACAATTCTTTGCAACATCAAGATTTTTTTTTCACAAAATGTTCATATTAGCAGGTTATTTCTCACACACAGCATATGCATATCACAAATTACACCCCAAAACACATTCTGCTATTCCTCCCGATTATGGCGATACCACATGTGTGAGACTTTTATACAGCGTGGCCACATACAGAGGCCCAACATGCAGGGAGCACCATCAGGCGTTCTAAAACACCCAGACCAATTCTGACATTCCTCTCCTACATGTAAAAATCATCATTTTGATTTGCTAGAAAATTACATAGAACCCCAAAACATTATATATGCTTTTTTGGCAAAGACCCTAGCGAAAGCAATTTTTTAAACACGTTTTTTTGGAAATAAAACAGTTTTGTGCTTTTAAAAGAAAAAAAAACATTAAAGTTAGCCCAATGTTTTTGCATAATGTGAAAGATGAAGTTATGCAGAGTAAATAGATACCCAACATGTCACCGTTCAAAATTGCACACGCTTGTGGAATGGTACCAAACTTTGCTACTTAAAAATCTCCATAGGTGAGGCTTTAAATATTTTTACTGGTTACATCATTTTAGTTGGAGAAGAGGTTTAGGGCCAAAATATTGCTCTCGTTCTAACGTTCGCAGCAATACCTCACATGTGTGGTTTGAACACCGTTCAATCCCTTGTAATAGGAATATAGCATGACAGGTCCTCTTTACAGTGACATATGGGGTCAAAAAGACCCCACATCTGAAAAAAAAAAACAACTATCCTGGTGAGTCGAAATAAGCACTGGAGGGAGAAGGGAAGGGGGACGTCCCCTTCCGCCTCCTGTAAGAACAATCAAGAGGCGGAACAGCTGACATGATTGTTCTTATGGTGTAGAGAATCGCCGGCTGAAAAAGATGATATCTGACAAAGTCAAGGACGTCAAATGACGGCCGGCGGGCAGGAAGTAGTTAAAACGCATATTTTCCGGGTATTGCAGAGTATTGGTGTGGGGGTATTGCAGAGTATTGGTGTGGGGGTATTGCAGAGTATTGGTGAGGGGGTATTGCGGAGTATTGGTGCGGGGGTATTGCAGAGTATTGGTGCGGGGGTATTGCAGAGTATTGGTGCGGGGGTATTGCAGAGTATTGGTGCGGGGGTATTGCAGAGTATTGTTGCGGGGGTATTGCAGAGTATTGGTGCGGGGGTATTGCAGAGTATTGGTGCGGGGGTATTGCAGAGTATTGGTGCGGGGGTATTGCAGAGTATTGGTGCGGGGGTATTGCAGAGTATTGGTGCGGGGGTATTGCAGAGTATTGGTGCGGGGGTATTGCAGAGTATTGGTGCGGGGGTATTGCAGAGTATTGGTGCGGGGGTATTGCAGAGTATTGGTGTGGGGGTTATGCAGAGTATTGGTGCGGGGGTTATGCAGAGTATTGGTGCGGGTGTACTGCAGAGTATGGTGCAAGGGGTATTGCAGAGTATTGTGTGGGGGTATTGCAAAGCATTGGCACAGGGGGTATTGCAAAGCATTGGCACAGGGGGTATTGCAGAGCATTGGCACAGGGGGTATTGCAGAGTACTGGCGCAGGGGGTATTGCAGAGTACTGGCGCAGGGGGTATTGCAGAGTACTGGCGCAGGGGGTATTGCAGAGTACTGGCGCAGGGGGTATTGCAGAGTACTGGCGCAGGGGGTATTGCAGAGTACTGGCGCAGGGGGTATTGCAGAGTACTGGCGCAGGGGGTATTGCAGAGTACTGGCGCAGGGGGTATTGCAGAGTACTGGCGCAGGGGGTATTGCAGAGTATTTGCGCTGGTGGTATTGCAGAGTATTTGCGCAGGTGGTATTGCAGAGTATTTGCGCAGGTGGTATTACAGAGTGTTTGTGCAGGTGGTATTGCAGAGTATGTGCACAGGTGGTATTGCAGAGTATGTGCGCAGGTGGTATTGCAGAGTATTTGCGCAGGGGGTATTAAAGAGTATTTGCGCAGGGGGTATTGCAGAGTATTTGCGCAGGGGGTATTGCAGAGTATTTGCGCAGGGGGTATTGCAGAGTATTTGCGCAGGGGGTATTGCAGAGTATTTGCGCAGGGAATATTGCAGAGTATTTGCGCAGGGGGTATTGCAGAGTATTTTTGCAGAGTATTTGCGCAGGAGGTATTGCAGAGTATTTGCGCAGGGGGTATTGCAGAGTATTTGCGCAAAGGGTATTGCAGAGTGTATTGCAGAGGGTATTGGGGTGGGGGTTGCAGGGATGGCTGAGCAGGGATGGATGGATCTGTGACTGCAATAGTCACAGATCCAGCCACAGCGCTGCTGACACCCGCGTTCCCCCCTCTCACACTGTACCGATCGGTACAGAGAGAGGAGGGAGAAACCAGCATCATCAAATGACGCCGGTTTGTTTACATGTGATCGCTCCGTCATTGGACGGAGCGATCACGTGGTAAATGGCCGCTATCAGCGGCAATTTACCGCGATCCGTGATCCGTGATCCAGAGGACCCGGCGGTCACGGACACTCTCGTGTGCGCGCCCCAGGGGGCGCGTGAGCGTAATTCTGGGAGGACATCCCTGGACGTCCCCCCAGAGTTAAGGAACCGCCTTGTAGCTGTATTTCGGCTATAAGGCAGTGATTAAGCGATTAAATGATAGAAACTATGAGATGTGGAAGGTTCTCTTAACTCAGGTTCTCTTAACTGAGGTCTGAAAGATTTACCTCCCTTCATGACCAAGCCATTTTTTTGCAAAATGGCACTGTGTTATTTTAAATGACAATTGTGCAGTCATGAGACACTTTACCCAAATAAAATGTATGTCCCTTTTTGCCCACAAATAGACATTTGTTTTGGTAGTATTTGATCACCTCTGATTTTTTTTATTTTTGTGCTATGAAAAAAAAAAAAACGATATGGGCCAGATTTAGGTACATCTGCGCATTATTGGACCGGCGTAGCGCACCGCCTTTACGTTAGACTTGCGCAATGTAGCCGCGTAATCACCCTATTCTCGTAGCTTTTGCGCAGAAAATTGCGCATGCGTAACGTTATTTCAGAGGCGTAAGGCGGAGTAATACAAATTGGGAAGGACGTGGGCGTGTTACATTGAAATGAGCCGTGACCCCATGCAAATGAAGGGCCGGCCGACCGGCCGGCTCGCGCATGCGCGCTTGAAGGAGACCATGGTCAGCTCCGCTGTGCGCATGCTCAAAACTCGGGAGCGGCGCAATCAGTGAAATTGGAAATGGACTAAGGACTACACAGACAGCATAAATAGACAGACACAAACGCACTTGCATTGCAAAAGTACATCCCTTTGTCCCTTCCCATTTAACCAAGTGCTTTTGTCCCGTTGTTCGTTGCGTTGTGTTTTGTATTTGTCAGATTAGTGTACTGTGTGATCAAGTGTTTGTTAGTAGATCTTTGAAAGTGTTTGTTTGATATATTTCTGCTCGTTTGTTTTCTTGCTTAATTTTTGCTGTTTGTTTTTGTGACTGTTTTTTGCTGAGTGCTTGTGTGATTTTTTGGGTGATAGTTTTCTCTTTGTGTGTGTTCTTGCTTGATTGGTTGTGCTTGTTTTTGTGACTGATTTTTGTTGACTGGGAGTGTTTTTTTTGCAGTATGACAGAGTGAAAGCGAAAACTAAATTTTACTTTGGGGGGAAAAAAAAATTCTTGCCCGGGCCATTAGCGATTATGGGCGTTTCCTCCACGGCCCGGACAGTGCCAACACCACCCCGGCCAGGAGGAGGGAGATTTTGGACCTCATCACTGAGCAGGTCAATTCAGCGGGGGAGGGGGAGACACGGACCCGGTCTGGGATTGACAAAAAGATTAATGACCTCCGGCGTCTGGTCAAACAGAAGCTGGCCAAAATGCTTGCCCATGCCAGGGGCACAGGAGGGGGCCCACCATGCCGTATTAGGCTGACAGCGGAGGAGACTGCGGTGGCCCTGACCTTTCATCGGCATGAAGTTGAAAGCCTGCCCGGCTTTGACTGAAGTCCGGAGCCCGTGGTGCCAGGTAAGTTTTTTTTTTAATATCAGGTGTGTAGCATGTGTGGGGGAGGGGGGGAAAGGGAATATGTGGCAAGTGTGTGGATCCTCCAACCTGTGAATGTTTTGTATCATCCACAGATGTGCAGGAGGGTGCAGGGCCATCTGGCCTGACTGCACCATCCCCAGGACAGCAGCCTAATGAGGCCCCGCCGACAAGGCCGGAGTCTGCCTAGGAGGTTGAAGAGGAGGTTGAGGAGGAGGAGTTTCATGAGGAGGAGGAGTCCATGTCAGGCACTGGACTTTTGGTTTTTGAGGACTCTTCCCCTCTGGCTGGCAGCAGGCAGCCCTCCCTAAGGGTGAGCCCCCCCCCTCCTCCCCCAACATGGCTCCTCTCCCAAGGGCCTCCCCTTCTCCCAGGCCACAAGCATCAGCTGGAGGCAGGAAGTCGTCCCAGAAGACCAGGGGGTGGCCGATCTCCTGCCCGCCACTCTGAGAAGGGACCAGTTCCTCCAGACCCACCATCTGGGACAGGTCAGCCAGACATTGGTGCGGATGGAGGAGAGCCTTTCCTCCATCAAGGATACGCTGGGGAACCTGGACTCCCACTCCCGGGCTTTCACAACCTGCCTTAACGAGCTGCAGACTACATCAGCAGGCATTGGGCAGGATGTGAGGGCCCTCACCCAGGCTATCCAGGCCAACACGGCAACACTAGGTGGTGCCCTGGACAGAATAGCCGTGGCCTTGGAGGGCAGGCCACCAGGTGGCCAGAGATCAGGGGCTGCTCCTCCTTCCCAGGTTTTCCCCCTCCCCAATGAGTCTCCCCTGAGGAGCCGGGGCCGTGGCCGGGGGCGCCCCAGGCGTGGCTCACGTCAAGGGCACTAATTTTTTTTCCCCCTTTTTTTTTTGCTGGAAATTTTTTGATTTTGCTTGTCATTTTTTTTTTTTTTTTGGGGGTTGTGAATGCTGTTTGAATGTGGGGGTGACATTCCTGCCGGAAAAGGGGTGTCACCCTCAATTTTGGTGGAGAAGGGTTCCCCATGACCAGGGAGAAGTGATCCCCAGGTCCGTGTGAATGGTGTATGAATGTTCAGTGACATAATTGGAGCCTTGGCGTGGCGTTGCTGCTCACAAGTCCTGCATGGTGGACTGGTGCCAATCCAATTTGATGAGGATGTGGGGTGTGTGTGCTAGGGACCACAGTGGTGTGCATGCATGCATTCTCATTGTGCCATGATTAATGTGTGTGTTTAACGTGCAAAGATGCCCGATGTGAGCTGTCTCCTGGCTGCTCTTCCCTCAGAAGACAGGGGACCCTCGGTTAGGGGGAGATTGTCTGGTTCAGGGGTCAGGTCATCACGTAGGTCAATCTGCAGGCCCTTTCTCACTGCGAAGTTGTGCAGCATGCAACATGCACCAATGATATGGCACACAAAGTTTGGGGAATACAAGAGGGTACCCCCAGACTTATCCAGGCATCGGAAACGTGACTTCAGGAGGCCAAAGGTGCGCTCCACCACTGCTTGTGTTTGGGCATGTGCTTGATTGTATCTTTCCTCTCCTGGGGTTTGGGGGTTCTGGATAGGAGTCATGAGATGGGGTCCCAGTGGATATGCAGAGTCACCTGTAAGGGAAAAGACAGGAGGATGTTAGTCATGCATGTGCCTCTTGTGATGTGTGCATCATGGGGGGGGGACCGTCATGCCTGCCACCCATGTCACTCACCAACCAGCCAGGTGGCCCCATACACGTTCTGATCGAATTCCATTCGGATGTGGCTTTGATTGTAGATGTAGCTGTCATGGCTGGACCCTGGGTGTTTGGCGCGGACGTGCCATATGAGGCCTTGGGCATCGACTATCACCTGTACGTTGATGGAATGCCAATGCTTCCAATTGCGGTACATGTGCTCTGTCTCATGGGGGGGCTGGAGTGCCACATGTGTGCAATCAATGGCCCCGATGGTGCATGGGAATCTGTTAATTCTGTAGAAATCTGTCATTGCCTTCAGCCGCAGGTCCTCAGTGGTGGGTTTGATGATTTGATTGGCCATGCGTCTGAGGATTGCTGGGACAACCTGGTGCACACATCTGCTCATGGAGGATTGTGACATCCCAGCCACCACTCCACTTGTACGCTGAAAAGAGCCACTGGCAAGGACATGGAGTGTTGCCATGACCTTGACCAGTGGCTGCACTGCATGTGAGCGTTGTCTTGGGCTGGTAATGTCCTCCTGCAGGGTTGTGGTTAATTCCAGGATGGCATGAGGGGTGAATCTGAAGATGCGATGCACCTCAGAATCACTCATGCCAAACAGGTCTATGCGTGTGCGGTATATCCTCTCCCGTGCCATCCTCCGTGCCCTCCTTCTTTGCTCATCTAAAGTCAGTAGTATAGCTATGCGCGACGATGCCCCTGGCATGTTGGCATACAGATTGTTGTGCAACACGTGTGACTGCTGAGCTCCTCACTAACAGTGTTGCTTTATCTAACATGTAGACTTTTTTTTTCTCTTTTTAGACCAGCTTTTATATGGTCTAATTTTAGACAGGACATTTTGCTGTTGCGCACACTGCGTAGCCTGCGCTGCCCCAACGTTCTTTTGTGGATCCCCGTAAGTCCCTCATTAGCATATTTGACTAGCAAATCAATGGTCTGTCTAGCGCAGTTTTGCGCAGACGGATGCGCCTGTCTAACGAAATTACGCTGGACAAAAAAAAGTAGATTTTGAGCGTATCTCGTTTTGGGGATGCCGTGCATCGAAACGCACGCGCACATTTAGACTTACGCACACGCATCTCCCGTTGCGCAGGCGTAATCGCTCTGTGAATCTGGGCCTATGTGTTTACTTTCTGCTATAAAACATATCTAATGAAAAAATTGGGAAAAAAAAAACAGATTTCTTCGTAAATTTAGGCCAATATGTATTCTGCTACATATTTTTGGTAAAAAAAATCCCAACCTGCATTTATTAATTGGTTTGTGCAAAAGTTATAGCATCTACAAACTATGGGATATTTTTATTCAGTCTTTGTTATTTATTTTTATTAGTTATGGCTGCGATCAGCAACATATACCACGATATTGCGGTGGACATTAATGGCAATTTATGACAATTGGGTTAACCCTGAAAATATTTTTACCCCTCTGAGAATAATTGCTGAACTCTATCCAGTAAAAAGAGTTCACTAAAAGTGGCCTGTTTGTCTCGGTCTTTAACATCTTACTGTGCCTATCAAGAATGTTCTTTCACTAAAAGATCCTGTTGATAGAAAATGTTTGTTGCTTTTAAAGGTTGTCTTTCCTCGTGAAGGCCAAGTTGCTTATTCTGCAGCTAATTGGACTAGGGCAGGGGTGCCCAACCTTTTGAAGAGTGAGGGCCACTTTAGTGACTTGGCAACCGTCCACGGGCAACAATAAGCAGAGCGGGTGGATTATAGGTCATTGTCCACTCTGCATATGTATAGCAGACACAGCCTGCTCTACTCTATGGCCTTCCAGTCCTATCCACCCAGACAGAAGGGAACAGAACCCCTTCTGTTTTTATAAGCGGATCTAATGAAAAACAGACAGCAGACCTGATTCGGACCGATCGTGTGAAAGGGGCCTAATGCTGCTTTCACATCGATGCACTGTGGTTTACTTGCAACTTAACTGACCTCAATCTTCACTTCTTCATCAAGATTCATGCAGGTATCGCTGGCTGCTGCTGTCTTCCAGGCGGGTATGGCTGGCGGCTGCAGCTGTCCCCCAGGCGGGTATGGCTGGCGGCTGCTGCTGCTGTAGCATGTCCACAGTCTCTGACCATCTCCTGTAGCATGTCCACAGTCTCTGACCATCTCCTGCAGCATGTCTGCAGTCCCTGATCATCTCCTGTACTAGTTGTGCAGTCTCTGATCATCTCCTGTATCATGTGTGCAGTCTCTGACCATGTATTGTATCATGTCTGCAGTCTCTGATCATCTCCTCCGTATTTTGGGGGAGAGCCTGGAGCTCCTTTAAGTTGTTGTTTGTTGTGTTAAGACTTTCTCTACATACAGAGAGTGTTTTTTTTTTTTTAAAGAACAGATAGAATAAAAAAAATGAGTTCTCCTGACTGCTTGAATTTGTTTGATGAAAACCATGCGCACTTGCGCTGTAATTGTGATGCATCGTGAGGCATCGCAGAATCAAATCAAATCGTTGATGTGATAATTGTAATCAAATCGAATTGTGAGGCCAGTGAAGATGCGCACCTCTAATACTGTATACAGTGAAAAATATAACAGCAAAACAAAAAGAGACATGACAAGAAATCCTGGTCAGCTTGACCGCTTACTACACACTTAGATTCCCTATCTAACAACTAGGTCCAGCCTTGTGCTGCCCTAGCCCCTATCTCCCTGTTTTAGAAGATTGCTACACAGGCTTTGTCTCACCGCACAGGACAGATAGCACACTCCCCAGTCTATACACACATAACTGATTCCAGGTTGGAGCACCTCCCTTAGCATATAAAAATAAAGTGATGAGTGCAAATTGAACACTAAAAGTGAACAGTGAAAGAACTCCTATTGAAATCTACCAAATAAACAATAGTGAAAATAGTGATAAGGACACAATGAAAAGTGTAAATATGTGGGTAACCAACCACTGCAGAGTGAACCAAAATGATTCTGTTATAATAAAAAAAAAACTGTAACTGACCCAAAATAAAGTCCAAAACATATATCCGTGCATCAACTGGTTCAGAAACTCCTGTCCATGAACAACAATGTATCAATCCGGATGAATCTTCAAAGGAATTAGGCTCACAGAGCGCTTACCTCCCAAAAGAAGAAAATACGCCTCAACAAAGTCCTTGATGTCACTGGAAAAGGCCGTCCTCAGTATGTGGAAGAAATCCAAATCTAGCCATGATGGAATCAGCTCACCACGACAACCATGAGTATTAACATAGATGGAGTAAAAAAATGAAGTCTCTCATCGTGAAATAAGTAAATACTCAGTCTATTTATTGAGGCTAAAAATATGCTTACAAGAAAAACAAATAAAAACGCCAAACAACAGCACTTCTGGTAGGATGGTAGTATTTACTTAGAGAAGAAAAAAGGGGGGAGAGGGGAATGTTTTGTTGCAGATTGGGTTTATCCCTTGCCGACCATGTGGTCTCCTTTTATTCTTTTTTCAAACCCAATTGAAGTCCCATTGCAGAGGCGATTCTTACCACTGGTATGACTGCAGACACACTTGCCTTGTTATTATTTTTTCCTTGTTCTTTCTCTTTTTTATTTATTTTCCTTGTTCTCACTTCTCATCCCCCCTTTCCCCTCTCCCCCTTATTTTCTCTCTCTCAAGTATAATATCTTATATATATATATATATATATATATATATATATATATATATATATATATATATATATATTTGTATTACCTAATACAATTTTTTGTGTTTTTTCTACCCATTAGTTGGTTGATAATTTTGGAACATTTCCATAAACAAATCCTTCAGATATTCTACTATATCTCTGTGAGAAACTCTCTGGTTGGCTGTATCCACCGTGGTGCCTTATATGACGTAATTATGTGATGCATCTATTTTACTTTATTTTATTTTTCCTTTTCTTTTAAAAAAAACCCATTAAAGATGTTGTAATATTATACTAATGTAATGTATATCATTTCAGACAATGACATAATATCTATACGCGTAGGCGACTTCAAAGGATTTTTTCCATATCTCCCTATTATTTATATGTTTTTTTCATGTATTTTCTATCATTATTGATGTATTTTTCTATGTTTGTAATAAAACCTTAATTTTTTATTTACTCAAAGTCCGACCATCGATTACTTTTAGCAATTGTTTCCTTTTCCCTACTATATACGGGTGTGGCTAATGTGAGTCCTTTCCCATTGTGTCATTGTTGTCCTGCCCTTCCCTTTTTTTTTTCACTTTCCTTGTCCCCCCCCCCCCCAATTCTTTTTTTCTTATTCTGCTTTTGATCCACATTTAATACAATTTGATCAATAGTTAATGGAAGTTGAGATAGTGAGAGTAAAAACTAAATTTATTATTTTGACCTAGTAACAGAGGGTGAAAGTTTTTTTTGTTATTTTTTTCTTTTTACTTTGCTTCGCGAGATTATCTTAATAATCTGCAGAAGATGGAAAACATTATGAGACAGGAGTATAAGAATAAATTAAATATTAGGATATGATGGAATGTATCGGTGTAAGGTTACGCCAGATATGTTTAGGAAAATGGATCTCAACTGCGGAGACTTCTCAGTTTCGGACCCAGGTTGCACTCTCTTTTGTGCAGAGAGTTTTGGACCCTAGCATCACAGTCCCAATCAAAGGGCTGGCGCATATTTCGTCATAGGCGCCAGTACAACAGAAGGAAGATAATATTTGAAGACTTCAATGAGTACCAGGACTAGAATGTTCCACAAGATACTGTAGTTCAATCACGCTGAGGTAGTACCAGGGGAGCGAGGTTCCATAGTTGTATATTCAAGTGAGGAGAAGTGGACCCTGACCCCAGGGGAAATAAATACCGAAGTAGGATCAAATAGTGATGGACTGAACTTCAGTGCAGCAGTATTTGGAAGTAACATATACAGTGGCATCCGGTATTACTTGGAGACTTCACCTGGTAAGATTAGGAATGGACTAGTAGCATTGATCCATACTAGAGTAATAGACTGAAGTGGCTATGGCTGCACTGGGTTCAAGGTATGGTCACATAACATACTGAGTAAAGCTGCGGAGAGTACAAACTCTTATACATAAGCATTACAGGGTACTTGCGGTACTGGAGATAGTTTGGCTGGCAAGTGGACAGGCGCAATGGATCCGGCTGCTGTGGCAGGTGGTGCATGCTTTGGAATCCCTTGGTCCTGATCTGTGGCAGCTCGGGCTGGAGATGAGGCACAGGGTGGAAAACCTGGCAGTGATGGGGACCCCAGCTGACAGTGGCGTTCTGACTCAATAGAACACCACCACACTGTCAGCTGGGGAAGTTTAAATAGGCCGCGCTGATGCGGCGGCACACTTCCACGTTCCGTCGTGGAACGCACGGCGCACCGGAAGTGACGCGGTCAAAGCACAGAACGGAGCGCAGCTGTGAAGGAGAGAGGCAGCTGCGCCCGTTTTAGTAAGAAGTAGCGCCAATTATGTTACAATCGGATGGGTAGGAGTTTAAAAGAGTCGGGATCAGGAAAATAAGAGGTGATATCTAGATAAAGACACGTGAGCTGATCATAGGGTGCACATGGATAGATAACATTGCTCAGATCCCTGCCTTGCTTATTCACTTTCCCCAATTTCAACGCCTCTCCTCCAAGTGGAGGGAAGTCAGAGGTGTTTCAACTTTCCAATTTCTATACTAGGCAAGTATCAGGTAGACTTGCAGTTGCATAGAGCCTGCAACAGCTTAGAACATACAGTACTCAGGGTTCTGGAGAACTAACCAGACCCAGAAATATAGCTTTCTACTGAGTTTTTTTTTTCTCTCTCCTTTTTCTTTGTGTTTTTTTTTTTTTGCCCCTCCTGGTTCCCTCCCCATCCCCCCATAACCCTGACAATCAGGGACTAGTCGGACTTGAACTTCAAGATGACAAGGTTAACTCTCACTTCCTACAATGTGAAGGGGCTAAACAGTCCAGAGAAACATACTGGATTGTTAGCCGAACTAGGGAGATTTAAATCCCAAATAATTTTGCTACAAGAGATGCATTTTAGAAAAGATAATATTCCAAAATTAAGGAATCACAGATTTCCTACTGTGTACCATCTCAGACCACAAAGGCAAATGGTGTATCAATTATGGTTTTGAATCAGGTACCATGAAAAGAATCCAAGATAATTAGAGACGAGACAGGTTGTCATCTTATTGTAAACTGATTTTTATGAGAGCAAAAGGTCACGTTAGTAAATATATATTTACCAAATGAGGATCATGTCTCAGTGCTTAAAACATATCTGAATTTAGTACATCAAAATAAAGAGGGGATTCTGATGATGGGAGGGGATCTGAATATGGCATTGGACCCTACTCTGGATGTCTCAAAGGGAGTGTCTTTGTAAAATTGCGCAGAGCAAAGAGATTGCTACAAGACTTGCAACTTATGGTCACTTCGAGAATCCTCGATGTACATGACAGAGATAATACCTTTTTCTCAGCTAAACATAAGACATATACCAAATTGATTATATATTTTTTATCTCAGAACGCACTGTTGTGTATATTGGGGCCGTCCATAGGTTCATTCACATTATCAGATCATGTGCCATCTAACTGTGTCATAGAATGGGGAGATGTAAGTCCCCAGGAATGAAACTGGAAGATAAATGAGACACTCCTGAAAGAACCAGAATATGAGAATCAAATAGCTCAGGAATTAGAGGCCTTCTTTACAATTAATGAATCGGAGGAAACAACCTCAATATGTAGATGAGAAGCGCATAAATGCTATATTGTAGGAATTCTTATATCTCTAGGGGCACATAGGAAACGATCTCTGGGAGCGAAGCTGGACACCCTGCTCGGAAAGATCTGTGTACTTTTAGCTAGCACAGAAGAAGTCTCAGGCACAACAGATAGAGGAAAAAATGTATTATTAATGAATAAAGCAAAAGCTAAACTAACCCGGTGCAGACGTGCATATTATGAATACAAAAATAAACCCAGCAGGATGCTAGCAAACGCTCTCAGAGAGACTAGGGCAAGGAATCATATTGATCATATTAACCACTTGACAACCAGCCCATTGCTAAAGTACGTCCTATTTTTAAAGATGGATATCTCGGTAACGGTAGCAGCTGCTGCCACAACCGGGATATCCATCTCTTCATTGGCCGGTTGTGTTAATGATAATGGCGGTCTCCACGGCGGATTCACTGCGAGATTGCCGTTATCGGTGGCGGGAGAGGGTCCCCCCCCTCCCGCCGATCTCCCGTGCCCTCCACCGCTTTACCGTTGCCATCAGTAGCGGCGGAGGTGATCGGATGTGTGCGGCTCCTCTGCGGGGATATGAGTGAGGGAAAAATCGCCCCCACCCGTCCCCAGAGCTCTGCTGGGCGGAAGTGACGTCAAAACATCAGTCCCGCCCAGCGTCTTAAAGAGATTTTTTTTTTTTTTTAATGCCATTTGAAAAAATGACATTTTACATTTGTTTGTTTTTTTTGTTTTTTTGCATTTAAGCCTAAATATGAGATCTGAGGTCTTTTTCACCCCAGATCTCATATTTAAGAGAACCTGTCATGCTTTTTTCTATTACAAGGGATGTTTACATTTCTTGTTATAGGAATAAAAATAATATTTTTTTTTTATTATTTATTTCAGTGTAAAAAATTATAAACTAAATTAAAATAAATAAGAAAACAAAAAAAAAAAAAAAAATTAAACGCCCCGTCCCGACAAGCTTGCGCACAGAAGCGAACGCATACGCGAGTAGCGCCCGCATATGAAAACGGTGTTCAAACCACACAAGTGAGGTATCGCCACGATCGTTAGAACGAGAGCAATAATTCTAGCCCTAGACCTCCTCTGTCTCTCAAAAAATGCAACCTGTAGAATTTTTTAAACGTCGCCTATCAAGATTTTTAAGGGTAAAAGTTTGACGCCATGCCACGAGCGGGCGCAATTTTTAAGCGTGACATGTTGGGTATCATTTTACTCGGCGTAACATTATCTTTCACAATATATAAAAAAATTGGGCCAAATTTATTGTTGTCTTATTTTTTAATTAAAAAAAAAGTGAATTTTTTCCAAAAAAAGTGCGCTTGTAAGACCGCTGCGCAAATACGGTGTGACAAAAAGTATTGCAATGACTGCCATTTTATTCTCTAGGGTGTTAGAAAAAAAAAAAAAATATATATATATATATATATATATATATATATATATATATATATATATAATGTTTGGGGATTTTAAGTAATTTTCTAGCAAAAAAAAACTGTTTTAGTCTCGTAAACACCGAATCTGAAAAACAGGCTCGGTTATCAAGTGGTTAAAATTCAGGGAGACACTTTAGTTAGCTCCTCACAGGTAATTGCAAAGGCATTTAGAGACTACTATACCAACCTCTATCAGATAGAAGGTCAACAGTATACCCCGAGGATGTCTTACAGAAGGGAGAGGGCAAAAGAATATAAAGCGGCTTCAGAAATTTTTTAGAAGCCCTTAAATTATTGAAACTAGGTAAGGCTCCAGGCCCTGATGGATACACATTGCTTTATTATATGACTTTTTCTGAAAAACTGGCACCAAAATTTTTAGCCGCTTTCAACTCAATACAGGATGGGCAGTCGATGCAGGGGGCGACATTAATGGCCCATATAACGTTTATCCCCAAGGAGGGAAAGGACCCAGCCCAATGTGCTAGTTACCGCCCAATTTCTCTGCTAAACGTAGACCTCGCAATCCTTACGAAAATAGTCGCCAATAGATTATTGGTATATATTCCATCTATAATACACCCGGATCAAGTGGGGTTTACTCCTGGTAGAGAGGGGAGAGAAAATATGCAAAGGGTTCTAAGTGCCATACATCTATCTTTTATCAGAAGCTGTTAGTGCTTATATCCACAGATGCAGAAAAAGCATTTGATAGGGTAGACTGGACATTCCTGAGAGCCACGTTACAGCACATAGGACTGAGAAGTGGGATGCAGAATTGGAATACAAGCTTGTATTCTTGCCCAAGAGCAAGAGTTAAGGTAAATGATATAATGTCTAAACCTTTGCCTATAAGTAATGGAACACGGCAGGGATGTCCACTCTCACCTATAATATTTATTCTCACATTAGGACCCTTTTTAAGAACAATATGGGGAATCCTAATAAAAGGAGAACACAAATTGGCCGCATATGCGGATGATCTTCTGTTCTTTATAACCTCTCCAGTGATATCTTTACCATCTTTGCTAGCGTAACTACACAAATATGGGGAGATATCTAACTTTAAGGTAAATTACAGCAAGTCCGAAGCAATGGGTGTGGAAATGAATACTACGCTGAAACAGCACAGTGGATACACATGGAACAAGCAACAATCACTATACCTTTGGAAGGAATAGCATGGCTCCTAGATGTAGAGATACCACAGGCGTTCAGGAAACACCCTACTGTAGGTGCTACGCTCCAATCTTTAAAAAAATATATATTTAAGAAAAAAAAAGGTGTCAACACATCCACGTCCCATGATTCCAATCCTGGGTACCCCGATTTTCAAGCTGGGTCTTATAGACCAGGCTTTTAAAGAATTAAGGTGGTGGGGAATTGGCAGGATCATACATTTTTCAATGGATAACCATGTAATGACTAAGGGGGGTATTGAACGAGTGTTTGCGGAAGACCTTAACTCTTTTAGGCGAATACAGCTCAATGCCTTTCTATGGTCAATTGTGCAACAAGTGCCAGAAGTACGTACACCATCCAGATTTGAACAGATATGCTTAAAAGGGGAACCACTGAGACATTCACTTTGAGCCATGTATGTCCTGCTGATAGAATCAGAAGCCCCACAGGAATTGGCTTTTCTACACTCATGGGAGAGGGATTTGGGAGTCACCTTCTCTGAGATACAGAAAAATAAAATATTTCTGTTTACGCACAAAGCATCAATGGCAACCAGATATCAAGAAGGAGGGTATAAAATCTTGACTAGGTGGTATAGAACCCCGGGAGTATTGAATCGGATATTTCCACAAGTATTCAATCAATGTTTGTGCTGCCAAGGCGCAGAGGGCACTATGCTACACATATTCTGAGATTGTCCTAGACTGAAAGAATTTTGAAAGATGGTTTCTGAAAGAAAATAAGTTACAGATGTTTCTCTTGGAGAAAATCTGGCAGCCTTTTTGCTGCATGACATCCTATTATCTATTGAAAAATATAAAAAATTCCCTTTTAATGCACTTACATACAGCAGCAAAAGTCTGCATTCCAATTTTCTGGAAAAGTATGGTAGCTCCAACTAAAATACAATGGATGGGGAGAATAACAGTGATCCAACAAATAGAAAATGTTACTATGATGTTGAGAGAGCAAGAAGAGAAGTATCAGGGGAGGTCTGGACTCCCTATAATAAATATATGGAACAAAATTCCTAAATAAAGGGCATGGGTGAGGGCGGGTGTGTGTTAGGAGAGGACACAATATTACTTTGGGGGGTTCCTTTTTTTTTTCTTTCTGCTTTCTATTTCACTCGGGTTTTTTTCTTTTCTTAATAACTTTGCTTGTATTTGCTGGGGAGGATAACCAGGGCTATCCCTGGTTAAGAACAATGTAATTGCAATAAGAGTAGGAAACATCACAGAGTTGTATTAGAATCATGAGGAAACACGATTTAATGATGAGTTTAGTTTTAAAGATAATACAACTGTTTAAAATATGTGGTAGTAATTGGTAATGTTAAAGAAAATATCAGTTATAATGTAAGTCGGGGGTGCTAATGTACGTATGTATATTGCTATTGCTGTGGAAAGAATTTATAAAAAAAATAAAATTGTTACAAAATCGTCAAGCTCTTATCCGGTTTAGGCACTAAGGGCCAGATTCAGGAAAGAGATAAGACGGCTTATCTCCAGATAAGCCATCTTATTTCTGCGTCTGAGCCCTCCTATTTATGCGACTGATTCATAGAATCAGTTACACATAGATTTCCATTAGATCCAATTGGCATAAGTTTCTTACGCCGTTGAATCTTATTTTCATATTTTAGGCTGGACGCTAGGTGGCGTTCCCGTCTAAAATATGCAAATGAGTGTATACGCCGATTCCGGAACATGCGCCCGGCCAGCGTATCTGTTTACGCCTGGCCTAAAGTTATCCCTGCTATATGAGGCGCAGGCAATGTTGAGTAAGGACGTCGGGACAGACGTCGTTTGCGTAAGTTGATTCAGAATGGGGCTGGCCGTACGTTACGTTCACGCCGCTTTCATTGACCATTTGCGACGTGATTTGGAGCATGCGCACCTGAAAACTTTCACGGCCGGCGCATGCGCAGTACGTTTGGCGCGGGATCGCACTTCATTTTAATAATAGACGCCCCCTACCCACCCAATTTGAATTGAGATGGGCCATTTGCGCTACGCCGCCACAACTTGACAGGCAAGTGCTTTGTGAATAAAACATTTGCCTTTAAAAGTGTGACGGCGTAGTGTAAAAAGCATACGCTACGCCCGCACAAAGATAGGCGATTCTACATAAATCTAGCCCTAACACTATGGGACTGGACCAATCACTTTGGGATTTCTCTATCACCCCCAACTAATGCATTCTCTGTACTTCCTTATGTATTGCCTTCCGTCGGGCCTCTGGGATGTGATAGGGTTTTAGCTTCACCCTTTCACCAGGCGGGGGTGATAATATCATGCTCTAATCCAGACGTTTGTCCCGGCAGCTCAGAGAAAACCTCTTTGTTGCACAGCACAATCTCCTTAACCTCCTTTTGTTGGGGTTCTGACAAGGTGACTGCTATTCCAACCTCAGGAATCACATAATCAGACAGAGCTGGTGACAAAGTTTCTGCGAATAGGGATTCCCTATCCCTCCAGGCTTTCAACAGTGTAATGTGATAGATCTGTTCTGGCTTTCAACTTCCTGGTTATCTGACCTTGTAATTCACTTTACTCACTTTTTACATTATCCCGTATGGGCCTTGCCATTTGGGAACAATACCCTATCCCCCGGGGAAAAGGTACGATTGTACACCCTCTTGGCCCCACGATTGTACACCCTCTGCTCTGCTAACCGTGCTTGGGCCAAATGTCCCTTTACGATTGGCATTACCTGTTCAATTCTAATATGCATCAGGGTGACATGCTCAATCACACTCCTGTGTGGAGAGCTCTCACTTTCCCAAGTTTCCTTGGCAATATCTAACAGCCCTCTTGGGTGTTTCCGATAGAGTAACTTAACCGCTTGCCGACCAGCCGCCGCAGTAATACGGCGGCAGGTCGGCACTGCTGCGCGAGAGCCCGTAGCTCTACGTCGCCACTTTCGACGGCCACTAGGGGGCGCGTGCGCGCCGCCGGCGGCCCGCGCGCGCCCCCGCTCTCCCCCGAGTCCCGTGCGTGTGCCCGTCGGGCACGATCGCCGCCGGGCACACGCGATCACTCGTTACAGAGCGGGGAAGGGGAGCTGTGTGTGTAAACACACAGCGCTCGTTCCTGTCAACGGGGAAATGCTGATTTTCTGTTCATACAATGTATGAACGGTAGATCAGTGATTCCCCCTAGTAAGTCCACCCCCCATACAGTTAGAACACAAATAGGAACACACTTAACCCCTTCCCCGCCACCTAGTGTTAACCCCTTCACTGCCAATGGCATTTTTATAGTAATCCAATGCATTTTTATAGCATTGATCGCTAAAAAAATGCCAATGGTCCCAAAAATGTGTCAAAAGTGTCCGAAGTGTCCGCCATAAGGTCGCAGTACTGAAAAAAACGCTGATCGCCGCCATTACTAGTAAAAAAAAAATAATAATAATAAAAATGCCATAAAACTACCCCCTATTTTGTAAACGCTATAACTTTTGCGCAAACCAATCAATAAACGCTAATTGCGATTTTTTTTACGAAAAATATGTAGAAGAATATGTATCGGCCTAAACTGAGGAAACAATTTTTTTTTTATATATATTTTTGGGGGATATTTATTACAGAAAAAAGTAAAAAATATTGAATTTTTTTCAAAATAGTCGCTCTGTTTTTGTTTATAGCGCAAAAAATAAAAACCGCAGAGATGATCAAATACCACCAAAAGAAAGCTCTATTTGTGGGAAAAAAAGGACGCCAATTTTGTTTGGGAGCCACGTCGCATGACCGCGCAATTGTCAATTAAAGCGACGCAGTGCCGAATCGCAAAAAGTGCTCTGGTCTTTGGACAGCAATATGGTCCGGGGCTAAAGTGGTTAAAGGGTGAGAAACCTGTAGAGGATTGGGGTACCTGCCTAATGCCAAACATAAAATAGGGTATTAGACAGTCCAAATCCTTTCCATCTCTATCCACCACCTTCTTTTAAAAAAAAAAAAAAAAAAAATAGGGTTTTGTTGAACATTTCAACCAACCCATCTGTTTGGGGGCAATATGCAGATGTACGCAATTGTGTCACCGTGAACAACTTGCACAGCTCTTTCATAACCCGGAACTTAAAGGGTGTACCTAGGTCCATAAGCAGTTCCTTACAAATACCCACACACAGGGGCGGACTGACAGCTCATGGGGCCCCCGGGCAAAAGGAGATCTTGCCCCCCCCCCCCATGTGTTTCCACCCATGTGTTCCTGCCAAAGCTACATCCACACACATATTGTACTGCCCACATTGCATGCGTTCAAAGAATTTCTCTACACAATGTTCAAAATAAATGTTTATTATAGGAATTAAAACATTATTGCCACTGATCACCAATGTAAAGAACATTTGTCTCACTGATCACCAATGTAAGGATCATTCTTCCCACTGATCACCAATGTAAGGAGCATTCTACTCACTGACCACCAATGGAAGGAACATTTTTTTCCCACTGATCACCAATGT
This sequence comes from Rana kukunoris, assembly GCA_029574335.1. NCBI lineage: Eukaryota > Metazoa > Chordata > Amphibia > Anura > Ranidae > Rana > Rana kukunoris. The sequence continues at coordinate 270,653,579 of CM056059.1, read as the reverse complement.
GAGGCACATTCTTCCCACTGATCAACAATGTAAGGAACATTGTACTCACTGACCACTAATGTAAGGCACATTCTTAGGCCTTGTACACACGAGGGACTATTTCCGCTGAACATGGTCTGACGGACCATTTCAGCCGAAAAATCCGCTCGTGTGTAGGGGCAAACAAACCTTTTTTGCCGGATTCCTCCGGCGGAAAAATTTCAAAGCATGCTTTGGAATTTTTCCGCCGGATAGCTGCCCGTCAGATATGTCCGCTGGTTAGTACGGCAAACCAGCGGACATATCTGCCCGCACATGCGTTGTATCCTGTGAATGGATCCGACGCATGCGCGCGGAAGTGTTTACTTCCTGGTGCGGTCACGTGGCGGTGACGTGGCGGCGTCAACGTCACTGCCGTGTCACCGCGCTGTCCGCCGGCGGGGAATTTGATCCGATGGTGTGTACAGCCATCGGATCAAAGCAATCCGGCGGACAGATCCGATGGGAACGGTCCGTCGGACCGTTCCCATCGGATATATTACCTCGTGTGTACAAGGCCTTAGTGTACGGATGTGTACACCTTTATCTTTAGTGGCGCTTTACCATAATTTCTGTGGAGGTATTCGGCCGCTAGTGGGGCACTTTAAACCCCCCGCTAGTGTCCGAAAAAGGGATAAAACAACCTGCAAAGCGCCGCTGCATTTCAATGGGCAGGAGCGGTGTACACAAGTTATTACTATGCAAGTTATTGTCATAAAAAAGTGTTTGGGGACCCGAGTCCTGCCCCAGGGGACATGTATCCATGCAAAAATGTTTTTTTTTTAAAACTAACGTTTTTTCAGGAGCAGTGATTTTAATAATGCTTAAAGTGAAACAATAAAAGTGAAATATACCTTTAAATTTCATACCTGGGGGGTGTCTATAGTATTCCTGTAAAGTATGGAGAAAAAGGGGGAGAGGTACAGCGCAAAAACATGTGAACAAATGTGAACTCCTGGTGAATGAACATAGGATAAAAAATAAATATAAATATATGAATGATTGCACAAATTATATACAATATTGAAATTATAGCCCAAAATAATTAGGCAAAAACACAAACAAAAGTGAAAGATTTCAATGAACTGAAATGACACCAAAAACAACGAATGAAAACAATTTGTGTTTAAAAGTCCAAGAAATAATTCTCCAATACGAATTATTAATGGTGAAAGTCCCAGTGGTTGGCTAAAGGTTAAACTCTAAGGGCCAGATTCAGGTAGAGTTAGGCTGGCGGATCAATGGATCCGCCAGCCTAACTGTCACTTTAAGCCAGCGTTTTTGTTTTCTGTAACCAGAAAACAAGAAACGCCGGGTTGGAGTTCCAATGCGATCGGCGTAATTGAATTTCGCCATCGCATCGTTACTTCAACTTAAAAATGGCGCCGGGGCGTTCCCGCCGATTTACGCTCAAAAAATATGTTAATGAGCAGAAATCTGCAATTCACGATCTTTTTCGGGCGCGACGCAGTGACTTTACGACGTTTCCGGAAGCGATACGCGGCGTATAGATAAAGCAGCCCCCTAGTGGAATATCCTATGTTAGGTATAGGCGTCGTCATCGCGTCGAAAAAAAAACAAATCGCGTCGTTTGCGTTAAACATTCATGAATGGGGACGTGACATCATTGACGTTCACTGACAGAACTTGGAGCATGCGCACTGGGATGCATTGACACTCGACGCATGCGCAGTACGTTCGCCGCGGGATCGCGCTTATTTTAAATAATACGCGCCCCGTACCCGCCCAATTTGAATTACGCTGGCTCATTTGCGATACACTGCCGCAACTTTAGGAGCAAGTGCTTCATGAATAACAGCACTTGCTCCTAAAATTTCTGCAGCGTAACGTAAATGAGATGCGTTACTCCAGAGCAAAGATGCTCTGATCTACCTGAATCTGGCCCTAAATGTGACATTAGAGAGATATCCTCAGAATCTGTCCACCAAGTAAAACACCCAGGTGAGGTAGTGTGGTGATCTCCTTACCAAAATGAATGACCACGCCAGCGGTCAGTATGGACACAGGTTTTGTTTAGAGTCTCCCAGCAAGACTTGAGGTGAATCCAATATCTGAGTCCTGGAAGTGGCTATCACATGTGTCTCCAGCTTGCTCTCTGCACAGTGAATCACAATTGTCACTTCTGTATATTCGGCAAAGGGGTGATCCAGGAAGCCATGAATCTTCAAATGACTTGTCTCTGTAACTTGCCATGTGATGGTCAGTCATCTGCTGCAGCCCAGAGATTGGTTCATTCTTAGCATTTCCAGTGTTTTTTCTTTATAAACAAATCTTTTTGTTTAGATGTAATGATGGCTCCTGTCCATTCATCTGTTCATTAGACTGTAAAGTAAAGTAGCACATGTTTCCCGTGTTTATAACAGTCCCTGCACAAAATGACACGTCTAAAGGAAAAAAAAAACAAATTTAAAACTACCAGCAATACAGATAAAAGTAATTGAAAAAAATGACATGGGTACCCCCCCCCCCCAGTCCATTACCAGGCCCCTTTGGTCTGGTATAAATATTAAGGAGAACCCTGAACCAAAAAAAAAATTTGTGGGGGTCCCCCAAATTCCATTACCAGGCCCTTCAGGTCTGATATGGATATTAAGGGGAACCCTGTGCCAAATTAAACAAAATGGCGTGGGGTTCCTCCCAAAAATCCATACCAGACCCTCATCCGTGCACGCAACCTGGCAGGCCACAGGAAAAGAGGGGGGACGAAAGAGCACCTCCTCCTGAATTGTACCCCTACTATTTCACCAAAAAAAGTGAGAAAAAAGGGGAAAAAAACACACACAAAGTCCTTTAATAAGAAAATATTCCAGTGCTGTAATCCTTGTACGAGTCTGACCCGCCGCTACGAACGATCCTGCCTATATATAGGAGGCTCCCGGCCGAATGACGAGCGACCCAACTGACAGTTCTTTTATAACTGAGGATGGGGCCAGTTATAGACCGGTGACCCTGCCCCACTCTGACGTAACGGGGGTTTCCAGCTCTTTCCACGTGGTGTCATGGGTGACTCTGCCCCTTCTATGTTTTTCATATGGTTCTTTGGTCTTTCTGGGGATGTTGGTACAGTAGACATATTGATACTTTCCTCCCATATAATGTTATCTATTAACCTTTACAAATATTAAATTGTATGTAATTTATAATAGCTATGACATTACTATGTATATGAATGTAGGACACCTAGGCTACATTGGCATGGATGACAAACGCTGGTGCCAATGACAGTGGCCGGAATCTGCTGTGACTGGCTAGCTGCAGCTGGCGAGCCCTGTGCACTTCAATGACAGGTTGGTGGTGGCCGCAGCTATATGTGTGTGCCTTTAGCAGTGATCACAGCAGGCAATTGCTGGCTGGCCAGACTGCCATGGATAGCTGCAGCTGCCGCTGACCTGTCATTAAAATGTACAGGGCTCACTGGCCCTGAGCTGCTAACAGGTGTGAGAAACAACAGCAGGAATTAGCAGATTTCCACTGCTGTTATTTTAGCCTTACTTTTCTAGTTATTTATAAATAAATAAATATTTTAATTTCAGGGATAAGTCCAAGAAGCTAGCAGAGCAGGCTGCTGCCATTGTTTGTCTTCGGACACTTAAGCTCCCTGAGGGAAAGATTGGTGAAGAAGAAAGTGACCTTGTTCACAAAAGGAAGAGAAAAATGCATCAGAATGTTGGCTCAGGAAACCTGTCAGAAATGCCTCAGACAAAGAAACTACACCAAGAGGATGACAAAACAAAAGGAAAAGATAAAGAAAGTTGAACTCATATTTTGGTATATTACATTTTTTTCCAAAGATAAGCAGTAATGAATGTAATTACACAAATTAAATAAAAACATAAATCATAGACACTGAATTCTTATGCATTCTTTATTTAAGATCAGTTTTTACATAGAGCAGTGTTAATTTATTCTACTAAATTAATATGATTTTAGTCCACTAAAATACGAATAAAACAATTCAGATGACTAATATATGACCAAAACTAAAATGGCATTTTAGTCAAGAGACTAAAATATGACTAAAACTAAAATGGCATTATAGTCAGAAGACTATATCTAAAATTAAATCAAAATTTGATGTCAAAATTAACACTGGCAGCAAGCAAAATAATTATACAGAAAAATCAATAAGTACATCATGGTCAGGCAAATACATACAGTAGAACACATCATGTATAAACAAGGAATTGTAAAGAATGGGTTTCCATACAATAAGCACAAAACCTACTATGGAAGAGACCCAATGGGGAATGTTGTTCTATATGTTCTTCATTTTGGCTCATTAGGTAGGAGGGTCATTTCTCCTGCAGCTGTGGGCGGGGGGAAAGGTGGGTTGTTCAATTTCCTGAACTGTCCCTATTTCCACAGACTTTTATTTTATTTCTTATTTTTTAATTTTCTCGCACAGGTTCCCCTGGGAGGGCGAAACACACATTTTTTTCTGAGCTCTCTTACAATGAACTGATCTGTCTGATCTATGGTTTAGCTTTCAATAGATCACTGACTGTCTTGCTATTTCGTTACCTTTAGTACCTCCATTAAGTTTAAAGTATCAGCAGTATATTTGGTTCTGTCCTGTACATTCCTGTTATATGCATGTTATATACTGTATTGCTAAAACAGAGTTGACTCCTAAGCTTGTTACTAATTCACTTAAAGTGGTTGTAAACTCTTTTTTTTATTTTTACCTACAGTTAATCCTATAATAAGGCTTACCTGTAGGTAAGGAGAATATCTCCTAAACCTGTACGGTTTAGGAGATAATTACCTTTCTCCCCTCTTGTTCATCTTATCGCTTGAACCATTCATTAGGAGGATAAAGGCGGAGGATGCAATAAAGGGTTTTAGGTTGGCCGACAGGGAGTTCAAAATCACAGCGTATGCAGACAACTTGCAGTTCTTGACTGACCCAATCACTTCGATACCCACCTTACTGAATTTTTTTTCCTTATTAGGATATATTTCCAACTTTAAAATTTATTATTGAAAATCAGAAGCCATGAATATCACCATGCCTGACACTACCCTCCAGACCGTCAAAAATAATTGCCCCTTTAAATGGGAAGATTCTGCCCTTAGATATTTGGGAGTCTGGCTGACCCCGAAGGCATCCCAGATTTTTGAACGCAACTTCCCACCCATCCTCAAGGCGATTCAAAAAAGATCTCACAGCATGGACTCCAAGGATTTGTTCTTGGTTTGGCCGAGCTGCAATTTGTAAAATGGTTATTTTGTCTAAACTCCTCTACTTTTTTAGGAACGTCCCAGTCAATATTCCCCAGTCCATTTTTTAGAGCAATTTCTTATATCCAAACTAAGTTTACCTGCGCCCACAAACGCCCTAGAATCAAGTCCAGCCTGCTGGCCAGATCCAAACTGAAGGGGGGTATGGGTTTGCCAGACTTTAAAAATCATTACATAGTTGCTCACATCACAAGGATTTTGGATTGGCATTGTCATAGTACACTTAAAGATTGGGTTTCACTGGAAAATGAATTAAAGGGTCACTAAAGGAAAACATTTTTTTTTTTGCTGAAATGACTGTTTACAGGGTATAGAGACATAATAGCTAACTGATTCATTTTAAAATGGTTAAACATACATAAAAATCAATCATATAATGTGCCTGCAGTTTAGTTTCACTTTTAAACTGGTTTCATGTTTCTGTGATGTAAAGAGACACACAGAACAAAAACAAACAAATACAGGGCAGTGTTTTATTTTTAAAATGAATCTGATTGGTTCTGAGAAGTTTTAGAAACACAGTAATGACAGCTTGGACCACAGTGAAAAGCTGCCATGAGATTTTTCATAAGGAGCCAGACAAGCAGGAAGTGTGGAGATCAGAGCAGAATTACAGCAACTATAAAGCAAAAACGAACAATGAGGACATGAAACCAAGACTGCAGTAAGGTAGAGGAAGCTATTTAGCTAAAAAAAAATCCTTTAGGCCTCGTACACACGATCGGACATATCCGATGAAAACGGTCCGCGGACCATTTCCATCGGATATGTCCGATCAGGAGTTTGATCCGATGGCGTGTACACACCATCGGATCAAATTCCCCGCCGGCGGACGGCGCGGTGACGTGACGTGGCGGTGATGTTGACGCCGCCACGTCACCGCACCAGGAAGTAAAACACTTCCGCGCATGCGCCGAATCCATTCGGCGGCGGCGCGGCGGCGGTGCGGGACGACATGTCTGCTGGTAAGTGTACTAACCAGCAGACATGTCGGGCGGACGGATTCCACCCGATAGATTTCAAAGCATTCTTTGAAATCTGTCGGGTGGACAAATCTGTCCGCTAGCCCATACACACGATCGGAGATGTCTGCTGAAACGGTCCATCGGACCGTTTTCAGCGGACATATCCCCTCGTGTGTACGAGGCCTTAGTGATCCTTTAAGTCCTATCCCCCTTCGATGTTCACCCTGGGTACCATGGTCAAGCTACTCCGCACCCCTTAAGGCTCACCCTTTCATTGGTACCACATTGGCGATATTCCATAAACTGGTCAAGTCCACTGATATTTCAACCTCATTGAGCCCACTCACCCCACTACGGTATAATCCTGACTTTGTCCCGAGGTTCAGTACCTCATATTTACACCCTCGCAATGCACCCAGGCCCCTTTTTTAGCCATGGACTGTTTCCATAACGCTGCATTCAAAGATTTTGGGGACTTAAAAGTTGATAACAATGTCCCTAACATACAACTGTGGTCCTACTTTCAAATAAGGAGCTATCTTACTCATCACACGAACAGACATAACCATAGTAGACAACTCACAAACCTGGAGTCGATATGCCTGAAGGGCGAACCCGTACATAAGGCTACCTCACTTGCCTATGCCTGGTTAGGAGAGAGTCATGTTCCTGGTGAAGACAGATTCAGAGAAAGCTGGTCTATTGCTTTAGACAAGCAGATCACTAACAAACAGTGGTCTAAAGCGTGTTTTGTTTTTTTGCCCACAAGTGCTCTCTCAGCACTATAACTCAAGAAACAGCTTTCAAGCTACTGACACATCGGTACACGACTCTGGCAAAATTGCATGCATGGTTTCCTCAAGCCTCAGACACTTGTTAGCGATGTCAAAATGACATAGGTACATTTTTTTCACATTTGGTGGCAATGTCCTCTTATCACTCACTTCTGGGACTCAGTCAAGAGGGTGATAATACAAATTACAGAAACAAGGTTGAATTTGGACACGGCTTGCTGTCTCCTCCATATTTCAGATTTTTATTTTTGCAGGTACAAAAACTCCCTAACCAAACACTTGCTAAATACGGCGAAGTCACTCATACCACTTAATTGGAAATCCACTCGGGTCCCCTCTATCCGGGACTGGCTACACAGAGTAACGGATGTTTACCATATGGAGGAGACAATAGCTCAATCCAATGACACCATTGAACACTGTCACGAAACGTGGAAGCCTTGGTTCCTCTTTAAATTCTCCCAGGCATATAATAACTTGGTTGATTGAGGATGGGAGACTGACTATTGTTAGATCCCAACCCAGCTTACCTGATGACTGTTTCATTAATGTATGGTCTCTTATAGTATACTTCCAGATGCAAGATTGTGTTTTCGATGATGAGCTGTCCGGATCTATCAAGAGTTGGCTTGGAGTTAGATCTCTCCGTATTCTCGGTCCCCCCTCTCCTTTTCCCTTACTTCTCTCTCTTCTTATTTACCTCCTTTTTATCTTCCACTCTTAATTAGCGTTAATACTTGTTATAGAGCCAAGAATCTGGTGCACTGGCTTTTGAATCAGCAATTACGCTAGTTAGTTTACGACTGCACCTATACTTGTTTCTGTTACCCTGCTCACAATTGTTCTGTGATTACAATTTTTGATCTGCACTTCATATCTTGATATGTTATATGTTTTATCTGATTGTTACTATTGCAGGTCTTGATATTTGTTTCTCAATAAACTTGATGTTAAAAAAAAAAGAAAGGTAAACACAGCCGTGTTTACACCAATATCTGCTACACCCAATTCAGTTAAAACAAAAAAAATGAATCTACCACAAACTCAGATTATCAAATTATTGGTAGAGTTTATCCTTAAAATAAATTTCAAGGTATAATAAGGCCCCTTTCACACGGATAGCTGTTCTGCCGCAGTTAAAAGCATGTTTATGTTCTCCTGAAATTCAAGACTCCAGGCACATCCGTCAGCTGCATTTGTACAATGCGATTAGCTGCAGTTGCATTTAGCCATGGCACAATATTGAACTGGGATCCGACTTGGATCCCTGTCAATACCAAACACTGTGTCTGGTATGAATCTTGAGGGGAACCCCACGCCGTTTTTTCGGTGTACGGGGGTTCCCCTTAAAATTCATAGCAGACCCAAGGGCCTGGTATGCTCTTGGAGAGGGAACCCATGCCGGTTTTTTATTTAAAATTTGGCGTGGAGTTCCCCCTCATATCAAATGCAACTGACACAGTGCCCTGCGATTACCTGCGGTTATGTGCCGATAGCTGTGGTACAATACAGCTGGACGCATTCAATTCTATTTTTTCTATTTGCACAAAACCGCAGATAACCACAGTGTGTGAAGGGTGTCATAGGAAAGCTGAAAGCACCATTCTATCTGTCCGTGTGAAAGGGACATAACAGTATGCTAAATGCACCTTATTTTACCCTCTATAATTGATATCAGAAATTAGATTCCACCATTTGGTACTTTAACTGACAACAATGAGAATATTATTGTTTGTACATTTCCACAGCAAAAAAAAATTAAAACATCCACGTTCTTGTAGCTCAGTTACCATGTCCTACACACAAATATTATGCCTTTAGTGGGCACACCATTTAAATAATAATAATAAAAAATAAAAAAAACCTTTTTCAACAAAACAACCAAGACCACACTCTTTCAGTGTCTTTCTAATACAATTTATATGTACTCACCATAAAGCAAACTCAAACACTGGTTAGAGACAGCAATGAAACTTGGTGAGCACAAAAGAAACAAATAAAAACAAAATGTTACTATGTACTTTCTCCCCATTACATTGACCGGTTATAATGGTACATCCAAATTACCTTTTTAACTATATTTAAGGAATATTAACTAAAACAAAATAATGTGGTGTAACCTCCCTCCTATTTAGAGTTAATATAATACCCACTGAAGAAAAAAAAAAAATATTTATCGTACATCACGGGACACAGAGCGCATAGCCATTACATATGGGTTATAGAGTACCTTCAGGTGATGGACACTGGTGTAATTAATCTCACAGGAAGTTTCCTCCTTACATAACCCCCTCCCACTGGGAGTGCCTCCGTTTTTTTCACCAGTGTCTTAGGTGAATGGTCACGTCTAGCTATCCCTCCGAGTCCTTGGGACCTGGGATAGCTAACCGGATCCGGATCCGAAGTGCTTCAAAGCCAAGGTGAACAGTACCCAGGCCCTGCCTGCGTGGGGTTTTGCCTATAACGCCTCTCCACCCTGGAGGGCTGGATCCTGGGCTCCAGTGCCTTAGTACCTTCCAACAGGTCTAAATGCTACTGATGCCAGGATGCTATATAGGTCCAGGTGTGTGGGTTTCCCAACAGGACCCCGGTCCCTGAAGGTCCAAGACAATACCCACGGAGATGGGGGAAGATTGGGCCTCTTGCATTTGCAATACCCTGCAGCGTGGAGCAGGTAAGAGGGAGCCTGCGGGACTTGGTTCGACAGCAGGTGTCCCCCTGGGGGTCTGGGTTGGCTTACGGTATGCTCTGCATCAGCCGCTATCTCCACTATGTCTAGCAGACAGGATGGGATAAGAATTTTCTACCCAGGTAACATGTATGTGTATGTATGCCTTTTAGGATATGTATATGTATCTCCCCCAGGTTAGCCTGTTAGCATGCTACTGCAGCCCCATGTACTGGAGGTGAAATGCTGGGTAAACTCCAAGCTCAAGGGAGACAGCTCCCTCCTGTAAGGTCACACTACCCTGGTGGTCTAGTGACATTACCTGGTGTCAGGTCAGCGGCGCCATGCGCTCTTCCGTCCCTTCTCTGTTTTCTTTTCCTCCTTCCTCAATGCTGAAATTGGCGTGGGGGGGTGCGCGAGCGTGCACGCCAGCTTATAGAGCGGCGGCGTGCGTGGGGGGGGGGCGTTCCGCCGGCGCAGGCCTGGTGTCTGACATCACAGCTTAGGCTGTGCATTTAAAACTCTGCAGCAGAGCGAGTGGATGGGGAGACACAGAGCACGCAGCTGAGGCCGGCGGACGAAGAGTGACACCTAGTGGTGGTTTGTGAGATCTTCAGGTCTGGAGCTTGCTCCACACTGACCAAAAAAAAAAAAAAGGGACTTCAGCCTAGATCTCGGCAGTAGCTAAGCTGGTGCAACCTTGGGCTCAGAGCTAACTGGCAGTGGTTGGTAGCAATACTCACAGGGCCTGTATTGCCTCCTTCCGTGGGATGTGGATGTTTTGCTGAATCTCTATCCATAGCCTATATTTATACATATATACTTATAGATAGTTTTTTTCACTTCTTGCTACAACAGTAAGGTGTTGGCTACAGGAGTGTCTCAAGGTTGTGCAATGGCTCCCAAGGGATCAGGGACAGCTAAGGCTGCTAAAGGTTCCAAAAAACAAAGTGGTTCGGAGGATTTGGGCCAAACTTCTGCTCTCCCATCCTCACCTGATAGACCACCGGGTATTGCCTTGGAAAACGAGTCATTGGGGTTGTCTGGGGCAGGGGCGGCCCCTGACCAACCCATTCACGTTTATGTTACGGAAGAAATGCTAGCAGCCACCCTAGGTGGGCTAGAAAGAAGGTTGACAACTTTGATTGCTACCTCCTTGCCTAGAAACAAGCGGGCTAGATCCCCGTCGCCTAAATTGGTATCCTCGGATGTGGAGGCCCTCTCCCCGGAGGAGTTGGACCTACAGGGGGATCAGTCAGACCTAAACCCTGATGCTTCGGACTTTGAAGAATCCACTATTGAGGAACCATTTTCAGCGTCACAAGCAGAAAGCTTGTGGATTCAGTCCCTGACAGACATCGTTCACACTGCGTTTAAACTTCCAGTGTCAGAACAACAAGCCCCTGCGGTATCCTCATTAGGTTCCTTAAGGGCACCGCTAAGTAGTGCGGTTTTTCCATTTCACCCCCTCCTTGAGAGCGTGATTTTTCAAGCTTGGTCTCTTCCCGATAGGATTTTCATCCCTCCTAAGGTTTTCTGCACTTTATCCTATGGAGGAGAAATTTGCAAAGAAATGGGCGCTCCCTACTGTGGACGCAGCCATCTCCTGTGTCAATAAATCCCTAACCTGTCCGGTTGAGAATATCCAGATGTTTAAGGACCCGGTCGACAAAAGAATGAAAACTCTTCTAAAGGCTTCCTTTACCACAGCTGGTGCAGTGGTCCAGCCGGCAGTGGCGGACATTGGTATTTGTCAGGCCTTAAAGGATCAGACGAAACAAATATTAACCACTTCAGGCCCGTGCTACCGTCGGATGACGGCAACAGCACGGGCCTGAATATCCAACATGCCGTCATTTGACGGCATGTCATTCTGGCGTTCCCAGCGCGCGCTGTAGTGCGCGCTGCGGGGAAGCCCTGTGTTGTCCGTGTCCCTTGGACACGGCCAATCACAGATCGCGGCGAACGGCCAATCAGAGTGGCCGTTTGCGATGCGATCTGTGGGCCAATGAGAGATGATCTCTCATAGATCATCTCTCATTGCCGTGTTACACAGAGACAGCGTCCTGTTTCTGGAGAGGAGGAGCCCGATCTGTGTTCCTTCTTACATAGGGACACAGATCGGTCACCCCCCCAGTCACCCCCCCTCCCCCCACAGTTAGAACACACCTAGCATACACATTTAACCCCTTCCTCACCCCCTAGTGCCCCCTTCAATGCCAGTCACATTTATACTGTAATTAGTGCATATTTATAGCACTGATCGCAGTATAAATGTGAATGGTGCCAAAAATGTGTCAAAAGTGTCCGATGTGTCCGCCATAACGTCGCAGTACCAATAAAAATCGCAGATCGCGGCCATTTCTAGTAAAAAAAAAATATTAAAAAATAATAATTCTCTCCCCTATTTTGTAAGCGCTATAACTTTTGCGCAAACCAGTCGCTTATTGCGATTTTTTTTTTATTTTTTTTTTACCAAAAATATGTAGAAGAATACGTATCGCCCTAAACTGAGAAAAAAAAATGTTTTTTTTTTTTTTAATTGGGTAATTTATTATAGCAACAAGTAAAAAATATTGTATTTTTCTTCAAAATTGTCGCTCTTTTTTGTTTATAGCGCAAAAAATAAAAATTGCACAGGCGATCAAATACCACCAAAAGAAAGCTCTACTTGTGGGGAAAAAAGGACGTAAATTTTGTTTGGGAGCCACGTCGCACGACCGCGCAATTGTCGGTTAAAGCGACGCAGTGCCGCAAGCTGAAATTTTACCTGGGCAGGAGGGGGGTGTAAGTGCCCAGTATGCAAGTGGTTAAAGGTCATTCTGGCCCAACAGGCTCGGGAATTGGCCGACCCTCCTAGAGCTCTCTGCTTTGCAGTTGATGCTATAAAAGACTCCATCCAACAGGCGTCTCAGTTATCCCTCACTTTGGTCCACATGCGTCGGCTTTTGTGGCTAAAAAACTGGTCAGCGGAAACGCCGTGCAAGAAGCTGTTGGCGGGATTCCCTTTTCACGGATGCCGATTATTCGGAGAAGATCTGGATAAGTATATTCAGACGATCTCAAGCGGTAAGAGCACTCTCTTACCTGTTAAGAAAAGACCCAGTGGACCCGCTTTTAAGTGACAGGCCTCCCTGGGTTTGGGCCCTTCGACCTTCAGGCAGTTTTGACGGCCTCCCGGGCGTTCAGGCTTTGGTAGCCGACCGCAGATTCAAGCTCCTGGAGGCAAGAGACCTTGGTCTCGCAAGCCCGCTAAACCAGCCATCAAGTCTGCTTTATGAAGGGGCGCCCCACTCGGGTGGGGGGAAGGCTTCACTTTTTTTCCAAAACATAGGAAGCCAGGGTCCCCGACAGTTGGGTCCGCTCCTCTGTGGCCACAGGCTACAAACTAGAGTTTCGGGAATACCCCCCTTCTCATTTTCAAAGGTCAAGCCTTCCAAACGACCCATTAAGAAAGGCCTCTTTACTGAAAGCATTGGATCGCCTCCTGCTCCAAGGAGTAATTGTAGAGGTACCAGCCCAGGAATGCGGTCTGGGATTTTATTCCAATATTTTCATAGTGCCAAAGCCCAATGGCGACGTCAGGCCTATCCTAGACCTCAAACGCCTAAATTACTTTATGAAGGTTCGGTCCTTCCGTATGGAGTCCATACGTTCAGTGGCTGCTACCCTGCAGCAAGACGATTTTCTAGCGTCAATAGATATAAAAGATGCATACCTGCACGTACCGATCTTCCCGGCACATCACAAGTTTCTTCGTTTCACGGTAGACCACTGCCATTACCAGTTTGGGGCCCTCCCGTTCGGGTTGGCAACGGCCCTGCGCGTATTCACAAAGGTCCTGGCTCTTGTTTTGACCAACCTGAGGACAGAGGGTATCGTGGTCCTAGCTTATTTGGACAATCTCCTAGTTATCGATCGGTCGGCTTTCAGACTGAATCATGTGGTGGCTCACACAGTTCAGCACCTAGAAACATTCAGGTGGATCCTGAACCGAGACAAATCGGTCTTTCAACCCACGAAGCAGTTGGAATATTTGGGCATGCGGCTGGACACGGAATGCCAGAAAATATTTTTTCCTCAAGCAAAGGTCAAGTCAATAAGTCAAACAATACGTTTAGTTCTAGGCAGAAAGAAACCAACTATTCACCTATGCATGCGGCTACTGGAAAAACTGGTGGCCACCTTTGAAGCGGTTCCCTACGCCCAGATCCATACCCGAACTCTACAGGTGGCCATTCTCTCAGCATGGAACAAATCCATTCAGACATTAGATCGTCCGTTAGTCCTCTCCCTGAGGGTTCGGCACAGCCTGTTCTGGTGGCTGGTCCCTCAGAATTTGGCAAGGGGAAAATCCTTCTGCCCCAGCGCGTGGAAAATTGTAACCACGGATGCCAGCCTGTCAGGTTGGGGGGCAGTCCTAGAGGGACAAACCCAGCAGGGACAGTGGTCAGAGACAGAGAGACTTCTTCCCATTAATATTCTATAAATCAAGGCTGTTCGGATGGCCCTGAAGGCTTGGACTCCCAACCTTCGGGGTATACCAGTAAAGGTGCAATCTGACAATGCCACAGCGGTGGCATACATAAACCACCAGGGGGCATCTCGGCAGTTTTTATCCCAGGGTCGGACAATTTCCAAGCAGACTTCCTGAGTCGCCAGCAGCTACTCCCGGGGGAGTGGTCCCTTCACCCCCAGGTGTTCGAAGAAATCTGTCTAAGGTTCGGGGTTCCAGATGTAGACACCATGGCATCAAGAGTCAACAAGAAGCTAGACAGGTTCATATCCCGAACCAGAGATCCGTCGGCTTGCGGGACCGATGCGTTGGTGTGCCCCTGGCACCAGTTCTCTCTACTTTATGCATTTCCCCCAGTACAAATGTTACCCCACCTGCTACGAAGGATCAGGGTAGAACGGAAACCGGTGATCCTGGTGGCTCTGGCTTGGCCCCGGAGAGCATGGTACTCTCTCATTGTAAGAATGTCAGTAGGAGCTCCCTAGCCGCTCCCCTTGCGCCCAGACCTCCTTTCGCAGGGGCCGATCTTTCACACTACCTTACGGCATCTAAGTTTGACGGCCTGGCGGCTGAATCCCTAATCCTTAGGGGTAGAGGCCTGTCCTCTCAGGTTATATCTACCCTGATTCAGGCCAGGAAACCAGTCTCTAGAAATCTTTATTATAGGGTCTGGAAGACCTATGTGGTATGGTGTGAGTCCCGGGGATGGCATCCCTATAAGTATGCTATTGACAGGGTCTTACAATTCCTTCAATTGGGAGTTGACAAGGGGTTGGCTCTTAGCACCTTAAAGAGACAGGTTTCGGCTTTAGCAATATGGTTTCAGAGGCCCTTGGCCTTCCATTCGCTAGTTAAAACCTTTTTGCAGGGGGTCTTGCATATCAATCCCCCTATTAGGGCACCCCTTTGTCCTTGGAACTTAAATTTGGTCCTGTCAGCTTTGCAGAAACAGCCTTTTGAGCCCTTGGAAGAGATTCCTCTTGTATTACTAACCTGAAAGTTAGTATTTTTGGTAGCTATGTCCTCTGCCAGGAGAGTCTCGGAACTGGCAGCCTTGTCATGCAAGGAGCCATACCTCATCCTGCACAAGGACAGAGTGGTTCTCCATCCTCACCCATCCTTCCTTCCAAAGGTCATATCCAGTTTTCACCTGAACCAGGATCTAATATTACCATCCTTCTTTCCTAGACCGACTTCCAGAGAAGAAAGGCTCCTTCATACTTTAGACGTTGTTCGAGCCATTAAATTCGAAAGACGAATGTACTTTTTGTCCTTCCGGATGGTCCTAAAAAAGGGCAGCCAGCCGCCAAATCTTCTTTGACTAGATGGATTAAGCAGCTGATTTTTCAGGCCTATGGCTTGAAACGCGTCCCGCCTCCTTTATTAGTGAAAGCCCATTCCACTAGGGCCATGAGCGCCTCCTGGGCGGCACATCATCAGATCTCCATGGCTCAAGTTTGCAGGGCGGCAACCTGGTCATCTGTACACACGTTCACTAAATTGTATAAATTGGACGTTAGGAAAGGTGCAGATGCAGCATTTGGGCATGCGGTCTTACAGGCTGCAGTATAAAATCCTCCAGCCCTGAACAGCCTTGTTTTTTTCACTTAATTTACTTAATTTCCTGGTTGTTCAGTTGATTTAAGTTTTTCCAATTTGATTGGTTTTCTCTTAAGGCCTCGTACACACGTACGAGAACCTTGATAGGCCAAACACATCGTTCCGCCCGTCGAGGTTCTCGCCCGGCCGTCGAAATCGTCGACCAAGCCATCGGGAAAGGCGTCGAGCCATGGTTCTTGATGGGCCATCGAGCAAATAAAGAACCTGCTCTCTATTTTGGCTCGACAGCTTTCTCGACGGGACGCTCGGCGAAAACGTACACACGACCGAGTATCTCGGCAGAATATGGATCCCAGCGAGCTTCTCGCTGGATTCTGCCAAGGTTCTCGGTCGTGTGTACGGGGCCTCAGTCTTGTGTCTCCCTCCCTTCAGGGGCATTGCTTTGGGACATCCCATATGTAATGGCTATGCGCTCTGTGTCCTGTGATGTACGATAAAGAAAAGATGATTTTTAAAAACAGCTTACCTGTAAAATTATTTTCTTGAAGTACATCACGGGACACAGAGCTCCCACCCCTCTTTTGGGGAACGTTGTTTAACCTCTGAGAGATTGCTTGCTACAAAACTGAGGCACTCCCAGTGGGAGGGGGTTATATAGGGAGGAAACTTCCTGTGAGATTAATTACACCAGTGTCCATCACCTGAAGGTACTCTATAACCCATATGTAAAGGCTATGCGCTCTGTGTCTCGTGATGTACTTCAAGAAAAGGATTTTACAGATAAGCTGTTTTTAAAAATCCTCTTATTTACCTATATTAATATACTATTTTGTTTTATCTCCAATACACAAATGTTGTTATTACTGTATATTAAATATTTCAGCCCTGTACTGGCCTTTGTTGGTTGCCACTGTTAACCTTTATAATATATATTTACGATCTAATTTCTCAAAGATATGATGTGGGTTAAATGAGAGTTCTTTTGACCAAGAGTGAAAGCGTTAACATAACGTAAAAGGAGATGAATCTGCGCCACAGACAACTTAAATAAAATTAACTGGTGAAGTGGTGTAATAAAAATAGAAATAAAATGTGATTAATGTGGCTGCCCCTACATAAAAAACCCACCTAGGTGGGAGTAGATATTAAGTAAAAAATAGCAGGTAATGGCGCCTACTAGAATTAAGGTGCATAAAAGAATGTGCAAATATAAATATAAAAAAATGTCTGTCCAAAGAAAGTGCTGGTCCTTGTAGTGATGTCAAAGTATTGTTATAACATATATATAACAAAAAATAATTAATAATTAAGTGGTTGAATTAATATAAATATAAAAATATTAAAAGATAATAATCCATAAAAATCCAATCCTTAGTGATAAATATTTCCAAAATAAGTGTTGTAAAATTAAATGATGATAATGATAATAATCCAAGAAAAGTCCAGTTTTTAAAAAAAAAAATATATTTTCAAGATTGCTTCCGAAAAATAATGATATAAGGTGATATGTGCTTCATGCAGGTATAGCCGTCAGTGGATCACTCAGTGCTCTCCCCCAATGGTCCCGCACTCACCGGATCCAACTACCCCTGCAGGGGTAATAGGCTTTCTCAATAAGTATCCACACTTCAATAAAATCTGCCTGGTTTCCTCACATGGGGTCTATCCAACCATTCAGCCGCTCATAGAGAAGATAAGATGAAACGAAAATGCCCAATAGCGTGATACCGTTTTGTAACAAGTAAAATTTATTCTTGATAAACAATGGGTACTCACAATTTACATGTAGTTAAAAAGCCTTTAGAGAATGTGTGCTGTAGCTCTGAGGAATGTTCGCTCTACCGGTTTTGTCGTTCGGACGTCATCTGGAGCGTGCCTCTGAGCCTTCAGCACTTACTATTTATAATTGACGTTATGTCGGAAAATGCAGACGTTGTGTCGAAAAAACGGGTCCGACGTTACGTCGTAAAAAACTCTGTTGTTCCGGTATCCTCCATGTTGGAGATTTCTACAGACCGTAGTCCTAACACTAGAGGCTCAGTGTTGGAGTCGACGCTACAACGGACGTTCTGTCGGGAAAACGAACCCCCGATCTTACGTCGAAAAAGATCCTAACTTTCAAGCGTCCTCCATGTTAGAGATTTTTGCAGACCGGAGTCCAGTCTCAAGAGGCTCTGTGTTAAAAGGAAGAAAATACGTTCGCTTTCAGATCGGGAAAAAAACCCGGAAGTTAGATCGAAATATAGCAAAAGCATAGTTATTTAGCTGATATCCATGCTACAACAGAGTGATGTTAATAATATAATCAGACATATATAAGATTATAAAATAGGTGAAAAATATATATGTAAAAATTATATATGACCATAAATAAAATGTATGAATAAACATTATGGGAAACATTGGTTGATAGAAGATAATACAATTAAAATGATATAAGGAGTAGTTGGTAGAAAAAAGAGGTAGATGTGTATATGTCAATGAGGCAATACAATGTATTATTATACTGAGGTATATGAAAAAATTCCCGTAATAAAAATATTATATAAAGATTATATAAAAATATAAAAAAAATGTAAAAATATATGAAAAATATATATAAAATATAAAATAAGGAATTTGAGGATATGAAATGTTTTTGTCTAAAATTATTAAAAATTGTTAAAAATTGGTTAAAAAACAATTTAGATCCACATCAATATTCATACCAGACAGTTGGAGGGTGTCTAACGTGTAGATCCACCGGGTTTCATTTTCATCCCAAAATGAAACCCGGTGGATCTACACGTTAGACACCCTCCAACCGTCTGGTATGAATATTGATGTGGATCTAAATTGTTTTTTAACCAATTTTTAAAAAATTTTAATAATTTTACACAAAAAAATTTCATATCCTCAAATTCCTTATTTTATATGTTATATATATTTTTACATTTTTTTATATTTTTATATAATCTTTATATAATATTTTTATTACGGGAATTTTTTCATATACCTCAGTATAATAATACATTGTATTGCCTCATTGACATATACACATCTACCTCTTTTTTCTACCAACTACTACTATACTACTCTATTTTATATAATTTTAATTGTATTATCTTCTATCAACCAATGTTTCCCATAATGTTTATTTATACATTTTATTTATGGTCATATATCATTTTTACATATATATTTTTCACCTATTTTATAATCTTATATATGTCTGATTATATTATTAACATCACTCTGTTGTAGCATGGATATCAGCTAAATAACTATGCTTTTGCTATATTTCGATCTAACTTCCGGGTTTTTTTCCCGATCTGAAAGCGAACGTATTTTCTTCCTTTTAACACAGAGCCTCTTGAGACTGGACTCCGGTCTGCAAAAATCTCTAACATGGAGGACGCTCGAAAGTTAGGATCTTTTTCGACGTAAGATCGGGGGTTCGTTTTCCCGACAGAACGTCCGTTGTAGCGTCGACTCCAACACTGAGCCTCTAGTGTTAGGACTACGGTCTGTAGAAATCTCCAACATGGAGGATACCGGAACAACAGAGTTTTTTACGACGTAATGTCGGACCCGTTTTTTCGACACAACGTCCGCATTTTCCGACATAACGTCAATTATAAATAGTAAGTGCTGAAGGCTCAGAGGCACGCTCCAGATGACGTCAGAACGACAAAACCGGTAGAGCGAACGTTCCTCAGAGCTACAGCACACATTCTCTAAAGGCTTGTTAACTACATGTAAATTGTGAGTACCCATTGTTTATCAAGAATAAATTTTACTTGTTACAAAACGGTATCACGCTATTGGGCATTTTCGTTTCATCTTATCTTCTCTATGAGCGGCTGAATGGTTGGATAGACCCCATGTGAGGAAACCAGGCAGATTTTATTGAAGTGTGGATACTTATTGAGAAAGCCTATTACCCCTGCAGGGGTAGTTGGATCCGGTGAGTGCGGGACCATTGGGGGAGAGCACTGAGTGATCCACTGACGGCTATACCTGCATGAAGCACATATCACCTTATATCATTATTTTTCGGAAGCAATCTTGAAAATATATAATTTTTTTAAAACTGGACTTTTCTTGGATTATTATCATTATCATCATTTAATTTTACAACACTTATTTTGGAAATATTTATCACTAAGGATTGGATTTTTATGGATTATTATCTTTTAATATTTTTATATTTATATTAATTCAACCACTTAATTATTAATTATTTTTTGTTATATATATGTTATAACAATACTTTGACATCACTACAAGGACCAGCACTTTCTTTGGACAGACATTTTTTTATATTTATATTTGCACATTCTTTTATGCACCTTAATTCTAATAGGCGCCATTACCTGTTAACATAATAACGTTTATTAGATATAGTTGGTAATCTATTACACAAAAAATATTAGGTTAAAGTAAAATAATTACATGGATGAATATTGTCATGAATAAGACGTACACAAACGGATGAATGAAAGAAAAGGTTCTATATTAACCAGGACCGCCTACTGCACATTTACGTCGGCAGAATGGCACGGCTGGGCACATCAACGTATATATACGTTGATTTTAGTACCCAGCCGTGGGTCGCGGGCGCGCGCCCGCGACCCGGTCTGAAGCTCCAGGACTCCAGGACCGGGATTCGCGGACCCGATCGCCGCTGGAGTGCGGCGATCCGTCCCTGGAGCGGAAAAACGGGGAGAGCCGTGTGTACACACGGCTTCCCCGTGCTTCACTGTGGCCGTAGCATCGATCGCGTCATCCCTGTAATAGGGGGACGCGATCGATGACGTCACATCTACAGCCACACCCCCCTACAGTTGTAAACACACACATTAGGTCACACATCCCCTACAGCGCCACCTGTGGTTAACTCCCAAACTGCAACTGCCATTTCCACAGTAAACAATGCAATTTAAATGCATTTTTTGCTGTGAAAATGACAATTGTCCCAAAAATGTGTCAAAATTGTCCGAAGTGTCCGCCATATTGTCGCAGTCACGAAAAAAATTGCTGATCGTCCCTATTAGTAGTAAAAAAAAAAAAATGAATAAAAATGCAATAAAACTATCCCTTATTTTGTAAACGCTATACATTTTGCGAAAACCAACTGATAAACGCTTATTGCGATTTTTTTTACCAAAAATACGTAGAAGAGAACGTATCGGCCTAAACTGAGGAAAAAAAATGTTTTTTTTATATATTTTTGGGGGATATTTATTATAGCAAAAAGTAAAAAATTTTGAATTTTTTTTTAAATTGACGCTCTATTTTTGTTTATAGCGCAAAAAATAAAAACCGCAGAGGTGATCAAATACCACCAAAAGAAAGCTCTATTTGTGGGGGAAAAAGGAGGCCAATTTTGTTTGGGAGCCACGTCGCACGACCGCGCAATTGTCAGTTAAAACGAAGCAGTGCCGAATCGCAAAAAGGGGCAAGGTCCTTTACCTGCATTTTGGTCCGGGTCTTAAGTGGTTAAAAACCAAACTACAAGGTTAAAGTCCAGACAGATGTAAACAGGCAGGAGAGTCTTCCACTGGAGCCAGGATCGATAGCCAGAGATGGGAGTCAATCCAGCCAGAGTCTGAAACCAGGAAGGTGGTGAAACGAAGCCAGGGATCAGGAGCCATAAGGAACGTCCGTAGCAGCCTGGTCGGTAACCAGAACACCAGCATGATGAAGGTAGGATGAGAGGCAGGTCTTAACACAGAAGGCTCAAGCAAGGAAGTGCTGCAGCAAGCGTGGTATATATATGCTGAGCATCCAGCTCCTCCCAGTGGGAAGGAGGAGCCGCAGGGAATGGGAAGTTACAAGAACCTCAGAAGCAAGATGGCCGCCAGCACAAGTCAGTGATGAGAAGCTAGGAAGAAGGTAAGTCCATGACAAATACAGAGTATATTCCTTTAAAACATTAATGTACAAACATATTCAGTTACAAGTAAAACATATCTTTTCCATTGACCTTTTAGTACCATCCTGAAGGCTGCCATTCCATAAAAAAAGAGCTTCTCCTCCCATCTACTTTGAGTATATCCCTGCATGCTGATGCCCCATGGGTTGGCGTAGCTTGGATCATGATTGGAGGGCTTACTACATAAGTCAGTCCCCTTTAATGCAAATCCTGGTGACTATTCTGGGCAGAAGATTTATTGAATTTTGACAGGAAGTTAAGTATTGATTACAGGTTGGCCTCCCTTCATTGCATATCCCAGCATGGGATCCTTTGAAGTGAGTAGGTGTAAAACAATGGAATTGGCTCTTAATTGTTTGTTTATTCAAGCTTTGGCACCGCATTGTCTGCTCTTAACAAGCGCTTCTGTGGCACCCTTTTGCCTGGCTTTCAGAGATGCAAGCTAAATTAAATATATTAATAATTACAATATTTTACATCTTTTAATGGAGATTTCACATAAACCCATAAGGCAACACAAGAATAGAAAGAAACAGGTTCTTCAGACAATCAACTTATTGCAAAGCAGAAATCAAAAGATATTTACCTGTCCTTGTTGGGTAGATAAAAGAAGAGACACAACACTGCCATAAAAACAAGTTACACAGATACTTAACTAGACTGTCCTCACAGAAAAATCACCCTTATCTAACACAACCCATTGTATTAGACTCTAGGAATTCCAGGTCATATATATACTTATGATTTTAGTGTCTACTGACAGAATGATAATTCTGTCGTAAGGTAAAAAATATAAGATGTAATACAAATTAGAAGTAAGAATTGTTTTAAGATGTCAATTGGTGTTATGAAAGACAAATGAATCATGATTAACCACTTAAGGACCGCCGCATGTACATATACGTCGGCAGAATGGCACGAGCAGGCACATCAACGTACCTGTACGTGGCTGCTTTGACGTGGGTCGGGGGTCTGATCGGGACCCCCCCCCCCCTGGTACATGTGGCGGTACGGTTTGCTGTGGGAGCGATCCGGGATGAGGGGGCGGCTGTTCGTTTCTGGCCACTCGCGATCGCTCCCAGCGAATCATCTTCCGCCTCTGCCTGTGTAATGTAAACACAGTCAGCGGAAGTGATGTCATCTCTTCTCCTGACGGTCTTTTCGTCCGGCGAGAGGAGAGAAGACAGCACACTGACACACAGTACACATAGGCACATTAAACCCCCCCAGTCACCCCCCGCATTCACTGCATTTAGTATCAGTTGTGACAGTTAAAAGTTGCAGGGCAGTTAGTCTTGGACCCCTTTAGTTTTAGGGTAGCCCCCTACCCCCCTAATAAAGGTTTAACCCCTTGATCACCCCCCTAGTTAACCCTTTCACCCCCTAATGCCAGTGTCACTAAGTGATCGTTTTTTCGCTGTATTAGTGTCACTGGTGCCGCTAGGTAGCTAGTTATTTTTTTAGGTTCGCCACCAGGTTTTTATAGCGTTGGGTACCCCCATAAATTTTTTAAACAAAGGTTTTAACACCTGATTGCCCCTAAATTTAACCCTTTTTGCCCCTAGAGTTAACCTTTCACCCCCTATTGCCAGCGTCACTAAGTGATCGTTTTTCTGATTGCTGTATTACTGTCGCTGGTGCCGCTAGGTAGCTAATTATTTTTTTGAGGTTCGCCACCAGGTTTTTATAGCGTTAGGTACCCCCATATTTTTTTTAAATAAATGTTTTAACCCCTGATTGCCCCTAGAGTTAACCATTTCACCAGTGATCACCGTATAAGTGTCACTGGTTAGCCAGTTAGTTATGTAGGTTCGCCGCCAGGTTTTTATAAAGCGTTAGGTACCCCTATATATTACCTAATAAAGGTTTTAACCCCCTGATTGCCCCCTAGTTAACCCTTTTACCAGTGATCACCGTATAAGTCTTAGGCCGCGTACACACGAGGGGATATGTCCGCTGAAAACGGTCCGATGGACCGTTTCAGCAGACATCTCCGCTCGTGTGTATGGGCTAGCGGACAGATTTCTCCACCCGACAGATTTCAAAGCATGCTTTGAAATCTATCCGGTGGGGATCTGTCCGCCCGACATGTCTGCTGGTTAGTACACTTACCAGCAGACATGTCGGCCCCCACCGCCGCCGCGCCGCTGCCGAATGGATTCGGCGCAAGCGCGGAAGTGTTTTACTTCCTGGTGCGGTGACGTTGCGGTGGCGCGGCGGCGTCAACGCCACCGCCGCGTCACCGCCACGCCCCCGCGCCTTCCGGCGGCGGGGAATTTGATCCGATGGTGTGTACACGCCATCGGATCAAACTCCCGATCGGACATATCCGATGGAAATGGTCCGCGGACCGTTTTCATCGGATATATCCGATCGTGTGTACGCCGCCTTACGGTTGACACTGGTTAGTTAATTTGCTGTTTATAGCATCAGGGCACCCGCCGTATATAACACAATAAAAAGTTTAACCCCCTGATCGCCTGGCAGGTAATATCAATTACATTTTTGCGTCAGTTAGGGTCTGTGTCGTCCCAGGTTAGTGCCAGTAACACTTACACCCACACACAAAGCATACACCCCCTTAGAGGTATAGTATCTGAACGGATCTATACCTAATCTGATCAGATCTATACTAGCGTACCCAGCAGTTTAGGGTACCCAAAAACGCATTGCTGGCGCAATCAGCCCAGATACCCGCTTGTTCCTGCATTTTGCCCCTCCGCCCAGCCCAGTCCAACCCACCCAAGTGCAGTATCGATCGATCACTGTCACTTACAAAACACAACAAACATAACTGCACTGTTCGCAGAGACAGGCCTGATCCCTGCGATCGCTAACAGTAAAAAAAAAAAAAACACAACAAAAAATATATAAAAAAAATTGTAGTTGTATTTTTTCTCTTTTTTTTTACTGCATTCTATTCTGCAAAGTTTTATTGTAATTATGTTTTTTCATGCTTTCTTTTCAGGTATGTAATTTACTTTACTGTTTTCAGGTACACCATTCAGCTGTTGTGCAGACTTATTTATCTTGACACAACAGTGTTTGCTCCCACAATATATAAAGCCGTGACTCCAGTGCTGTAGGAGCATGGGGGCATTAGGGGCGGAGGAGCGATTTTTCTCCTAATGTCGCGTACATACGGTTGACATTCCTAAGGAGGCTTTCCTGTGGAAAAGTCTGACCGTGTGCACACGGCATAACTTTTTATGCCACGTACATACGGTCGAAATTCCAACAAAGGCTTGCCCGTGGAAAAGTCTGACCGTGTGTACGCGGCATTACTTTTTTGTGGGAGGATGCCCCCATGCTTCAGCATATATAAATGGTGCATGTATGCCCATCATTAGAAGTGGGTGGATGAAGGTAGGTATTTTAATGGTGGGCACACCCACCGATCAATCTTATTTTCGTTCAGCCAACAGGCTGCATGAAAAAAAAGATTACAATACATGTCCAACAAGAACCATCAACGTACTGGTATGTTGCTGGACTTTGAATGGTTATACCAGAATGATGCCTGTGGGTTTAGGTATCATCTTGGTATCATTCTTTTCAGCCAGTGGTCGGCTTTTATGTAAAAGCAATCCTAGTGGATAATTAGCCTCTAGACTGCTTTTACATTCAGTGGGAGGGAATGCCCCCCCCCCCGAATATATGCAGTGCCATTGGGAAATTGGAAAAGCATTTTATCACACCGATCTTGGTGTGGTCAGATGCTTTGAGGGCAGATGCAAGATCTAGAGTCCCATTTAAAAAACAAAAAACAAAGAGTACCTGTCACTAACTATTGCTATCATAAGGGATATTTATGAGATAACAATAAAAATGGTAAAAAATAAATGAAATGGAAGGAACAGTTTACAAATAAAATAAAAAAAAGCTAAATAAATATAAAAAAAAATCCTGTCCCCCCTGCTCTTGCGCAAAGGCGAACGCAAGCGTAGGTCTGGAGTCATGTAAACAGCAATTGTACCATGCATGCGAGGTATCACCGCTCGTACCACTGCACGTTTGTGCACAATTTTAAAGTATGTTGTGTTTGGTATCCATCTACTCGGCCTAAGATCATCTTTTTTATTTCATCAATAATTTTGGCAATATAGTGTGTTTTAGTGCTTTAAAATAAAAAAGTGTATTTTCCCCCCAAAAACTGCGTTTAAAAAAAACGCTGCGCAAATACTGTGTGGAAAAAAAAATGCAACACCCACCATTTTAATCTGTAGGGCCTTTGCTTTAAGAAAATATATATAATGTTTGGGGGTTCAACTTAACTTTCTTGCAAAAAAAATAAATATGTTTTTATGTAAACAAACGGTGTCAGAAAGAGCTTTGTCTTCAAGTGGTCAGAAGAGTGGGTGATGTGCGACATAAGCTTCTAAATGTTGTGCATAAAACTCTATTTTGGTAAGTAGACACCCTAAGCTATTTGCTGAGAGGCATGTCGAGTTCATGGAATATTTTATATTTTGACACAAGTTGCGGGGAAATAAAAAATTGCGCAAAGTTGTCAATAAATGATATATTGCTCAAACATGCCATGGGGCATATGTCGAATTCCCCCCCAAAATACACATGTGGAATTACACCCCAAAATACATTATGTTGCTTGGGAGCCTAGCCACATACGGGACCCCAAAAACCAATCACCACCCTCAGGCTTTCTAAGGCCTCGTACACACGAGGCAATAGATTTGTTCAAAATGGTCTGTCCGACCGATTTGAACAAATCTGTCTCTTTGGATTTTGGTTTGCTCGCGTGTACACACGAGCAAACCAAAATCCCCGCCAGCAGACGGCACGCTGACGTGTCGGTGACGTGGCGTTGACGCCGCCACGTCACCGCACCAGGAAGTAAAACACTTCCGCGCATGCGCCAAATCCATTCGGCGCCGGTGCGAGACGACATGTCTGCTGGTAAGTGTACTAACCAGCAGACATGTCGGGCGGACGGGTTCCCACCCGATAGATTTCAAAGCATGCTTTGAAATCTGTCGGGTGGCCAAATCCGTCGGCTCGCCCGTACACACGATCGAATCTGTCTGCTGGGACGGTCTAGCAGACCGTTTCCAGCAGACAGATTTGATTGTGTGTACGCGGCCTAAGAGTGTAAATTGTTGATTTCACTCCTCACTGCCTTTCATAGTTTCGGAGGCCATGGAATGCCCAGATGGCACAAAACCCCCCCAAATGACCCTATTTTGGAAAGTAGACACCCCAAGCTATTTGCTGAGAGGTATAGTGAGTATTTTGAGGATCTCGCTTTTTGTCACAAAGTTTTGAAAATTAAGAAAATATATATATATATTTTTCTTCATTTTCAAAAACAAATGAGAGCTGTAAAATACTCACTATGCCTCTCAGCAGATAGCTTGGGGTGTCTACTTTCCAAAATGGGGTAATTTGGAGGGTTTTATGCTATTTTGGCATTTTATGGCCTTCAAAACTGTGATAAGTAGTGAGGAGTGAAATCAAAAATGTTTGCCCTTAGAAATCTCGAAGGCAGTGCTTGGTTTTCAGAGGCTCCCAAAAAGTCCCACACATGTGGTATCCCCGTATTCAGGAGAAGCAGCAGAATGTATTTTAGGGTGCAATTCCACATATAACCATGGCATGTGTGAGCAATATATCATTTAGTGACAACTTTTTGTAAACATTTTTATTTATTTTTTTTCATTATTCTATCACAAAAAAAAAAAAATATTCAATGGACTCAAAATGCCTCTCTGCAGTTTCCTTGGGGTCTACTTTCCTAAATGGGGTCATTTGGGGGGGGGGGGTTGTACTGCCCTGCCATTTTAGCACCTCAACAAATGAGATAGGCAATCATAAATTAAAAGCTGTGTAAATTCCAGAAAAAAGTACCCTAGTTTGTAGACGCTATAACTTTTGCGAAAACCAATAAATATATGCTTATTGCGATTTTTTTTTTTTTTTACTAAAGACATGTGGCTGAATACATTTTGGATAGGTTGGGTAAATACCGCGCTGCTGAGGACGCAATACAGCAAAGCTCCACAAACCCTGGCCTAATCTCCTGCCATCCACACTGGTAGGTCATTCCAGCCCTTCAAAACAAAGACATCCTGGTCCCTGGACCTCTCCTGGACAGGCATATACCTGCATAGTGGCCCCTAGCTGCCCGCTTACCTTAAAATTCGTCCCGCTGGAGGATCACCCTGGACGAGCAGCCGCCATTTTGAGGCCTACGACGCCTCCGCAAGCACCGGGCCCGAGTTTCGCTGCCGCGCTACGACCGGGGCTGACCACCGGGCGCATCGGCACCTCAGCACCATCTCTACACCTCTCCCCTGGTCTCCGGTGCCCTCCAACTGGTTCTTCGCCGTCCGCGAGCGCCGCTGTCCTCCCCGTCCGGGCATCAGAACTAGGAAAGACCGCGGCCTCGGCCTAGTCCTGGAGGCGGCGGCCATCTTGCTTCACCCGACGGCGGAACCAGGGCATTCCTTCGGCCTTCCTACTGCCTCAACACCCGGGCTTTCCAGCTCCAACCTCCGGATCTCCTCTGGACATCATTGCTGTGCCTCCTGGTCCCTGCAGCTCTGTCCAGGTCAGTCATTGTCTCCGGCCTAGCCTCCCATCGGCGGCCATCTTGCTCCACCTGAAGATATCACTACAGGCCTTCTCCTGCGCAGAGTCCCTTGCCGCACACCCCTTTTCTTGGAGACGTAAGTTCTACTACCGCCACCTCTAAAATATAATCATTAACCAGGGATAATTGTACAGGCTTTGCTACGGCACGGTGACCATCTTGGTGTACCTCGCTCTCTTGCTCATTGAACTTTCCCTGTAAGTGACTGAACTTCCACTATTCTTGACTCTCTCTGCAGTATGACTATGACCTGTGTAGTTACTTTATTCTTCATATGGCACTGAGGGTTGATGCTTAAGACGGACCCTGTCTAGCTGCCGGCCTGATTTCCAATAGCAATGCCAGCAAAAAGCTCTGCCTCCCGTTCATCGATAAAAAAACGGTCTAAATCTTCTACTGCTCATCAGGCTTCTGTTGGGTCCATTAAACGCTTTCTTGCTGCTGAGAGAACGAACCCTGGCCCTATGAGCGCTAAAACCAGGGCATCAAGGTCTCTCATCTCGCCAGCTTCTCACACTGCCTCTATC
Organism: Rana kukunoris; assembly: GCA_029574335.1. Lineage (NCBI taxonomy): Eukaryota > Metazoa > Chordata > Amphibia > Anura > Ranidae > Rana > Rana kukunoris. Next base: position 270,624,742 of record CM056059.1, on the reverse strand, counting down.
CGCGACAGCTCGCCAGCCTCCTCCTGTGGATCGGAGATAATGGATGATCCTGGTTCCCCCATTGGTTCTGAGATGTCCTCCTTTCTGCTTGAATTTCGAAAAGAAATGGCGGGTATGTTCCACGATATGGAGAAATCGATCAAAAAAGACATTTCTACGGTCCGAGCGGACATGGCTCACCTCCTCGACAGGGTTGAGGAAACGGAACAGCGTCAAGACTCGCACGAAGTGGCTATCAAAGAGCTGCAGGACACTGTCACTCAATTGTCATATGCTAACAGGGCCTCTTTATATAAACTTGAGGACCTCGAAAACCGTAACCGCAGAAATAATCTGCGTATTCTTGGCCTACCGGAAGCAACTGGGGATAATGATCTTGAACCCTCGCTACGCGGCATCCTCAACACCATCTTAGGCAGGTCACCTATGGATCCTCTACGGTTTGACAGAGTCCACCGTGCTCTTCGACCCCGTAACCTCTCTTCTGATCTGCCCAGGGATGTGATATGCCGTCTCCACTACTTCGAAGATAAGAATGCTATCATGGTTAAATTGCGGAACACCCCTGACATTGACTTTGATGGAGCTGTTCTTCACATCTTCCCGGACATAGCTAAGGAAACCCTCGATCGCCGCAGGGCCCAAAAACCGCTTCTGGAGAGTCTGAGAAGTGATGGACTTACCTATCGGTGGGGCTTCCCAGCTTGCCTAATTGCAACCAAGAATGGACGATCGTCCACACTACGTTTCCCTGAGGATCTCCCTACCTTCCTACAAGATCTCCACTTACCACACATGGAACTCCCAGGCTGGCAGAACCCCATCCCCACCTTCTCCAGTCTTCACTCATCCCAATGGAAAAAGACCCCTGCCAAGCAGCGGAAGGTTTCTACTCCAAGCTCTTCCAAGAAGAATGGGTGAGGTACTCCTGAGCACCCAATCATTTTTCCTTTTAGCAATTCTCCTTACGGTGGCGATGTCGTGTTTTTCAGTCTCTTATTTTTTACATTGTTTTCCGAATTTCCTTTGCAGCCCTGAACACTTGATGGCTAATTTTTGAACTTAGGATTTGTTTAAACCGTATTACTCCATGTTTTGAGCCCTGTTGACCGTACATCACGTCATCTGATAGGCTAACCTAGTGTTTGGAGAATGCTATGTTTATGTTTTCTGTTTTGAGCGTTGCTATTTTCTTTTCTTTTTGATATAACTACCCTTTATTCACAGGTCGGTAGCTGACGGGGCCCCTGGCTCCTTGTTGATACACTTACCGGGGACATTGTTTCTCCCCCTTCTCCTTTTGGGGTTGCTGGGAAATGGTGGTCTTTATTTTTCTCCTAGTGTTTTTTTTTCTTCAAATCCTTTTTGACCGCCCGCTCCCTTCATCCCCACTGGGACCACCGCAGGTTTCTGCGTGATCGTTACCTTACTCCCAATCGTTATACTGAATGTTCTGGTACTTTTTTATGTAATTTTATACTTTCCTTTCTCTTCTCTTTCATTTTTCCTCGTATCTCTTTTCTCTTTGCCCCCTCTCTCCCTTCCCCCTTCTCCCCCTCCCTATTTTGGCGGTCCACATGGTCGTATGACTTGTTCGCTTGCTTCTTCCTGGAACCATGGCTACTTTAAAAATCTCCTCTTATAATGTACGGGGCCTAAGTGTGGCCGCTAAAAGACATCAAGTCCTCCGGGAATTGCAAAGTTCTGCCTGTTCTATCGCTTTCCTTCAGGAAACTTACTTGACCCACACTACACCTGTGAAACTCTTTTCACCACACTTCCCGCAATGGTATTATAGCCTATCTGACACTAACAAAGCCAAGGGAGTTGCCATTGGTTTCAGTAGGAATGCATCATTTCGCTTTACAGAAATGCTTACAGATGATCACGGTCGTTACCTTTTTGTTAAGGGATTTATAGGTAACACTAAATGTACTCTGGCCAATATCTATTGCCCCAATCATAACCAGACCTCCTTTTTTACGCAAACTCTTACGAAACTCTCACAATTTGCTGAAGGACTGATTGTTCTTGCGGGAGACATAAATATGCCTCTAGATCCTACGATGGATACTTCCTTGGGCCGATCAGGTATTCCATTCAAGCGGCTAGCGCAAGTGAAGAAAAAACTCCTTGATCTCCAACTTATGGATGCTTGGCGTCTCATGCATCCTACAGATAGAGATTACTCACATTTTTCTGCAACACATATTTCTTATTCCAGAATAGATAATATCTTCTTAGATCATTTCCACCTTCCCTTTCTCCGTTCAGCCTGTATAGGCACTGCCTCTCTCTCTGATCATGCTCCTGTTTCCATATGCCTGACTATACCAGATTTACCTCACCGCACCAATAACTGGAAACTTAATGATTCCCTCATCACTAATCCGACAGAGGTATCTATCTTAACCAAAACGCTTTCCCAATATTTTGAGGAAAACTCTATCTCAGACGCCTCTCCATCTCTTTTGTGGGAGGCGCATAAGGCTCTAATAAGAGGAAATCTTATCGAATTGGGTGCGAGGAAAAAAAGAGAACATGGTCAGCAGCTCAAACAGGTCTTGCATCAGATTGCTGAGTTGGATAAACAACATAAACTTTCTCTCCATGTTTCCCACCTAAAAGCCCTTGCTCTTAAAAGAGAAGAACTCAAAACTCTTCTTGCCCTTGAAACTCGGCGAAAGTTTCACTACATCTCCCAGAAAGTATATGAATGGGGTAACAGACCGGGGAAACTATTGGCTAGGTCCCTTGCAGCCAGAAAAACTCTTTCATTTATACCCAAAGTGAAATTGCCATCAGGAGACTTAGTACACACCACCCCTCAGATATCGCAAGCTTTTAAAGAATTTTATGCTGACTTATATAATGTGGAGGGTGGTTTGGCTTCTCTATCTCTTGCCGACAAACGTAAACGAATCCTCACTTTTCTTGGGAAAGCCAATCTCCCTAGGCTTTCAAAGTCTGCCCTTAGCGCTCTTGAAGCAGATTTCTCCGTAGAGGAATTTAATTTAGCACTCAAGTCCTCCTCTTCTGGTAAGGCCCCTGGCCCTGATGGCTTCACCCTCCGATATTATAAAACCTTTAGAGATGTCTTATTTCCCCACCTTGTAGCCTATGCAAATTCTATCTCCCGTGATTCTCCCCTTCGCCCTGAATCATTGGCTGCTCACATCACGGTTATCCCTAAACCTGACAAGGACCCAACCCTATGTAGCAGCTATAGACCCATCTCCCTTTTAAATGTTGACACTAAACTTTACGCCAAAGTAATAGCGAACAGACTGCTTCCCCTTTTACCTAAATGGGTCTCGGCTGATCAGACCGGTTTCATTCCAAATAGAGAGGCGAGAGATAATTCCCTCCGTACTCTATCACTGATTCATTATGTGTGGAAATGTTCCCAGCCCACCCTTCTCCTCTCCACCGATGCTGAAAAAGCATTTGATAGGGTGGACTGGGAATACCTTAAAACTACTCTTTGTTATTTTGGCCTTGGCCCTAAGATGTCTTCTCGTATCTTCTCCCTTTACTCCAACCCTACCGCACAAGTGCGTATTAATGGTTCCTTAAGTGACCCATTTACGCTACGCAACGGAACCAGACAAGGTTGTCCTTTATCCCCCTTGTTATTTGCTATTTCCCTTGAGCCCTTTTTGGCTACTGTTAGGAGTAACAGGGGAATTCATGGCGTCCAGATCGGCACTGGAATACATAAATACGCAGCCTATGCGGATGATATTTTATTCTTTATCCAACAGCCAGGTGTTTCACTGCCGAATCTGATGTCTGAATTCTCCTCATTCCAAGATCTCTCTAACTTTAAGATTAATCTTTCAAAATCTGAAATCTTAAATATAACAGTTCCCCAACGAACAGCTGATCAGCTGAGACCCCTATTTCCCTTTCGCTGGGTTCCATCACGCATGAAATATCTTGGCATCTATTTGACTCCCAACCTCCATTCCCTCTTTAGGCATAATTATATCCCTCTTCTAAATGCTATTAAGGATGACCTCCGTAAGTGGTCCTCCCTCTCTCATTCTTGGTTGGGTAAGGTCAGCATAATAAAAATGAACATACTCCCCCGTATTCTTTTTTTGTTACAAATGATTCCCTTGAAGATCCCGATAGTTTTTTTTACCCTTTTACAAACCATGGTCTCTCGCTTTATATGGAGGGATGGGCGTCCCAGGGTTTCTAGAGAGACTCTTTTCAGATCCAAATGTTCAGGGGGCCTGGCTTTACCTAATTTTAAAACTTACTATCAAGCAGTTATATTAGCACGGATTGCGGACTGGAAATATGCCTCCGCCTCCAAATTATGGGTCCAATTGGAACATTCTCTATCTGGCTCTGATCTCTCTGTAACCCCTTGGATCCCACACTCTTTTAGAGATTTATCCCTTACCACCTCACCTTTCAGCCTTATCCTCCCTACAAATTTGGGATGATCTACACAAGAAATTCATGTGGTCCTACAATTCCCCATTAACTCCCTTGATGTCTCACAGATACTTTGCCCCGGGTCTCCTTGACTCAGGTTTTCAGACATGGTCACCGGGCGGCCCTCTCCTACTGTACCATGTGGTTTCCTCCAATTGTCTCAGGCCCCTTTCTGAGATTCTGGGTCATAACTCACCCTCGTTCTTAGATAAATGGAGATACAAGCAATTGAGTAGTTTTTTCCATACATTACCACGTCCCTTAAGAGGTATCCCAGATCTCAACAGCATAGAACAGATTCTCCTGCCCAGGGACCCTCCTATACGCTCTATCTCCCAATTTTACAAAGCTCTCTTGGACTTACAATCTCCTCTGTATCCAGAATATCTATCTCGGTGGGAGAAGGATTTGGGAACTACTATTACTGATAGACAAAAGGATAAGATGCTCAAGCTTACACATGTCTCTTCCCTGGCTTCTTCCATGACTGAATCTAACTTCAAGCTCCTTACTAGATGGCACCACACCCCTGCCAAGATTCACCGTATGTTTCCTAGTAATTCTCCACTCTGTTGGAGGAACTGCGGTCAAATTGCAACTCATGCCCATATTTGGTGGTCTTGTCCCCTCATTCGCCCTTTCTGGACAGAAGTTTTGAACTTGATATTTCAGATCACCGAGGTACAAATCCCCCTTGAACCGTGGACGGTTCTTTTTCACGCCACCTCTAGATCCATTGGCAAATATAAACGCTCAATCATCCCACACCTTCTTAATGCGGCCAAAGCTATTATCCCTCGTCTTTGGGGTCAACCTGAAACTCCTTCCATTAAAACATGGCTGCAAAAGATTTCTGAGGTTAGCCTCATGGAAGAACTCACTCACATTGCAAGAGACACCAGCGAACAACACTCCTTAATATGGGCGTCCTGGTCTTCATTTATCTCTACACAGTGCTATTTAGATATCATTTCCTCACCCCCCTTACAGGCCTAAAACCACATGAGGTTGTTTTTCACCATATTGCGACCTTTTTTCCCACTCTTTGATGTGGTTCCCCCTTGTTCTTGATATCTTCCTAAATAGTTTAACGATATGCTTGATACGATGACCATGTGTTCCGGCCTTCCCCCCTTCCCCTCCCTGCTTTTTCTCCCTCTATCCCTTTCATACCCTTTTCTCCATTTTTTTTATTCTTTTTTCTTCTGCTCTCTTGCCTCGTGTCTTTCCCTTTATTAATAGACACTTGAAATGTTTGTGCTCTCTATGGTGCACCATTTGTCTTATTTCCCAATTTATTACTCTGTATTGATGCTTCTTTAAAGAGTTGTTTTACTTTTATTGTGTTGTCTATTTCTGCCAATAAAAATATATTAGACAATCAAAAATACCGCGCTGCTAGGATGGTATGTGGTAAGCTGCTAAACACGGCTAATAGAAAACAATAAGCAAAGAAATACAGTGGATAAAAATAGTGTAGCGCTAAGTATAAACATATATAAAATAAAATACAATACGTCCATATGTTGTATAAAATATAAGTGGATAGTGAGTGAAGTCAATATACACCGGATAGAAAAAAGTGTCCAAACATAAACAATGTAACCAATGTCCAAAATAATGGAAAAAAAAAGTGCTCTGTGAAGGCAAGTATTGTCCATAAAAAGGTATCTTGCTTGGTGACAAATAGGAAAAAGACCTTCACCCAGTGAAGGAATGGAGGCTTACCGGATTAAATGGACTCTACAAGCAGTATAGACTTGAGAGTCATATAAGCTTTAAAACATCCAACATTGGTCAGGGCCTCATCAAGCTGCAGGTAACAGAGATGTACATCTACACCTTGATATGGGAATAAACTTCTGCTGTTGAAGGCTTGGCACTCCGTGAATGTATATAAAAAAAGTTTTGGAGGAAAAGGAGCGATATAGTGTAATAACGTCAGGGTAAAATAAATTTTTTATAAGTATTGCACTTACATAAATTCAGGATAAAAAGCGATTGTAATCGTAGCGTGGCGACGGTGGAGTCTTCCCTGACACGTTTCGTGTGCAAACACGTTGTCAAAGGGAATACATTTTGACCTAAATGTTTGACTAAAATTTAGATTATTCGATTTTTCTGATAACAAAAAGTAGGAAATATCATTTTTTTTTTTTAATTGTCGGTCTTTTTCCATTTATATTGCAAAAAATAAAAATTGCAGAGGCAATCAAATACCATCAAAAGAAAGCTCTATGTGTGGGGAGAAAAGGACGCAAATTTTGTTTTGGTACAACATTGCATGACCGCACAATTACCAGTTAAATCAGCACAGTGCCAAATTGTAAAAATACCTTGGGTCCTTTAGCTGCGTAAAGGTCCGAGTCTTAACCACTTAAGACCCGGACCAAAATGCAGGTAAAGGACCCTGCCCCTTTTTGCGATTCGGCACTGTGTCGTTTTAACTGACAATTGCGCGGTCGTGCGCTGTGGCTCCCAAACAAAATTGGCGTCCTTTTTTCCCCACAAATAGAGCTTTCTTTTGGTGGTATTTGATCACCTCTGTGGTTTTAATTTTTTGCGCTATAAACAAAAAAAGAGCGACAATTTAAAAAAAAAAATCAATATTTTTTACTTTTTGCTATAATAAATATCCCCCAAAAATATATAAAAAAAAACATTTTTTTTCCTCAGTTTAGGCCGATACGTATTCTTCTACCTATTTTTGGTAAAAAAAAATCGCAATAAGCGTTTATCGGTTGGTTTTCGCAAAATTTATAGCGTTTACAAAATAAGGGATAGTTTTATTGCATTTTTATAATTTTTTTTTACTACTAATAGCGGCGATCAGCGATTTTTTTGGGTACTTAAATCAACGTAAATATACGTTGATGTGCCCAGTCGTGCCATTCTGCCGACGTATATGTGCAGTAGGCGGTCCTTAAGTGGTTAAAGGGTCACTAAAGGAAAAAAAAATGTTTTGCTGAAATGACTGTTTACAGGGTATAGAGACATAATAGCTAACTGATTCCTTTTAAAAATGATTACACATAGATAAAAATCAATCATATAATGTGCCTGAAGTTTAGTTTCACTTTTAAACTGGTTTCATGTTTCTGTGATGTAAAGAGACACACAGAACAAAACCAAACAAATACAGGTCAGTGTTTTGTTTTTAAAATTAATCTGATTGGTTCTGAGGAGTTTTAGACACACAGTAATGGCAGCTTGGACCACAGTGAAATGCTGCCATGAGATTTTTCATAAGGAACCAGACAAGCAGTAAGTGTGGAGATCAGAGCAGAATTACAGCTTCAAAGCAAAAACGAACAATGAGGACAGGAAACCAGGACTGCAGTAAGGTAAAGGAAGCTATTTAGCTAAAAAAAAACATTTAGTGATCCTTTGAGTGGTTGAAACTGTATAAAAAAAATATACATATAGCATTTGTTTTTCCTAGATAAACAAGTATTCATAGAATATACCAGAATGATGCATTTGTCCATATAATGTGTATATATATATATATATATATATTATGACAGGAAGTCAGGTAAATCTGTGTGTGTGTGTGTGTGTGTGTGTGTTGTCACAGACGGGAGATATATTTCTGCCTTGTTTAGACAATACACCAATTACTATTAGGCGGCGGCTGCAGAGATGGCCAGAGAGGTTTGGGGCGTTAGAAGCCTTTAGCTGTTCAAAATGAAGCAATTAAAGCCCCTATAAAGATAGCCTAAGGGTGACGACTGATTGCTGCATCCTGAGGCTTTGTGAGTGAAGGAGCAGTCACAAACTCTACTGAAGAGGTGAGGCGCTGATGGATATTTCTGTGTGAGAAATATCAAAGAGACTTTTTTGTTGTTTTCTGCTGTAGGACCAGCAGTGTCTGCCCAGCAGTAGGCTGTGCCAGACTCCATAGGTAGGTTCCTGTGTTGGGAAATTAGACGTCCCAAGTGGCAAGGGTTTATTTTATGTTTTGTTTTGTTTATGCTGTTTTGATGCTTGCACGTGTATCCAGCAATATGGAAAAATAAACCATATCATTTGTTTTCAATCATCCTCAACTGCCTTTTTGTACAGTTCAGCGTGTAGTGAACCCACCCAGGGGGTCAAACACACCCGCTACCGAGTTAATCACTCACACATGGTGGAGTGCCGCGGGCAGTTAAAGTAAACCCAAAATGGAGGAGATGCTAAAACAGATGGTTATAGCAAATGCAAATCAACAGCAGATGAATGCAGGTTTGCAGCGGAGCCTTGCAGCTCAACAACAGGCTCACCAGGAGAGCATTGCAGCTCAACAACAGGTTCACCAAGAGAGCCCTGCAGCTCAACAACAGGCTCACCAACAGAGCATTGCAGCTCAACAATAGGCTCACCAACAGAGCATTGCAGCTCAACAACAGGTTCACCAAGAGAGCATTGCAGGCTTGGAACAGAGACACCAGCAGCAAATGGAGGCCATCGTGAAACGGCTTCAGAGACAGCAGACCGAGGCTGGGAGTCAGGCCAGTAACATATTGACTTTTCGGGTAAGCCACTTATTGCCAAAGATGACTGCAGATGATGACCCTGAGATGTTTCTGACCACGTTTGAGAGAACAGCGGAAAAAGAGAGTTGGCCTAAAGAACAGTGGGCTGGATTAGTGGCCCCCCTATTATCTGGAGAAGCCCAAAAGGCATATTTTGATTTGGAGTTTGCAGATGCAAAAAACTATGATCGGTTAAAAGAGGAAATATTGACACATTTTGGTGTAACCCTGAATGTCCGTGCTCAGCGGGTCCATAATTGGAGTTATCAGCTGAGGAAACCACCTCGGTCGCAGATGTATGACCTCATCCATTTGGCTAGGAAATGGCTGCAGCCAGAAACTCTGTCTGGGGGGGGGGCGTGGCCGGGACTCCATGAGAGAGGCAGCGTGAGACCTTAGCTCCTGCTTCTCACAGCCATCCTGAAGGCATCCTGTACCCGATTTGGCTCCAAAAGGCACCAAATTGATCCTTAGCACGGCGGGCACCCGATCCAGGCATGATGGTCAACAAATACGGGCCCATGGCGCCCCAATCTGTGGCGGAGCAGCGGACCCGGTCACAGAGGCAAGATGGCGCCGATCTGTCCCTGCCCTATTCTGCACCCAGGCTGAAACATCCAGCTCCTCTGGATCCCTGGGTTACTCGGAGGACCTCGCATCCCCGAGCCCCCCTGCTGCTGAGCCCACACTGGCAGAGATCATGGTGGCCATTAAGGATGTTAAAACATCCCTCACAGTGCAGATAGAAACTATACATATTGACTTTTTCCTCTTGAAGCAAGATGTACAAAATTTAAGGGAAAGGACCGGGGAGGTAGAAGGCCGGGTCAGTTCACTGGAAGATGTAGTGCATCCCCTGTCTGCCACTATGCGCACGGCGACAGATGAGTTGGGGGCCCTAAGGGCCAAGCTGGACGATTTGGAGAACCGTTCCAGAAGGAACAATCTTCGTTTGGGGGGTTCCCAGAAAAATCAGAGGGGTCCCGTCCTGAAAGGTTCTTGCACCAGTGGCTGCGTGATGTTTTTGGGATGGATGAATTCTCCAGAACCTTCGAAATTGAGCGGGCACATCGCACCCCACCACGTGCTCCGCAACCTGGGGCCCCCCCAAGATCCCTCATTGCCAAATTTCTAAACTTCAGGGATAAGGTGGCTATTCTACGCTTGGCAAGAGAAAGAGGTCCTCTCAAGTTCAATGGCAACAACATCTCCATTTATCTTGACTTTTCAGCTGAAGTGCAATGCCAACGTGTATCCTTTGCTGCAGTGAAATACCGTCTTCGCAACGAAGGTCTCCCCTATGCGATGTTGTTGCCGGCTAAATTGAGAATCATCCATGAAGGAAAGGCTCACTTTTGCTCATGTCCTAAAGAAGCTATGGCCTGGTTGGATGCAAGATTTGGAAAACGCCCCCGGCACCGTCCCAATTGATCCTGCAACTGAAGGCTTGGAAGTTCTTATTTACACCGCCCCCCCATCTTTTTATTTTCCCCTCTCCCCTTCTTTTTCCTGAGTGATCCCTTGGGAGATGGGTCTGGCGAGTTGGGCCTAGGTTTCTCGGGTGTTCTGCAGGTGGGGGGGGGGCATGCCCTTTGCATCTCCTTTGCATTTCCCCTATGTCGGTGGTATGTCCTACAGGAGAAACCCAAACCACTGCTTGATCATTGATTCTGCTGTGATCCAGGTCGGTAATGCTGGTTGCATTACATGTAAGGTACTGTTGATATACTGCCACATGCACTGTTCACTGTTGTGCCTTTTAGGAAATGTCCTCATTTTTTGATCCTACCTCAGGGACGGTTATAATACACTTGTGAGCTTATTTGGAACTGCCACTCTCTCCATTACCAATAGGTGGCGCGGCCACAGGACTTTTGTTGCTGAAGGGAGTGGGACACTGTTTTGGATCCAATGCTTGCTATGTTGGGGTTGGCAGAGCTGGGAGGGGGGTGGGTAGGTATGTAGGTTTGGGAGGCTTTCCAACAGGATTGTTCGGCAGAGTATGTCTGCCCGTGGTGACAGGTGAAGGGATAAGTTTGCTCCTGTTTGTTACTACTGTTATTTTTTATTATTGATATGCTGCATATGTCAACCATCTTGTGAGTATTGCAATACGTGAGGTGCTGTAATGACTGTTCACTACTGCTATGCTCATATACTACATGTACATACTCATGGCTGACACGGTTAAAATTATTTCCTGGAATATTAGAGGGCTGAATTCACCTCACAAGCGGTCCCTGATGTTTTCCTATCTGAAAAAACACAAGCCTCATATTATTTGTCTTCAGGAGACGCACCTTATGGGCCCTACGTTGAAATATCTTAAACATCCCCGGTTAGCTTCACAGTATCATGCCAATTACTCCAATTACTCAAGAGGGGTCTCGGTCTTGATAGCTAAGACTCTGGGGGCCGAGACTCTGAGTGTACAAACAGATCCAGTGGGTCGTTTTGTTATACTTACTCTTCATATAGCTCTTTCAATTTTTATGTTGGTGAATGTATATATCCCCCCACCGTTTTCACGGGAGGTTCTTTCTAAATTGTCACTAATGCTATTACCTAGGTCTCCTGGTCCCCTACTTTTTGTGGGTGACTTTAACGCTGTGCTTGACCCATCTGTGGACCGCCTGCGGGGTGGGGGCAGGCCGTACCCCCCGTTTGTTGATTGGACTCAGGTTTACTCTCTTACGGAACTGTGGCATTGGAAAAACCCGGATAACAGACAATTTTCCTGTCATTCGGACTCATTCCACACTATGTCACGCATAGATATGGCATTTGCTCCATCGGATGTACTGTCTTTGGTGCATTCGGTCACGTACCTACCCAGAGGTATATCAGACCATGCTCCCCTAATGGTCAGTCTCCTCCTCCTGCCAAAATCAGGCCCTAGGGCCTGGAGCTTGAACTCCTATTGGCTCAAAGCCGAGCTAGTACAGGCTGAGTGTCAAACAGCTATGGTTGACGACTGAACCCTCAATCAGGACTCAACTGGTATCAGCAATGCCTGGGAGGCCTCCAAGGCAGCGCTGAGAGGATCCTTTATGTCAATTACGGGTATATTGCGTAAGAACAATTAAATACACACTGATGAACTTGAACAGGGTATGGTGTTATCCGAGGCTGAATACTCTAAATGTCCCAATGCAGATACATTGGCCTGATGGCTCCATGATCGTAGAAAGTACGAACTTTGGATGTTAGACTTGACGCATTCTCTATGTTACACAGAAGACATTTGAACATGGTAACATGGTGGGTCGCCTGCTATTCCTAGGATATTAATCGCAGCAAACCGCATTAGTGATGGTCCCCCCGGATATAACAGAGGCCTTTCTTTCCTTTTACCGTGACCTTTATACTTCCAGGGCTGACTACTCAGACGCGCAGCTTGATGATTACTTGACTCAGGTACCTCTTCCAAAACTGACAGACAGGGCGAGGGAGGAACTGGATGAGCCTCTGTCTGTGGAAGAGCTGTCCCTTGCAATTTCACAGATGCCGGCTCATAAATCACCAGGATTGGACGGGTTCCCAGTGGAATGGTATAGGCAGTGCCAGCATCTTCTTGCCCCACTACTACTTAAGACTCATAATGCAGCATTAAAGGAGGGGCTGCTACCCCCCTTGATGAGAGAAGCTTTGATTGTTCTACTCCTTAAACCCAGAAAGGACCCGTTGAAGTGTGATTCATACCGCCCTATATCCCTTATAAATGTGGATGCCAAAATTCTAGCTAAGGCCCTGGCGAATCGTCTGAACAAAGTGATTGCTCACTTGGTGGGGAGTGATCAGGGTGGTTTTATCCCGGGCAGGTCAACCAGAATGAACATACGTAGACTGTTTCATAACTTGTCATATGTACATGACTGCCTCCCGACTCGGGTTGTGGTGTCCCTGGAAACTTGCAAGGCCTTTGACAGTGTGGAATGGCCATACCTGTTCCGGGTCTTGCAGATGTATGGTTTTGGCCCCCGTATTGGTCGCCTGGATTAGACTCCTCTATACCATGCCGCTTGCTCATATTCATATCAACTCGCAAATTACGGAGACCTTCCGAATTACTAGGGGAACCAGGCAGGGGTGTCCGCTGTCACCCCTGCTTTTCGCCTTGGCCATAGAACCCCTCGCTATTAGGATACGCATTTCCCCACTTCTTAGGGGATTGCCCATCAATGGTATAGAGGAGCGAATCTCGCTATATGCTGACGATACGCTGGTGTATTTGGCAGATGCCCAGGACTCACTAGCTAATGTGTTGAAAATGGTGTCTGACTTCGGGGACTTCTCGGGATTCAGAGTGAATTGGGAGAAATCTTGTATCTATCCCATAGATCAATCACCTGCTCCTCACATTCATTCAGACTCTAAATAGATGGTGGCCACCTTGTTTAGATATCTGGGAGTTGTGGTCCAGTTACCCCTGTCCCTGTGCATTGCCAATAATCTGACCCCTGTGCTACAGCTGCAGTCTCAGACTTAACAGTGGAAAGACTTACCTCTAGATCTAATGGGAAGGGCCAATGTCGTAAAAATGATATACCGGGGGCGTGGCCTGCGGCAGAGCTGAATGGCGGCTTAGACTCGGAGCTCCGCATCCAGCTGAGAACCAACGGCTCGAATCAACCCTCCGGAACCGGTTTTCGGCTGCTACACCCGGCGTTCCAGCTCTGGAGACCCCTGGGAACATGTCCAGAAAGAGGAAGGAGCAGAGGAAGCCCCAGCGGCTAACGGACTTCTTCCCCCCTCATCAGCGTGGAGGTAGGCAAGATGGCGCCGCAGCAGCGTCCACACCAGCACACACATCACGTGCTGGCCGGCCTGAATTAGCCAGTGGACCCCAGGACAAGTCCCCCCCTGGCATCATGCAGACTACCTCTCCCTCCTCAGCGTCGGGCAGCCCGGCCAAAGCCAGACCCAGGCTAGATAGAGAGGGATCCATGCAGTCAGCTAGCCCTATGCCTGAATCAGGAGATGACACCCGGGAGCTGCCAGACTCCATTGAATCCTTCCCCACCGCCCACCAGCCTGTCATAGACACTGTAATGAAGGATATGCTGCTATCCTTAAGAAGTTCACTGCAGTCAGACATGATGCAGTGTATGCACAGATTCCATTCAGATTTACAGGCCGTAGAAGACAGGGTGGAGCATATTGAGCACAAGATGGGGGAGTATGCTGTCACTATAAATGACCTGGTTGACTCGCATGAGGAGAGGGAGGGTGACACGGAATGGATCAAAGCCAAGCTCGCAGATATCGAGGACAGAAACAGGCGCAATAACATGAAAGTTCGGGGGGTCCCTGAGTCTGTTCTGCAATCCGAATTGCGCTCTTTTGCCTCCTCCCTATTCAAAGGACTTCTCCCAGACCTTTCTGACCTAGAGCTCACAGTGGACAGAATACATAGACTGCCCAATCCAGCCTTCTTGCCTGAACAGGTCCCCAGGGACGTCATTCTGAGGTTCCATTTCTTCCATGCTAAAGAACAACTAATGGCGGTTATGCGCAAAAAAGAGAAGATTCCCTCACAGTATCAAAATCTGCAGTTCTTTGCAGACTTATCCCAGTATACTCTGCAAAGGAGGAGAAACCTAAACACCATCACCAAGGCCCTCAGAAATCATCAGATCATTTACAGATGGGGTTACCCTGCTAAACTGTCCGTCACCAGAGAAGGCCGCACGCACACTGTGGACACCCTGGAAAAAGGCATCTCTCTGCTGGAGGAGTGGGGAATTCTACCGGAAGAAGCGGATGCTCCGACACCCCCCTCCAGATCCAGGGCACGGTCTGATCCCACGTGGAAGACTGTCACTAACAGGAACGCCAGATCTCACAACTGAACCCGGGTGGGGTACCTACCTATATGTTCTCTCCTGGTAGGAGTCTCGGAGAGCCTTTAGGCCTGGACTCACCCCCACTTAACTTGTGCAGCTCGCTGCTGCTCTCAGGTATCCCTTCTAGGGAGCGCAGGATTCATAACCAGCTCATGTTGGTTAAACGCCAATTGTTTGACTGTTTTTGTTATTTTTTTTGTTTTCTTGTTCATCCTTTTTCCTTTTGTGTTCCTCCTTTTTTCTACACATCACCCTCAAGTATTGCTTCAGCATTGCAGTCACCGTCTATGGAAGAGGAGCTTCCCCCCGCATGGAGACAGTGAGGAACCTGGCCTCTTCTACTTACCTGCCATCGTTCGGGACACCTTTACCCTTTCAACTAACCGTGAGTGCTCTCTTGACCTCTTTTTGGTACAAATATTTTATTACCTGCCATGCTCGGAATGGCCACTGGAGGGAGACCTGCCCTTAAAAATGAATCCCTGCAATAATTCACCACCAACTGTCATATCGCTGTAACAATGGGGGTAAAATTTCTTTCTATTAACTCCAATGGTCTAAATCACCCTGTTAAGAGGAAATCCATGTGGAAAGAGGCCACTTCCAACCGGGCAGACGTTTTATGTGTGCAAGAAACACACTTTTCCTCACTGTCTCCCCCTCAGTGTTCACATGGACGCTTTCCACACGTCTTTAAAGCCAATTCGCCTAACAAAACGAGGGGTGTCCTCACAGCCATAGGAGACACGGTTGCTTTTACACTCCATGAAGTTATCCTTGATCCAGGGGGCCGATACATTGTTTTGATATGTGATATTAATACCACCACGTTCACTATTGTGAATACCTATTCCCCGAACAAGCACCAAGTTCGCTTCTTCAATAGACTAATGGCCAAGGTAGTGACGCACCGAAAGGGGAAACTGGTCCTATGTGGAGATTTCAATGCAAACCCGGACCCAGGGATTGACTCTTCCTCAGGCGCCAAACGCTCAAGCCCAGCATTGGCAACCTCATTACACAACCATGATTTATTTGACGCTTGGAGGTGCCTTCACGCTGGAGAACGGGATTTCAAGTTTTTTTCCTCGCCTCATGGGGCTTACTCCAGAATTTATCTCTTTTTAGTCGACCAGCTCACCCTCTCCAGAGTGTCGGACACTGCCATTAATTTGATTACGTGGTCAGACTACGCTTCCATTACCCTCACCCTGGATGATGGCATGGCTGATAGTGCACCGTCTCTGTGGAGGGTCAACTCATTCTTGCTGCAGCAGGTCGAGGCTAGGAACCTCATAGAAAGACACTTGAATGACTGTTTTAGTACTAATGACGGCTCTGTTCAGGATCAATTTGTCTTGTGGAACGCCCATAAGGCGTATGTTAGAGGTATTCTCATCCAATTGGGGGCGAGGGCTAAGAGGCAGCGGCAGCAGAAATTGACAGACCTAACCACAGAAATTTTCAGGCTTGAAACATCTAACAAACAAAATCCTTCCCCGGTACTCTCCCAAAAATTAAACATACTGAGACATGACCTCAGGCTCCTGTTACTGGAATCATTTGAAAAATTGTCACGTAGATTAAGGATGACGTACTATGCAACAGGTAATAAGGCAGGTAAATTATTGGCCCACAAAGTGAAAGGTGCACGACACAAATCCAAAATTCCCTATATTATCCATCCTGTTAACA
Organism: Rana kukunoris; assembly: GCA_029574335.1. NCBI lineage: Eukaryota > Metazoa > Chordata > Amphibia > Anura > Ranidae > Rana > Rana kukunoris. Next base: position 270,608,235 of record CM056059.1, on the reverse strand, counting down.
AATGCAAGCTCCACCATCCTCAAGATATGGCTGATGCTTTCAGCCACTACTATAGTTCCCTGTACAACTTAAAAGATGATGCAGATACCTTCCAACCTGAACCAGAAGCCATTACCAAATTCTTGCAGGGTTTGAATATCCCGTCTATATCTCCTGATCAACTAAGATCACTGAATCAGCCCTTTAGCAAAGAGGAAATCCGTAAGGTTATCGAGTCCCTTCCTAAAAATAAAGCCCCTGGCCCCGACGGGTTCACAGGTGATTACTACAAAGCCTTCAATCAGATTTTGACTCCTTACTTGGAGGGTGTGTTCAATGCTGCTGCTGCCTCGTCCGGCTTCCCTACTGAAATGTTGTCCGCTGTTATCGTGACCTTGCCGAAGCCGGGGAAGGAACCTACGTCACCTTCAAATTTTAGGCCAATATCCCTACTTAACATAGATATAAAAATGTATGCCAAGATCATTGCCACGCGCCTATTAGATATTCTCCCTCTGATTATACATCCCGATCAGACAGGATTCACCAAAGGGCGTCAGACTTCGGACGCCACTCGCAGGCTGATTAATGTTATCCATTTGGCAAATCTGCATAAAAGGCCTTCTCTGTTCTTGGCTTTAGACGCAGACAAGGCCTTTGATCGTATTCACTGGACCTATATGGCTCAAGTTTTAGAGAGGTTCGGATTTGTGGGTCCTATCCTGACCGCGATCCTGGCCTTATATTCCAACCCCTAGCGCCCGGGTGCTCGCGTCAGGAGTTCTGTCCAGTCCGTTTTTAATTTCCAATGGCACTAGGCAGGGGTGCCCACTATCCCCACTAATTTTTAACCTACTAATGGAACCCCTAGCTATATACTATATACCTAGCTCACATCCTGACATTAAAGGTTTTCCTGCCCAAAACTCCACCCACACCATTAGCTTGTTCGCAGATGATATCATCTTAATTCTCACAGACATGGAACCCTCCCTGGCCTCGGCACATGCGGCTCTGGAGATGTTTAATAAACTGTCTTATTATAAAGTGAATGAAAGTAAGTCCTACCTTATGGGGGTGGGTATAGCCCCTCCACTGCGGAAAAGACTTGCCGCTCGGTTCCCTTACACCTGGAAAGATAGTGGTCTGAAATACCTGGGTATATCGCTTACGGCAACTAATGGTGAATTGTTTGCAGCTAATTATGCCCCGCTTCTTTGCTCTATGAGCAAATCCCTACAAGATATATCCAAAATTGAACTGCTTTGGTCCGGCCGTTTAGCGGCATTTAAAATGATAGTCCTACCACAATTACTGTATCTCTTCAGGACGCTGCCGATCCCTGTCCCCGCCTCCTTATTTTCCAAACTTCAGTCTCAACTGAACAGTTGTCTGTGGCAAGGTAGGAAAGCTAGGTGTTCCTTTAAAAAGCTAATAGCGGGTAGAAGAGTCGGGGGTATCGGTCATGTCCTCCTGAAGGACTACCACTCAGCCGCGGTTCTCTCGCAGGCTAGGCTATGGTTCGTGCAGACCCACACCCCTAGATGGTTAGAATTAGAATTATCGCAGGTCCCAGGCCGACATTTTATTATCCAGTTGAATCCTCATGCCGGCCCTAACTCAACTCTCTCCCACGATGGTAGCCACCATTCGCACTTGGGAGCAGTTTGTCTCTCACACCTTTTTAGGCCAGGACGTTAAACTTTTACCCCTTCCCATCTCCAGTTTACCATTGATCATACCAGGCATATCTGTTGCACACTGGTCAATTAAAGGCATCAAAACGGTAGATGACTTGTTGTCAGGCCCCACACTTAAGTCATTTCCGACTCTACAGGGCGAATTTGGCTTATCGGACGCCGACTTGTATAGGTATCTCCAATTATCTCACTTCCTCAAAAAATCACCTCAAAAGGCTACCGCACTTTCCTGGCGAGCTATGCTATACTTTACCAACCCCACGACTAACATTAGGGGGGTGTCGCTATTTTATAATCTTTTAAACAACAAAAACATCTTTATCAAAACCTCGTACATGGAAACGTGGGAGCGAGATATGGGTGCAACGTTCTCCGATGACCAATGGCAATCAGCTTTGCGGAGCACATTCTCTGCGACTAAGAGCGTGAATCTGTGGGAACTATCTCACAAAATTCTGGTGCGGTGGTACTTAACGCCGTATCGCCTGTCTAAATTTGACCCCAAAATCTCCTCCCTGTGCTGGAGGAATTGCGGAGAGGTAGGGACGTTGCACCATATCCTGTGGTCCTGCCCTTCACTTAATCGACTGTGGGTGAGTGTATTTAATCTAATATCCCAGCTCGCAGGGGTCCGGATTGTCCCCTCGGCGGGGGCGGCGCTTCTGTCCCTGGGCTTAGATAGTGTCCCATTCTCCTCAAGAACCATAACCACTCATTTACTACTCAGTACTAGGTTAAGTATCGCAAGACACTGGAGAGATGCGGGTCCTCCTTCGATGGGTGAGGTGGTGGAAACGACTAATACCCATGCCTCCTATGAACTAATGTTTGCCGCATCTCAGGGCAAAATGACCAATATGGAACGTAAATGGTATAGGTGGAATAGGTGGTATAACTCGGTTCCTTAAAATTGATGTGTGACAATCCCATGCTGATCACTTCTGTGTGTGGAATATAGGGGGAACAACACTCAACACTTTACACTTTAATGTTTTAGTTTATTTCTTGTTTTATTTTATTTGTTAGTTTTCTTTAGTTTACTCATTATTCTCGGCCATATTGTCTTTATATGCTGAATGTCTGAGGTGCTCATGATATTCGGGCTTTGTTGCCATGGAGTGCGGGCCTCGGACGTCCGGGCCTGTGGTCTATGTCGACAGTGTGGACCTTGATGTCTCCGGTGTATTAGAGGCGGACATGTGAGCGGACCGCCGTGAGCTCTCCCGGCGCACAGAGTGCTCCCAAGGGGGTGCGTGGGGGAGAGGGCGGTGTGTCGGTCGGGTTCTTTGTCTTTGATTGAAAGGCCGCACTAAAATTGATCGAGCACCAGGGTTATTTGACAATCAATGTTTCATAGTTAATGGTTCATACTCAAGGTTTCATTGTTTCCATGCTCAATGCTTCAATATTCATTGTCTCATTCTTTCATGTGTTTTGAATGTATACGATGAAGCTATACAGATCTCCATATGCTTATGGTCTATTTTGTTTTGTTTTATCTTTTACCCTTTTGTTTGCATAAAACTTCAATAAAAACCTATTGAAATGAAAAATGATATGCCTACCTAAATTACTGTATGTCCTAGCTAATGCCCCATGCAAAATCCTTAAAGCATTGTTTAAGAGCATCGACTCGATCTGTATAACATTCCTGTGGAACGGTAAGGCCCCTAGAGTAGCACTGGAAACACTTAGACTACCCTCTCATTTGGCAGGACTGGCTTTCCCTGACTTCTACCTCTACTACCAAGCTTCCCAACTGGTGAATATTCATGACTGGTTACACCCTGACTCCAATAGTGCGTGTACTACCACTGAAGGGGCTATGGTCACATCGTTTGAGACCTTACACAACATTGTCTACCGCGGGCGTACCCCCCCCCCCCCTCAGGACCGGGACTGACTGTGCTGCAAACATCGCTGTCCCTGTTCAAAACAGTGACTTTCAAACATGCCCCGGGTTCATGGGTGACCTCTCCAAATAATGGAAAATTGTATACTCACCTTTCCGTAATTTTCCTTTCCTGACGCATTTTCATGGCAGCACACACTGGGAAATAACTTGCCAGTCGGGAGGGTTCATGCAAAGTATTTATTCCTTAGAGAGCCGAAGAATTGGCCCTGAAGATAGATCTGCCAAATTCAACTGTATCCAAAAGAGCTGTGTCCACTCTGTAGTGGGAGATAAAGGTATAGAGAAAAGCAAAAACAACAGGCGCCTCTTAGTAAAACTGTTAGATTTTAATAACAAATGTATTAAAAACACTCACATATAAGTATCTTTATAATCAGCGTAGGGGAATCCAGTAAAGCCAATCATGGATCTCTTGTAGTGTAGATGGTGTTATCAGCTTAGTTGCTCCATGCTGTCAGCGTCCTATATTACAAGCAGCGTCCGGGATTCGTTTCAGGATTCAAAAACGAGGCTTGTGGCGCATTCGACCAGGCATAGAAAGAGCTGTAGTAAAGAGTCCAGTAAAGTTGATGGCTGTACTGCCGTAAAGCGACGTGTTTCCGATCATGTGCACCAGGAACTAGTTTGAGGTGTGCGCTCCCTTCTCAAGCTGTGATGATGGGCTTTGTGTGGTCTATTTATATGCTGAAATTGCACTGCCACCTAGTGGTGAAAAACGAATATTGCTGATAGTGTATACACACATAGGAGCAATTTTCTTCAATATATTAACCACTTAAGGACCGCCTACTGCACATTTACGTCGGCAGAATGGCACGGCTGGGCACATCAACGTATATATACGTTGATTTTAGTACCCAGCCGTGGGTCGCGCGCCCGCGACCCGGTCCGAAGCTCCAGGACTGGGACCGCGGGATTCACGGACCCGATCGCCGCTGCAGTGCTTCTCTGTGGCCGTAGCATCGATCGCGTCATCCCTGTAATAGGGGGACGCGATCGATGACATCACACCTACAGCCACACCCCCCTACAGTTGTAAACACAACACATAGGTCACACATCCCCTACAGCGCCACCTGTGGTTAACTCCCAAACTGCAACTGTCATTTCCACAGTAAACAATGCAATTTAAATGCATTTTTTGCTGTGAAAATGACAATTGTCCCAAAAATGTGTCAAAATTGTCCGAAGTGTCCGCCATATTGTCGCAGTCATGAAAAAAATCGCTGATCGCCGCTATTAGTAGTAAAAAAAAAATTAATAAAAATGCAATAAAACTATCCCTTATTTTGTAAACGCTATAAATTTTGCGAAAACCAACCGATAAACGCTCATTGCGATTTTTTTTACCAAAAATACGTAGAAGAATACGTATCGGCCTAAACTGAGGAAAAAAAATGTTTTTTTTATATATTTTTGGAGGATATTTATTATAGCAAAAAGTAAAAAATATTGCATTTTTTTTTAAATTGTCGCTCTATTTTTGTTTATAGCGCAAAAAATAAAAACCGCAGAGGTGATCAAATACCACCAAAATAAAGCTCTATTTGTGGGGAAAAAAGGACGCCAATTTTGTATGGGAGCCACGTCGCACGACCGCGCAATTGTCAGTTAAAACGACGCAGTGCCGAATCGCAAAAAGGGGCAAGGTCCTTTACCTGCATTTTGGTCCGGGTCTTAAGTGGTTAACAAGGGAAGGATAAAGTGTTGTGTGTATATCCATGTTTTTGTCTATATATATATGTGCATAATTTATTTGCATTTGCACCCACACTTACCCAATTTATTCATCATTCACCCTATATTCAACCTATGTCTATTTGTATCCCTATTTAGCAATTTTTATATTATCCATTTTTTTTATATTATCTAATTTATTCCATTTTATTTACCAGATATTGCATATTAAAGTATCTCATTATTGTTATAAAGGTGTTTGGTGGAGAGTGTATAGACAAAAACATGGATATACACACAACACTTTATCCTTCCCTTGTTAATATATTGAAGGAAATTGCTCCTATGTGTGTATACACTATCAGCAATATTCGTTTTTCACCACTAGGTGGCAGTGCAATTTCAGCATATAAATAGACCACACAAAGCCGATTATCACAGCTTGAGAAAGGAGTGCACACCTCGAAACTAGTTCCTGGTGCGCATGCTCAGAAACGCGTCTCTTTACGGCAGTACAGCCATCAACTTTACTGGACTCTTTACTACAGCACTTTCTATGCCTGGTCGAATGCGCCACAAGCCTCGTTTTTGGATCCTGAAACAAATCCCGGAAGCTGCTTGTAATATAGGACGCTGACAGCATGGAGCAACTAAGCTGATAACACCATCTACACTACAAGAGATCCATGATTGGCTTTACTGGATTCCCCTACGCTGATTATAAAGATACTTAAATGTGAGTGTTTTTAATACATTTGTTATTAAAATCTAACAGTCTTACTAAGAGGCGCCTGTTGTTTTTGCTTTTCTCTTTACATGTTTGGAGTTGCTTCAACTCCCTATACAAGGCTGCCCTTTTCAAAAAGACTGTTTATCTCTACAGAGCTACACATGCTCAAAGGACTATTTTATGGACTTACTGTTTGCCGTTTTAATTATTACAACCTGCGCCGTTATTTGTTATTGGAGATAAAGGTATGCCTGGAGGACCAGGTTGCTGCTCTGCAGATGGTTTCTGACGAGACCCCGCAATATGCTGCCCAAGAGGTCGCCACTGCCCTGGTTGAATGCGTCTGATGCCTTCTGGGATCTCCCGCTGTTGAGTAAAGTATGCCTTTCCTATAGCCTTGACTAGCCAAGAGGCGATGGTCCGGGAAGTGGCTGCCTGGCCTCGCCTGGCTCCGTGAGGTATAATCATGAGGGCGTCTGTTGACCGAAGGTGGATGGTCGCCGACAGGTAGCTGGAAATTGTAGACTTAATGTCCAAGGCGTGAGGTTCACCGTTCTCGTTAGTAAGGCATGGCAAGATGATATCCTGACCGTAGTGGAAGGGCGAGGTAACTTTGGGGAGGAAGCGATCAGAAGGCCTCAGTACCACCCTGTCTGGCAGAAGAACTAAATATGGTTCTCTAGACATGAGAGCTTGTAACTCTGACACCCTCCTAGCTGAAGCTATCGCGATGAGGAAGGATCATTTTAGGGTCAGGTCCCATAAGGAGATTGAGCTGAGTGGGAAGAAAGGTGGATTGAATAGTGCTTCTAGGACCACCGAAAGATCCCAGGGCGGAAAGGATGGTCTTCTTGGAGGCCTGATCTTTATACAGGCCTGCATGAACTGGATAATCAAAGGATGCAGGGCCCATCTAGTGCCAGTTTTGGCAAACAGTGCGGAGATCTGTACTTTTAGGGTGCTTGAGCTTAGGCCTTTGTCAACTCCCGTCTGCAGGAACTCCAGGACTGGGTAAGGATCTGGCGAGATGTGATTCCAACCTCTAAGTTGCGCCAAGTGGATGAACCTTTCCCAAATTCTGGTGTAAACGGTGTTTGTAGAGATTTTCCTGGCTTGCATTAGGGTTGCTATAACTGCCTGGGAACACCCCTGTTCCCTTAATCTAGCCCTTTTTAACCTCCAGGCTGTCAAGTGGAGCCTGTCGGGGGCCGAATGGAGGAACTGACCTTGATGTAGGAGGTCTGGTGACACTGGTAGATGGATAAGAGGTCGGGTATTGAGTTGTAGGAGAGTTGTGAACCACGGCCTCCTTGCCCAGAATGGTATTACCGCGATTACTGTGGCTGATGATTTTCGGAATCGGCATAGGAATCTCGCTATCAGGGGAGTTGGGGGAAAGACGTATCGAAGGTTGAAGTCCCAAGGGTGGAAAAGGCAATCTGTTCCTTCCACTGTCGGGAAGGGTACTCTGGACAGAAATCTCGAGCACTTGGTATTGGCTGGTGTTGCTGCCAGGTCGATCTCCGGAATCCCCCAGGCCTCTGTCAGAATGGAGAACTCCCGGAGGTTCAGGGACCACTCGTTGTTCGACCGGAGTTCCCTGCTCAGGAAGTCGGCTAGCGTGTTCTGTGCCGCTGGGACGTAGACCGCTCGCAGGTCCAATAGATGTGCTTGGGCCCATTCCATTATGGGGAGAACCGCCTTTAATAGTGTGTGACTTCGGGTACCACCCTGCCTCTGGATGTAGGCTACCGCCACCTTGTTATCCATCCGGATTAGGACGGATTTCCCTTGCAGTAGAGGCGCAAAAGCTAAGAGGGCCCGGAACGCAGCTCGAAGCTCCAGAATATTCAAGACCATTCCCTGAGCAGGAAAGTGCCACCGTCCCTGGGCTGTCTGATCCTGGTAGTGAGCCCCCCAGCTCCTCTCGCTGGCATCTGATGTCACGACCTCCGGACTCGGAGGAACTATAGGTCTGAATCCCTTTGAGATTGGAAGGATGAGTCCACCAAAGGAGATCGAGTTTCACCTGGCTGGGAATATTGATGGTTTGGTGCATTGAGGTTCTGTCCCATTGATTGAGAAAGGTGTTTTGTAAGGTTCTCATTTGCCACTGTGACCACTGGATCATGGGTATAGTTGAGGACATAGAGCCCAGCATGCTGAGGCAGGTTCTGGCTGATGTGGATTTGGAGAATAGTAGATTTTGTACCTTCCCAGCTAGAGGCTCCACCTTTTCTGGGGGCAGCTGCACCCTGTTCTGTTTTGTATCCAACTCTGCTCCGAGGAATGTCATCACTTGTGAGGGTTGAAGGCTGCTCTTCCGCCAATTGATTAACCACCCGAAGTTCTGAAGGGTCGAGATTAGGATTTCCCGTTGTAGGAGCAGAGTCTCCCGACTGGCTGCTAGGAGCAGTATGTCGTCCAGGTAATGATGAACCCGCAAGCCCCTCTCCCTGAGGAGTGCTATGAGCGGAAGGAGGACTTTTGTGAATGTCCTGGGTGCCAAAGAGATGCCGAAAGGTAGGCATCAGAATTGGAAGTGGTGTTGGCTGATGGAAAAGCGTAGGAATTTCTGAAGACCGGGGTGAATTGGCACATGAAGTTAAGCATCTGATAGGTCGATAGACAGCAATCTAATCTCCTAGGTTCACTGCCAGAAAGATAAACTGGAGACTCTCCATCTTGAAAGCTTCAATCTGAATTCTTTTGTTGAGGCGTTTGAGGTCCAATACGGGCCGAAGATCCCCTGATATCTTTTGCACCAAAAATAGAGGGGAATAAAATCCCCTGCCCCTTTGGTGAGAAGGAACCTCCACAACTGCTTCCTTCTGAATCAAATCCGAGACGTATTGAACGAGAAGCTTCCTCTTGTCTAGGGAAAAATGTATTTTGGTGGGTTGGAAAACCGTGCGAGGCAGTGCCCCCATAAAGTTCCACCTGTGGCCTTGTTTGATCGTGGAAAGGGTCCATGGGTCTTTTTTGTGCTCTGACCAAACTTGCGCGAAATTCCTGAGCCTGGCGCCCACCTGAGCTGGGTGGGCAGGCAAACTTTCAAAAGGACTTCTGTTGGTCCCCTGTGGTAATGGCCTTGGTCTTCTGAGCCTTAGCAAAGGGGGGGCGAGTGGTTCTTCCATCTCTTCTGAATTCCCTGCCGGGACGATAGGTTCTGGCTTCCCTGTATTTCTCGGGCAGATTACGCCTGAAGGTAGGCCCCCTCCGGGGCTTGGGCCTCCTGTTGGAGGGGATAAGCCCTGACTTTCCTCCAGTAACTTTGGAGATTGCCGAATCTAATTTTGCCCCAAACAGGTTTACGCCATCATACGGAATTTTGCACCAGTTGGACTTAGAGGTCGAGTCGGCGACCCAGGGCTTCAGCCATAAGGCTCTGCGGGCCATCACCGAAGCTAACATGGAACAGGCCGAGGAACGAATGACATCTACTGAGGCCCCTGCTACAAAGTCTCCTGCTAGCCTGATTTCTTGCAACGAGGATATCACCTCCTCCTGGTCAGTACCCTCTAGGAGGGCCCTCTCCGCGTTGGCTGCCCATGTGGACATGGCCCTGGCAATAGCAGCTGTGGCAATAGCTGGTCTACATGCTCCCCCTGCTGAAGAGTATGATTTTTTCAACTCCAAGTCCATCTTGCGGTCAACAACGTCTCGGAATGAGACCGCGTCCTCTATTGGTAAGGTGACATGTCTGGCGAGCCGCATCAGGGATGAATCAACGACGGGAGCGTTAATGAGGGAAGAAACGTTAGACTCCATTAGAGGGTATAGCTTAGCGAGTTTGTTAGAGAGACCAGGCCGTTTATCCGGTTTTTCCCACTCATCTTTAATGAGTTCTTCTATGAAAGGGAATAGTTTGGGATACTTCCTTAATTCGGGGAAATACTTCCCAACCTTCAGTGGTTCTGCTACGGGTTCCTCCCAGCCTATAGCCTCTTTAACAGAACGAGTAAAGGGTTCAACTAGGCTAAAGTCAAATCCCGACCTCATCTAATGCTCTTCATGGTCGGACAGGGTCCCCGCTAGCTGGGCGTAAGAGCCGAAAGCCGATGAGGTGCCTGGGGTGGGATTCTCACATGCCAGAGGAGCCATAGTCCAGCTTGATTCCCGTACTGGCTCTCTAGAGCGGTCTGTAGCTGTTCTGGCATCCACCACCCTTTCTCCGACTGCTTCATTAAAGCAGGTGTGACAGGCTAATTTTCCTGGCAATGCAATAGCACCGCACACCCAGCAGGCATTAGCCGCAGGACGGGTATGGTGACGTTCGCGGTGCGATGAGGGAGACCGTCTCTGGTGAGACCTGCTGTGACGAGATTGGCTGTGGTTTGATCGGCTACGCCTAGACCGATGGTAGCGGGAGGAGGCTTTTGACCGACTTCTGCGGGATCCCCTTGATGTATGCCTAGATCTCTCCCTGTGCCGTGGGCTTGCGTCTTTGGGCCTGGTGGGACTGCAAAACAAAGTGCAGTGTTTTAGAGGCCAGCTCTCTTTTGTCTCTCCACTACTTACCTAAGTCAATGACGGCCTCCATACCGTGTTTGCTGGCAGTGGTCTGCTAGGGCAGCGGGCTCCATGAGGTGCACAGAGACAGCAGCAGAAGCGGCAGCTGGAAGAAGGCAAAAGGTGGATCAAAAACGGTAATGCAAGAGGATATACCAAGAAGGGGGGGGGGACTGGGTACCTGGGGCAAAAATTCCAGTGGAATTGGGGCAGAGCAGCAGCCTTGAGGAAAAAAAAAGGAAAAACTTTGCTATTTAAATCTGGCGCCGCTATCACGGCGCTGATGACGCGTTTGCGCATGCACGGTAGCGCCGTGCGCGGCCCGACGCCATCTAGGATGAGGGCAAAAAGGAGACCAGTGATGTTGTTGCTCCGCTGCGAGCATGCGCAGAACAGCCAGGGGGGCGCGGCGGAGCGGGGGAGGGGCGTGCAACAACATAGCCCAGCAAGTCCAGAGGCTACAGGTACCAAAACAATATAAAGGCATGGAAGGGGGAGATAGCAGACACCGATAGCAACTAGTAGAGAGATGCTTAAAAAGGAAAAGGAAGGGGAGCCACTGCCACATATAAGCTCATTTAGAGCTTGTAGGATGCCAGGTATTTTGCCGGGATTTTAACCCCCGAGACCACCAGAGCGGGGTTCCCCCCATAGAGCTCTATTACAGACTGTACACGGGAGACTTCCAAACAGGAGAGGCTGAACCTGCTGGGGTGATAGCGGTAGGAGGCAAGCTTGTACGCGCGTCCTGTCAGGTGAGGATACAAAAAAAACAGAATGATGACGGGTGTCTCCTGTCTTCAGATTTATAGCTAACCAATCCTGTCAGGTTGTGGGGGCGGAGTCACAACCCAGGGTGTGCTGACCCTCATAGATGGATATCCAAGGGGATTAAGTACCTATGTCGCCTATATACCTCAGAAGGCTTTAAATCCTTTCCCCAGTTGAGGGATGACTTTAATCTTCTCCCCAATTATTTATTCTTTTATTACCAGTTAAGACATGCCGCACGAGCCCAGTTTGGCTCCTTGAACAACCCACTTGCGATTCCTGACCTAGAAAAGCTTTTGCATTCCCCGGACCGCACAAAACAAACCTCTACCTATTACTTAGCCCTAACAGTGAACTCTAATCCTAGATTTAAGGCAGCGCAGAGCAAGTGGGAATCCTAATGCCGCGTACACACGGTCGTTTTTTGCGATGAAAAAAAACGTCGTTTTTTAAAATGTCATTTAAATTGATCGTGTGTGGGCAAAACGTCGTTTTTTGTCTTAAAAAAAAACGACCAAAAAAAAATTCCAACATGCTTGAATTTTTTGTGTCGTTTTTCAAAACGTCGTTTTTTGTTTCACAAAAAGTCACCGTGTGTAGCAAAAACGTCGTTTAAAACCACGTTTTTCAACCCGCGCATGCCCAGAAGCTAGTTATGAAGCGAGCTTCAATGGAAAAGTGTGGTGAACGTAACCTCGTTTTTTGTGAAAAAAACGATGGTGTGTATGCAACATCGTCTTTGAAAGTGACGTTTCAAAAACGTTGTGTTTTACTTCACAAAAAATGTTGTTTTGTTTCATCGCAAAAAACGACCGTGTGTACGCGGCATTAGATATTACTTTGACGGAAGATGACTGGACTGAGTTCTGTGATACTTTTAAGACCTATGTTATAGCCTCCAGAGACAGGGTGATTCAACTGAAATTTTTTCACCAATCGCACTTGACCCCGGGCAGGATGCTCAGAATGGGCATACTGGCCTCGGCGGATTGTTTCCGCGGATGTGGGCAGGTGGCTGATTTTATCCACTGCTTTTGGAGATGCCCAGCTATACGAGACTTCTGGAGAGATATAGGATCCTTCCTCTCTTCTGCCTTGGGACTCCCCAATATACTGGACCCTAAAAACTGTCTGTTGGGGGTCTTTGTTGACCTCGCGGTTCCCTCCTGGGTCAAAAAATTGCTTTGAATCCTATATTTCTATGCTAAGAAATCCATCCTGTTGACCTGGAAGGGAGCGGCGACCCCGACAAGGGGCCTATGGTTGAAACTAGTCAATGACGCCCTCCCGCTTTACAAGCTCACTTTTGAAATTAGGAAACTAAATAAGTCCTTTGATAAGATTTGGAGCAGGTGGCTGGCTAGCCCCCTGACCCTAACTCCTATACAACCGTAAAAAGGGGTGTTGGTGGTGCAGTCTCCATTTGCTAGAGTGACCTTAATATGCAATCCCACAAAGGGGTAATACTACCTTTATACTTTGTTGTATGTACCTTTCTACTCTGACTTTTGACTTTTGTATAACCATGCTGTTGATAATGGTATGGAGTGATTAAGGAGCAAACTGCTGCCGATGTATGTTCTGTGTTGTTTAAGTTTCGTTTTTGTTAGTGTTGTATTGTTGGTTTTTGTAAAAATTTCAATAAAAATATCTTAAAAAAAATAAAAAATAAAACTCTGTCTGGACCAAAAATGTTGGAGCGAGTAGTCATGGACAAATTTCTTAGGTCTCTTCCTTACATAGTTACATAGTTAGTCAGGTTGAAAAAAGACACAAGTCCATCCAGTTCAACCATAAAAAAAAATAAACAAACAAAATAAAACACAGTACATCCCATACACCCAACTCCATACCCACAGTTGATCCAGAGGAAGGCAAAAAAAAAAAAAACAGCAGAGCATGATCCAATTTGCTACCGGAGGGGAAAAAATTCCTTCCTGATCCCCCGAGAGGCAATCAGATTTACCCCGGATCAACTTTACCTACAAAACTTAGTACTCAGTTATATTATGTGCTTTTAGGAAAGAATCCAGGCCCTTCTTAAAGCAATCTACTGAGCTGGCCAGAACCACCTCTGGAGGGAGTCTGTTCCACATTTCCACAGCTCTTACTGTGAAGAAACCTTTCCGTATTTGGAGGTGAAATCTCTTTTCCTCCAGACGTAAAGAGTGCCCCCTTGTCCTCAGTGAATAACTCAACACCAAGTTCACTATACGGACCTCTTATATATTTGTACATGTTGATCATATCCCCCCTTATTCTCCTCTTCTCAAGAGTGAATAAATTCAGTTTTTCTAATCTTTCCTCATAGCCGAGCTCCTCCATGCCTCTTATCAGTTTAGTTGCCCTTCTCCGCACTTTCTCCAGTTCTCCGATATCCTTTTTGAGAACTGGTGCCCAAAACTGGACTGCATATTCCAGATGAGGTCTTACTAATGATTTGTACAGGGGTAAAATGATATCTCTATCTCTGGAGTCCATACCTCTCTTAATACAAGAAAGGACTTTGCTCGCTTTGGAAACCGCAGCTTAGCATTGCATTCCATTATTGAGCTTATGATCAACTAAAACCCCCAGATCCTTCTCCACTACAGATCCCCCCAGTTGAACTCCCCCTAGCATGTATGATGCATGCATATTCTTAGCCCCCAAGTGCATAACTTTACATTTATCAACATTAAACCTCATCTGTAAGGCCTCGTACACACGAGGGGATATGTCCGCTGAAAGCGGTCCGATGGACCGTTTCAGCAGACATCTCCGATCGTGTGTATGGGCTAGCGGACAGATTTGTCCATCGGACAAATTTCAAAGCATGCTCTGTCCGTCGGATATGTCCGCTGGTTAGTACGGGAAACCAGCGGACATATCCTCCCACACATGCGTCGTATCCTGTGAATGGATCCGACGCATGCGCGCGGAAGTGTTTACTTCCTGGTGCGTGACGTAGCGGTGACGTGGCGGCGTCAACGTCACCGCCGCGTCACCGACACGTCACCGCGCCGTCCGCCGGCGGGGAATTTGATCCGATGGTGTGTACACGCCATCGGATCAAACTCCAGATCGGACATATCCGATGGAAATGGTCCGCGGACTGTTTTCATCGGATATGTCCGATCGTGTGTACGAGGCCTAAGAAGGGAGGGAATCGCGCTAGGTGTGATGCTGTACCTAATTAATGGCACAGAATAAAACAATATAAATCAATATAGTGTGTTACCGAGACAAACACTACATTAAGTACTAATAAAATCAAAAATTAGTCCCGCAAATATTTGTGAAAAAATCACATACATTAGCTATGGACAAAGACACTCCAAAGTCCGAGATCTATATGTAGAGCCGAAGGAGCAGAATTTCCAGATATTCTGATGAATTAACACCACGATCTCGGTCACATTTGTGCTTCACTCAGGGATTTCAGTGTAGATTCATAACACCGGAAAAGACAAAAGCAGGAAACTTGCATAGTGTAATACTGTATATAGCATATACATTCAACCACCCGTGGGAGACAGCTGTATAATGGGGAGGGGACAGTACCAACCCACCACCAAAGTACACACTGACCCTTACCAGATGGCAAGACCCCTTCAGGATCGATTTAAGCACTGGAAATGACAGAGTTCAGGTTTCACCTTGCACCACCATGTATAGCCAAAAACGAATCCTCAATAGATCACAGAAAAAAGACTTGCATAGTGTAGATTGCATAAATATAAGGTTGATCACCTGTGGGGGACAATCGTACAGCAAGGGGAGAACAGTGCTAAACCCACCAACAAAGGTACACACTGACCCTTACCAGATGGCAGGACCCCTCAGGATCAATACAGGCAATAAGAATAAAGTTGATCAAGCTTCACCATACACCGCAATATATAGCCAAAAGCGGATCCTCAGCAAGTCACACAGGATAACATGGAATCAAAGAAAACTCATATAGTGTGAACCCGTGTTAGACGTTTTTTATGGTCAAAAGCTCCTCTCCTGAATGCACAAGGTTTTCTTTTTCTTTTAAACTCCTGTAAACACAAGATGGTGGATGAAACCGGCATGTAGCAGGTAAGTGTGTCCAGAAGATGTTCCAGTGGCAGGGCAGTCCCAGTCTTTGATGGTAAAGCTTCCAGGGAAGTCCACGAGATAACAGCCAACTTGTGCTGTGAATCTTCACCCATTCAAACGTCTAACACGGGTTCACACTATATGAGTTTTCTTTGATTCCATGTTATCCTGTGTGACTTGCTGAGGATCCGCTTTTGGCTATATATTGCGGTGTATGGTGAAGCTTGATCAACTTTATTATTGCCTGTATTGATCCTGAGGGGTCCTGCCGTCTGGTAAGGGTCAGTGTGTACCTTTGGTGGTGGGTTTGGCACTGTTCTCCCCTTGCTGTACGATTGTCCCCCACGGGTGATCAACCTTATATTTATGCAATCTACACTATGCAAGTCTTTTTTTCTTTTTTTTGTGATCTATTGAGGATTCGTTTTTGGCTATACATGGTGGTGCAAGGGGAAACCTGAACTCTGTCATTTCCAGTGCTTATATCGATCCTGAAGGGGTCTTGCCATCTGGTAAGGGTCAGTGTGTACTTTGGTGGTGGGTTGGTACTGTCCCCTCCCCATTATACAGCTGTCTCCCATGTGTGGTTGAATGTATATGCTATATACAGTATTACACTATGCAAGTTTCCTGCTTTTGTCTTTTCCGGTGTTATGAATCCACACTGAAATCCCTGAGTGGAAGCACAAATGTGACCGAGATTGTGGTGTTAATTCATCAGAATATCTGGAAATTCTGCTCCATCGGCTCTGCATATAGATCTCGGACTTTGGAGTATCTTTGTCCATAGCTAATGTATGTGATTTTTTTACAAATATTTTTGGGACTAATTTTTGATTTTATTAGTACTTAATATAGTGTTTGTCTCGGTAACACACTATATTGATTATTTATATTGTTTTATTCTGTGCCATTAATTTAGGTACAGCCTCACACCTAGCGTGATTCCCTCCCTTCTTACAGTTTGTTTATGTTGTATAACATTTTTGAATCGCAGCTCTATATTGTTTTCTCCACAGGGTATGCGCAATTTTTTTCACGTTTTCATCTGCCACATAGTCCCCCAATTAGACAGAGCATTGAGGTCGGCTTGTAAATTGGAGACATCCTGCAAGGACGTTTTTCCACTGCATAGCCTGGTGTCATCTGCAAAGACAGAAATGTTACTTTGGATCTCAGACCCAATATCATTTATAAATATATTGAAAAGTAAGGGACCCAACACTGAACCTTGGGGTACACCGCTGATTACCTTGGACCATTCAGAGTAAGAATCATTAACCACAACTCTCTGAATCCTGTCTTTCAGCCAGTTTTCTATCCATTTACAAACTGATATATCTAATCCTGTAGACCTTACCTTACACATGAGCTGTGTGTGGGGAACTGTATCGAACGTTTTTGCAAAATCCAAGTATACCACGTACACTGCCACGCCTCTGTCCAGGGTTTTACTTACCTCTTCATAAAAGGAAATCAGGTTTGTCTGACAACTTCTGTCTTTCATGAATCCATGCTGTCTGCTGCTTAAATAGTTTGTTTCCAGCAAGAACTCATCCATGTGGTCTTTTATTAAACATTCCAGTATCTTCCCAACTATAGAAGTTAAACTAACAGGTCTATAGTTACTTGGTAAAGACTTTGTTCCCTTTTTAAATATAGGCACCACATTGGCTCTATGCCAATCCAGTGGTACTATTCCTGTCATTAATGAGTCCCTAAATATTAGATACAGTGGCTTTGAAATTTCAGAGCTCAATTCTTTTAGGATCCGTGGGTGAATGCCATCTGGTCCAGGTGCTTTATCCACCTTTATTTTGTCTAAATATTTCTGGACCATATCACTTTTGAGCCATTGTGGATTTGGGGCTGTGTCACTCCCACCCCCATTATAGACATGAGCTCCCCCATACTCCATTGTATACACAGAGCTGAAGAAAGCATTTAATAAATTTGCCTTCTCTATGTCCTCAGTCACCCACTCTAGATTATTTTGTAAAGGGCCTACATGCTCAGACTTGACCTTTTTACTATTAATATATTTAAATCATTTTTTGGGGTTTGTCCTACTATCTTTTGCAATCTGTCGTTCATTTTGAATTTTTGCATCCTTGATTTCCTTTTTACATATTCTATTATATTCTTTGTAACATTTAAACGACACTAGTGTTCCTTCATTTTTATATTTTTTAACGGCTATTTTCTTATTGTTTATAGCTTTTTTACCTTTGACCGTGAGCCACATAGGTTTTATCTTTAGCCTTTTAAACTTATTGCCCATGGGAATATACTTTGCAGTGAGGTTCCAAAGAGTCTTTTTGAAGAATTCCCATTTCTGTTCTGTGTTCATCTGTGCCAATATTCCCTCCCAGTCCAAGCCCTGGAGAGCAGTCCTCATGCTTTGAAAATTTGATCTCTTGAAATTAAGTGTTTTTATCTTTCCTGTATGTATTTCTTGCTTATAGTTAATATTAAATGAAATAATGTTATGATCACTGCTACCCAGGTGTTCCTTTATTTGAACATTAGTAATAAGCTCTGCATGGTTTGAGATTACCAAGTACAACAGAGCATCATTCCTAGTTGGGGCCTCAATAAACTGGACCATAAAATTGTCCTGCAATAGGTTTTTAAATTGTTGTCCTTTAACTGTCCCAGAAATTCCATTATTCCAGTCAATTTTTGGGTAGTTAAAATACCCCATTATTATCACCGTCCCAGCCCTTGCAGCCCTTTCCATCTGTACAAGGAGCCGAGACTCCACCTCCTCATTAACATTGGGTGGTCTATAACAAACTCCAATGATTAACTTTGAACTATGCACATCTGTATGCAGTTCCACCCATAATGCTTCAACTTCACACTCTCCATTAACCAGGTCCTCTTTCACGCTTGCTTTGAGGTCACTTCTCACATAGAGACAGACGCCTCCACCTTTCCTTTTTACCCTGTCTTTCCGAAAGAGAGCATAGCAAGGAATATTAATAGCCCTGTCATGTGAGGATTGAAGCCAAGTTTCAGAAATACCGATTACATCATAGCTCTCCTCATGCACCAGAGCTTCCAACTCACCTGTTTTGCTTGGAAGGCTTCTGGCATTGGTGAACAAACACTTAAATGTATTGTTACATTTTTCGCTGGTGTTTTTCATATGATTCATATAATTTTTAGTAGTGCAAATGGCACTATAATTTCCAATGGCTGTTTGCAACATGGGAACTTTCTTGTCACCTGCCATAACCCCACCTCCATATATCCCATTCCACTCCCCATTAATGTCTGACCCCTACCTGACCTGTGTGCCCAATGTAATTCTAGTTCACCCTCCCCCCTCAAGTCTAGTTTAAATACTCCTCCAGCATTCCCCTTAAACCTCTCCCCCTTTCCATTCAAGTGCAAACCATCTTTAGCATATAGGTTGCACTCCAATGAAAAGTCATCCCAGTGCTCTAGAAACCCAAATCCCTCCTTCCTACACCAGGTCTTTAGCCATGCATTCAGCTCTCTAATCTCCCCCTGCCTTTCCTGTGTTGCGCATGGCACAGGCAATATTTCAGAGAATATCACCTTGGAGGTCCTTCCCTTCATCTTGCAGCCTAGTTGTTTAAATTGATTCTTAAGGAGCCTCCACCTTCCATGTATACTGTCATTGGTTCCAACATGGACCAAGACAGCTGGGTCATGCCCAGCCCCTCCCAGTAATTTATCCACCCGGTCCACCACATGCCGAACCCTGGCACCAGGGAGACAGCAAACCATTCGGTTAAGGCGATCCTGGCGACAAATTATTCTATCAGTCTATCAGAATCCCCCCCCCAACTCCCTATCTGCCCCCTCATCCGGTGCTTCCCGGCTGTTAGGGGTAGCAGTAACATCTAGGGCTTGTGTTACCTCCACATCTTCACCCAACTTGGCAAATGTTTTGATGCCTACAGGATCCTTCCTTGGGCCCCTTCCACTCCCTCTAACTACATTAACCCATCTTCCTATCTGATAATTCTTACTTGCCCCTCCACCCTCGACATTAACCCTACTGACCACCTGAACGAATCGTCCTTTCTGGTGTTGCAACTTGCTCCTCCAGCTCTAATGGCAGGAAGCATCTGTCAGATCCATCCTGATGACTGCATACATGTGACCAGATGGCAAAACCTCACCCTGCTAGCACACATCATCTATAATTACTAGGAAGTGATGTTACCGTTTTGAAGACGTCTTAACTCCTGAGGAAAAAATCCCGGAAAATCACATGCGCTCCTTATGATGACAGAGACTTTATACTCACCTGATAAAACACTCCCCTTGACGAGAAAAAAATCTTGTTCACGCCAATTAAACACTCCCCTTAGGGAGAAATAAAAACTTGTTTAAAAAGTGTCAGAGAAAAGAGAGAAACAAATGACGCAAGCAGAAACAGTAAGCAAACTCCTGTTTTTTAACTCTTCCCACTTGTGTTTAAAAATCACATTCTGTTTAGAAAATCCGCGATTGCGCTCCTTATGCTGACAGAGACTAACTCACCTGCCAATAAAACCCCCCTTGATTCAGAGAAAACAAAATAACATGAGATCACAATTAAACACTCCCCTTAGGAGAGAAATAAAAACCTGAAAAAGTTCAGAGAAAAGAGAGAAACAAATGACACTTGCAAGCAGAAACAGTTAAAAGCAAACTCGTTTTTTAACCTTCCCACGTGTGTTTATCTCATTTCCAGGAGCCCAGAAGATTCGGAATCAAAAGCAGCCCGAGAGGACTGGAGGAGAGATGTGAGTACTAAACCAGGCCCCTAGGTAGAGCTATTCTGCATAGGCGCCAAATTTTGGCAATGCTTGCCCCCCAACTCAAACGTGAAAAGGTTCAAATGCTGAAATGAGGTCCAAAATCCTCCAAACCTTGTGTACCTGGAAAAGAGACTATCTTGAATAAAAAATAAGTCAAAAAAATAACGGCCTTGCCATAAAAGACAAAATAATGTGTGAAATGCGTCTAACCTTGTGTTGGTGTCATATTAAAATAAAAGGAATATCGAAATTCCTGAATGCCAGCCATGTCCCCGATAGCTCGGTAGTGGTCTTACCGTGCAGAAGCTCCAACTGCCTCCTGAACGCACACGAGTATCTTGGGGAGCCGCAGTCCCTCCTGCCGAAGGTTGAATGTGTACCCCTCTAACACCTACGCCCTGTGGGGGAAACCTCCAAAATCGCAGTACGTTGGCGCTCCTCTGAATGGTTGCCCCCTCTGGCTCTTCGACCTGGGGCAGAAGATCATTTTCCTCCTAAACCCTGGAGAAGATGTTTCCAGTATTTTGACAAAACAGCGCCTATCGCCTTACAGCAATTCAGTGAGGATGGGCGGCCGCCCAGGATTTTGCCCCAGACCTTTGTGCCAGCAAAGATGGCTCTGGAAATCTAGCACTGCCTCAGATCTCTGAAAGTTATCTCTGTAACTCTTCTCTTTGGCATGGGTTTAATCTAAACTGTAACCTGTAAAAAATAAATAAAGCGTTGGGATTTACCTATGGCCGTCAGACGGCCTTTTGCAGGCGAATATCTGGAGTGCCTGCAGCCAGAGGCATCATCCAGAATCCTCTTCTTCAGCCGACGATTTGCACAATGTAAGAACGCCGGCGGTTCCGCCGCCTGATTCCAGGCCGCGGGAGGGGACATCCCCCCCCCTCCCGCCGCCAGTGTTCTCCGCTTACCTGCCTTCGGGGGCCCGGAGAACGAATCGTCGGCGGCGGCAATAGAGATACTGGTGAAGATGGTCGTCATCTTTATGACCGTCGGAGGACCCGGGCGCGATGTTGGGTATCTATTTACTCGGTGTAACATAATCTTTCACATAATACAAAAAAATTGGGTAAAAATAAATAAAAAATAAGTCAAAAAAATAAATAAAAGATAAAAAAAATATTAAAACGCCCCTGTCCCCGACTGTGCAGAAGCGAACGCACACGCAAGTCCCGCCGACATTGTAAACGCCGTAAACCACATTTTCGCCGCGTTTAATGCCAGCAACAAATCATAATCTCCTCTGTAACAATTTTAAAAAATTAAAGCGTTGCCTATGGAGATTTTTAAGTATCAAGTTTGGCGCCAAAGTGTGCGCAAATTAAAGGCGTTTATCTATTTACTCGAAAAATCTTTCAATTACAAAAAAATTGCTAACTTTACTGTTTTGTTATTTTTTTAATATAAAACAATTTTTTTACAAAAAAAAGTGAAAAATAATTGCAAATACCGATAAAACTTTGGAATGACCGCCATTTTATTCCCTAGGGTGTCTGCTAAAAAAAACATATATAATGTTTGGGGGTACTGTGTAATTTTCTAGCAAAAAAATTATGATTATTACATGTAGGAGAGAAGTGTCAGAATAGGCCCGGTATGGAGGTGGTATAAAAGCCTGGTATTGAAGCGGTTAAAGCAATGTGTCTCACAAGGATCTCGTGAAAGGAGGAAGAACCTTCCATCGGAAGTGTCACATTATTGGTCAGTCTGGTGACTGCCGCATCCACCGTTGGAGGGTAGATAAAGGAGTTGCATCCTTCCCCATTAGTGGAAACAACTTCTGCAACCTATTGGTTGAGGAGGATTTTCTCTCTCCCTTTTCTCATTCCTCCTGAAAACAGGCTTCCTATTTCTGTCATAAGAGAAAAAAGGTAGCTTACCTGCTTCTTTAGATTCCTCCTATGGAATCCAAAGGCTTGCTCACACTTGCAGCAGGATCTGCCATTGCCCTAAAAGGCAATCTGTGCTTAGGTCACCTTTCAGAGGTATTTGAATTTGTCACTTAGAGTAGACCAATGTATGCAATGCGATTTTCAAAGAGCGATGTGTACACAATGTTGCAAATCGCATGGGTGCGGCCCATTCACTTGGTTGCCCTATGTGCGCAAATAAAAGCCCCTGCTCCTATTTGAGGGCGACCAACTTTGCACAATGTTTTGAAAGGTGCGTTCTCCAACGTGACCTATCACAGCAGAATCGCATGACATTTGGGGGTGCCCTGAAAAATTAACGGTACCTAATGCATATTGTACAGCGATTGTCACACTTTTTGTAATTTTAAATCAGATTGTACGGTGTGTAATAACTGGTTTTCTCCTTATTTGGAGGAGGTACCGGATCCACCCATTACAGTGCAGCTTTACTGCCATAACAAATGAGGATATTAGCATAAAACAAAGCCTCAACCTTCAGGATCTTCTGTTGAGGAGGAGGCAATATCATCTCCCTCTGCCTGAAAGGTTGGCTATAATACTGGGTTTGGGGAACTAGCCTGCTTAATCTGCTGGGCTGGAGTCACCCCCGAAGTGCCTGGTACCCCTCCAGTTAGAGAGGGTTGAATGGCTTGGTTTAGACCTGGTGTAGTGCCCATACTGTCCATCCACTTCTGTCCCTGGCTGCCCGAGATGACTGGAAAATTCAGCCGGGGGGTTGGGGACTATTTTGCAGAGCAAGGTGACACCTGCTGACTCCCAAACTCCTCTCTGGCAAGCTGCCTGAAGCAGTCGCTGCAAAGTAGCATTCCAGGCATAGGGTCACCTCCACATGACCAACATTCGCCTTTCGGGCGCTGAGCCCTCAGAGGAGAAGCTGTGTGCGTTCTCTTAAGCGTACATTTGCACCCTTTGTACTGGGGTCTGCCAGGACTGGAGGAGACACCTTCCGCCCTGAAAATCCTGATGATCCAGAGAGGGCCTCTGAACCTCCTTGAGCGGGTGTGAGCGGCCAGGGTTGCAACAGATAAGAAGGCACGCTCGTCAGGGCTCAATGCACTCTTTTCTCCCGTGTCTTCTTACTTACCAAAAGTTGGCCCTTTACCTGATAGTGGGGGTGGTATTTGTTATGTGGCAGTAGGCTCATGCTGATGGGAGTTACTGAAAGGTGCATGGGGGACTGCATGACCACAGAAATAAAGGAAGTGAAAGAGAAAAATATATACATATATCTCAGCATTTTTTTTTTTTTAACAAATAGTAATAATTTAAATAAAATAATCAGGCAGAACCCCCATCCCCCTAGTAAAACATTGCTCCTTACTCCTCTCTCCCCCCATATATCCCCATTACTAGGATAGATAAGACTTACCTCAGAAGGAGATGCTTAAAAAGCAAAGACATTCATTAGCTGTTTAACTGCTCCCTGCCATTGAATCACCTGAGACTCAGTCCTCTCTCACCTCTACTCTAATACAATTAGGAAGGCCAACACCCATCCACACAAAAGGACACCTTTAAGCTGGCTACACACCATACAATCTTCTGCAGATTTTTACCCTTCAGATTTATCAAAACCATACAACATGAGGCCAAACCCTAAAGCCTCAACCTGTATGCAATCAGGCAGGCACCACATGGTCCCGGCAACTCTAAAGGAAATCCGACAACAAAAGTTGCAGTGTGTATGGAGCCTTTAAAGACATGACAACAAGAAAGAAACTGACAGACCTGGAAAAGGGCTTCCATGGGAAAGAAGGCATCATGCAGTCCCAGCTTGCTCAAATCAGACTCCATCGCCGGCAATGCCAAAGGAGGACTGTCGTCTCTGATTAGAGAACACCTCAACCCCAGAAGACCACCAGAAGGGGTTCCCCACCTTGTTGGTGCATTTAGCGTGCCTAAGATGTGGGACCTTGAACTGGGAGAGGCTGAACCCAGCCGGAACTTCGACATAGTTGGCAGGTAAGGGATTATCCTGAATGAAACGGTCCGTAGGTTGATCTTGAGGACAAAAAAGGAGAATGGGGGAGGTAGCTCTCAGTCAGAGTTTTATAGAGAGTTATCACGTGTCCTGTGGGTGGATATAGGGGCGGGGCTATATCATAGGTATGCTGCCATGTCTGGCGTCAGGAAAACCTGTTTAAAAAGTGTCAGAGAAAAGAGAGAAACAAATGACACTTGCAGGCAGAAACAGTTAAAAGCAAACTCCTGTTTTTTAACTCTTCCCACTTGTGTTTAAAAATCACACTTCTGTTTAGAAAATCACATGTAAGCCAGAAGAAGTGGGTGAGCCATGGCGGTCCGGAAACCGCAGACAAACTAGTAGACCTGGTTGAAAGGTACCTAGCAACTGAGAATTTGTCCTCTTCACCCAGAGACGCACAGACTATTCACCCCAAGACCAGACTATCCCCACCTGTAGTTAAGACGGCATCAAGGGATGGGGGTGGAGAGAAAGACCAAAGAGCAACTAGAGGTGTTATCGGGACTACTGCTAATGATTGGCGAGAGCGGCCTAGAAGACCCATCCCACAGGAGAGGACCAGAAGGTTGTTTCTGCTGCCAGGGAGAAGGACATGTAGCAGCCATTTGCCCAGCAGTTGATGAACCCATGCAGTGTGACTTTCTGACAGGAAGACGACAGTCCTTCTTTACAACCACATGCACTGCAGTAAAGGGGAATGAGAAACCTTTATGTAGAATGCGCTTAGATGGTAAAGATGTTGTGGTATTGTTGGATTTAGGTATCCTGGTCACCTTAGTGAAAAGTGATCTAGTGGTAGGAAAAACCTTACATCCTAGGAAAATGGCTGTAGTTTGTGTACATGGGGACACTCGAAAATATCCGGTGACTACAGTTTCCTTTGAAACAATTTACAATCGTGGGGCCCAGGTCCATTCCTTTTCACCTGGTGATAGGGTGTTGGTGTTGGTCCCCACGGTCGAAAGTAAATTCCTAGCCAAATGGCAGGGTTCTTATGAAGTGTTGGAGAAATTGGGGGTGGTGAATTATAAAATTAGCCAACCGGGAAGACGAAAACCTGAGCAGATATATCACGTGAACTTGTTGAAACCATGGAAGGATAGAGAGTCCTTGGTCGCTGAGACTACCCGATTTTCTGCTCCATTTAACCTGGCTGTCCCTGAAGTTGGGAAAGCGGAGACTCTGTCCAAAACTCAGCGACAGGAGGCTAAAGAATGTGTGCTCCGTAATAGGGAGAAGTTTTCAGATTTGCCAGGTTGGGTCTCCGGGGTTGAACATGATATTATCACCACACCAGGGGAGAAGGTCAAGTTGAAGCCTTATAGAATTCCAGAAGCCCGGCGAGAGGCAATTCGTCAGGAAGTTAAAAAAAAATGCTTGAGCTGGGGGTGATAGAAGAGTCAAATAGTGATTGGTCCAGTCCCATTGTCTTAGTGCCCAAACCAGATGGAAGTTGGCGGTTCTGTAATGACTTTTGCTGCCTGAATAAAATCACTAAGTTTGACACCTATCCTATGCCCCGCATAGATTAACTGATTGATCGCATAGGCACGGCCCAGTACATGACGACGTTAGACCTGACCAAGGGTTATTGGCAAATTCCTCTCTCGGAGTCAGCCAGGGAAAAAACAGCCTTTGTAACTCCAGACGGATCTTTCCAATATCGGAGGATGCCTTTTGGGTTACAGAATGCTCCCGCCACATTTCAACGCACCATGGATAAGACCCTTCGGCCTCATCGAGCCTATGTGTAAGAGAACTGTAACCGTCTGTCCCAGGCGCCCTCTGGCGCATGCGCGCGCACATGGGCGCCCTGAGAAACCTAGGTGCACCAATGCACATGTGCGCGCACACACGGGCATACCAATGCATGCACGAGCGCCAATGCGCGCACGCATGCCGATGCGTGCACGCGGCGGACGTCATGCGCGTCCCTAATGCCAATTAACACTCGCTGCCTATTTAAGGAAGTGCTCTGGCCTAGACTTATTGCTGACTGATCTTCAGCGTGTACCCTGTTACCTGAATCCTGTGTTGTCTTGATGATCTCCCGTTGCTGAACCCGGCTTGCTCTGACCCGCTACTGGCTCTGTTACTCCCTGATTACTGGTTCCTGACTCTGGCTTTCCACCTGACACCGCTACTGCCTGGTACCTAGCTGCCTGTCTGCCTCTTGACCCGGCTATCCGCATGACCCGCCTTGACTTCTGGTGCCTGCGATCCAGCAACCTTGAACGCCTGCAGCTTGCTCCTGCCGCTTCCAGCATACGTCCTGTTCCAAGACCCTCAGGAACTACACTTTGTTGGATCTCCAGCGCCCTGCTGTCGATATCCCTACCACAGGCACTCATGTTCCTCCAGTCCCCTGGGGTCCTCTGTTCAATCTCCGGCAGTGCCGGGACTGTAGATACAAGAGAGGCCAACCTCGTCATCTCAGTCTCCCATCAGGTACGTGACACTATGCTGCTGCATACCTCGATGACGTGGTCATCCACAGTGAGGATTGGGAATCACACTTGCCAAAAGTTCAGGCTGTGTTGGATTCCATCTGGAAAGCCGGGTTTACAGCCAATCCGAAAAAAATTATGTGTGGGCTAGAAGAGGCAAAGTATCTAGGGTATACCATTGGGAGAGGTCTAATCAAGCCCCAAACAAACAAAGTTGAGGCTATTCAGGATTGGCCACATCCCACCAACAAGAAACAGGTTTGTGCATTTTTGGGAATTGCGGAATATTATCGCCGTTTTATTCCCCATTTTGCCTCACAGGCTGCTCCCCTGACCAATTTGACCAAAGGGAAGGAGTCTGTCATGACCAAATGGACTCCCGAAGCAAAAGCAGCTTTTCAGGCTTTTTTTTGTTTGTAAAATCTTTATTTGTGAACGGCAAAATGGTACAGCACAATATACGTCGCCAAAAGCACATAAAGCAAACATTGAGCCATTCTGGTTTTAACAGAACATAAAAAAAATAAATAAACAGACAGCGTGAACCTTGAACGCAGAGAGACATACATACAGAACAAAACCCAGTAGCTTATCAGGCATAGTCGAGGTCTATGCACAAGGGCCGGGTACCAAGACAAGAGGGAATCAGGCCCCACCATGGAGAATCATAACACTCAGTAGGCAGATCATGGGGAAAATACAATTTAAAGCTTGCTTCAGCCGATGGAGACGTGTACTTGCTGGGGAAGGGAAAAGAGACAGGAGCCGAGCCGGCTGGTCATCTGGACAGCAGTTGATGCAGTAGACAATGCGCAATTTAGATGGTAAGCCAGCTGGGCGCGCACGGGGGGGGGGGGGGGGCTCCATAGGCCTCCAACTCGCCTCCCCCCGCACCACGACCCCAGCCGACCTCCACCGCCCACGAGATACCTGACCCAAGGCGGCAAAAACGGCTGCCACCTGGTAACGGGATCTCGAGTCCGTCCGACCGGCCAACACCCCCCACTCCCATCCCTCCCAGGTCACTACCAGCAACCAGGTCACTAAATGCTAAGAGGTCACTGAGGAGAAAACCGGAAAAAGAGAAAAAATAAAATAAAGACATAGCGGGCAAGAGGGAGAAAGAGGAGGGGTAAGGGAAAAGGAAAAAAGAAGAAGCGAGAGAAGATCAGAAGCCACAGGAACATACCAAAGGGTAGGCGTCCAGCCCCTCCCCCGCACCGCTTCCCTCCATCATCTCATAGATCATGTTAGCTGAAAAAAGGAAAACAGCCTCAGCTCCCCACCTCCCCTGTCGCCTAACAGGGTAAGAACCGAGTACTCCAGGGAGCTGTGGTGGCTCAACGTGATTGGCACTGCGCTGACAAGCCATTCACCTCTGCAGCCAAGGGTTCGGATCCCGGTCTCGGCTACATGTGAATTGAGTTTGGTGGTCTCAGCCCGGCTCCCGGTGGGTGTGCTATGCCACACCCACCCCCCCCCCACAAAAACCACCACACTTGCACGCACACAAAAAAAATTGGTTTAAAAACACATGCACTTTGGCCATGCGGTCTCTTAAAATAAAGAGAGGCGAAGGACCTACGGGGCTGGCTGGGTGGGCTAGGCCCCCTCACTCCCTCATAGGGGGAGTCCCTCTGCCCCATTGGGGTCCCGTTGTCTGAGACGTATGTTGCCCAGGCCAACCAGGTGTCGGAAAAGCGCTCTCGAGTATTCCTACAAGTTGCAATCCAGTCTTCCGCTTCCCGTATTTCACCAACCTTGTGAATCCCGTCCTCCCTGCTGGGAATCTGCGGCCGTTCCCAATGTATCGGAAGTAGCCGCTTTGCCGCGTTCAGTAGGTGGGGCAGCACGCTACGTTTGTTTTGGCCCATCGGCAAGGGAGGAATGTGCAACATAAAGTGAACCGGGGAGAGGGGGACGTCTAGGTCTAGTATTGCCTTGATCTGGGACTGTATATCTATCCAATAAGGTCTGATCATCGGGCAATCCCACCAAATATGCAGGAGTGTACCACACCCCCTCTAGCACACGGATGGGTAGATCCTAGCTAGGTCTGCAGGCACCCAGTACCACTGTGACAGTAATTTATAATTTGTTTCTTGGGTTCTAGAGTCGATGGAGCTAGACCGGGTAAGTTGGTAGAGATGCGTCAGTTGGCTGGGGGTAAAAGTCGTCTCCAAATCCTTTTCCCAGGCCCGGACAAAAGCAGGTTTCTGTGCGGAGGTCGCAAAGCTAAGCAAATGATAAAGCTCGGAAACCGTATGTGGGATTGCTTCCTTTTCTACAAAGAGGCGTTCAAAGGCAGTGAGAGTAGAGATGTCCTGGACTGAATCCCCATGAGTCACAAAGAAATGGTGCAGTTGCCTGTAGCGCCAAAAGTCCATGGGGAAGGACCCATGCCGCGTTTTAAGCGTCTCAAGGGGCAAAAGTTTACCACCTTGCATGAGCTCACTACAGACAACTACATCATCCCTCGCCAATGGCCCAAAAAAGGCTGTCTGTTCCCCAGGCGGAAACCAAAGATAGCCACTCAACGGTGACAATGGTGACGCAGGGGGGGCCAGAGCCAGTCTAGTGTTGAGTCGGTCCAAGACAGTCAAGGTCTGAGTTGTCAACGGGGAGGCGAATTCCGACAGCCCCCTGTCACCTCGAGACAACCATGGAGCATAAGACAGGTTTATACCCGCCATACACTTCTCCATGGAGACCCAGAGCTTAGAGGCAGTATGAAAGCGCCAGTTAAGTAGCCTCTGTAGGACGATTGCCCTATGTTACCGTTGGAAGTCCGGCAGACCCATACCCCCCGCCTCCTTCAGGCGTGTCAACAGCCTACTCGCCATCTGTGGTTTTCGATCATGCCAGACAAATTTTGACACCAGACTGGACACCTGGGTAAAGAAACCCCTAGGGAGAGACATGGGAATCATCTGCATATAGAATAAGATGCGCGGGAGGAGATGTTCATCTTCACTACAGCCAATCTCCCCATCCAAGTAAAGGCCGTCTTCGTCCAAGCGGCTAAGTCGCGTTTCACTGCAGCCAACAAGGGGGGGAAATTGGCCGCGTAAAGGGAGTCAAAACTGTCTGTCAACCGGACACCCAAATATTTCAGGGATGGTTTGGTCCAAGTAAACGAGAATGCGGTCTGCAACCGGGCAGCCAGTGAGGGCGGTATCTGGATAGGGAGTATTTCAGATTTAGAGTAGTTAATTTTAAAGTTAGAAAGGGGGGGGGCGGAGCTAGCCGGAGACAGGGATGGCCGCGTTGTAGCCGAGCTCTGGTTCTAGCGGACAATCAGCGGCCCACAGCAGCTCATCCAGCTTGGTTTTGAGCACCCCATTGCGGTGTTCTACCTCCCTGGGAGCCGAGGAAGCCATACCAACCATGGGTCGGCGAAAGAAGGAGGAAAACCGCCCGCTCAAACTCACAGAGTTCTTCGCGCTGGGGACTAAACAAGATGGCGCGGGCACGTCCTCCACACCGCTCCACAGAAACACACAGGACTCGATCCCGGCGGCGAAATCGAATAAACGCAGCAGACCACCCAGGAGCCTGAACTCTTCACCAGCTACTCCGACTTCTGGCAGCCCTGAAAAGACGAGGAGCCGGCTAGATGCAGCGGTGGCTGTCCATGTGGTGAGCACGCATTCTGAGTCAGGGGATGACACCAGGGAGCTTCCTGACTCCATTGATACGTTTCCCACTACCAACAAGCCTGTGCTAGACACGGTACTAAAGGAAATGTTAGTGTCCCTCAGGAGCTCCCTCCACTCGGACATGGTTTCGTGTGTGCACAGATTCAGCACTGATTTGAATCATGTGGCTGACAGGGTATCGCATGTGGAGACAGAGATGGGGGAATACGCCTCCACTATCAATGCCTTGGTACATGCTAACGAGAATACTGAGGAGGATATAGACTCACTAAAAGCCAAATTAGCAGAAATTGAGGACAGATCAAGGAGGAACAACCTCAAAATTAGGGGGATCACTGAAGCCATTAAACAACAGGGGCTGCGTGACTATGTGACCCAGTTGCTTACAGCGGTATTGCGTGACATGTCTGCATTGGACTTTACCATCAATAGGATCAATAGGCTCCCCAAACCCTCCTATCTTCCTGACAACATCCCCAGGCTTCACTTTTACCACACTAAAGAGAGACTCATGACGGCTTCACGCCAGAACGAGGCGATGCCAACCCAGTATGCAGATCTCCAATTCTATGCTGACCTCTCGCAGTACACACTGCAGAAACGCAGAAACCTTGCCACAATAACAAAGGCTCTTAGAAACCACAAAATTTCCTATAAATTGGGTTTTCCAACAAAGCTGATTGTCACAAAAGATGAGAGAGAACATGTGATGGAGTCCCTGGAGAAGGGATTGGCCATGCTCCAATCCTGGGGGATAATTCCGGATCAGCACCCTCACTCACAACGGCCGAACAACAAGGGGGGCCAAGACCAGGAATGGCGTACAGTAGATCGCAGAAATGCTCGTTCCCACACCTGATCAGGATTGAGCTAACCTGAGTAGTTTTTTCCGCTGAAAGGAGGTTTATTTTTTCTATTTTCCTTCTTTTCACAGCTCCAAGTGCTTCTTTTTTTTTTTTCTTTTACCCCCAATTTACCCTTTGAGTGACCAAACGTCACACTTGTTACACCTGAACTTTGGCTCTAGCCACTGTAGTTTTGTTTTGTTTATGTTTTTTTGCCTGAACAGTTCTTTCTTGCCCTGCTGGTCGAAGTCACCAAGATACTCATCACTCTCAAGACATCAGATGCTGAAATACTCCCTTTGTCTCTACGTTTAAATGGCTCCTCTGCACCCATGGATCTCCGGATGCAGCATCCACATTACGTAAGTGACTTACTACATCTCCAACTTTCTAGGCATCTTGTATATGAGCTACCATGGCGATGAACCTTCTCACTTTGAATGCCAAAGGCCTTAACCACCCGGCTAAAAGGCGGTCTATGTGGAAGGACGCTTTGCAGAATAAATGTGACATTCTCTGTGTTCAAGAAACACACTTTACACTTAACTTGTCTCCCAAATGCATACATCCTAAGTTCCCCCACATCTACATGGCAAGTGCGGAAGTCAAAAAAAGGGGAGTGATGGTGGCGGTGAGAGATTTTCGCCTCCACAGCACCATCCCTGATCCACAGGGGTGATACCTTATTCTGGTGTGTGACATCAACGCCACCATGTACACTGTGGCAAATATCTATGCTCCAAATGTAAAACAATTGAAATTTTTTCACAGGATAATGAACAAAATAAGGGCAGTCCAGAAGGGATTGCTAGTAGTATGTGGTGACTTTAATATGACCGTGGATCCACTGATGGACTTGTCTTCCTCCCCTAGGAGACCCCCACCCTCTTTGAGAAGAGCCATGCAATCTCACAAACTATTTGATGCATGGAGGTGCCTTAATGCCAATGAGAAAGATTTTACTTTTTTTTTTCTTATGCACACGGTTCTTATAGTAGAATTGACATGTTTTTGGTAGACAAGTTATTACTATTCAAATGTAAATCAGCCAGAATTAATAGCATCACCTGGTCGGACCACGCCTCAGTGAGCTTGACAGTGGGGGACGCGTCCTCCCACAGCCCTACTTACCTATGGAGGGCCAACCCGGTCCTGCTGAGAGCGGGACCGACCAGGTCATACATAGAAAAAAAGTTAAGAGTTTTTTGATCTGAACCAGGGATTAGTAGAAGATCTGTTTGTTCTGTGGAACGCCCATATGGCGTTTGTGAGGGGTATTATGATGCAACAAGGGGCGAGACTCAAGAGGGAAAGGCAGCAGCAGACTATGCAACTTATCTCCCAGATAGACATTTTGGACAAGAAGAACATGACCCGACCCTCCCAACACTTGACCAATCTAATATCCCACCTACGAACGGAACTTAGACTTAAATTCCTTGAGGACTTTGAGAAGACCTCCAGGAGGTTGAAACTCTCCTACTACACGAGCGGCAACAAAGCTGGGAAACTTCTGGCCAACAAGTTGAAGGGACTTAGGGTTAAAACTCAGATCCCACACATATTACAACCTCACACTTTGACCAAACAGACGCACCCTCAGGCAATTGCTGATGCATTCAGTCAATACTACAGCTCACTATACAACCTGAAGGACGACCAGTCAACCCCACAACCCACGGATAGCGCCATAAATGACTTCCTTCAAAAAATTGACCTTCCTAGGCTTTCACAAAACCAACTTATGCACCTAAATTCTCCCATTGCGGTCCAACAGGTAATTCAATTTATTCCTCCCAATAAGTCACCGGGTCCAGATGGGTATACCGGCGAATATTATAGGACGTTCCAAGACATTCTTTGCCCACATTTGTCTAGGGTCTTTAGTTCTGCTGCTGCGTCTTCCTCATTCCCTCCGGAGATGCTCAAGGCCACAATTATAGCATTGCCAAAACCAGGGAAGTCCCCGGATGTTCCACAGAACTTTAGACCGATATCACTCTTAAATAACGACATCAAGTTGTATGCCAAACTCATAGCCACTAGGCTTATGACTATACTCCCAGACATTATAGATGTGGACCAGACAGGATTTACCAGGGGGAGGCAGACGGCTGATGCCACTAGGCACTTGGTCAATTTGATCCACATTGCCAGACGCAGGGGAACGCCTTCTCTGCTCCTTTCATTGGATGCAGAGAAGGCGTTCGACAGGATTCACTGGGGATACTTAGCCGAAGTGCTGCGCAAGTTTGGTTTTCAGGGCTGGATGTTCTCAGCCATAATGGCGATTTACACAAGTCCATCAGCCCAGGTATATGTAGCAGGCACTCTTTCTACCCCGTTCCAAATCACAAATGGTACACGCCAGGGGTGCCCCCTATCCCCACTTATTTTCAATCTAATGATGGAGCCCCTGGCTACTCGAATAAGAACACACCCCTGTATTACTGGAATAACAGTGGGCCCTAAAAAACATGTCATAAGTCTATTTGCCGATGACATTATCTTAACACTGTCTGAGGTACAGGAATCATTGGCCAACGTACAAGAGGTCCTACAGACCTTTTCTACTGTTTCGTATTATAAAGTGAACGAAACTAAATCTCATGTACTTAATATAGGTGTAAACAAAGAAGTGAAACTGGCCCTACA
Source organism: Rana kukunoris (assembly GCA_029574335.1). Lineage (NCBI taxonomy): Eukaryota > Metazoa > Chordata > Amphibia > Anura > Ranidae > Rana > Rana kukunoris. The sequence goes on along the minus strand of CM056059.1, from coordinate 270,574,572 downwards.
GAGTAAATTCCCGTATGTGTGGAGGGAAGAGGGTATCGCTTATCTGGGGATTATGTTAACCCCGACCACAGAAAATCTAGTGACTGCGAACTACACTCCTTTTCTGCATTCACTCAAACTTAAACTTCAAAAATTAGCGTTATCAGAAATGTCATGGCTAGGAAGACTGGCGGCCTTTAAAATGTTAATCTTGCCACAATTATTGTATGTATTTAGGACCCTACCCATAACCCTACCTAATATCTATTTCAAATCTTTACAAGCGGTTGTAAACAACTTTCTGTGGCAGGGTAAGAGAGCAAAATGCGCCTTTAGCAGGATTATCAAGAGTAGAACGGCAGGAGGAGTGGGCCATGTCCATCTGCAGGACTATTATTTTGCATCTATTCTCTCCCAACTAACCCACTGGTTCAACCAGGACTCCGATGTCTCCTGGAAGGACCTGGAACAAAGACAGATCCCTAGAGGAACTCTTAAGGATTTCCTACTGTCAGCTTCCTTCAATAAGGCCCTGAACAAAAATTATGCACCCCCCATATTAGCATCCCTGAGGGCTTGGATCCACTTGTGCACAGCTCACAGCTGGACAGGACCCACCGAAGCGCTCAAATTCCCTATAACCACAATCCACAATCTAATCCCAGATATCAATCTTAAATCCTGGAGGGAGAGGGGTATAACAAACTTAGAGGACATATTGGTGAACACCAATATCATGTCATTTGAGACTCTGAAACAGAAATTTGGACTCCAGACCGGCGACCAGTTCAAATATACTCAGGTGTCCCAACTAATCAAAAACAACCCCCCGAATTCTACTCACCTTCCGGTTAGAATCACCAGATTTTTTCAACAGCCGTCTGCCAAAACCCAGAATATTGTAGCATGGGAGCGAGACTTCAGAGAGGAATACCCAATCCACTCTTTGGAAAAATCAATAAAACTGCAAGTAACATGCACCAAAAGTACTAATCTCCTGGAAATGCATCAAAAACTACTCCTCCGCTGTTACCTTACCCCCCACAGGCTGGCTATGATGTTCCCGAACACTTCGGCAGATTGCTGGAGGCTATGCGGGGAGAGGGGCACACTTTTTCACATTATGGGCCAGATTCAGGTAGATGGGCGCTTCTTCACTTTGGAGTAACGTTTCTTATTTACGTTACTCCGCCGACACTTTCGGCGCAAGTACTGTTATTCACATAGCACTTGCGCGTAAACTTGCGCCTCCTGCTGACCTGTGGCCGTCTGGAGTAAAGATAAAGCAGCTATTTGTAGAAATAACTTTGCGCCGGACGGACGAGATACGAGCGGCGCATGTAGTCAGCGTATGGTGCTAATCCGTTCGCGAATCGGGAAATCTCCCTCATTTGCATATTTGCAGGGTAAATCAATAGGCGCGACTGATACGCCAAGCGAAATTATGCGCTGACGAGACTCTGGCGTCGGAAAGTTAAGCCGATCGGAAATGGCCCGTTTTCTGTCGCATCTAGTTTGGTGGGTACGGCCACATAAAAACGACGGCGCATAATCACAGTTACGCGGCGCATATCAAATTACTCCAGCGCAAGTCTTGCTGAATCTGGCCCTATGTGGGAATGCCCAAATATCAGACATATGTGGTCTCAAGTGGAAGGGATATTGTCTAGAATCTCAGATGTGGAGGTCCCGCTTCACCCAGCTATGGCTATACTGTCCATTGGTATGGAGCGGGTACCCCCTTCCCAAGCCACAGTGGTTTTACATATTCTCTTGGCTGCGCGCCTAGTAATCCTTAGACATTGGAAAAATATTGCTCCTCCATCATTAGCGGAAATAATAAACACAGTACAAACGCACAGCACATATGAAATCCTACATGCTTCAGCATTAGGGAAATATGAAACAGTGTTCAAACTTTGAGCTCCATTAGGAGACTGGAAAATTTAACAATTGAATACAATGGATGTCTAATCAGCAAACTATAGGGTGATCTTGACCAAATAGGGTAATTAGGGCAGTTAACATTGTTATAGTTGTGAAATGTATTGTTGTGGGGCAGGGGTTAATTTGCACTGCCTACTTGGTTCTATTATATTTAGTATACACAAGTAAATTATTATAACATACTCAACTTTCTCAAACATTCCGTGACTAGTAGTGGAGGTAACATGAGAGACAGGGACTGTGTAATGTGGTCAGAGTCCAAGGTTACTACTTAATGGCGATAAGTTAGCTACCACGACCAAAGAGAGGGATCGCAAGGGGCTGACAATGGCTACTGCTTTGACACAAATATGCAGGTCTCCATGTTCAGACATGTGGCGCTCTCCGCGAAGTAGGGCTATGTGAAGTTGAAGAATGACCCCTTGTATATGTACAATCAGCCCTGTTTTACTATTTTTATTGTTGCTGGAATGTTCTATTCCCAGTCTAACCTGTGCAAACAATTTGTATGTTATGTAGTGTATCTGTCTCCTACTTTCCTACAAGTTCCTACAAACTTAATACAAATTATTGAACTAAAGTTAGAAAGGGACTCAAAGTGGTTAAATTCCCGTAACAGATTTGGCAACGAGATCAGGGGCTCCGTCAGGTGGAACAGCACATCGTCAGCGTAAGCCGAGAGCTTATGCTCCATGTGACCCACTGTCAGGCCCTTAACGTTGACGTTCGCCCATACAGTGCATAGGGAAGGCTCCAGCACCAGGGCAAACAAAATGGGAGATAACAGGCACCCCTGTCTCGTGCCATTTCTGATCGGGAATTTGGTGGATAGGAAACCATTAACCTTAACTTGTGCGCACGGGTCAGAATACAGCGCCATGATCCAGGTCAGCATGTGTTCTCTGAGACCTATGGTCTCAAGTACAGCACGCAAATAAGTCCAATCAACCCGATCAAATGCTTTCTCTGCGTCGGTTTTAAAGAATAAGATACGAGGGGGAATCTGGGTGGGAGCGCGCCCAATGAATGAGCTGTATAGCTCTGATGGAGTTGTCTCGGGCTTCACGGCCCGAGACAAACCCAGTCTGGTCAGGGTGGACAACAAGTGGGACTAGGTGTTTTAGTCTGGTGGCTAGAATCTTCGCCAGAATTTTGACATCCACATTAAGGAGGGATATGGGCCTGTAACTTTGGGGCAAGGTCGGGTCCTTCCCCTCTTTAGGGATGACAGAGATATGGGCCAGTAGCGCCTCTCTAGGTATGGCGCTGCCGTCTGCTATGGAGTTGAAGTAGCTGCACATCGGCTCCAGCAGCAGAGGTAGGAACTGCTTATAGTAAGCCTTGGTGAACCCGTCAGGACCAGGGCTTTTGCCATTGGGAAGCGACTTCACAGTGGCCTCTATCTCAGCAGGTGTGATAGGGGATTCTAGCAGGGAGCTTTACTCTTCAGACAACGGGGGAAGGCTGGACGCCGCCAGGTATGCTCGGATGGCAGCCAGCCGCGCATCACAGGCCTCCGGGGGGCGCGTTGAGCCTAAATCATAAAGGGCAGCATAATAATCACGGAACACGGAGGCGATGCGGGAGGACCTGACCATGGGGGGCCCAGAGGGTAGGCACAACTTATGCACCAGCATTTGCGCTCTTTTCCTCCTGAGAGCCATAGCGAACATTCGGCCGCATTTATTGCCGTGCTTGTAATACTTGTGTGACAAATAGCGCTATTGCCTACGCGTTTGTCGGTCTAGTAGGCGTAAGAATAAGTCCCGCGGAGGGCGTGGCTTGACTGGCGGCCGGGATGGACGCACACTAAGAGAGCTCCGTGAACTGACACAGCCGACAGCTTCTCTTTCCGCTCAAAGGACCCCAGAAATGGGCAGAGTGAACCACCAGACTCCGCCGAGGTTCGGTTGCCTCCTCTACTCGGAGCATCTCTGAACTCTTCAAGCCCTCTGGGAGCAACGTGGCGAGTTCCAAGATGGCGCGGTCCCAGCAAGACGAGGATGACTTCAGCGAGGACTCGCAGTACACAGCCGAGGACTCAGGTAGGAGCCGCTCCCGCTCCAGTAAGCCGCTTACATTTGCTGACATGTCTGTGTTTTCAGCCGACATAAAGGCCACGTTCTCGGCAGCGATAACGGACCTGAAGTCCAACATGCTTGTTTTATCAGACAAGATGGAGGCGGTAGAAGTGAAGGGGAAGCGCAGGGACAGAGCAATACATAGATTGGAGTGTGTGGCGGACACTTAGATATCCCACTTTATTGAAATAAACCGCCATTTAGAGGACTTGGACAATCGCGGACGCAGGTGCAACATTAGGGTGAGGGGGATCCCTGAGTCGGTGGAGAACGATCAAATTGTCCCTGCACTGCAAAGGGTATTTAATAGCCTGTTGGAACGTCAAGAGGATACCATGATCGAATTTGTCAGAGCTCACAGGGCCCTCAGGGCAAGGGGTCCGGAGGATGCACCTCCTAGAGACATTATTTGTTATCTCCAGAGCTTTCCACTAAAGGAAGACATCATGAGGAAAGCACGTGGCAATGAGCGCATAGTCTTCAATGGCGCACATATTCTGTTATTTCAGGATCTCTCCCAAATCACACTAAAAAACCGCAGGGCCCTGCGCCCCCTGCTGGAGCAACTCAGGAGGAGAGACATAAAGTATACCTGGCGTTTCCCCTTTGCCTTGGTTGTCACGCTTGCAGGCAAGCAGCATATCCTACGCACCCCGCTTGACCTACCAGGTTTTTGTGAGGCTCTCAACCTGGAGATAATGGAGCTCCCTGAATGGTACCAAGAGTTCATGTTGCCACCGCTCCCCAGAAGCCCCCCTGATTCACCCTTCTCTACTCCAGATAAACATCGATCTAAGAAGCCAAAACATGGTCGCGGAGGTGGATCACAAGCTGGAACTCCCGCACCACGTCATACTCCTGCTAGGGGTCAAGTAACAGACTGAGTGCTTAATTTCTTGATGTCTGGTCCCTCTTCTTGATGACTTTTCATCGCCTCGCCCTGGGATGTCGTTAGATCCTGCTGCTGACCAATGTGGACATGATGGACCATCTTTTTACTAGTGCCTTACCCGGTTCTCCCTGCTCTGACCACTCCTTTGTTTTGCACCACGATCAAGACAGACCGATTTTTTTTTTCCTATATCACCTTTCCCTTTTTTCTTTTTTGCATTTCTTTTTTTTTTTTCTTCAGAATCCTGGATTTTGCTCGGTCTGGTTACCATTTTTATATGTGTGCATGTATAATACATGTATATATGTGTATATATATATATATATATATATATTGTACAGGACGCCGGGGTTGGGTCCTGGACGGGTGCTATACGGCACCACTATTTGGACTATGGTCCATTTAAATAGAGATAGAAGGTTCAGGGGGTCACCCAAAAGTGGGTGAAAGGTTCCAGGCAGGCGCTAATTCAGAGAGGACTGGCTTGCAGTCTTCTCTATCTTTAATAAAGTAGTTTGGGGCCTGGAATTTTGGAGGCTCCAAAGTGTTATTTGGGTGGGACGGAGCCTCCACTCCTAAACCTTGGGAGCCAGCACACATGGTGTTAACTCTCCCAGAGATCCACCTGTTAAAGCAGGAAGTGGTGCTGGAGATAGGGAGTGAGTTTGGAGAGTGCACCTGTGAGGAAGATGGAAGTCTGCTAGCTGCACAGTGAGGACTTTTGAAGTGCAGGGGGTGAAGATTGATCTTGCAACAAACCGTATGTCATTTTGCTTTCACTGTTTTGTGCTGGATATAAGCAGACTTTTCGTTGACGCTGGAGCCAAGCGGACTTTTATGTTACAGTTTTTGGCATGCTGAGAAAGCCTTATTTTGTTTTCTGTGAATAAAAGCCTTTTTCCTTTAAACAACGGTTTAAGCACTGAATCCCTGTTGAGCTATGGCCCCCAAACGTTACAATTGGTGTTGAGTGCGGGCACAGTGCATTTGCAGGCGCAAAACCGTTTAAACCTAAAAACTGACATTTAAAGGGACAGTGTGCTTATGGCATGTCTTGGGTGAAGTCAGCCCAATCATTGCAAGCACCAAGCAAAAGCATGGAGGAGGTCATCAAGGCTCTGGCACAAGCCACTGTGACCCAGCAGCAAGCCACTGTGACCCAGCAGCAAGCGTTGGCAGAGGCAAACCGTCGCCATGAGGAAGCGATGGCTCAGCAGCAAGAAAACACACGACTGTTAGTTGCCCAGTTTACAGCTCAGCAGGAGTCCTCTCAAGCACAGATAGCTGCCTTGCAGGAAGCAGTACAGCGGCTAGCGCAGGGACGAGAGCAAGCGGTCGTTGCCGCTGGTAACCAAGTGTCCGTGAGAGCCAGCCATTTTTTACAAAAGTTGACACCCAGCGATGATGTAGAGGCCTTTCTTACTACCTTTGAAAGGGTCGCAGAGAGAGAGGGGTGGCCCCATGACCAATGGGCTGGCATTATCTCCCCTTTCCTCACCGGTGACCCACAAAAGGCCTATTTTGATCTCCCATCTGAGCACATCAGTGACTATGAGCGACTGAAAGCTGAGATCCTGGCCCGCCTGGGAGTGACCACAGCTGTCCGGGCTCAGAGGGTGCATCGCTGGCGGTACAAATCGGACCAACCACCCAGGTCCCAGATGCATGAACTAATCCAGTTAGTTAAAAAATGGCTGCAGCCGGAAAAATTGTCAGGTCCACAAATGGTGGAACGAGTGGTGATGGACTGGTACCTACGGTCCCTGCCAGATGACCTACAGCGCTGGGTAAGCCATGGAAACCCTACCAACGCTGACCAGCTGGTCGAGCTGGTTGAACGGTACACCGTGGTGGAGGACCTGCTTGGGCCTGCCAAGCGTCGAGAACCTACGCCAAGGACACCCAGACCAGCCACCACCCTGAGGAGAGAAGTCTTGCCAGATGTTGGCATCCGCAGGTCTACACCGTCTGCCATAGAACCACGGAGGTCGGTTCCTGTACCAAAGATGGGAGACATACAATGTTGGCGATGTCGGTCCTGGGGGCATACCCGGGCACAATGCCCACTGCAGGAGGAGCCTATGGAGTGCGGAACTGGTCGGAGAAGCTCCTTCTATGTGCAAAGTGTGTGTACCACTCATCTTGATCTGGCTGCAGGACGGTTTGAGTGTGAAGTGTGGGTGAACCACCTTCCTGCCAGGGCCCTACTGGACTCCGGTAGCATGGTAACATTAGTACATGCCAGGGTACTTGGGAGGCTTGGACCAGTGACTAAAACTCTTCGGGTAGTGTGTATCCATGGGGACACCAAGGAGTACCCCTTAGTCCCGGTGACTGTTTCTTATGGCCATGCCTCAGTTACACAGGAGGTCGGGGTGGTAAACAGTTTAATTCATGACATCATAGTGGGGCGGGACTGTCCACTATTTCTGGAACTATGGAATGAGGTACAGATGGGACTACCAGGGGAGCTGGGGACACTGGGCCTGGAAGGGACAGAGTCTGAGGGGTCTGGACCTGAAATGCACACCTCTGATATAGAAATACCTCTCATTGATAATGAAGTCGCAGGGAATGCTAATGTGAAGGATAATGCCCCTGATCCAGGTCTTAAACCCGAGTTGATCTCTGAGGGGGGGGAAGTCTTCCCATTACAAGTTATGCTGGGGGAGGATGATGTGGAGCTCTCCCCGGTTGAGGAGGATGAAGGGGAAACATCCTCAAGGCCAGTACATCCAGATCTAGATGTGTCCAGGGGTGCATTTGGTACCGCCCAATTACAGGACCCTGCCTTGGTCAATGCTCGAGAGCAGGTTTCTGTTATTGATGGGGTCCCACAAATGCCAGACGCAGATCAGAGGTTCCCTCACTTTGCGTTGAAGGGGGACTTACTGTATCGAGTGGCGGAGAGCCGAGGGGAAACTATAGAGCAGTTGCTGGTTCCCCAACCGTATAGGCGGATGCTCCTCGATCTAGCCCACAACGATGCACTGGGAGGACACCTGGGGGCAGAGAAAACAGAGGCCAGGATAACCGACCGGTTTTACTGGCCAGGATTGAAGGCCGAGGTTAAAAGATACTGTGCGTCTTGTCCCATTTGCCAGTTAACCGCCCCAGTGCCACACTATAGAAACCCTCTGGTGCCCTTGCCAATTATCGAAGTCCCGTTTGAGCGGATTGCTATGGATCTGGTGGGACCCCTGGTAAAGTCGGCACGGGGGCACCAATACATATTGGTCATCCTAGATTACGCAACTAGGTATCCAGAAGCCGTCCCTCTGAGGAAGACCTCCTCTAAGGCCATTGCCAGGGAATTGTTTCAAATGTTCTCGCGAACTGGGTTCCCCAAAGAGATCCTGACAGACCAGGGTACCCCTTTTATGTCAAAGGTGATGGCGGACTTGTGCAAATTGTTTCAAATTAAGCAGTTGCGGACGTCCGTCTACCACCCGCAGACCGATGGCCTAGTCGAAAGATTTAATAAAACCCTAAAGTCCATGTTGAAAAGAGTAGTCCAGAAAGATGGGAAGGATTGGGATATGTTACTCCCTGCCCTGTTGTTTGCTATCCGGGAGGTCCCACAAGCATCCACAGGTTTCTCGCCATTTGAGTTAGTGTATGGACGAAGGCCCCGGGGGTTACTCGACCTGGTAAAAGAAACGTGGGAAAGTGAGTCCTCACCACACAAAACGGTGGTAGAGCATATCTCTCAAATGCGAGAGAGGGTGGCTAAGGTGATGCCGCTGGTGAGGGAGCACATGCAGAAGGCCCAGGATGCCCAAAGGAGAGTGTATAACAGGTCGGCTAAAATTAGACAGTTCCAAGTAGGAGACCGGGTGGCTGTTCTAATACCCACGGTGGAGAGTAAATTCTTGGCCAAGTGGCAGGGCCCATTTGAGGTAGTAGAGAAAGTCGGTGAGGTGGACTACAAGGTACACCAGCCGGGGAAAAGAAAACCATACCAGATCTATCACATTAATTTGTTGAAATCCTGGAGAGACAGAGAACAAGTGTCTGCGGTAGTAGGGGTACAGTCAGGGGACCATGCAGGGATCAACTTGGTGCAGGTTGCTGCTACCCTGACTAGGCCCCAAACCCAGCAAACAAAAGAGTTTCTACAAAGAAATAGAGACATGTTTTCAGAGTTGCCCGGTCGCACCAACGTCATCGAGCATGACATTGTGACCGAGCCCAATGTAAAAGTCAGGTTAAAGCCTTACCGTATCCCAGAAGCGCATAGGGTGTCAGTGTCGGAAGAGGTTAAAAGAATGTTCGAGCTTGGAGTCATTGAAGAGTCGCAGAGTGAATGGTCAAGCCCAATTGTGTTGGTACCCAAGCCCAACGGCACCCTCCGCTTCTGCAACGACTTCAGAAAGCTTAATGAAGTCTCCAAGTTTGACGCATATCCAATGCCACGAGTAGATGAGCTAATTGAGAGGTTGGGTCCTGCCAGGTACATTACCACGCTGGACCTCACAAAAGGGTACTGGCAGATTCCCCTGACTAAGGAAGCCAGGGAGAAGACAGCCTTCTCTACTCCGGAAGGCCACTTCCAATATAAGAGGATGCCATTTGGTCTACACTCAGCCCCTGCCACGTTCCAAAGGGCCATGGACAAAACTCTGCGTCCACACCAACGGTACGCTTCCGTCTACCTAGATGACATAGTCATCTTCAGCACTGATTGGGAGTCCCACCTTCCCCGGGTTCAGGCAGTCGTAGACTCCCTTAGAATAGCAGGGTTCACCATCAACCCCGAGAAGTGTGCCATTGGGATGGAGGAAGCAAAATACCTAGGGTATATTGTGGGTAGAGGACTGGTAAAGCCCCAAATGAGTAAGGTGGAAGCCATACAGGACTGGCCCCGTCCCCTAACCAAGAAGCAGGTCAGGGCATTTTTGGGCATAGTTGGCTATTATAGGAGGTTTGTCCCCAACTTTGCCACTATTGCTGCACCGCTGACCGACCTGACCAAAGGCAGAAAGTCAGTGATGATAAAGTGGAACGCCGAGGCCGAGACAGCTTTTCAAAAGCTTAAGACAGCGTTGTGTCAAGATCCGGTGCTTGTAGCTCCAGATTTTACAAAAGATTTTGTAGTGCAGACAGATGCTTCAAGTGAAGGGTTGGGAGCGGTCCTGTCTCAGGAAATCAATGGAGAAGAGCACCCTGTGGTTTTTCTTAGTAGAAAGCTGACGGCAGCTGAGAGAAACTACGCGGTGGTGGAGCGGGAGTGTCTGGCCATCAAGTGGGCTTTGGACTCCCTACGATATTTCCTCCTGGGCAGGAAGTTTCGCTTGGTATCAGACCACGCTCCTCTTACCTGGATGAGACAAAATAAGCAGACCAATGCCAGGGTAACAAGGTGGTTCCTTTCTCTACAGGAGTTCAATTTCGTGGTAGAGCACAGACCCGGGAGACAGCATCAGAATGCCGATGCCCTCTCCCGAGTCCATTGCATGGTGTCTACTGGTGCCTCCAACACCTCCGCGTTGAGGCAGAGGGGGGGATATGTACAGGACGCCGGGGTTGGGTCCTGGACGGGTGCTATACGGCACCACTATTTGGACTATGGTCCATTTAAATAGAGATAGAAGGTTCAGGGGGTCACCCAAAAGTGGGTGAAAGGTTCCAGGCAGGCGCTAATTCAGAGAGGACTGGCTTGCAGTCTTCTCTATCTTTAATAAAGTAGTTTGGGGCCTGGAATTTTGGAGGCTCCAAAGTGTTATTTGGGTGGGACGGAGCCTCCACTCCTAAACCTTGGGAGCCAGCACACATGGTGTTAACTCTCCCAGAGATCCACCTGTTAAAGCAGGAAGTGGTGCTGGAGATAGGGAGTGAGTTTGGAGAGTGCACCTGTGAGGAAGATGGAAGTCTGCTAGCTGCACAGTGAGGACTTTTGAAGTGCAGGGGGTGAAGATTGATCTTGCAACAAACCGTATGTCATTTTGCTTTCACTGTTTTGTGCTGGATATAAGCAGACTTTTCGTTGACGCTGGAGCCAAGCGGACTTTTATGTTACAGTTTTTGGCATGCTGAGAAAGCCTTATTTTGTTTTCTGTGAATAAAAGCCTTTTTCCTTTAAACAACGGTTTAAGCACTGAATCCCTGTTGAGCTATGGCCCCCAAACGTTACAATATATATATATTTACTTTATTCTATTTTATTCATTTTATTTTATATTTTTATTTGCATTTATTTTTTATTTTATTTTATATATATATATATATATATATATATATATATTATTTTTTTTTTTTTTCAGTCTGGGTCTCAAGCAAACTTTATGCTTAATTGTAAGGTAATATGTACCCTCCCTGGTCTGCAGCTTGATATCAATGTTTTTTCTGTTAAACGTGTATTATACCCGTTCTGGGCCCTGAGTTATTCTTGCTGAAAGAGGCTGTGTCGTTCTATTGCTACTGTTTTAGTGCTTTAAATTTTCAGAAGTTTTAGTTATTTGAGCGTTGCTCCCTGTGTATCCCAGATACAGACAAGTGACGTTACCCACAGAGTACGTCTGGAGGTGGATTTCTACCTTAGACGTACTACCTTATTACTTTGGTAGGATTACTCTCTAACTAAAGTGTACCATATTTTCTCCGAGCAGCGTCGGTCCTCTCTCCGCACGCTGATCTTTTGAGGTCCTTTTCTCCTTCCTCTTTCTTTTCGATTTCCCTTTCTTTTCTATCTTACTTCTAACTCCCCCCCACACCCAACCTGCCCTCCCTCCCCACCCTGTACTTCCCCCCCACCCATCACCTCGGGTAATCTACCCGAACAGGACCTAATACCCTGTGGCAGGTTGGACAAGCTTTCATCTGTATCTCTCAGTTTGTTTTAGATTCGCTGCAAATAGCGCGTCATAGCCGCCCTGATGGCCTTCGCATCACTGGGAAGGGCTCCGACGGTCGTAACACTCAACGTAAAAGGTCTGAATATACCGGAGAAAAGGGTATCATTTCTTAGGGAACTCCAAAAAGGTAAGTCACACTTTGTGTTTTTGCAGGAGACCCATTTCCGGACAGGCCACACACAAAAATTGACTAACGCTTACTTCACAGCAGCATATCATTCAACAAATGACGAGGCAAAAACTAAGGGGGTGACCACTTTAATAGGTAGGAATGCACCCTTCACACTTCAGGACAGCTTAATTGACCCGGAGGGACGTTTTGTCTTTTTAAAGGGCACTTATAACGGTAAACCACTAACCCTAGCGAATGTCTACTTTCCCAATTCGGCTCATGTAGCTTTCTGCCAAAAAATTACCCGTGAATTAATGGGCTTCACCTCTGGTGTCCTTATTCTGGGAGGGGACTTCAATGCTCCCCTAAACCCCGGGGTGGACTCATCGTCCGGGACCTTGTGTATACCCTACCGTGCCCTTAAAAAACTGAAAGTCCTACTAAACTCCCTGCAGTTAGTCGACACTTGGAGATTTCTCCATCCTGATACCAGAGAGTTCACCTTTCATTCGGTCCCGCACAATAGATACTCCCGCATAGACTACTTGTTTGTCACTCAACGGGACTTGCATTCAGTGACGGGAGCCAGAATTGGCATCCAATCTCTGTCCGATCATGCACCAGTTTCCCTTACACTTGATTGTGGATTACATGCCCCTAGATCAAGTACCTGGAAACTTAACGCTTCTCTGTTAACAGACCATGACCTGTTGCCCTCCATCACCTCTTCTTTGACTGATTACTTTAGATTTAACAATACACCGGGTATAGACCCATTGTCAGTTTGGCAAGCCCATAAATGTTCAATAAGAGGTGAATTGATCAGGTTGGGATCCCACAGGAAAAAACAACAGGAACAGAAGATCAGGGATTTAACAGCCACGATCCATAGACTAGAATGTTTACACAAACAGTCGCTGTCGCTGCACTCCGCCCGGGAACTTCTTGACACTCGTAAAGCCCTGCAAGACATATTTGATGATAAGGCTAAGAGGATGTTATTCTTTAAAAATAAACTTTATTATGAAGTGGCCAATAAGTCGGGCAGGTTTTTGGCGAGAGCATTGAAGGAAGCGTCCATTGCTAACCACATTCCCCAGATTAGAACTAGTGGGGGATCTTTGGAAACAGCTACGGATGCTATTGCATCGCAATTCCAACGATTCTACACAAAACTATATAACTTGCCGGCGTCGCATAAACCCCCGAACTTACGAGGCGACAGGGCTACCGAGATCCTAAACTTTTTGCGACAAAGTGGACTTCCCAAATTAGACGATTCACAGTTAACCCCTCTTGAAGATCCTATCACGATTGAGGAGACTCAGTCGGCGATTTTAGAGCTCAAATCAGGTAAAAGCCCAGGTCCAGACGGGTTCACGTCAATTTATTACAAGACATTTAAAGATATCCTCTCAGCGCCTCTGACAAGGGCCCTAAACTCGCTGTCCACCCCCAAACCTATTCCACCTGATTTTTTAACTGCCCATATTTCACTTATACCGAAACCCGAAAAGGATCTGGTTGAGTGTTCCAGCTATAGACCCATCTCACTGCTGAATCTCGACCTAAAAATGCTGGCGAAAATAATGGCGAACAGGCTGAGACCCTTGCTTTCCTCCCTGATCGGCCCTGAACAGGTAGGATTTATGCCCAACAGAGAAGCCAGAGACAATGTGATCAAAGCTTTACTTCTAACACACGGGGCGCACAGCCGCGGTTTCGAGGGCCTTCTCCTGTCTACGGATGCGGAGAAGGCCTTCGACAGGGTCGCCTGGGACTACATGTTTGCTACGTGCGGGCATGTGGGACTTGGTCCTCGGATGATGTCATGGATAACAGCGTTATATGACAAGCCGACAGCGAGACTCAAAGTAAATGGTTCCTTGTCAGGGGAGGTCAAGATTTCCAACAGTACTAGGCAAGGGTGCCCCCTGTCACCCCTTTTATTTATCCTGTCTTTGGAACCGTTCATCAGGTCGGTCAATAAAGACCAGTCAATAGCTGGCTTTAAAGTATTGGATAAGGAATATAAGATTGCAGCCTATGCTGACGACCTTCTGTTTTTCCTGACCAAACCCCACATCACCATGCCCAACCTGATGGACCAGTTCCTCCTATTTGGATATATGTCTAACCTTAAAATCAATTTCACTAAATCTGAGGCTATGAATGTCTCGCTGGGGGTGGACACCCTGGAGCGGACCCGTGCCAACTGCCCTTTCAGATGGGTAAATGGCGCGCTCAAGTATCTAGGGATATGGCTGACACCCAAGTTGTCTTCTATATATGATCAGAATTTCCCGATCCTTATCAAAGCTATTAAAAGAGATTTGCAAACCTGGAATTCTAAGTACTTTTCCTGGTTTGGAAGGGCGGCGGTCATAAAGATGGTTGTTCTGCCGAGGCTTCTGTACCTCCTCAGAAACCTGCCAATCAAAATCCCTCAAGCTTGCTTCCACACCCTCCAATCTATCCTCCTATGGTTCCTTTGGGGGGGCAACAGGTCCAGGATAAAATTCTCCCTTTTGACTAGACCGAAGAAGAATGGAGGGATGGGACTTCCTAACTTCCACAATTACTACCTAGCTTCACATTTAACCAGAATAATTGACTGGCATTGTCATGGCTCCTCGAAAGATTGGGTGGGTCTGGAGGACTCACTGACTGAGACCTCCCTGCGATTCGCCCCTTGGATTCCCTGGCATTGCCTAACCGACACTATTAAAAAACACCCTCTGACGGGCACTACCCTATCGTTATTTAGCTCCATTGCTACCAAGACGGACCTGACCTCCACTGTTAGTCCACTTTCCCCAATCAGCAACAACCCAGATTTCCCCCCTGGGTTAGGTAATCGTTTATTCCAAGCATTAGACCCCGTTCCTCCGCTTACTATGAAGGATTGTTTCCATAAGGGCGCGTTTAAGACCTTGACGGCACTCAGGTCTGAGTGCGGACTGCCGGACCCTTCTTGGTGGCAATATTTTCAATTACGTGATTATGCTAATATGGGCTCACGGGGACCCTCCTTCATCAGGAAGCTGACAGAATTAGAGAAGATTTGCGCTGGGGGTTCACGCTTCCCGAGCTCAACCTCTGTAACCTACTGATGGCTTCAGAATGCTCTTACCACTAAGGACGACAGACTCCAACAGGCTTGGTCAAGAGCCCTGCACATAGACATTACTGACAAACAATGGGGGGCAGCATGCATTTTAGCACATCAGTGCTCAGTCAGTACTAAAATGCAAGAAACTTCATACAAGCTTCTGACACAGTGGTATGCTACTCCGGAGAGACTTAAGAAATGGTACCCTCTCACCTCAGACCGCTGTTGGAGATGCAAGGCAGACGTGGGCAGTCTCAGACATATTTGGTGGGATTGCCCGGCAATAACATAATTCTGGGATGGAGTGAGAGAATATGTGAAGCTCATAACGGAGACTAGTATGGTTCTGGACGCTGCCTGCTGCTTGCTCCATATTACCAATTTCTCTCTCAAGAGATACAAACAATCGCTAACCAAGCATTTGTTGAATGCTGCCAACTCCCTTATCCCGCTTGCGTGGAAAAGCATTAGGGTCCCGTCTATCAAAGATTGGCTCAGAAAGGTGAATGACACCTGCTATATGGAAGATTCTGTTGCCCAATCTTCGGACAGAGTGGAACAATTCCACGATACCTGGTCTCTGTGGTTTGTTTTCAAGACTTCCCAGGCTTACCTGAGGGCTTTGCCTCCTTGAATTCCTGAAATCATCAAAATCGATGCCATAATCTACCGGATCTTTGGTTCTACTGCCACAGGGTTTCTGGTCACCCCTCCTTCCCCCTCCCCCCCCCTTTTCTTTCCCCTCCCATCTCCCCTGGCTTGTCTCAGTGTCTGTCCACACTCTTTTGCTTCCTTCTTATCTCTTTACTTGGTTCACACCGACAAGATTGATTGAGTGCAGACAACTTAACACGTAATGTATCTTGAACTCCAGATGAACAAGGTCAGTCCTCTGCCTTTTTTTTTTTCTTTGATCAGTTATTGGACTGACCTTCCCAATGTCACTCACCCAACAACTCACTTGATTCTAATATCTCTGTTTGTTATGTTGCAGTTCGGTTCGGGTTTAGTCATATGATACTGATGTAATCTCTGTCAACCAATTTGGATTTCACTGTCTTTATCTATTGTACTGCTTTATTATACGTATACTCTCAATAAACTTGAATGTTTAAAAAAGAATAAGTCCCGCATGTCGGTCAACTCCCGCAAAGCCTCTGGGCCACCGGTACACCTATGTCTAAGTTCCGCTTTCTGGAGGGCTTGGAGCACCCTATCAAAGTCTGGTAAGCTTTCTTAAGTCTAGAGCCCTGGGAGATCAGTTCACCTCTCACTACAGCCTTGTGGCCTTCCCAGATGATCCCCTTGCTCATTCCCTCCGTCGTATTTTCCCGGAAGTAGTGGGACAAAACGCCCGTCACCTCAGAGACCACCACTTTGTCGTCCAGCAAGGACTCATTTAGTCGCCAAGACCAAGGCCGGTGGGTATCCTGCTGCAAAGCCAGTGTAGCCGTCACAGGGGCATGGTCATATATGGTAAGATTCCCTATAGACGAGGTCTGTAGTATCTCCAGGGCCTGGTGACCTACACAGATCAAGTCTATGCGGGTATAAACGTCATGGACCTTCGAATAATAACTGTAGTCCCTGTCAGAGGGGTGTAGCACGCGCCAACTGTCAAACAGGTGATGGGCTTGGAGGGATCTGCGAAAGTGCTTAAGGAAGGCATGTGAGTGGGAGGGACGGCTATGAGACACGTCAAGCTGCTGGTCGGGACTAACATTAAAGTCGCCCCCCCAGGACCAGTAGGCCCTCCCTAAAATCTGCCAGTTTAGCAAGGATATTGTCCAGGAACAAGAGTTGACCTGAATTAGGGGCATAGATCGTAGCCACTGTGATTTTCCGACCCACTATTGAACCTTTCAGAAAAACGAATCGTCCCAGGGGGTCTACCCTGCTCTCTATGACCTGGAAGGGGCAAGATCTATGTATGGCGATGGCTGTGCCCTTTGACTTAGTGTCTGGCGAGTTACTTAAAAACCATTGGTTATATAGATGGGTCGGTAGTTTGGGCTGTGACCGGGAGGTAAAATGTGTTTCCTGCAAGAGAAGAATCTGTGCCCCAGACCGTTTCAATTCCCACCAAAGTTTGTTACGTTTACAGGGAGAGCAAAGACCTCGTACATTATAAGAAAGTACCTTAAGAGACGCCATCTGGAGGTGCAGTTACGGGAGGCTGACGTGTATCGGAGGCGGGCGCAGTGCAGGGGACAGGGCCGGAGGCTGTTCCTGTGAAGAAAGTGCAAGCGAGCAAGAGAGAACAGAGAGGAGGGAAAGAGAAACAGTGAGAAACAGAAAAACATACATATAACACATTTGGTAATATGGGAGAAAAAACCCTATACCAAAACATCATGGGGATGAGCCCCAGGGTCAACTCCATGAGGGAGAGATCCCTGAGACTCATGACCGTGTTCAAAAGGAGATATACCCAATAGGGTATGGCCTACAGGGGGAAACGTGGGCCAACAAGAGAGGGCAGGGTATGAGGGTCAGCCCCCGCACACCACCACCTAGGTAACATTAAATGAGCTAATAGGAGTGGGAGTTAAATCAGCGAGTCCCAAAATGACAAGGAACAAAATGCAAACCAAAAAAATTAAAAAAAATAAAGAAAAAATGGATGTCAGGGAAGTCATCCGGTGGGTCAGGTGCAAACAGGGGCTCAACTCTAGGTACAGTTCAATTACCATAGCTGTTGATAAGAGACCCAGATCCGTTCAGAAGCACCAACAAAGGCCCCAGACCCTGCAGCAAGTCAAACACAGGTGCACAGCGCCACCATGTCTAAATCCTTCCACGTTGAGTGACTATGGCTCCACAAAGTCAGGGCGGGAAGGAGCAGCACACATAACAAAGGGAGAGCGCAGGGGGGAAGTGCAAACAGCAGGGGAGCAACAAAAGGTGCAAAGGAGTAGAGGTGGTGACAGATCTCTTAATGCCCCGGGAGTTGGGGCCCCCCGAGGGGAGTTAGAAGAAGGGCGTCTTCGGTCCCGTCTGCGACTCTTGCGGCCGACCGGCATCCATGGTTGAGGGAGTGATCCGACAGTCCTCTCCAGTCAGGGGAATCCACCGGTTCCAATCCCAGGGTATCCAGAAAATGTGGGAGGTCATCCTTATTGCGCAGCGTGGCCTGCTTGCCATCTCTAGTTGCCTGGAGATAAAAGGGAAAACCACAGCGGTATGTCAGTCCCGCGTGTTGAAGAGCTTCTAGCAACGGGCGAAATGCTCTACATTGCATGAGGGTACGCCGTGAGATATCCTGATAGAAGGAAAGTTTGGCCCCATCAAAGTCAAAGTACTGCCTCCCATGCATTTTCTGCATGATCCTATCTGTCAATGTATATTTATGGAGCTTGCATATTATGTCTCTGGGGTTATCAACGTCCTGGGAAGGAGGTCTGAGGGCCCTATGGGCACGATCTATCTCAATAATTGCTGTGGCAGGCAGACCCAGGATCTCCCTGAATATATCCTCCAGAGTGGGAACAATATCCTTAGGAGCAGTGGCCTCTGGCAGGCCGCGTATGCAGATATTTGCCCTCCTGCTGCGGTTCTCAAAATCATCAAGCTGGCAAAGTAAAGCCTCTGTTTTCTGGTCCTGGGCACTGCACATGTCCTGTAGCATGGAGCTAGCCGGCAAGGCCTCATCCAGCCTCTGTTCCACTGACTCCATCCTAGCCCCCAGGTGGTTAGTGTCTGCCTTGAGCTGTGCTATGTCCTCTGTAAAGGCCCTCTTCCCCCTGGCAGTAAATTTTTCAAGGTCAGCACGTGTGGGGAGAGACCAAATATGGCGCTTCAGGTCCCCATCGCTCATAACGTCCGCCATGTCAGGGCCATGGGAGGTGGAGGATCCCGGGGAGAGAGGGGGGCAGGGCCACTCACCAACTCCGGAGGGGGGATCTGGGAGTCCAGGAACTGCTGCTGCTGGGTCGCCGCCTTTTGCGCTGCTTTGGACGCCTTGGTAGCCTTAGGCGTCGGCGCCATCTTGAAGGCTTCCAGCTGCTCCTGATGGGTCCCGTCTGTCCTCGCCTGCTGGCAAATCGCCCGCCGTCCCTGTGACATCTCGCCGGGTGTTGCGCTGATGATTCGCCGCTCTGTGCTGGAGAATACAGTGGCGGTGTGCGAGGAGCTGAGACAACGTGCGTCCTCACTCCTCCATAGCCAGGCCACGCCCCCCAGCTTTTCAGGCTTTAAAACAGGCCTTATGTAGTCAGCCAGTTTTAAAATCGCCTGATTTTTCACGGGACTTTGTGGTTCAGACAGATGCGTCAAATGTGGGGTTAGGACCTGTACTGTCCCAGGTTATCAACGGGGACCCTGTTATGTACCTTAGCCGAAAGTTGAAAGCCCATGAAGAGAATTATGCCACCATTGAGAAGGAGTGTTTGGCAGTGAAATGGGCTTTGGATTCTCTCTGGTACTACCTCCTGGGTAGACAGTTTGAACTAGTGACAGATCATGCCCCATTGAAGTGGATGGCACAGAACAAGGAGACCAATAGGAGAATAAATAGGTGGTTCCTGGCCCTCCAGGAATTTAGTTTTGTCGTAACGCATCGCCCCATGTTAAAATGGGGAATGCAGATGGTTTGTCCCGAGTGCATGTGTGCCTGGCAACCTGTGTCCCAACCCTAGGGTTGAAACAAGAGGGGGGGTATGTGACAGGAAGTCAGGTAAATCTGTGTGTTGTCACAGACGGGAGATATATTTCTGCCTTGTTTAGACAATACACCAATTACTATTAGGCGTCGGCTGCAGAGATGGCCAGAGAGGTTTTGGCCGTTAGAAGCCTTCAGCTGTTCAAAATGAAGCAATTAAAGCCCATATAAAGATAGCCTAAGGATGACGACTGATTGCTGCATCCTGAGGCTTTGTGAGTGAAGAAGCAGTCACAAACTCTACTGAAGAGGTGAGGTGCTGATGGATATTTCTGTGTGAGAAATATCAAAGAGACTTTTTTGTTGTTTTCTGCTGCAGGACCAGCAGTGCCTGCCCAGCAGTAGGCTATGCCAGACTCCATAGGTAGGTTCCTGTGTTGGGAAGGTAGACGCCCCAAGTGGCAAGGGTTTATTTTATGTTTTGTTTTGTTAATGCTGTTTTGATGCTTGCACGTGTATCCAGCAATATGGAAAAATAAACCATATCATTTGTTTTCAATCATCCTCAACTGCCTTTCTGTACAGTTCAGCGTGTAGTGAACCCATCCAGGGGGTCACACACACCCGCTACCGAGTTAATCCCTCACAATATATATAACCATTTTATGTGATATTGATTCATCAAAATTATACTGCGCTTATTTCATATTGGACTGGTTACCAGATTACTTATGTGAGGTGCCATAGAGAGAGGGCCAATCAAATATACATCCTTTCCTTTAAACAGTGGTGAGATACTGACCATACAATTATTGATAATATTTTTCTCTTCCTAAAATAATAGAAATTATATTTTACTGTATACATTTTATCTTACCCAATACTGTGTGAAGGGTAGTTTAGTATTTAATAATTGTCCCACGTTATTGGCCATGTGTGTTGAAGCCGTTTGTGGGTGAAATTAAGGTCAACCTGTATTACAACACATTTGGCTACTGTGGTACCAGGGAAAATATTTATCGCCCCATTCAATCTGATAGCTCTGTTAAATTGATATGTCCTTCAAATTCATAATATCTATCTGTTGACTCCGCTAGATATACTTTATATTTTTTCCGGCCTGAGATATTCAGAGGATTGTTTTTCCAAGCGACAAGAAATAGTGGGGCTGATTTATTAACCGATTGTGCCTTGTTTCATGGTGCATCGGTGTGTGCAACGGGCGTTTTGGTATTTACTAAAGGAATGCGACGACAATGCAGCGCTATTCCATATTTACTATTATGCTGAATGCACCCAGGAGGGGGCACACAGTGCGCCACTATGGACCTGGCACACGGCATCTACAAATGTTAATTAAAAGAAGCTGGGAGTGAGTTTATTATGGGGGTGATGTGGGATTATGTGGGGAAGTGTAGTGACATGTGTTTGTGTAACATATATGGCCTGAATTGAAAGTGAAAGTGACTTTTGTGTAAACCAGCCACTGCACCTGCTAGTACATTTAAACCTGCAGGTTATTTATATGTGTACTGTGCATGCAAACGCCCAATGGCAATTTAAGTGCACCTCTTCACTTCACCGGAAAAATCTTGATAAATATCAAGTGGCGTAGCTGAATGGCCATTTTTTTTTTTTTTATTACGCTGATCATGAAGGGAAACTCTGCGCCAAATTTTAAATAAAAAAATGGCGTGAGTTCCCCTTCACGAGCATACCAGGCCCTGGAATGCTGACTAATAAATTACTTTAAAAACCTGTGTAGTGTGTTTTTTTTTATTTAAAATGTTTCCCCCAGGTGAATGGGTAGGGGTACAATGTACCCCATACTCATCCACATAGGGTGGGGGGCCGGCATCTAGGGACCCCCTTATTAAAGGGGTCTCCCGGATTCGGATAAGCCCCATCGCCCACAGACCCCAACAAACAACAGCCAGGGTTGTCTGGAAGAGGCCCGTGTCCCCATCAACATGGGGACAACGGTGCTTTGGGGTGGGGTGCACAGTGCCCCCCCTGCCCCAAAGCACCCACCCCCCATGTTGAGGGCATGCGGCCTGGTGCAGTTCAGGAGGGGGGCGTTCGCTCGTCCAAACCCCCATTCCTGACCGGCTGGGCGGCATGCTCGAAAAAGGGTCTGGTATGGATTTTGGGGGAACCCCCACACCATTTTTATTTAAAATTTGGCTCGGAGTTTCCCTTCATGATCAGCGTAACAAAAACCCATGCCAGTGTTTTATTTAACCATTTCCGTACCACACCTATTCTGGAACTTCTCTCCTTCATGTAAAAATCATAATTTCTTTATCGTACATCACGGGACACAGAGCAGCATAGTCATTAGTATGTGGGTTATATTCTCACCATCAGGTGTGGACACTGGTGTAATCAATTAGACAAGAAGTTCCCTCCCCATACTGGGAGCTCCTCAGTTTTTTTTATCAGTGTCTAAGGTGTTGGTCACGAGTGAACATGTGCTCTTAGGAGCTCCACTGGAGGGATCCATGCTGGATGTAAAAAGCCTCCATAAATCCGGATCCGTCCAAGGTGCTTCATAGCCAAAGTGGACGGTACCCGGGCCTCGGTACGAAGAACGAGGTTTAGCCTATAAGGCCTCTCTGCGGAGGGCTGGATTCTGGGTTCCAGAACTTTGTGCCTTCTAAGGAACAATTTTTTTCTCTGCTGCCAGGGTGCTATATAGGTCCAGGGGTGTGGTGTTCCTGCCATGGACCCCGGTGCCTGAAGGTCTAGGACTATACCCACGGTGAAGGGGAAGATTGGGCCTCTTGCTTGGCAATACCCTGCAGCATGGAAAGGTAAGAGGAGGACCTACGGGACTTGGTTCGACAGTAGGTCTTCCTTTGGGGGACTATGGGTCTCACCTGTTGTTATGCTTCTATGCATGGGCAATGTAAACCACAATGTCTTCTGAGACGGGATGGCTCAGGGCACCCATATACCTCCCCTAGCCGGCATGTAGCCTGGGCCACTATGTCTGTTCAGACAGGATGGCTGTAGTACCTATATATTTCCCCTTGAAGGGGCTGGTACATAAAAATAAAAAAAAGATGCCCTAAATCCTATGCAAAGGATTGTCTTCCATGAGTAGCTGCAGGTCTTATCTGTTTTTCCACCACTAGGGGCAGTAAAAGACATGTCGGGCCGACCGTTTCCAGCAGATAGATTTGATCGTGTGTACGCGGCCTAAGTGTTAACTGGTTTGTTGTGTGTCCCACTTCCTCCGCTTCAGGCTCTACCATGGCGATGTGGTTACCGCTGGCGCACGTGCTCACCGGCTCAGTGCAGTCGCAGAGAAGGCTCTTCAGAAAGGCCCAGACGTCAGAGCTCTGTAAAGCTAGGGGGACACAAACTTAAGCACCTTGTGTGAGTTGGATACAGATTAATCTAAAGATGCCTACTCAGCATCTAGCTGAGATGGTTCAGCTGTTGATGCACCTGGGTTAAGTTCCTCTGCTTTCAGCTTAGGACTTTTGTCCATAGAAAAGATCAGGGGTAGGAATATATAAAGGAATCACCACCTGAACCTGGTGGCCCCTTATTCTCCCCTGTAGAGACTTAAACAGCTCACAGATTGAGCCATCAGACCTGTCAGGCAATGCAGCCTCCTCCAACGTTGAGCCACTCTGCATATGTTTCTTTGTTTTTCTGCACTGCATTTGTTGGTCTACAAGAGGTTAACTGCTATATTCGCAGTATCCTCACAAGAAGCAAAAAAAAAAAAACAGGGTGTGCCCCCCTTTCCTGCTTAATCCTTAAACAAAGGGATTAGAAGAGCTGGGGATGAAGGTTCACTGTCAGAGGACAGGAGACAGGAGACAGCTGCAGCCTGACGAGGAGAAGCTATCAGAAGCCCCACATGTTCTGATTTCACCTGCAGTCTTTTCAGAGATTCATGCTGCATTTAACTTCCCTTTGCCTAGTCGGTCAAAGCCTCTATCTTATCCTTGGAGTGTAAAGAGAGGTTTTCCTATTGGTAGCTAGTAAGACCTCCATAGGTCCTCAGCCTGGTGTCGGCCTCAGGCTAACCAAATGCACATCAGAGGGTTGCACAGTGGCTGGTGCACATTGCTAACGTCTCTTAATTGAGGAAACGCACATCTGCAGAGGATAACTTCCTCTTTACCAGTCCGCATATTGCATACGATACATGAGTTTGGAATGTTTAAAATGCAGGTGGGATAAAAACAAGTAACAAAGCATGTTTTATTGTTGATCACATAAAGATGCATGTTTCTGTCTGTATGGTGTTACATGTTTTTTTTTTACACAGTTGCATAGAAATGCTTGAGAGCATAAATGCCCAATTCCTGGATTGTTTCCACAGAAAGGCCTAAAATTGCACAAAGATTGTTGTATGCATAAAATGCTGGATCACACATGGTTACCTGATCACCCAAATCCTTGATTACCCAAGGATATTTGGTCACATAGGCTTGTTTTCACAGAAATGCCTAAAACCACATAAAGATGTGTGTATGCATAAAGATGCTGGATCACACATGGTTACCTGATCACCCAAATCCTTGATTACCCAAAGATATTTGGTCACACAGAAGAGATTTGTTTTCCACAGAAATGCCTAAAATCGCATAAAATTGCTTGGTTGCAAAAAAGATGCTGGATCACACAGGGTTACCTGATTATCCAAATCCTTGATTACCCAAGGATATTTGGTCACACAGAAGAGATTTGTTTTCCACAGAGATGCCTAAAATCGCATAAAAATTGCTTGGATGCAAAAAAGATGCTGGAATCACACATGATTATCTGATCACCCAAGTCCTTGATTCCCCAAGGATACAGAGAGGCTTGTTTCCACAGAAATGCCTAAAAATCACATAAAGAGGCTTGAATGCATAAAGATGCTGAATCACACATGATTACCTGATTACCCAAGTCCTTGGTTACCCAAGGATAATTTGGTCACACAAAGAGGCTTATTTCTACAAAAATGCCTAAGATCGCATAAAGATGCTTGAATGCAAAAAGAAGCGTGATCACACATGGTTGTCTGATCAACAGAGTCCTTGATTACCCAGGGATACTTGATCACATAGAGAGGCTTGTTTCAGAAATGCCTAAAGTCGCATTAGGATGCTTGAGTGCATAAGGATGCTGGATTGCACAGGCGTGCTTGGTCACACGAGTCCTTGGTCACACAGGGGTTCTTGTCTGCACAGTGTGTTTAAAATGCATAAGAGGTTGATCGCATGGAAGATGCTGAATAGCATAAGGAGGCATGATTACTTTAAATTTGCAAATGGTGGCTTTATGAAGCAATACAGGATTCCTTGGGCTTGCATAAGAATACGTGTCTGCATGGGTCATGTTGCACATTGTTGCATAACACGTTTATAGCGCATGCTTGCTTGCAAGATGCTTGTTCCAGAGCACACATGCTATAGGTTTTGCTTAAAACATATTTATATGAATTCATGCTTCCATGAACATACGCTGTCAGGTACATACGCTTCCATTGAGGCATATGGCTTTAACACTTGCCACATACACATATGGGGAGCCAGTTGCATATGTGTTTATTTACTTGGGACTGCAGAGGTTGTCGGCGTTTTGCAGGGGAACAGCACTATCTCCAGTTGGTGGTCTTGCCCTTTTTGGGTTGCCCCCCATGCCTGGATTGACAGGGTGCTAGGGCCCGCCTCTAGCAGATCTATAGGCCCAGGGTATAGCAGTAATGGCATACCGAGGCAAACGCCTGTTGATGGGTCAGTCAGTAGCATGGCTGGACCTAAGGGTGTCCAGCATGGTCAAGTATCTGGAATTCCTGGGTTAGGATTCCAGTCTAAAGGTACATACTTTCTTTGATAAGAAGCTGGGTATGTTTGGCACAGCCCAAGAAGGAGAGTTTTTTGGCCTCAGACAAGCTCATCGCTATGGGAAAGCTGGTCTATGTGGTCACGGCAAGGAACAGTTCCTTACCTTTTGGCCTTTTGCTTAAGGCGCTAGTGAAGATGCTGGCTTTGTTCAAGACAGTACCCTATGCTAACTTTTATTCAGGGCTGTTATAAACAGTATTCTGTCGGCCTAGAAAGAGTGGATCCTGACCTAGCATTATCCAAAGAACCCGGTCCCAGAGATATGCTGGGATTTCTGTGGGTGGTTCTTTAAGTTTAATCCTTCTTTTCTTTTTATTTAGGAAATATTGGTTTTACAACAGAAATTTCTTATTCACCATATTTTAAAAAAGCATATATACAGGACAGTAATCTTATTGTCTCGTAGTCTCTTATATTATTAGAGCTAGAAAGGAAACTTAGAGGAGACAGGGTAGGGATGGATGGAGGCTAGTTGTTTACATCTGGGGTTCCCCTAGCTGCAAGGCCCTTGGGCTTCTCCTCTAGGTTTCTTCCCCCTCTATTTAGTAGGGTGTTATATTCCCCTGTTTTCTCCAATCCTACCCTATTTGTCTATCTTTAATTGTCCTTTTTACCCCAGCCCCCCCTGTCCTTACTTCCATTTATAATTCTCGTATTCTCTTATGTTATCGTATTTCCTTCTTCCCCCACCCGTCCTCCCCTACCCCCCCAAAAAAAAAAAAAAAAAAAAAGGAGGGAAAAAAAAAGGAAAAGAAGTATAAGCCCACCCCCCTCCCCCATCCACCCTCCCCCTCCTCTCCCCTCTTATGGAGCAAAGCTCTTTATCAGGTTGCGTAGGGCCCCGTTCTGTCCCGTTCCTTCACTCCCCTCCCCATCAACCTCCTCCCTTCCTCTGAGTACATAAATGCGTTCCATGTTCCCCAAGTCATGTTATATTGTTCCTTTCTATCTTGGGCTGATAATATCACATCTTCTATTGCGCCAATATTCCTCACCCTATAGAGCCAGTCGGTTATCGTAGGGGTTTTTTTTTTTTTCAATTTTGAGTTATCCCCGCCTTAGCTTCATTCATCATATGGCATATGATCGATTTCTTATATATTTTTATTGGGATCTGTGTTAGGTGCAACAGACAAAAAGCTGGATCGTCCTGCATTTCATATGTTGTAAATTTTTGGGTTATCCTTAATACTTGCTGCCAGTATTTCCTAATCTTTGGGCAGGTCCAGAATAAATGGTACATAGTTCCCCTATCTTTCTTGCATCTCCAACAGATATCTAAGGTTCCCGGGTATACCCTACTCAGTTTCTCTGGTGTATAGTACCATCTGTTTAATATTTTATAATTTAATTCTTGGAGCCTAGTACTTATTGATGTTGTCATGGTTAGATTAATTATTTTTTGCTGCTGAGTTTGTGAAAAATTTCTCTCCATATCTCTGGCCCATTCTCTTATAGATGGTATCTCCTGGCCTTCTAAGGGTGTTATTCCTAACCTATACATCCTAGACAGTAGTTTATCTGGGGGTTCCTGGTCTTCACAGTAGCTTTCAAATTGTGTTAGTTCCCTTTTGTATCTACTTGTTGGTCCCAAGGAATTCAGGAAATGGCACAATTGTATAGCTTGCCAATTTTTAACCCCATATCTTCCTTCCGGGAGTACTAATTCGGATACAGTTGGCCATCTGTCTTGTTCTGAAAAATTTGCTATCTGTATAAGGCCCCTCTCTCTCAGATTCCTATAAGCTCCTTTCTCCATACATGGTGGGAAAAGTGGGTTTCCTAATACTGGATACAGGGGGGAATATCTTGAGGTATCTTTACCTAACTGGCATATCTTGTGGCCTATTGCTAGCGTCGTCCCTATAATTGGATGATTTTTTAATTGTGTCGGCAATGTTTGATAGCACCAGGGTGCTCTATGTAATGGGACTTGGCTAATTTCTTGTTCGAGGTCTACCCATAGCTTTGATCCTATACTCCTACCCCATTCTATAATCCTACTCATATGGACCGCTTGATAGTATTTAGTTACATCTGGTATTGCTAAGCCTCCATTACTCTTAGGTAAGAACATCCTACTCCTACTGACCCTGGGTTTTTTCTTAGACCAAATGAACCTAAAAAGTAGCCTATTTACTTGGAGTAGAAAGGCAGGGGGGATCTTAATTGGTATTGTTTGAAGCAAGTATAGTATTCTAGGGAGTATGCTCATCTTGATGGCATTACATCTCCCAAACCAGGAATGAAATCCCCTCTGCCATTTCCTCAAGGTATCCTTAATTATATTCATCAATGGAGGGAAATTTGCTTCGAAGATGTTACCTAGTTTTGGTGGGATATGTATCCCCAAATATTTCAGGGATGTCTTAACCCACTTAAATTTAAAACTGGGTTTTAGAGTTTGTTGTACACCCCCCGATAATTCCACACTCATTGCTTCTGATTTCTCATAGTTAATTTTTAAATTTGCTAATTCCCCATACTCCTCTATTTCTCCCATCAGGTTCTGTAGTGATTCCCGGGGGTGAGATATGGTGAACAGCATATCATCTGCAAATGCAGAGATTTTATATTATCTGTCCCCTATATCTAATCCCCGGACTCTCGGGTTTTGCCTTATCCTATTCAACAAAGGTTCCAGTGTTAAAACGTATAATAGCGGGGACAGTGGGCACCCCTGTCTTGTTCCATTCAATATTTTAATAGGCTCTGAGAGGATCCCATTTACCTTGATTAATGCTTGAGGTGTAGTATATACCCCCATAATCCATCTATACATATGTTCTCCCAGTCCAATGTGTCTTAATACTCCTGCCATAAATTTCCAATTGACTCGGTCGAAGGCCTTTTCAGCGTCTGTACTCAGAAAAATTGAAGGTGTTTTGGTTTCCCTTGCCCAGTGTACCAGGTTTAACACTTTGATGGTATTGTCCCTGGCTTCCCGGGTCGGGATGAAGCCCACCTGATCTAGATGTATTAACTGTGTCAAAAGGGGCTGTAGTCGGGCTGCTATTATTTTAGTGAAGAGTTTTAGATCTGTATTCAACAATGAGATCGGGTGATAGCTACCGCACTCCGCCGGGTCCTTCCCTTCTTTGAGAATCACCGCAATATGTGCCATGAGGTCTTCCGGGCGGAGTGCGGTAGATCGGCCGATCTCATTGAACATCCTAATCATATACGGTCCAAGAGCAAGGTAGAAATACTGGTAATATTGTATAGAAAACCCATCTGGGCCTGGGGCTTTCCCTTTTTTAACCATTTTCATAACTCCTTGGAGTTCCTCCATTGAGATGGGTCTGTCCAAGTTCTCCCTTTCAATTGAAGATAGTCTTTTCAGATGTGCTGAGGATAAATAATCCTCTATCCTTCCTCTGGGGATATCTATTTGTTCTAAGTTGTACAGGGAGGAGTAGTATTCTCTAAATCTCTGTGCTATATCTTTAGGGAGAGACCTTACCTGACCATTCTTATTCTTAATATGTGGTATATATACAGTATTCCTAGTGTCTTTCAATTTCCCTGCTAAGACTTTACCGCACTTGTCCCCTAATTCATATGTTCTCCTTCTGCCTACTTGAATAATCGCTTTAGCTTTATACCTCAGTAGATCAGCTAACTCCCTCCTTTTATGTCCTAGTTCTTCTCCTACACTTATTGACTGTGTTCCTTTATGTTGCATTTCCAAGGTTTGGATGTCTATCATTAGTTTCCTAACCTGATTTTCTCGCATTCTTTTTATTCTTGCCCCATGCTTTATCAGTATCCCCCTTATCACCGCCTTGTGGGCCTCCCACACCACACTTGGGTCGCTCCCCGGGGTATCGTTGATCCGAAAGTATTCTCCTAGTTCTTTTTCTACCGCCTCTTTAACCTCTGGGGTCTGTAGTAAACTTTCATTCAGACGCCAACGACACCCCGTGGAGAGAGCCTTGCCTGATATTGTTATGTCGATTGCCACTGGGGCGTGGTCTGACCAAGTTATATTCCCAATGTTTACTTCTTCCACTCCTGTCAGTAAATAATGAGGGATCAAGAAATAATCCAACCGGGAATACCTTTTATGTGGGTTAGAGTAGAAGGTATAGTCTCTCTCCTCTCCATGGAATATCCTCCAAGCGTCAACCAGGTGCATTTCTTTTAACTTACGTAAAACGCGCCTCCTAGATTTTCCCGTTAGAGAGGAAGATCCTAGAGATGTATCTAATTTGGGGTCCAGTGTCATGTTAATATCGCCTCCTAGGATCAACTTCCCTTCTCCAAATTTATCTAATTTAGACAGTACTTTAATTAGGAAGGTATCTTGATGCATATTAGGTGTATATACCGTAGCTAATGTTACTTTCTCGTCTCCTAAGGTACCTTTTAAGAATATATACCTTCCATTTTCGTCTATCTGTTTTTCCGTTAGTGACCAGGCAATCTGGTTGGATATTAGTATAGCCACTCCTTTAGATTTAGATGTTGGGCTAAAGGAGTGGTAGACACAGGGAAAAATATTCTATTTTGTAGATAGGGTAACCGACTGGCTCTAAGATGAGTTTCTTGGACAAAAGCTACATCTGAGCGCATTTTTTTGAGTTCACTAAGGAGCATTCTCCTTTTTTCTGGGGTGTTTAGTCCCTTTACGTTAAAAGTGGTAATCCTTATACCCCCCATCTTACAGCCCGGGGCCCTCCCCTTTCCACTCCCCCTTCCCCTCCCCCTAGAGCAGGGAGACGAGGAGAGTGAATGAGGAAGGGAGGGGAGGGCACCACAGCAAAGAGAGGAGAGAGGAGAGAGAGAGAGAGAGAAAAAAAAAAAGGGGGGGAAAAACCCCAACCCTCCGCTTCCCCTAACTTATTGACAGTGGAGATCAGGGGGGTTCGGTACACAGACCCTCCCCCTCTACCCCAGAGCCAATTTAGCTCCTGCTTGTTTACTCTAATACCCTATCCCCTGAGTATTCCCCTGAGTAATTCCCTATCGGGGGGTACTGGTTACGCACGCTCCTGTACCAAGATGCCCCCTCCCAGCCCTCCTCCCAACTCCACTTTATTTACATTATGCTATATATATTATATTATAAATTGTAAATATTATGTTGCCCATCTTTGTTAATCCCTGGCGCTCGAATTATCCTAATTTCATTCTCCCCCTTCTCCCCCTTCTCCCCCCCCTCCCCCCCTCTCACCCCCCCCCCCCATATCACTACCCCACTCAAAAACTACTCATTCTCCCTATGTGCCTATTTCTTAATAACTCCAGGATATTGTCCACCTTCCCCCTAATGGCTTCACCATATATAGATATCCCCCCCCCCAATTCTAAGGTTAAATCACTCTATAGAATGTATATACCAGTTATTCATAGCATTATCATAATACATAATGGATATAGTCTGTAATACAGTGCTCTTACAAAAAGAAAAAAAAAGAAAAATAAAAGAACACCTAATTTTATAATACATTCTAATGCCGCGTACACACGGTCGTTTTTTGCGATGAAAAAAAACGACGTTTTTTAAAACGTCATTTAAATTGATCGTGTGTGGGCAAAACGTCGTTTTTTGTCTTAAAAAAAAAGGCCAAAAAAAAATTCCAACATGCTTGAATTTTTTGTGTCGTTTTTCAAAACGTCGTTTTTTGTTTCACAAAAAGTCACCGTGTGTAGCAAAAACGTCGTTTAAAACGACGTTTTTCAACCCGCGCATGCCCAGAAGCTAGTTATGAAGCGAGCTTCAATGGAAAAGTGTGGTGAACGTAACCTCGTTTTTTGTGAAAAAAACGATGGTGTGTATGCAACATCGTCTTTAAAAGTGACGTTTCAAAAACGTCGTTTTTTACTTCACAAAAAACGGAGAGTTTTTTGGCCTCAGACAAGCTCATCGCTATGGGAAAGCTGGTCTATGTGGTCACGGCAAGGAACAGTTCCTTACCTTTTGGCCTTTTGCTTAAGGCGCTAGTGAAGATGCTGGCTTTGTTCAAGACAGTACCCTATGCTAACTTTTATTCAGGGCTGTTATAAACAGTATTCTGTCGGCCTAGAAAAGTGGATCCTGACCTAGCATTATCCAAAGAACCCGGTCCCAGAGATATGCTGGGATTTCTGTGGGTGGTTCTTTAAGTTTAATCCTTCTTTTCTTTTTATTTAGGAAATATTGGTTTTACAACAGAAATTTCTTATTCACCATATTTTAAAAAAGCATATATACAGGACAGTAATCTTATTGTCTCGTAGTCTCTTATATTATTAGAGCTAGAAAGGAAACTTAGAGGAGACAGGGTAGGGATGGATGGAGGCTAGTTGTTTACATCTGGGGTTCCCCTAGCTGCAAGGCCCTTGGGCTTCTCCTCTAGGTTTCTTCCCCCTCTATTTAGTAGGGTGTTATATTCCCCTGTTTTCTCCAATCCTACCCTATTTGTCTATCTTTAATTGTCCTTTTTACCCCAGCCCCCCTGTCCTTACTTCCATTTATAATTCTCGTATTCTCTTATGTTATCGTATTTCCTTCTTCCCCCACCCGTCCTCCCCTACCCCCCCAAAAAAAAAAAAAAAAAAAAAGGAGGGAAAAAAAAAGGAAAAGAAGTATAAGCCCACCCCCCTCCCCCATCCACCCTCCCCCTCCTCTCCCCTCTTATGGAGCAAAGCTCTTTATCAGGTTGCGTAGGGCCCCGTTCTGTCCCGTTCCTTCACTCCCCTCCCCATCAACCTCCTCCCTTCCTCTGAGTACATAAATGCGTTCCATGTTCCCCAAGTCATGTTATATTGTTCCTTTCTATCTTGGGCTGATAATATCACATCTTCTATTGCGCCAATATTCCTCACCCTATAGAGCCAGTCGGTTATCGTAGGGGTTTTTTTTTTTTTTCAATTTTGAGTTATCCCCGCCTTAGCTTCATTCATCATATGGCATATGATCGATTTCTTATATATTTTTATTGGGATCTGTGTTAGGTGCAACAGACAAAAAGCTGGATCGTCCTGCATTTCATATGTTGTAAATTTTTGGGTTATCCTTAATACTTGCTGCCAGTATTTCCTAATCTTTGGGCAGGTCCAGAATAAATGGTACATAGTTCCCCTATCTTTCTTGCATCTCCAACAGATATCTAAGGTTCCCGGGTATACCCTACTCAGTTTCTCTGGTGTATAGTACCATCTGTTTAATATTTTATAATTTAATTCTTGGAGCCTAGTACTTATTGATGTTGTCATGGTTAGATTAATTATTTTTTGCTGCTGAGTTTGTGAAAAATTTCTCTCCATATCTCTGGCCCATTCTCTTATAGATGGTATCTCCTGGCCTTCTAAGGGTGTTATTCCTAACCTATACATCCTAGACAGTAGTTTATCTGGGGGTTCCTGGTCTTCACAGTAGCTTTCAAATTGTGTTAGTTCCCTTTTGTATCTACTTGTTGGTCCCAAGGAATTCAGGAAATGGCACAATTGTATAGCTTGCCAATTTTTAACCCCATATCTTCCTTCCGGGAGTACTAATTCGGATACAGTTGGCCATCTGTCTTGTTCTGAAAAATTTGCTATCTGTATAAGGCCCCTCTCTCTCAGATTCCTATAAGCTCCTTTCTCCATACATGGTGGGAAAAGTGGGTTTCCTAATACTGGATACAGGGGGGAATATCTTGAGGTATCTTTACCTAACTGGCATATCTTGTGGCCTATTGCTAGCGTCGTCCCTATAATTGGATGATTTTTTAATTGTGTCGGCAATGTTTGATAGCACCAGGGTGCTCTATGTAATGGGACTTGGCTAATTTCTTGTTCGAGGTCTACCCATAGCTTTGATCCTATACTCCTACCCCATTCTATAATCCTACTCATATGGACCGCTTGATAGTATTTAGTTACATCTGGTATTGCTAAGCCTCCATTACTCTTAGGTAAGAACATCCTACTCCTACTGACCCTGGGTTTTTTCTTAGACCAAATGAACCTAAAAAGTAGCCTATTTACTTGGAGTAGAAAGGCAGGGGGGATCTTAATTGGTATTGTTTGAAGCAAGTATAGTATTCTAGGGAGTATGCTCATCTTGATGGCATTACATCTCCCAAACCAGGAATGAAATCCCCTCTGCCATTTCCTCAAGGTATCCTTAATTATATTCATCAATGGAGGGAAATTTGCTTCGAAGATGTTACCTAGTTTTGGTGGGATATGTATCCCCAAATATTTCAGGGATGTCTTAACCCACTTAAATTTAAAACTGGGTTTTAGAGTTTGTTGTACACCCCCCGATAATTCCACACTCATTGCTTCTGATTTCTCATAGTTAATTTTTAAATTTGCTAATTCCCCATACTCCTCTATTTCTCCCATCAGGTTCTGTAGTGATTCCCGGGGGTGAGATATGGTGAACAGCATATCATCTGCAAATGCAGAGATTTTATATTATCTGTCCCCTATATCTAATCCCCGGACTCTCGGGTTTTGCCTTATCCTATTCAACAAAGGTTCCAGTGTTAAAACGTATAATAGCGGGGACAGTGGGCACCCCTGTCTTGTTCCATTCAATATTTTAATAGGCTCTGAGAGGATCCCATTTACCTTGATTAATGCTTGAGGTGTAGTATATACCCCCATAATCCATCTATACATATGTTCTCCCAGTCCAATGTGTCTTAATACTCCTGCCATAAATTTCCAATTGACTCGGTCGAAGGCCTTTTCAGCGTCTGTACTCAGAAAAATTGAAGGTGTTTTGGTTTCCCTTGCCCAGTGTACCAGGTTTAACACTTTGATGGTATTGTCCCTGGCTTCCCGGGTCGGGATGAAGCCCACCTGATCTAGATGTATTAACTGTGTCAAAAGGGGCTGTAGTCGGGCTGCTATTATTTTAGTGAAGAGTTTTAGATCTGTATTCAACAATGAGATCGGGTGATAGCTACCGCACTCCGCCGGGTCCTTCCCTTCTTTGAGAATCACCGCAATATGTGCCATGAGGTCTTCCGGGCGGAGTGCGGTAGATCGGCCGATCTCATTGAACATCCTAATCATATACGGTCCAAGAGCAAGGTAGAAATACTGGTAATATTGTATAGAAAACCCATCTGGGCCTGGGGCTTTCCCTTTTTTAACCATTTTCATAACTCCTTGGAGTTCCTCCATTGAGATGGGTCTGTCCAAGTTCTCCCTTTCAATTGAAGATAGTCTTTTCAGATGTGCTGAGGATAAATAATCCTCTATCCTTCCTCTGGGGATATCTATTTGTTCTAAGTTGTACAGGGAGGAGTAGTATTCTCTAAATCTCTGTGCTATATCTTTAGGGAGAGACCTTACCTGACCATTCTTATTCTTAATATGTGGTATATATACAGTATTCCTAGTGTCTTTCAATTTCCCTGCTAAGACTTTACCGCACTTGTCCCCTAATTCATATGTTCTCCTTCTGCCTACTTGAATAATCGCTTTAGCTTTATACCTCAGTAGATCAGCTAACTCCCTCCTTTTATGTCCTAGTTCTTCTCCTACACTTATTGACTGTGTTCCTTTATGTTGCATTTCCAAGGTTTGGATGTCTATCATTAGTTTCCTAACCTGATTTTCTCGCATTCTTTTTATTCTTGCCCCATGCTTTATCAGTATCCCCCTTATCACCGCCTTGTGGGCCTCCCACACCACACTTGGGTCGCTCCCCGGGGTATCGTTGATCCGAAAGTATTCTCCTAGTTCTTTTTCTACCGCCTCTTTAACCTCTGGGGTCTGTAGTAAACTTTCATTCAGACGCCAACGACACCCCGTGGAGAGAGCCTTGCCTGATATTGTTATGTCGATTGCCACTGGGGCGTGGTCTGACCAAGTTATATTCCCAATGTTTACTTCTTCCACTCCTGTCAGTAAATAATGAGGGATCAAGAAATAATCCAACCGGGAATACCTTTTATGTGGGTTAGAGTAGAAGGTATAGTCTCTCTCCTCTCCATGGAATATCCTCCAAGCGTCAACCAGGTGCATTTCTTTTAACTTACGTAAAACGCGCCTCCTAGATTTTCCCGTTAGAGAGGAAGATCCTAGAGATGTATCTAATTTGGGGTCCAGTGTCATGTTAATATCGCCTCCTAGGATCAACTTCCCTTCTCCAAATTTATCTAATTTAGACAGTACTTTAATTAGGAAGGTATCTTGATGCATATTAGGTGTATATACCGTAGCTAATGTTACTTTCTCGTCTCCTAAGGTACCTTTTAAGAATATATACCTTCCATTTTCGTCTATCTGTTTTTCCGTTAGTGACCAGGCAATCTGGTTGGATATTAGTATAGCCACTCCTTTAGATTTAGATGTTGGGCTAAAGGAGTGGTAGACACAGGGAAAAATATTCTATTTTGTAGATAGGGTAACCGACTGGCTCTAAGATGAGTTTCTTGGACAAAAGCTACATCTGAGCGCATTTTTTTGAGTTCACTAAGGAGCATTCTCCTTTTTTCTGGGGTGTTTAGTCCCTTTACGTTAAAAGTGGTAATCCTTATACCCCCCATCTTACAGCCCGGGGCCCTCCCCTTTCCACTCCCCCTTCCCCTCCCCCTAGAGCAGGGAGACGAGGAGAGTGAATGAGGAAGGGAGGGGAGGGCACCACAGCAAAGAGAGGAGAGAGGAGAGAGAGAGAGAGAGAAAAAAAAAAAAGGGGGGGAAAAACCCCAACCCTCCGCTTCCCCTAACTTATTGACAGTGGAGATCAGGGGGGTTCGGTACACAGACCCTCCCCCTCTACCCCAGAGCCAATTTAGCTCCTGCTTGTTTACTCTAATACCCTATCCCCTGAGTATTCCCCTGAGTAATTCCCTATCGGGGGGTACTGGTTACGCACGCTCCTGTACCAAGATGCCCCCTCCCAGCCCTCCTCCCAACTCCACTTTATTTACATTATGCTATATATATTATATTATAAATTGTAAATATTATGTTGCCCATCTTTGTTAATCCCTGGCGCTCGAATTATCCTAATTTCATTCTCCCCCTTCTCCCCCTTCTCCCCCCCTCCCCCTCCCCCCCCTCTCACCCCCCCCCCCCATATCACTACCCCACTCAAAAACTACTCATTCTCCCTATGTGCCTATTTCTTAATAACTCCAGGATATTGTCCACCTTCCCCCTAATGGCTTCACCATATATAGATATCCCCCCCCCCCAATTCTAAGGTTAAATCACTCTATAGAATGTATATACCAGTTATTCATAGCATTATCATAATACATAATGGATATAGTCTGTAATACAGTGCTCTTACAAAAAGAAAAAAAAAGAAAAATAAAAGAACACCTAATTTTATAATACATTCTAATGCCGCGTACACACGGTCGTTTTTTGCGATGAAAAAAAACGACGTTTTTTAAAACGTCATTTAAATTGATCGTGTGTGGGCAAAACGTCGTTTTTTGTCTTAAAAAAAAAGGCCAAAAAAAAATTCCAACATGCTTGAATTTTTTGTGTCGTTTTTCAAAACGTCGTTTTTTGTTTCACAAAAAGTCACCGTGTGTAGCAAAAACGTCGTTTAAAACGACGTTTTTCAACCCGCGCATGCCCAGAAGCTAGTTATGAAGCGAGCTTCAATGGAAAAGTGTGGTGAACGTAACCTCGTTTTTTGTGAAAAAAACGATGGTGTGTATGCAACATCGTCTTTAAAAGTGACGTTTCAAAAACGTCGTTTTTTACTTCACAAAAAACGTCGTTTTTTTTCATCGCAAAAAACGACCGTGTGTACGCGGCATAAGAGATCATACGTGGCACGTCTCCATCCGTGCCCTATCCAGATAATTTCCCCCAGTGCGATACAATTATAATGCATTAATAATTCCAAATAAATTGTACTGAACCTTGTACCTGGGTTCTCAATAGACCTGCTTAAAGTCCATAGAATGTATGTACCAGTTATTCATATATCATTGTCACAGTGCAGGATAAATAATATTCTATGCTACAGTATTCTTACAATAGTTCTTGCGATAGTTCTAAAAAGAAAAAAGGAAACCAATTTTATATTTACATTCTAAGACTTCATACCTGGCACATCCCCATCCGTGCCCTATCCAGCTAATCTCCCTTGGTCTAATTTCTAGTACATATTCATAGTACTGGTACATTCATTCATAGTACTTTTATAATGCATTAATAATTCCCAATAAATTATACTGATCCTTATTATTAGGTTATCAATAAGCCTGCTTGGAGTCGGGGAACTCAAGCCCCCTCCCCACTCCCCTCCCATCCTACCCCCTCCAATGTGTGTATGTGTTGACTGTGCGTGTTAAATATGTGTAGAGCTTACCTGCCCTGATACTGTGAACTGTGAATTGTGAATCATAGCTAACCTATTTAGGGACTTATGTGACTTGGGTGGTGCCCTCCTATTTATTATGCCCCTTTTGCCCATGGGGCACTCATTTTAATTCCCACACCCCTAACATTGTGTAAGGTGTATATTTATTCTCAATTATCTATTTATACTGTGTGGTGTAATTATATTACCCCCCTTGTTCCCCCCTTATACCTCATCCCCTTACTTCCCCCTCCCCTATCTTAATCCCCTTTCCTAAACCCCGTTCCCCCATCTCACCTCCTCCCTATCCCACCCCCCACCCCCCGCCCCCCTCCATTCCCCACACACTCCACACGCTTTTTGCACGGTCTACGGCACTCAGGGGTTTTGAACAGTCCTGTGGGGGTAAGGCCAAAAAAAAAAAGGCGCAAAAAGGGGGAGGGGGAGGGAAAGAAAAAAAAATCCAAAAAAAAAAAGTCCAATCTCTCTCCAGGGTCCAAAGATGGGAGAAAAAAGAAAAAGGGGGGGGAGAGGGGCCGCCAGCAAGTCCTCAATTTTTAATTATTCCTCAAGATAGGCTGTCTCCAATCCACAACCTCGAAAGGGTCGATCCCCAAAAAGGAGAAAAGTGCCGGCAAGTCATTCTTGGAACGCAGCCAGAAAGTACCTGTGTCTTGTTTCCTGATTAGTACTGATATGGGATACCTCCATCTGTATGTTCCCCCTATTTCCCTTATTCGGTCTAGTATAGGACGTAACATAGCTCTCCGTTGCAGAGTAGCACTTGATAGGTCTGGGAGAATCTTCAACTGAGCTCCATTGAATTCTATAGTTCCCATGTCCCAATATTTCCTCAAAATTGCCTCTTTTTGTCTAAAGTAGTGCATTCTACATATCACATCTCGAGGCCGAGAGCTATCTTTAGGCTTAGGGCCAAGGGCCCTATGCACTCTGTCCATCTCAAAATTTAAAGGTAAAGCCTCTTTCAATAATATCAGAAAAATATTTTTTACCGTTTCTTGGAGGTCTTCTGGGACTTCTGGGACTGCTACTTCAGGGATACCTCGTATGCGTAGATTATTCCGTCTATTCCTGTCTTGGATTTCCTCCAGTTGTAACTGTAGAGAGTTGATCACCTCTGATTGCTTATTTCTTTCCTGTTCCAATGTCGTCACACGCAGTATGAGGTCCTTGGAGGTACTTTCATTCATTGTCGTGCATTTTTCCAGACCTTGAACCTCCCCTTTAATCTCTTCCATTTCTCTGCCGTGGGCTTCCTCTATTTTCGTGATTAGTATAGTAATGTCTTCTCTTGTTGGTAATGCCTGTATCAGGGATTTTAAGGTCTCGAGCTCGTTCTCCCCTTTGCTCGACCTAACGGGGGGTCGCTCCCACCTGTATTGGCCGCCCGAGGGCTTTGAGGGGCTGTCTGTAATGTCTCTACATCTGCCCGCACCTCTAGCCTTGGGATGGTGTTTTGTCTTGGTATCTGCGGGTTCTCCAAGTTCTGACCCTGTTCGTCCCCTTTCTCCATTTTGGAAAAGTAGCTCTGGATCTCTAGATGGCCCGCTGGGTTGGAAGCTAGCAATGCGGTCCTCCGGGATGTACGTGTATCTCTGGCTCTAGCTGCACACATACCTCCCCTCCGCTTTCAATCTTAGTTTTTAGCTGATAGCTTTATGGTATGTGCTCCTCCTGGCCTCTCTCTAGAGCACTTGGAGGCTTGGGAGGCTTGCTAGGCTAGAATATACCCTCCTATATCTCGCCACTCACCGCCGTCCATCCAGTTTTCACGCTTCACTAACACAGTCTCCCAACCTGCTCCTCGTTTCTTCTCCGGTTCCCTCCGCTCCTGTCTCGCAGCGCCTGGCTCCCTCTCTCTTTCAATTGCTCTTGCCGCAGCCGACGGGTCTCCTCAACGGCGCCAGCACACACGCCATGTATCCGGCGGAGGGCGGGGACACAGGACGCACAGGACGCGGCGGGCGGCGATCAACAGGCCTAACTCTCCAATCCGCTCCCAACAGATCCAGGGATGATCAGGGGAGACTTCACCAGAGGGCTTCGCCGGCAGCCAGACACCTTCCTCGGTCTATGGGTATGTGTCGCGCACGGAGGGCATGGAGGTAGCGGGAGCTCACACCTTCACCGTCTCACTCGGCCATGCGCGGACCACGCCCCCCTTCTGTGGGTGGTTCTTGACTAAAAAGATTGCCAGGTCGGGAAGAGACCATGGCCCAGGGGAAGTAGTCAAGCTCCAAGTGAGCCGTATCTGTCAGCTAGAGCTACCGATGGAGCATCTGGCTTAAAGGCCTGAACGTTTAGGTGGCAGGTTGGTTCTGTCAGAGTACAATCAGACTAGGCCATACTAGTGATTTACTTCATTTACCAAGGAGGAGCTTGTGCCTTGCCTATTGACATTTGGCAATTTATGAAACGCAGAATTGGCAGGCGATTCGCTGGAGCCGTCAACAAGTGTCTCCGGAAAAAATTACCTCTACACCCCGACTTTTTTCCTGACCAAATAGTACCCTGTACATAAGATGTATTGGTGTCCAGGTTCAACAAGAAATTGAACAGCTTGAGGTCAAGGACAAAGGATCCACCCGCATGCGGGGCAGATGTGTTAGTATTACAGGGGGACCAGTGGTCACTGGTTGTGTCTCTCCCCCCCAGTGCCCCGGCTTTTGTGGCTTCTATGCAACATTAGAGGAGAATGGAAGCTAGCCTGATTACTCCGGCATAACCCTGACGACCTCTCTGTGCAGGAACAGTAAGGGTGGTAATAGAGGACCCACGGCCCCTTACATCTTTTCCAGGCCTACTTCGCAGGGGGTCTTGCAACAGGTGAATTAATGGTCGGGCTATTATAGCCCACATTCTTGAGGATCGGGGCTTTCAGAATTGATTCCTACAGGAGAGTTGGCCTCCAGGACCAGATATCCTATGATCTGGAAGGCCCATGTTCCTGGTGTGAAACCAGATGGTGGCATCCTTGGAAGTTTATCAAAAGTAAAATTCCTGCCTTCCTACATTTGGAAAGGAGATGGAGCTAACCTTAAGTTACATCAAGGACCCGATCTCGGCCTTGCTTCCAAAGGTCGCTTGCTGCACAC
The DNA here is from genome assembly GCA_029574335.1 of Rana kukunoris. NCBI lineage: Eukaryota > Metazoa > Chordata > Amphibia > Anura > Ranidae > Rana > Rana kukunoris. Next base: position 270,533,768 of record CM056059.1, on the reverse strand, counting down.
TCTTTGGTCCGGGCCATTATACAGGGGGTGACGTGCATAAGTCCACCAGTTTGGTCGCCATTGTGCTCGGAGGATTGGCTCTAGTTGGTCGGCTTACAGGATCAGCTCCTTGGGCCGATGCACCATATTTCCCTTCAGCCTTTAACAAGGGAATTGGTGTTCTTGGTTGTGGTAGCCTCCAAGAGAGTTTCAGTATTGGCAACTTCTTGGTATAAAACCATACTTAATTATTCGTATAAGTAGGGTGATGTTAATCCTCACCCAGCCTTATTTTCTCGAAGGATCTAGTGTTCATTTGAATCAAAATATTATTACCTTCCCTTTTTCAAAACCTTGTTTTGTGGAAGGTAAAGTTAGTACATTTCTCTCAGTAGAGATGGGAGCAGTTAAATATCTATCTGAAGGGTTCAGATATAGAAAGCTGACGTTTTTATTGTGCTGCCAGAAGACCCTAGATGTGGGCAGGCAGTGTTCTGGTCAGCTATTAAAATGGTTAAACTCTCTCTCTCTCTCGTTGGAGTAAGAAGGGTCAAGGCCTATCTGAAGCGGCTGCTCGGATACGGAAAGCTGATGTTGTTGTGCTACCAGGAGGCCCCAGGAATGGGACTTCCCCTGTTTCTTGGGAGGGTGCTCCGTACCAAGATAGTAAGCGATTTATGCAGGATGCTTTACCAAGCCTTTATGACGCAGATTTTCAGGGCCGCAACTTGGTCATCTGTGCTTAAGTTCTCTGATTCTTGTCAGATGAACATAAGACGTCAAAAGGATGCAGCTTTTTATTTTTTTGCGCACTATGCTGCAGGCAGCATTATAGATCCTCACGTCTAATGGCGGTCTGCGTTTGTTTGTTTGTGTCTCCCTCCCCTCAGTAAGCATTGCTTTTGGACATCCCACATAGTAATGACTATGCTGCTCTGTGTCCCGTGATGTACGATAAAGAAAATAGGATTTTTTATAACAGCTTACCTGTAAAATCATTTTCTTGGAGTACATCACGGGACACAGAGTTTCCGCCCCTCTTGTTTGGGGATATGGGGACATTTATTGCTTTGCTACAGTATGGGAGGGGTTATATAGGGAGGGAACTTCTTGTCTAATTGATTACACCAGTGTCCACACCGGATGGTGAGAATATAACCCACATAGTAATGATTATGCTGCTCTGTGTCCCGTGATGTACTCCAAGAAAAGGATTTTACAGGTAAGCTGTTATAGAAAATCCTATTTTTTTTACTAGAAAATTACTCCGAACCCCAAACATTATATATTTTTTTAGAAGACACCCTAGGGAATAAAGTGGCGGTCATTGCAACGTTTTATCTCCAACTGTATTTGCACAATCATTTTTTTAATGCTTTTTTTGGAGAAAAAAAAAAACGGTTTCATGAATTAAAAAATAACAAAACCGTAAAGTTAGCCCAATTTTTGGGGATAATGTGAAAGAGGATGTTACACCGAGTAAACAGATACCTAACTTGTCACGCTTTAATATTGCACACACTCATGGAAAATCTCCATCGGCCAACGCTTAAATTTTTTTTTACAGGCTACCAGAGTATGAGTTACAGAGAAGGTCTAGTGCAAGAATTATTGCTCTCGCTCTAACGCACGCGGCAATACCTCACACATGTGGTTTGAATGGTGTTTACATATGTGGGTGGGACTTACGTGCGCGTTCGCTTCTGAGCGCGAGCTACTAGGGACAGGGGTGTATAATTTATTTTTCCGTATTTTTTTTTAGTTTTTCAGCTTTTTTTTACCTTTTTTTTGGTGATCACTTGTATTCCTATTACAAGGAACGTAAACATCCCTTGTAATAGGAATAGTGTGTGACAGGTTTTCTTTATGGAGAGAGGCGGGGTTAATAAGACCCCACATCTCTCTTCCAGGCTGGAAAACATGAGATCGGGAAAAAAATCACTGATCTCATGCTTTCAGCCGCAATTGCGACATTATTTATGTTTTTAAATCTCTATGCTCCTCATTCGGCTGGCAGACGATTCAATCTCCGGGCCTCTGATGGCACGAGATACCCCGGAGAAGCACCGGATGGCGGTGGAAGGGGGGATGTCTCCTCCCACCGCCTGTAAGAACGATCAAGCAGCGGAACTGCCACTATGACTGTTCTTTAAGTGCGCACAATCGCTACCTGTAAAAAAGGATATCTGAATGATGCCTGTATCTGCAGGCATCATTAAGATACCCCCCACTGAAGTCCAGGACGTCATATGACATCCTACGGTATGGAAGTGGTGAAAATTTGCCTTGGAGTCAGGGCTGGTGCTACCACTAGAAAGCTGCCTAGGGCGCACTGGAGAGAGGCGGGGGCACTGCCACCCAGGGCGTCCTGCCACTGGTGATCCTACTTCCTCTCAGCAACTAACTCAACAGGCAGCCGCTTCACTCTAGAGTCCTTTCATACAGTGTTAGAGGCACTGGCACAGCAGCGGTGGAGGAATGAAAGAAAACATCCCCTGGGCGCCCCTGATCATCACGGAGCCACTGGCAGTGAGTGTGACCTGTCTGTGTACCTGCAGTCACATCGTTATCGTCCACCACCAGTCTGCCTCTGATGTACCGCTCCACCTCCGCTATGATCAGCTAGCTCTGCCTCTGAGCCTCTGCCTTTCTGCCCAGTGCTGCCTGTGACCATATGCCGCATTCCCCCCCCCCTCTCCATCATGGAGGCAGCTCTCTCTCTCTCCTGTGTTTTTCCTATTGTGGCAGCAAGCGCAAGATGTACAGTACCCTGTCGCTGAGAACCAGAGTGATGAGATCACGCTGAAAGTACAATAACGGTGGCAGGTACTGTATGTCCCTTTGGGTGGGACCTGGGCCCCATTTTAAGGCCAATAACTATAAGATAAGTCAGCCAAGTGAGGAATAGCAAAATTAACCAGTCAATTCCCATAGACTGCCATGGTATTTATGGTATAACTTTTGCCCATGTTAGGCTCTTTGTTTGCCCACCCGGACCAGGGGGTGTTTGTCCCATCTCTAATTTTGTAGCATGCTGGATGATGTGATTCATTTTGGACATGGGTTGCCTTATTTTCTGCTGGCTGCCTTTCTGTTGATCTGAGCATGTCTAGGGACTTACAGTGCCTGCCGCCGAGAATGTGTTTTTAGCGTGACAGCATCGCGCTGACTCTCGGCGACAGGGTGCCGACATCTCGCTGGAATAGTAAAAGCACATTCCAGCAAGCGCGTCATAGAAGCGACGGGGATCCGACGTGGATTCCCGCCAATTCTACACGTCGGCGGCGTTTGTTATGAATCCTGAAGGGGAAGTCCCCGCCGGATTTAAAAAAAAAAACGACGTGGGGGTCCCCCACAATCCATACCAGACCCATATCCAAAGCATGCCAGCCGGTCGGTCAGGAGGGGAATGGGGGCGAGCGAGCGCCGCCCCCCCTCCTGAGCCGTACCGGGCAGCATGCCCTCAACATGGGGGGGTCAGGTGCTCTGGGGCAGGGGGGCGCACTGCGCCCCCCCCCCACCCCAGAGCACCCTGTCCCCATGTTGATGAGGACAAGGCCCCTTCCCGACAACCCTGGCCTTTGCTTATCGGGGTATGCGGGCGGGAGGTTTATCGGAATCTGGGAGCCCCCTTTAATAAGGGGGCCCCCAGATACCGGCCCCCCACCCTAAGTGAATGAGTATGGGGTACATCGTACCCCTACCCATTCACCTGCAAAAAAAGTGCAAACACAAATAAACAACACAGGGTATTAAAATATTTTATTATAGTTGGCCGCCAGGGGGGGGGTGTGTATGGTCGCTTTTATAAAAGTGCCCCCCCCCCCCCGGCGGGCTTCTCCCGACATCTGCGGGGGGTGGGTGCCACTGTTCTTCGTCGCCGGGCTTCCTTCGACATCTTCGGCGGGGGGGGGGGGGGTCTTCTCCTGATCTCCAGGGGTCTTCTCCGCTCTCCGGGCTAACTTACGAAGATAGCGGCGGCCAGTCCCGAAGAAGAAGACCCCCGGAGAGCGGAGAAGACCCCCGGAGAGCGGAAGAAGGACGGAAGACCGGACTGGTCGCCGCTAGTAATTGAGCTAACACACGAAGATAGCGGCGGCCAGTCCCGAAAAAGAAGACCCCCGGAGAGCAGGAGAAGACCCCCCCCCGCCGAAGATGTCGAAGGAAGCCCGGCGCCGAAGAACAGCGGCACCCACCCCCTGCAGATGTCGGGAGAAGCCCGCCGGGGGGGGGGGGGCGCTTTTATAAAAGCGACCATACACACCCCCCCTGGCGGCCAACTATAATAAAATATTTTAATACCCTGTGTTGTTTATTTGTGTTTGCACTTTTCTTGCAGGTGAATGGGTAGGGGTACGATGTACCCCATACTCATTCACTTAGGGTGGGGGGCCGGTATCTGGGGCCGGTATCCCACTTCCTCCTTTCGCCGAGGGGCTGGTTAGGCGATTAAGCTTAATCGCCTACAGCAGCCCCTCCCTGTAGGCGTTCGCCTAGGACACTGACAGGTCCTAGGCGATCGCCTGTCCAATGGGACGGCGCAGCGCCGGCCCGTGCCGCGTGCGCATGCACAGTGCCGCTCCCACATACGCAGTGGGTGCCCGGCCCTGAAGCCGAAAGCTGTCATGGCCAGGTGCCCACAGTATCAATGAGGATGCCGGCTGGGGAGGGGGGGAGAGGAGCGGAGCCCCGGCTGGCACGTCGCTGGAATGCTGGAGCAAGTAAGTGTCTGTTTATTAAAAGCCAGCAGCTACACTTTTTGTAGCTGCTGACTTTTAATAAACGTACATTTTTGGCTGTAACATCCCTTTAAGGACATCCTTAACAGGTGTACCCACTTTAAAGTTCAGTGTTATGTATGAGGGTGTACCTGGTTGTCAGACCCTAGTCGCAGGAGGCGGCCCCTCGTACAACTCTGGTTCGGGAGTCGCTGGATTGGGGACAGCAGACTCGGGAGCGCAGCGGAGTAAGAGTGCCTGGATGATGGTAGGGATCGGCACTGCACAGGTCCTTCCGGATTGCTGAAGCAGGGAGGAGAGTCGGCACACTGATGCAGAAACTAGCGACTCTGGAGTTGGTGCGGATGGCTAGCGACTCTGGAACTGATGCAGAATCGAAGTAGGGCAGCGTGGACTGGACGGAAGCTGGGTCAGGCAGGCCGGGTCAACGCGTAAGCAGACAGAGGGTTCAGGCAGACAGGTGTAGTCGGTATTCAGGCAAGGAGGTCCGGCAGCGGTAATAGCAGTAGGCAAGGTCAAGGCAGGCCGAGGTCGGGCTGGAGAGGTTCGGATAGTCAGACGGAGCCGGGTCAATACAGGAACAGGTTCAATCAGGATATGGGTAAGATCACACATAAGCTGCAGATCAGACAGCAAGAGGCTGCTGCAGCTGCCTGACTTTTAAAGGTACATTGGCGCCAAAACTCGCGCTAACGTGCACACCCACGCGCACCACCCGCACGCGCACACGTGCGCGCCCGCCGGCGCGCCGGGAGTCAGCGGCGGATCCCTGACATTGCCCCCCACCAAGGGGCAGCCTCCGGATGCCAAGTCAGGCCTGTTTCTCAGGGTGGGCGGAAAAAAAAGCATGAATCAGTCTTTGGGCATGAATATTGTCCTCGGGTTCCCACAAGTTGTCTTCTGGGCCGTACCCCTTCCACTTGACCAAAAATTGAGTTTGCCCCTGCCGTTTCCTGCAGTCAAGGATGGCCTCTACCACGTATTCCTCGCAGCCATCGACCAAAATAGGTTCAGGTGGGCAAGCCCCTCTGTCAGGAAAGGGATCAGGGACAGTGGGTTTCAACAAGGACACATGAAATACCGGGTGAACCTTAAGAGAATCTGGCAGAGACAGTTCATAAGAAACCTCATTGATTCTTCTTCTTACTGGGAAGGGTCCCATAAACCTAGGTGCCAACTTCTTGGAAGGACAGGCTAATTTGAGATTATTGGTAGAAAGCCATACCTGGTCTCCAGGTTGTAGGTCCAGCACACCTCTTCTCTTTTTATCAAAGGCTTTCTTGCTGTCCGCTTGAGCTTTAGTCACCGCTTCCTGTAACACCCGGTTGTTGCGACTGAGGAAATCCACTGTGCTCTGCACCACTGGGACTGAAGATTCTGGAAGAAAATCAGGTAAAAAGGTTAGGTTAAAGCCATAGTTGGCGAAGAAGGGGGATTGTCCAGTTGCCGAATGGTTGGCATTATTGTAGGCAAACTCTGCCAAAGGTAGTAGGGAGACCCAATCGTCATGAGAGAAGGAAGTGAAACATCTGATGTATTGTTCAAGGGTCTGATTTGTTCGTTCAGTCTGTCCGTTGGTTTGGGGGTGGTAAGCTGAGGAAAAAGCAAGTTCAATATTCAGGGTTTCACATAGGGCTCTCCAAAAACGTGATGTAAACTGGACCCCCCTATCTGACACAATGTTTGAAGGAACCCCGTGGAGTCTGACAATCTCCTTGATGAAGACACGGGCAGTCTCAGCAGCTGATGGGCTGCTTTTCAATGGGAGGAAATGGGCCATCTTGGATAGGCGGTCTACGACCACAAAAATTGTTGTGCACCCCTCGGAACGTGGAAGCTCTACTATAAAGTCCATGGCAATCATCTGCCATGGTCTATCAGGTACAGGCAGAGGTTTTAGTAGGCCCCAGGCTCGATTCCCTGTGGTCTTGTTCTGATTACAAATTGGGCATGAGTTAACGTAGGATTTGCAGAATTCATCCAAGCCTGGCCACCAGAAGGTACGACGTACCAGTTCAAGGGTCTTGCGGACTCCAAAGTGCCCTGCCAGCGGGTGGTCGTGAAGCAGCTTCAGAACTTCCACTCGGATGTCTCTTGGAACAAAGATTTGGCTCCCTCTCCAGAAGAGTCCGTCCCTGGATGTCAAGGTGACACCAGAAGGCTTGGAAGAATCCGTGGATGCCTCCCTAATCCGAGGAAGCAGAACGGGTTGCAGGAGTAAGAAATTCCCGACCGGAAGGATGGTATCGGGAACGGGTATGTCTTTGGGATTGTCGTGCATCCGTGACAATGCATCTGGCTTGATTTTTTTTGGGACGGTATGTGATGTGGAAAGAAAAGCGTGAAAAGAATAGCGCCCAACGAGCCTGTCGGGGTTTCAATCGTTTAGCAGATCTTAAATATTCTAGGTTCTTATGTTCAGTATAGATCAACACTGGATACGCAGCGCCCTTCAGAAGATACCTCCACTCCTCCAGTGCGGCCTTGATGGCGAGTAGCTCCCGGTCACCCACATCATAATTCCTCTCCGCCAGGGAGAGTTTTCGGGAGAAGAATCCCACAGGATGCATCAGGTCCTTGTTCCCCTGGCGTTGGGAGATGATAGCCCCCACTGCTACCTCGGATGCGTCTACTTCAAGGAGGTAGGGCAGCGCCGGATCTGGGTGGCTAAGAATCGGGGTGGCTAAGAATCGGGGCTGAAGTGAACAGTCTCTTAAGTGTATCAAAGGCCCTTTGGGCTTCTGGGTTCCACTGGAAACTTAGATTTTGTTTAGTTAGCTGTGTGATTGGCGAGATATTTGTAGAAAAATTCCTGATGAACCTTCTGTAAAAATTTGCGAATCCCACAAATCGTTGAACCCCTTTTTTGTCCAGGGGTACTGGCCAGTCTAGTATAGCGGACACCTTCTTGGGATCCATTTTAATTCCTGTAGGGGAGATTACCAAGCCCAGGAACTGGATAGTTTGTTGTTCAAATTCACATTTCTCGGCCTTGGCATACAATCTGTGTAAACGGAGGCGGCTTAGGACCCTACGGACGTGTTCCCGTTTTTTTTCCCAGCAATCCGGAGAAGACTAATATGTCATCCAGGTAGACGATGACAAAGATGTCAAGAAAGTCTCTAAGCACGTCATTGATAAAGTGCTGGAATGTAGCAGGTGCATTGCACAGACCGAAGGGCATGACCAAATATTTGTAGTGTCCAAATCGGGTGCGAAACGCCATCTTCCATTCGTCCCCGTCCCGGATGCAGATTAGCTTGTAAGCTCCCCTTAGGTCCAATTTAGTGAAGATGGTGGCGGATATAAGTTTGTGAAAAAGCTTGGGTATCAGGGGTAGTGGGTAGCGGTTCTTAATTGTAATATTATTTAACTCCCGATAGTCCACACATGGGCGGAGAGACTGGTCCTTCTTAGTGACGAAGAATATTCCCGCACCTGCTGGGGAGGTAGACAGGCGGATGAACCCTTTACTTAGATTCTCGTCAACGTACTTTTTTTTAAAGTGTCCTGTTCTTTTTCTGATAACGGAAAAATGTGTCCAAAGGGAATCTTGGCCCCTGGAAGTCGTATGGACGATGAGGCGGAAGGGAGTCGGAATAGACTGGAGCAGGTTGGGGTCAGAGTCCATACAAAGCAGGGTAGTGGGTGAACAAGGAGGACCCGGTGTACAGTATAGCTGGCAGTAGGGAGAAGCAAATGACACCTCTCCGGACCCCCAGTTGATCAGAGGGTTGTGAGCCCAGAGCCAGGGTAGACCTAAGATCACAGGGAACAGAGGTGAAGAGATGACGTCCAGAGTGAGTAGTTCCTTATGCAGGGGAGGAACCGTGGTAAGGCAAGGGAAGAGTCTCTTGGGTAACTTGTCCTGAGCTTATGCGGGAGCCATCGGCCAGAAAGACGGTAAGTCCATGGGTCTTCCTACGTAGCGGGATGTTGTGAAGGTCAGTGAAGGCAGAGTCGATGAAGCAGCTACAGGCACCTGAATCAATGATGGCGTTGACCGGCACTGTCTTTTCCCGGAGCTGTAATGAAAGAGGGAGAGCAAGGTGGGTAGCATGGGTAGGTAGGGTTGACAGGTTAATAGGACTTGGAGGAGAGCACTTACGCATCTTGATAGGACAGTTGTACACGTCACCGCACCAGGAAGTAAAAATCTTCCACACATGCGTCGAATCCATTTGATGCATGTGCGGGCAGATACGTCCGCTGGTTAGTGTACTAACCAGCGGACATATCCGACGGACAAATTTTAAAGCATGCTTTAAAATGTGTCCGCCGTTCAGACATGTCCGCTAGCCCATACACACGATCGGATTTGTCTGCTGAAACGGTCCGTCGGACCAGTTTCAGCAGACAAATTTGATTGTGTGTACGTGGCCTTAAAGTGCTGATTTACAGCACTGTGCTAAAATCGAGCTCAAGGCAATCCTATTCTAATTGTGGGTGTTTGAGGGAAACCAAGTGAGTGAGGGAAACCCTACTTGTCTTTTTTTGGTTGGGCTTTGTGTCCCTTTTTTTTTTAAATTGGCTTCACTTCCTGTCACACAGCTAAACAGAAAGTGAGGGTAAAACCCTACCAATAGAGGGCGCCACTAAAACTAATTGAGAAAAATTCACTCATAATACATAATGTGATTACTTGTATAACATAAGTGGTGAAAAACAACAATAACAGAAATAACAACATTAATAGTAATTGTTATTTCTGTTATTGTTGTTTTTCACCACTTATGTTATACAAGTAATCACATTATGTATTATGAGTGAATTTTTCTCAATTAGTTTTAGTGGTGCCCTCTATTGTCTCTTTATTTTCACTTATTATAGGTACACACTATATCACTGAGGAGCAGCACAGCATTTAACTTTATTATCTTCACACCAGTGTAGACCACTATTTATTAGTTTTTGGCGCGGAAATCTTTCCTTTTACAAAACCCTACCAATGTCTTTTCTTGGGGACACACTGGTCAATCTAACTAGTGTCCCCATTAAGCAAAATGCACTCCAGCACTTTGTTGTGTACACCACAAATGATTAGGTAGTTTTAGGTTTAGTAAAGGCAAAGCCACTCTGCAGTAAAAGTGTAGTCGCTGAAAATTAGAGGGGAAGCACTGATGATTTTAACATCCAATCATTCAAATAGCTATCTAAAAGGTCCACATGAGTAATTTTAAGGACTGGTATAGGTGTGCTACTTGCTGTGCAGTATATAGGTGTCTAATACTGTGAGATTGTGAAGCCAGATTAATGTTGTTCTATCACTGCTGTTGTAAATAGGTGTTTGACACCATCTAGTGGTTAAAATGTGGAATGGACTTGATTATTGCTGTCAATTTAAGATTAATGGGAGGTGTTATCTGCATGCTGGGTGAGGGTATAAAAGGCTGAGCAGCCATTTTCTAGGCCTCTCTGATGCTGGGTGCATGATCTGACTGTAGAGATCCGTGGAGGTGTGCACAGAGCAAGGCCTACCTCGTGCAGAGCAGAACAACCATCGGTGTTCGACTTACCACAGTGTGCTGGAAGAAGGAGTGTGACGGAGCTGAGTGACGGTTCGGTTTGTTTTTGCGGAACGTAGCAGTGCGGCTGTACTACTTGGAAGCAGGACCGAGATCGCCGGAGCAGAGATCCACAAGTTCTCAGGCCTGGTGTGGTGAGAGGGATTTTTGCCTGGAACTTTGTACTGATTGTTACTTACTAGACTGCCTCTAGAGAGTTACTGGGACCTGTAGTCCCACGAAACAGTTCAGCTGATAGAGCTACATGTGCTTAGGCCTCAAGCCTGAAGCGGTTGCGTAGTGACTGCCAGTGGAAGGTGTGCTGATAGGAAAGAGTGCACAGACACCAGTCATAAAAGGAAACAACAGTTTATGGTGCCTCACTCTATTTGTTTAACCAGAAGAACCCCTGGATTATAATCTTTACTTAATCAATTGCTAGCAGAAGAAAGAAGATCAAAGATAGACTATTCTTGTTGCAAGGCCTTGCAGTACTACTATCATTTACTAATACTGAGAAAGGGGGTACATATTGTATAGAGGTGATCAGGTTGTGAGCTGCTGTGCTGTACCGCAGAGGACCCCCAAACTAAGTATTTCTCAATCGTTTCTTATAGGGTAATAACAGGTACGGGTGGACAGTCCTTTGTGTCCGCCAATAGGCAAATTCCTTGGTATCCAACCCGGGAGCATCTTGCTGTACAGCACAGGGGTTCCCAGCTACGGCTGGGTGTATGTACCTTATATTTTGTGTTCATTGTGGGGTCGTTGGTTTAACATTTTCTACAGTAAAAGAATAGACCTGTTACACAAAAGCTGGTGTCAAAGTTGTTTTCCTCGTTCGTGACTTCGCTGTATCCTGGAGAGCCCACCTCAGTACACGGCTTACAGCTTGGCGTAGTCGGCAGGATACAGCGACCGTTATGGAGGGAAACGCAGCACAAGGCCAGCTTGCCCCTAATGCCATGCCCGCCCCAGTAGGATACATCCCCGTAGGGGCGCTGTTGCGTCATCTGCCAAAGTATGACGGGCAAAACATGACGTTGCAGGACTGGACTGAAAGGGTGCGGAGTGCAGTTAGAATGTGTAACCTGACCCCTGAACTGCAGGCAGAGGTTGCGTTGGGAGCTCTCGAGGGTGACATCAGACGGGCAGTGATGGTAAGACCCGAAACCGAGAGGGACACCCTAGAGAAAATACTCTCCCTGCTGGAGAGAGCACTAGGAGGCCGTGCTAAAGTAGTGCAGCTGCGAAGCCACTTCTTCAACCGACCACAAAAAGAGGGTGAGACCCTGATGCAGTACTCTAATGTCCTACAGGAGACACTCAATGAAATACAGCGGCGGGACCCTGAGGCCATGGGAGCCTTCCGGGAGGTAGATCAGCTATTAAGAGATCAGTTCATAGTAGGGCTCTCTAACAAGTCCTTACAGGACAAGCTGCAAGAGATGACCTGGACGGCGGCCGACGTGACATTTTACAGCGTCTACCTAGCCGCCGTGGAGAGAGAAGAAGAGCACATGCCTGTGATGGCAAGAGTAGTGAGTAGCACCCATGCTATGGAATGTCAGTCTGCATCTAAAGACTCTGATTCCTTAAAGGATACGGTCCAGGCCCTGCGGGCAGAATTGAAAGAACTCCGGCTGGAAGTGTCCCAGATAAAGTCAGGATCGCCCCAGCCCCCGGAAATGAACCCAGTACACCACACCACTCCATCCAGGATAACTCAGGTGCGGGGGCACATCAAAAGAGGACCCCTCTGTTGGGTTTGTCGACAGTACGGCCATATAGCCAGAGAGTGCCCAGAACAAATGAAATCCGAGCCGGCGTTAAACTTCCGACTGCCGCAGTAGCTGGGCGTACTGCGGCAGTACATCAGAAGCTAGGCCCTATGCGTGAGGGACATGACTTGTATGCCAGCAGCCCCGTTATGGAAGCCGAATTGGAAGGCCAGAAGGTACGCTGCTTAGTTGATACAGGGTCAGAGTGTACCCTTATGCCCCTGGAGTTCTTTGAAAGGTACTTCCGGCATATGATGGAGCCCGAAGACGGGAGCGTCATCAGGCTGACTGCTGCTGATAACCGAGAGATGGACGTCCGAGGGATAGTATGGATGCGGGTCCGATTGTTTGGGCAAGACATTGGCAAGAAGGGGGTCGTGCTGGTGGACCATCCGTCTCGAAAAGAAATGGACGTGACCCTAGGTATGAATGTATTGAGGGATCTAGACCATCAACTCTATGCCAAAGAAGGGCCGAAGTATTGGCAACGGGCCACCACACACCGGCCGACCCAGAAAGTTTTACAACAGATGGTGAGGAGCTGTAGTCTGCAGAAGAGTAACATGTCCGGTCGGCCCATTGGAGATGTGAAGGTGCCGCGGAGGACCCCGGTGAAGATTCCACCTCGACAAGAGCGAATCTTGATGCTGCCGGTGGGGGCTGGACGACGATTGAACGGACTGGAGGTCCTGATTGAGCCCTCTTATCAAGAGAAAACACAGACTCGCCCACTGGTAGCCCGGGCCCTCGCCATTGTGAAAGATGGGTGTGTGCCTGTATGCTGCCTCAATGTTGAAGACGGTGAGCTGACCATTCCCGGAAACACTCTGCTGGCCAAAGTCTTTGTGTCCGAAGGAGATGTCTCTCGACGATGGAGTTTCATGCTACAGCCTGATAGGAGATCAGCCTGGACCTATGCTATAGAGGCTCAACAAAGGGAGGCCCCGACAAAGGAGTGGAATGGTCGAGTGATCATGGACCGAATGGGGGTGGATTGTAAGACTCTGACTCCCGGACGACAAAAGTTGTTGGAAGACACCCTCTGGGAATTTCAAGAGGCATTTTCGCGACACGATGAGGACTTCGGGTGCGCTTCCGCCATTGAACACGAAATCCCCACTGGCGATGCGGCACCAATCAGGGAACGTTACCGGCAAATCCCACCTAAAATGTACCAGGAGGTGAAGGATATGGTAGCCAGCATGTTGGAAAACAGGGTGATCCAAGAGAGTCAAAGTCCCTGGGCAGCTCCAGTAGTCTTGGTGCGGAAGAAAGATGGGAGTCTCCGGTTCTGCGTCGATTATCGGAAGCTGAATGCTCAGACCGTCCGAGATGCTTACCCACTTCCACGTATTGAGGAGTCGTTGTCAGCCCTGAGCCATGCAAAATTCTTCTCTACTCTTGACCTGGCCAGTGGATATTGGCAAGTACCGATGGCTGAGAAGGACAAAGCAAAGACTGCTTTCATTCTACCTATGGGACTCTACGAATTTAACCGGATGCCATTTGGCCTGTCCAATGCCCAGGAACATTCCAGCGGCTGATGGAGCACTGCCTGGGGGATCTCAACTTCGAATCGGTATTGATATACCTGGACGACATAGTAGTGTTTGGGGCCTCTTTTGAAGACCACCTCCAGAAGCTGTGACAGGTCCTAGGACGGCTACGAGACCATGGGCTCAAGATCAAGCCCAAGAAGTGCCAACTGTTTCGGCAGCAGATCGACTATTTGGGACATGTAGTCACCCAGGAGGGGGTAAAGCCGGCCCCCAGTAAGGTCGAGGCCGTCCAGAAGTGGCCCCAACCGCGGACACTGAGAGAGGTGCGGGCATTCGTGGGATTGGCCGGTTATTACCGAAGGTTCATACCCAAATTTGCACATCTGGTGGGCCCGTTAAACGAATTATTAAGGGGCACAAAGGGGGGCCCGAAGAATCGTCCCATTGAGTGGGGATCCAGACAACAAGAGGCCTTTGAAGCAGTGAAGGAGGCGCTAATCAGAGCCCCAATTCTAGCTTATGCACAGTTCGACACCCCATTCCTGTTGTACACTGACGGAAGTCTACATGGTCTGGGGGCCGTGTTATCCCAAGTCCAGGATGGACGTGAGAGGGTCATTGCCTATGGCAGCCGGTCTCTGAGGGAATCAGAGCGCAACCCCGACAACTACAGCTCCTTTAAATTGGAATTACTGGCGCTGGTGTGGACCATGACCGAAAGATTCGCAAAATACCTGACAGGTGCAGAGGTGACCGTGATGACGGACAACAACCCGTTAGCACATCTGGAGAATGCCAAACTCGGTGCGCTTGAACAGAGGTGGATGGCTCGCCTTTCTAAGTACCAATACCGCATCAAGTTTCGGTCCGGTCGGGAGAACAGCAACGCTGATGCACTCTCCCGAGTCCCCGTAGGGTTGTCGGATCGGAGTACCGACGAGGAGCTTGAAGACACTGAAACGCCTGACCTTGGTCGATTACCTCTGTTCCAGGACGTGGCACATTCAAGTGGGGTGGCGTCCGGAATGTCCCTGGTGTTGGGAAAGACATTGGCCGATTGGGAGAGAATCCAGAATGGCTGCCCGGACTTGTGGAAAGTGAAGGGATGGGTTCAGGCTAAGATCTGGCCACGGCCGGAAGAGCGGGCCAGACTGACCCCAGAGGGCCAAAAGTTGTTGAGACAGTGGGATAAGTTGACCATTACCCAGGGACTCCTGTGCCGAACCATATACTTACAGACAGAGCTGCAACACCGACAACAGATTGTCATCCCCATGTCATTGGGACTGGAAGCCGCCAGGGAAGCCCACGAAAGAGGAGCCCATTTCGGGAGCGACAAAACGTTCAAATGGCTCCAACGGCTGGTTTATTGTCCAGATCTGGCTGACATGGTGGTCAAGGCATGTCTTAAGTGTCGACCCTGCGGGTTGAGTAAGAGTACGGAACAGCGGGCCCCTGTCCAGACCATCCGGACCTCAGGGCCCCTGGAGCTTCTGATGATTGATTATGTGCAGATTGGATATTCTACCTCGGGACACTCATACTGTCTAGTCATGACAGATCACTTTACCAAGTATGCGGTGGCTGTACCCACCAGAGACCAGACAGCAGAGTCAGCCGCTGAAGCGGTCTGCAAACACTTTATTCAGGTGTTCGGTTGCCCACAGAGAATACATTCAGACCAGGGAGCGTGTTTCCAGGGTACTCTAATGTATGAACTGTATCAGCTGTATGGGATCGAACGCTCCCGCACCACCCCGTATCATCCTCAAGGAAACGGGGCGTGCGAACGCTTTAATCGCACATTGCTCCAGATGCTGCGGACTCTGGAAGATAGCCAAAAGGCCCAGTGGCCCAAATATCTACCCGAACTAATGTGGGCCTATAACAACAGGGTACACAGTACCACTGGATACTCTCCCCATATGCTTATGTTTGGGAGAGCTGGACGGGAGATTGAAGACCTCCACATGCCCAATCCGGTGGAGCCCCCACCAAGAGGTACCACCGCTTGGGTGCAAGAACACCGCCGCCGGCTGAGAACTATCCACAAGGTTGTAGGGGAGCGCCTGGGGCAAGTGGTACACCCCAACCCGAGACCAGTACAGAGGGATGGGTATGCCCCGGGTGATCGAGTGATGGTCAAAGCCAAACGGCCATCTGGGAAGTTGGATGGGCGGTGGGAGGCAGTCCCATACATTGTAAAAGGGAGGGTAGACCCTGCCATTCCAGTCTATGAGGTAGAGCCAGTGGGGACTGGAGGGCCCTCCCGAAACTTGCACCGTAATATGCTAAGACGTTGTAATTTTGACGGACCAGTGTGTGTGGAGGAGATTCCTTCTCACGCTCAGAGTACAGACGAGGAGGAGGAGGAGGACGAGAAATGGTGGGTTTTTCCTGCCCAGGTACTCAACGAGGCCTCGACTGAGGCAGGTTTGCCACCCAGAGAGAGCACTGAACCAGTAGTAGCTCCTCCCCTGACGGATATGCCTAATGTCTCCAGTACTTCTGAGTCCCTTTCTTTAAAAAGGTCAACCAGGCCCAATGCTGGTGTGCCCCCACAGCGCTATGCCCAGGATGAGTTTATATGGGGAAAGTTGCCGAGGACGACAACCTCTAGTGGGGTGGCATGTGAGATTGTGAAGCCAGATTAATGTTGTTCTATCACTGCTGTTGTAAATAGGTGTTTGACACCATCTAGTGGTTGAAATGTGGAATGGACTTGATTATTGCTGTCAATTTAAGATTAATGGGAGGTGTTATCTTAACAAGTTACCCTTGAACTCTCAGGGCCGAACTGCATGCTGGGTGAGGGTATAAAAGGCTGAGCAGCCATTTTCTAGGCCTCTCTGATGCTGGGTGCATGATCTGACTGTAGAGATCCGTGGAGGTGTGCACAGAGCAAGGCCTACCTCGTGCAGAGCAGAACAACCATCGGTGTTCGACTTACCACAGTGTGCTGGAAGAAGGAGTGTGACAGAGCTGAGTGACGGTTCAGTTTGTTTTTGCGGAACGTAGCAGTGCGGCTGTACTACTTGGAAGCAGGACCGAGATCGCCGGAGCAGAGATCCACAAGTTCCCAGGCCTGGTGTGGTGAGAGGGATTTTTGCCCGGAATTTTGTACTGATTGTTACTTACTAGACTGCCTCTAGAGAGTTACTGGGACCTGTAGTCCCACGAAACAGTTCAGCTGATAGAGCTACATGTGCTTAGGCCTCAAGCCTGAAGCGGTTGCGTAGTGACTGCCAGTGGAAGGTGTGCTGATAGGAAAGAGTGCACAGACACCAGTCATAAAAGGAAACAACAGTTTATGGTGCCTCACTCTATTTGTTTAACCAGAAGAACCCCTGGATTATAATCTTTACTTAATCAATTGCTAGCAGAAGAAAGAAGATCAAAGATAGACTATTCTTGTTGCAAGGCCTTGCAGTACTACTATCATTTACTAATACTGAGAAAGGGGGTACATATTGTATAGAGGTGATAAGGTTGTGAGCTGCTGTGCTGTACCGCAGAGGACCCCTAAACTAAGTATTTCTCAATCGTTTCTTATAGGGTAATAACAGGTACGGGTGGACAGTCCTTTGTGTCCGCCAATAGGCAAATTCCTTGGTATCCAACCCGGGAGCATCTTGCTGTACAGCACAGGGGTTCCCAGCTATGGCTGGGTTTATGTACCTTATATTTTGTGTTCATTGTGGGGTCGTTGGTTTAACATTTTCTACAGTAAAAGAATAGACCTGTTACACAAAAGCTGGTGTCAAAGTTGTTTTCCTCGTTCGTGACTTCGCTGTATCCTGGAGAGCCCACCTCAGTACACGGCTTACAATACATTCATTCATATATTTTTTGTCAGTGTAGGGAGAGGTTGGCGTTTCCAGCAGGGACAGAGTTTAGCGACAGAAATCGTTACCTAACAGGTCCACAAAAGTCATTTCAAGCACTGGTATAGGTCTGCTACTTGCTCTGCAGTGCACGATAGTGTGTAATACATTCATATACTTTTTGTCAGTGTAGGGAGAGGTTGGTGTTTCCAGCAGGAACATAGTTTAGCAACATGAATCGCTAACTAACAGGTCCACAAAACTCCTTTCAAGCACTGGTATAGGTGTGCTACTTGCTCTGCAGTACAGGATAATGTGTAATACATTCATGTATTTTTTGTCAGTGTAGGGAGAGGTTAGCGTTTTTCAGCAGGGACAGAGTTTAGCGACACAAATCGCTACCTAACAGGTCCACAAAAGTCCTTTCAAGCACTGGTATAGGTGTGCTACTTGCTCTGCAGTGCATGATAGTGTGTAATACATTCATATACTTTTTGTCAGTGTAGGGAGGAGAGGTTGGTGTTCCCAGCAGGGACAGAGTTTAGCGACACAAATCGCTACCTTAACAGGTCCACAAAAGTCCTTTCAAGCACTGGTATAGGTGACAGTTCTGACAGTTCTTTTATCACTGAGGACACGGCATCATCTGGTGAACCTGCCCCCTCTGATGCACATGTACTACACAGGGACTTCCCTATGGCTTTCCCCGTGGCGTCAGAGGGGGCGGGGTCACCGTATGACGCCGCATCCTCAGTTATAAAAGAACTGTTGTAAGAACAGAAGTGTCACACAGGGGGAACTTCAATTTGAAGCGGGTCATCCGGAGAACCAAGAGGGGAAGAAACCGGTGCTAGATGCGGACGAGAAGACCGAAGGAAGAAACAGAGGAAGAACAAGATGGAGGAAGAAACCCGAATGCACAAAAGAAAAAGCTGGTGCAAGATGCGGACGGGAAGACCGGAGAAAGAAGCAGAGGAAGAACAAGATGGAGGAAGAAACCTGAATGAATGCACAAAAGAAGAATATGGGAGAAGAAGAGCGGAAAGAAGACATTAATAAAGAAATTGTCAAAAAACAGGTATTGTCTTTTTTTACATTTTTGACACTTTTTTTGGTGAAATGGTAGAGGTACAATGTATCCCAATCAAAAATGGGGATCACTACAAAAAGTAGTAAAAAGGCGGACTTTTTCAGGCAATCACAAAGACATATAGTTTAAGAAAAAAATATTTAATCATATATCATAAAATCCAAAAACAAAAACTAAAAAATACAAAAACAGAATATACAGAATACATATTAGCAATGGTAGCTTGCATCTCGCCTACGCGTTTCGCCAAACGGCTTCTTCAGGGCGAGTTTGAGAGAGAGCTGGTGGTATATGATTGCTAAATTCATATATCAAAAGCGTTTGCTGTCCATCTGACTGTATCAAGGATTATATAAATATCCAAGTGGCACATGAGAGCTCAATGCGGCAGACAGAGTGTATCAAGTATACAAAAGAATGTCTGGTATGGTTAGCAGCGAAACATCATCCAAGATGAATAAATGTATTTCTGGAGTAGAGCCAGAAATAAAATAAAAAGGAGAACCCGGGACTGATCACAGCAATAGAACGTAGACCATAGCCAGAGAGGAGTAGAGTCCAATCGCAATAGGCTAAACCGGATTGTGATGTCCAATATAGGACAATCCACTGGATCAGGAGTCTGGATATGAGTCTCAGTTGTTATGTCCCGGGGGAGTCAGACCTGTGCTGCAGCACAGGTCTGACTCCCCCCGGGACATAACAACTGAGACTCATATCCAGACTCCTGATCCAGTGGATTGTCCTATATTGGACATCACAATCCGGTTTAGCCTATTGCGATTGGACTCTACTCCTCTCTGGCTATGGTCTACGTTCTATTGCTGTGATCAGTCCCGGGTTCTCCTTTTTATTTTATTTCTGGCTCTACTCCAGAAATACATTTATTCATCTTGGATGATGTTTCGCTGCTAACCATACCAGACATTCTTTTGTATACTTGATACACTCTGTCTGCCGCATTGAGCTCTCATGTGCCACTTGGATATTTATATAATCCTTGATACAGTCAGATGGACAGCAAACGCTTTTGATATATGAATTTAGCAATCATATACCACCAGCTCTCTCTCAAACTCGCCCTGAAGAAGCCGTTTGGCGAAACGCGTAGGCGAGATGCAAGCTACCATTGCTAATATGTATTCTGTATATTCTGTTTTTGTATTTTTTAGTTTTTGTTTTTGGATTTTATGATATATGATTAAATATTTTTTTCTTAAACTATATGTCTTTGTGATTGCCTGAAAAAGTCCGCCTTTTTACTACTTTTTGTAGTGATCCCCATTTTTGATTGAACTATTTCGGATGCTGGCTACATGTGAGTGCTTTTATGTTTCCCCGTTCCCTATTTTTGAACGTACAATGTATCCCATTACTGTTTCACACGGGGGGGCGCGATCTGGGGGTCTCCTTTGTTAACCACTTTAGCCCCGAGCCTGTTTTTCAGACTCAGTGTTTATGAGACGAAAACATTTTTTTTGCTATACAGTTACTTAAAACCCCCAAACATTATTTTTTTTTCTAACACTCTAGAGAATAAAATGGCAGTCATTGCAATACTTTTTGTCACACCGTATTTGCACAGCGGTCTTACAAGTGCACTTTTTTGAAAAAAAAACACTTTTTTAAATTAAAAAATAAGACAACAATACATTTGGCCCAATTTTTTTTACATATTGAGAAAGATAATGTTACGCCGAGTAAAATGATACCCAACATGTCACGCTTAAAAATTGCGCCCGCTCGTGGCATGGCGTCAAACTTTTACCCTTAAAAATCTCGATAGGCGACGTTTAAAAAATTCTACAGGTTGAATTTTTTGAGATACAGAGGAGGTCTAGGGCTAGAATTTTTGCTCTTGCTCTAATGATCGCGGCGATACCTCACTTGTGTGGTTTGAACACCGTTTTCATATGCGGGCGCTACTCGCGTATGCGTTCACTTCTGGGCGATTTAAAAATGTATTTTTTTTGTTTTCAGATTTATTTTTATTTATTTTACCAATTTTTAACACTAAATAAAAAAAAAAATCTTTATCGTACATCACGGGACACAGAGCGCATAGCCATTACATATGGGTTATATGGGTACCTTCAGGTGTGGACACTGGTTTAATCAACTTCACAGGAAGTTCCTCCCTATATAACCCCCTCCCACTGAGAGTGCTTCAGTTTTTTCGCCAGTGTCTTAGGTGTTGGTCACGTCTAGCTGTCCCTCGGAGGTCTCGGGACCCAGGATAGCTAGCCGGATCTGTCCGAAGTGCTTCAAAGCCAAGGAGTACGGTACCCGGGCCCTGCCTGCGTGGGGTGTTGCCTATAATGCCTCTCCTTGGAGGGCTGGATTCTGGGCTCCAGTGCCTTGGTCTCTCCCAGGACTAAACGCTACTGATGCCAGGATGCTATATAGGTCCAGGGGTGTGGGTTCCTTAACACAGGACCCCGGTCCCTGAAGGTCCGAGACAATACCCACGGAGATGGGGGAAGATTGGGCCTCTTGCAGTTTGCAATACCCTGCGGCGTGGAGCAGGTAAGAGGGAACCTGCGGGACTTGGTTCGACAGTAGGTATCCCCCTGGGGGTTCTGGGTTGGCTAATGGTATGCTTGTGCATCAGCCACTATCTCCACTATGTCTGTGTGGGCAGGATGGGATACTAATGTTTACCCAGATAACATGTAGATATATGTATACTTGTGTAAGATATATATTTGCTACTCACCCCAGGTCTGCCTGTTAGCATTGATACTGCAACCCCACATGTTTTAAAGAGGAAATTGCTGGTGAAAACTCCTGTTTCTTAGGAAGCCCATGGGGACAGCTTCCTCTCTGTGTGTGCACTACAATAAGATTAGTGCTTACCTGGTGTCTGTTGGTGCTGCCTGGCGCTGGTCCATGTTGTTTCCTCTGCTCTGCTTCCTCCATGTTGTTTCAGCGTGGGGGGGTGCGCGCGCGTGCACGCCGCCTTTTATAGCGTCGGCGTGCGTTGGGGGGGCGGGCCAGCAGCGTCAGGGTCTGTTTAAAGGTAAAACTTTTTCTCTGGCTGGTCTTTCCCTCCTGGAAGCAGAGGAAGAAGGATACAGAGCGTGCAGCTGGGTCTTTTGGCCACACAGGGACACCTAGTGGCGGTTTTGTGGATCTTCAGGTCTAGGACTTAGTTCCACTATTGACCAGAAAAAAAAAAAAAGGAGTTTTTTGCTTAACCACTTAAGACCCGGACCAATACGCTGGCAAATGACCCAAGGGGTTTTTGCGATTCGGCACTGCGTCGCTTTAACAGACAATTGCGCGGTCGTGCGACGTGGCTCCCAAACAAAATTCGCGTCCTTTTTTCCCCACAAATAGAGCTTTCTTTTGGTGGCATTTGATCGCCTCTGCGATTTTTATTTTTTGCGCTATATACAAAAATAGAGCGACATTTTTGAAAAAAAAATCAATATTTTTTACTTTTTGTTATAATAAAAAACCAATAAACTAAATTTTAGTCAAACATTTAGGCCAAAATTTATTTAGCCGCATGTCTTTAGTAAAAAAAAAAATCGCATTAAAAAAAAATTAGCTACCTAGCGGGAACAGCGACACTAATACAGCGATCAGAAAAATGATCGCTTAGTGACGCTGGCAATAGGGAGTGAAAGGGTTAACTAGGGCAGTGATCAGGGGGTTAAAACTTTATTGGGGGGGTGGGGGGGGCTACCCTGACACTACTGACTGTCTGACTGTCACACTGTCTGTCACACTGACACTAAATACAGTAATCATACATGATTACTGCATTCAGTGACACTGTGACAGGGGGGAGGGGGGGGGGGGGCGATCGCGGGGGTTAAATGTGTGTGTGTAGTGTAGTGTTAGTGCAGACTTACTTGTTCTGTAGTGATCTCTCCTCAGCGGCGCTTGAAACAAACGCCGAGGGAGAGATCACGTCGCTTCCTCCTTCCTGTGTTTACACAGGAGGAGGAAGTGACAGGTCAGGCGGGCGCGCGCATTGGCTGGGAGCGATCCGGAGGGGGCGGATGAAAACGGATAGCCGCCCCCACTCGTCGGATCGCTCCTGCAGCCGCGCGGACCGCCGCATGTACGGGGGGGGGGTCCGATCGGACCCCCGATCCCCCCCAAGGCACCAACGTATATATACGTTGATGTGCCTGTCGGTGCCATTCTGCCGACGTAAATGTACATGCGGCGGTCCTTAAGTGGTTAAAGGGACTCAGCCTTAGATCCAGCAGTATCTGAGTCTACCTTGGACTCCGGCTAACGGGCATTGGTGTGTCAATACTCACAGGTTTCCTCAGTATTGCCACCTCCCAGGCGGGTAAAAAAAAAAAAAAAAAATTATTTTTTTCATTTTCCTCATACCTGTCCTCATATTGGTTACTCCTAGCTACAACAGTCAGGTGTTGGCTATAGGGGTGACTCAAGGTTGTACAATGGCTCCAAAGGGATCTGGACCAGCCAAGGCTGCTAAAGGTGCCAAGAAACAAAAGGGGTCTCCATCGGGGTCAGAGGATTTGGGCCAGGCTTCAACGGCCCCACCCTCGCCAGTTAGACCACCGAGTGGCATAGTACAAGAGCCATTGGGGGTGCTGGGGGCAGAGGCGGCCCCCGATCCACCCATTCCCGTTTACGTGATGGAAGAAATGCTAGCAGCCACCATGGGTGGGCTAGAGAAAAGGTTAACTGCGTTGTTTGCCCGTCCTTTGCCAAGTAGCAAGCGGGCTAGATCCCCCTCACCCAGTGTGGGGTTTTCAGATGCGGAGGTCTCCTCTTCAGAGGAACGGGACCCACAAGGGGATCAAGCAGACCCAAGTCCCGACGGTTCAGACAGGGAAGGTTCCACTATAGATGAATATTTTTCGGCCTCTCAAGCGGAGAGCCTGTGGATCCAGTCTTTGACAGATATGGTTCGCACTGCCTTTAAACTTCCAGTGCCAGAACTAGTAGCCCCTGAGGTTTCCTCATTGGGTTCTTTAAAGGCTCCATTAACTTGTGCGTCTTTTCCAATGCACCCCCTTCTGCGGAACGTGATTTACCAGGATTGGGCTCGACCTGATAGAATCTTTGTCCCTCCTAAAAGATTCTCTATTCTCTATCCTATGGAAGAGGAATATTTAAAGAAATGGGCACTCCCCACAGTGGACGCGGCCATTTCCTGCGTGAATAAATCCCTGACCTGTCCGGTTGAAAATGTCCAGATGTTCAAGGATCCGGTCGACAAGAAATTCGAGACCCTACTGAAAGCCGCTTTCACCTCAGTAGGTGCCATGGTTCAGCCAGCAGTAGCAGCCATTGGTGTTTGTCAGGCCTTGAAGGATCAGGCAAAACAGATATTAAAGGACATGCCGGCTCAGCATACTCATGAATTAGCAGAATTCCCTAGGGCTCTCTGCTTTGCAGTAGATGCTATTAAGGACTCCATCCAACAGGCATCCCGTTCATCTCTACTGATGGTTCACATGCGTCGTCTTTTGTGGCTAAAGAACTGGTCAGCAGAGGCACCCTGCAAAAAGCTTTTAGCAGGGTTTCCCTTTCATGGGGGAAGACTATTCGGGGAAGACCTAGATACATATATCCACACCATATCAAGTGGAAAAAGTACTTCCTTACCGGTCAAGAAAAGACCGCGTGGGCCCACGTTTAAACGACAGGCCATTGTAGGCTCGGCCCCTTCGACTTCTCGTCGGTATCGACGGCCTCCCGGGCGTCCAGCGGTTAATAGCCGCCCACAGGGTCAAGCCGCGGCAAACAAGAGACCCTGGTCTCGCAAACCTGCTAAACCAGTCATCAAATCAGATTCATGAAGGGGCGCCCCCACTCTCTCGGGTGGGGGGAAGACTTCGGTTTTTCTCCGAAGTCTGGAAGGCCAGAATTCCCGACTCTTGGGTTCGGTCCGTGGTAGCCACGGGATACAAACTAGAGTTTCGAGAAATCCCCCCTCCTCATTTTCAGGGGTCAAGTCTTCCAAGCGACCCATTAAAAAGGGCCTCTCTCGTAAGGGCGTTGGATCGCCTATTGCTCCAAGGAGTAATTGTAGAAGTACCAACCCAAGAATGGGGTCGGGGATTCTACTCCAACCTTTTTGTTATACCAAAACCCAATGGCGACGTCAGGCCTATATTAGACCTCAAACGCCTAAATCGCTTTCTAAAGATTCAGACCTTTCGTATGGACTCCATACGTTCAGTGACAGCCAGCCTGCATCAGGGCGACTTTCTAGCATCTATAGACATAAAGGATGCATATCTGCATGTGCCGATTTACCCAGCACACCACAAGTTTCTTCGTTTTACGATAAATCAAAGTCATTTCCAGTTCGTAGCCCTCCCTTCCGGGTTGGCAACAGCTCCGCGGGTATTCACAAAGGTGTTAGCCCCAGTGCTAGCCGTCCTAAGGACAGAAGGCATCTTGGTCCTGGCATACCTGGACGATCTCCTGGTTATCGACAGATCAGCTTCCAACCTCAATCATGCAGTAGTCCGCACAGTGCGGCATCTAGAAGAATTCGGGTGGATTGTGAACCAAGAAAAATCAAGGTTACAACCCACAAGACAGTTGGAATATCTAGGCCTTCGGTTAGATACAGAATGCCAGAGGGTATTTTTACCTCAAGGGAAGATCAGGTCGTTGATTCAAACGATTCAAATAGTCTTAGGCAAAAAGAAGCCGACTATTCGCCTATGCATGCGACTGCTGGGAAAGATGGTGGCCGCCTTCGAAGCAGCGCCCTATGCCCAGATCCATACCAGAGTTCTTCAGGCAGCTATTCTCTCTGCTTGGAACAAGTCCATACAGGCATTAGACCGTCCATTAGTTCTTTCCCCAGGGGTCAAGCGCAGCCTGTACTGGTGGCTGATCCCTCAAAAATTGTCAAAAGGGAAAACCTTTTGCCCCATCACGTGGAAAATAGTAACCACAGATGCCAGCCTAACAGGTTGGGGGGCAATCTTAGGAAAACGGACCCAGCAGGGACAGTGGTCAGAGGCAGAAAGTCTGCTTCCCATCAATGTCCTAGAGATCAGAGCTGCTCGGTTGGCCCTGGTCGCCTGGACTCTCCCCCTGCAGGGTCTGCCAGTAAGGATACAGTCCGACAATGCCACGGCGGTGGCATACATAAACCACCAGGGGGGCACAAGGAGCCTAGCGGCTCAAAGGGAAGTAAACCTGATTTTCTCATGGGCCGAAGCCCATGTACCCTGCATCTCAGCAGTGTTCATCCCAGGGATAGACAATTCTCAAGCAGATTTTTTGAGTCGTCAACAGTTACTCCCGGGAGAGTGGTCTCTTCACCCCCAGGTATTCCAAGAGATTTGCCAAAGATTCGGAGTTCCCAATGTGGACATCATGGCAACAAGATTCAACAAGAAATTGGACAAATTTGTATCCCGAGACAGGGACCCCTCGGCCTACGGGACCGATGTGTTGGTTTGCCCCTGGCACCAGTTTTCTCTCCTGTATGCGTTCCCTCCACTACAGATGATTCCCCGCCTTCTACGAAGGATCAGGGTGGAGCGCAGGCCGGTGATCCTGGTGGCCCCAGCCTGGCCCAGAAGGGCTTGGTACGCACTCATCGTGAGGATGTCGGTAGGGGCACCGTGGCCACTCCCCCTGCGCCCAGATCTGCTGTCTCAGGGCCCGATCTACCACCCTGCTTCACAGCAGCTAAATTTGATGGCTTGGCGGCTGAATCCCTAATTCTTAAGGGCAGAGGCCTCTCAGCCCAAGTCATATCTACGTTAATTCAGGCTACAAAGCCAGTCTCTAGAAATATCTATTACAGAGTCTGGAGGACCTATGTGGAATGGTGTGAGTCTCAAGGAGGGCATCCTCGCAAGTTTTTTATTGACAGGATCTTGCGATTCCTCCAGGTTGGCGTTGACAAGGGGTTGGCTCTTAGTACTCTAAAGGGGCAGGTGTCTGCCTTATCGATATGGTTTCAAAGGCCTTTGGCCACGCATTCGCTTGTAAAAACCTTCTTGCAGGGGGTCTTGCATGTAAATCCCCCTATTAGAGCTCCCCTCTGCCCCTGGATTTTAAATCTGGTCTTGTCAGCTTTACAAAGACAGCCGTTTGAACCTCTGAAAGAAATCCCTCTTGCGCTGCTAACCCGAAAGTTGGTTTTCTTGGTGGCTATGGCTTCGGCCAGAAGAGTCTCCGAGCTGGCAGCCTTGTCTTGCAGGGAACCGTACCTGATTCTGCATAAGGACAGAGTGGTTCTGCGGCCTCAACCTTCTTTCCTTCCTAAGGTCATATCCAGTTTTCACTTGAATCAGGACCTAGTCCTACCATCCTTCTTTCCTACTCCCCAGTCCAGAGAGGAAAGATTGCTTCATACTTTGGACGTGGTCCGAGCCATGAGGGTTTATCTCAAGGCTACAGAAAAGATTCGGAAAACAGATGTGCTTTTCGTTCTCCCGGATGGCCCCAAGAAGGGTCAGCCGGCTGCCAAGTCTTCCTTGGCTAGGTGGATTAAGCAGCTGATTTTTCAGGCCTATGGTCTGAAGCGCGTTCCACCTCCCTTATCAGTTAAGGCCCATTCTACGAGGGCCATGAGTGCCTCTTGGGCGGCACACCATCAGATCTCTATGGCACAGGTTTGCAAAGCGGCAACCTGGTCTTCCGTACATACGTTTACTAAATTTTATAAGTTGGACGTCACAAAAGCTACGGACGCAGCATTTGGGCAGGCGGTCCTACGGGCAGTAGTATAGAATCCTCGGGCCCGGTTCACGCCCCCTTTTTTCTGTTGGTGGAGCTATTTTACCTCCTGATAATGTTTTTTGTTTGGCTAATTTTGGCCTTGCGGTCTCCCTCCCTTCATGGAGCATTGCTTTGGGACATCCCATATGTAATGGCTATGCGCTCTGTGTCCCGTGATGTACGATAAAGAAAAAAGGATTTTTAATAACAGCTTACCTGTAAAATCCTTTTCTTGAAGTACATCACGGGACACAGAGCTCCCACCCCTCTTTTGGGGAACATTGTGTAACCTCGGAGAAATTGCTTGCTACAAAACTGAAGCACTCTCAGTGGGAGGGGGTTATATAGGGAGGAACTTCCTGTGAAGTTGATTACACCAGTGTCCACACCTGAAGGTACCCATATAACCCATATGTAATGGCTATGCGCTCTGTGTCCCGTGATGTACTTCAAGAAAAGGATTTTACAGGTAAGCTGTTATTAAAAATCCTTTTATCACTTTTATTCCTTTTACAAGGAATGTAAACATCCCTTGTAATAGAAAAAAGCATGACAGGTCCTCTTAAATATGAGATCTGGGGTCAAAAAGACCTCAGATCTCATATTTAGGCTTAAATGCAAAAAAAAAAAAAAAAAATGTAAAATGTCATTTTTCAAATGACATTAAATAAAAAAAAAAAAATCTCTTTAAGACACTGGGCGGGACTGACGTTTTGACGTCACTTCCGCCCAGCAGAGCTACAGGGACGGATGAGGGAAATTTTTCCCTCACTCGCATTCCCACTGAGCACGGGAGAGGACCCGATCGCCTCCGCCGCTACCGATGGCTCCGGTAAGCGGCGGAGAGCGTGGGAACGCAGCGGGGGGGGGGGGGGTCCTCGCCCGCCACCGATAACGGTGATCTCGCGGCGAATCCGTCGCGGAGACCGCCATTATCGCTTGACCGACCGCCCACAGAAGAGATGGATAAAAATAATAAGTGTACAAATTTTTAAAAGAATATGTAAACAACTGAAGTCAACTAACTGGACCATTTCCTTCAGAACCATACATTGAATCATCCCATTCCGACCATGTTTCAAAACATTTTTGTTCCGAACCCTTCACTGTAGCCATCAGACGCTCCATTCTACGCATGTCAGCCACAGTAGTGAGCAGGTGTGGGAGTGTTGGAGGTGAGGTTGACAACCACAGTCTAGGTATGACCCGCTTGGCAGCCAACAAAATTAAATATATTAGTCGGCGCAGACCCTTAGAAACACCAGGAAAAGGGAGACCTAACAAATAGTGCATGGGCTTCAGGGGGACAGGAATACCAACCAGTGTAAAATGAACACTTATGATTTTTCCTATAGACTTCTAAAGGGAGTTTAGCGGCTTTACATATTTATTATTACATTGCGCCCGGTACTGCGCCATTCACACGCTCAATTAATGATTTATCTGCTGCACCAATTGAGGCATGAACCGGCGCAGCACATTGTTCATAGTAAATCAGCCCCAATGTCTGATGGCATAGTTAGCTAGGTCACAACTCTACATAGCCAAGGAATGCAATATCGGGAATGCAGTAGTAATAGATTTTTTGTCAGATATTTCATTAGCATGTGCAGTCATGTATGAAATGCGTAGCATGCTTTTCCAGAGATTAAAAAAAAGAGAGGGGGAGGGAGAAAGAGAAAAATGGGGGAGTGAAAGGAGGAAGAGAGAGGGAGATAGACGGAGGGAAAAATGCCCCAATCAGTTGGGCTTGTCTCTCCTGGGCTCCAAGTGCACATGGTATACAGAGTGGGAGGGGGGTTTCATGGAATCAGAGTGGATCCATCCATTGATGCCAAGAAAACCCATTGTGCCGAGTGTTGGTCTAGTTGGTCCCTCAATCTCGTTGACATGGACTCCATGACCTTCACATCCTTAAATCTGGCATAAAGGTCAGAAAGTGTTGAGGGATTACGTTGTTTCCAGGAGGTGGAATCCTTGTCTGTAGAGGGATGAAGCTAATGGGGGAAATGATGCTGGGAGTATTCTATAACCCCCCTAACATGAGGTAGGAGGGGGGGGGACTGTTATCCTATCACAATTTGGATTAGTAGCAAGGATGGGAAGTGTTATCATAATTGTAATTATTCAGACATAGAGGGAACCACACATTTGTCTAAGGCTTGCTAGTTCCTAAATGTCTTGCAGGACAATTTCATGGGTCATATGGTAGACACACCAACTAGAAATAAAGTGTTACTGATTACCAACAATACAGACCTGATCACAGATGTGGAAATGTGGGGCAATTTAGGAAATGGTGATCACAGATCAATTGGCTTTAGTATAAATTACACAAATAGTAAACATAAGGGGAATACAAAGACAATGAATTTCAAATGAGCCAACTTCCCTAAACTATGAACCTTGGGATAAATTGGGATAAAATATTAGGAACAAAGAACATGGAGGAGAAATAGGTTTGCTTTAAGAGCATATTAAATAAGGGCATTAGCCAATGCATCCCAGTGGGTAATACATTTAAAAGAGCAAACAAATTAATTGCCAGACCATTGTTCCTAATTTTTACTGACAGTCTACTGACTTGAATGGTACCAGCTAATTGGAGAAAAGCCAATGTAGCACCAATATTTAAAAAGGGATCATAAATACAGATCAGTTAGCCTAACATCAATAGTATGCAAGCTCTTGGAGGGGATGATAAGGGACTATATACAAGATTTTAGTAATGGGAATGGAATTATTAGCAGTAGGTAGCATGGATTCATATAGAATTGTACTTGTCAAACCAATCTATTAACCTTCTATGAGGAGGTAAGTTGGCATCTAGATAAAAGAATGCCATTAGACGTGGCGTATCTGGATTTTGCAAAAGCATTTGCGAGCACTGAACTTATTCTCTCTGGAGAAGAGATACTTGAGAGGGGATATGATTTAAATTTACAAATACTGTACTGGTGACCCCACAATAGCAATAAAACATGTTTTTTTTGTGGAAGGTAGTTTACCAAAACACATGGCCACTCATTAAAATTAGAAGAAAAGAGGTTTAACCTTAAACTCTGTAGAGGGTGCTTTACTGTAAGAGCGGCAAGGATGTGGAATTCCCCTCCTCAGGCGGTAGTCTCAGCAGGGAGCATCAGTTTAAAAAAAGCACCTGAACGACCGCAACATACAGGGATATACAATGGGGCTGATTTACGAAACGATTTTGCCTGGTTTTATCGTGCATCCGTTGTTTCCATATTAACAAAATGAATGCACCAATAACGCAGTGCTATTCCCTATTTACTATAATGCACAATGTGCACGGGAGAAGGCGCACAGTTCACCAGTGAGAAGTGAGAATATTATGGGGGGGATGTGGGATGATGTGAGAAAATGTAGTAACAACTGCCTGTGTAACAAATATGGCCTAAATAGAAAGTGAAAGTAACTTTTTTATAAACCAGACACTGCGCCTGCAAGTATGTTTAGACCTGCGGAAGGTTTATTTGTGTACTGTGCATGCGCAAGCGGCATTTGCAGCCATTCAGATGAGCCTCTTCAGTACGCCGGCAAAATCTTGATAAACATCAAGTAGCGTAACTGCATTTGCATGGGTTCAAGAGGCACACCTGTAAACCTGCCTTTTTTATGCTGATCATAAAGGGAAACTCTGCGCCAAATTTTAAAACCGGCATGGGTTCCCCTTCAGGGGCATACCAGGCCCTTAGGTCTGGTATGGAATTTAAGGGGGACACCTACGCCGAAAAAACGATGTGGGGGTTCCCCCAAAATCCATACCAAACCCTTATCCGAGCAAGCAGCCTGGCCGCTCAGGAAAGGGGGTGTGGACGAGCGAGTGCCCTCCCCTCCTGAACTGTACCAAGCTGCATGCCCTCAACATGGGGGGTGGGTGCTTTGGGGCAGGGGGGGCGTTCTGCTGGCCCCCCACCCCAAAGCACCTTGTCCCCATGTTGATAGGGACAAGGGCCTCTTCCCGACAACCCTGGCCGTTGGTTGTCGGGGTCTGCAGGCAGGGGGCTTATCAGAATCCAGGAGACCCCTTTAATAAGGGGGCCCCCAGATACCGGCCCCCCACCCTATGTGAATGAATATGTGGTACATTGTACCCCTATCCATTCACCTGGGGGCAAAATGTTAATTAAACAAAAAACACACTGCACAGGTTTTTAAAGTAATTCATTAGTCAGCTCCAGGGGTCTTCTTCCGACTTATTTCAGGGGGCGTTCTGCCAGGCTTTACCGCTTTCTTCTTCCAGCTCTTTTACTAGCGGGGGGACGGTCTTCTCTGCCATCTTCTCTGTTCTCTTTTCTGCTGCGGTCCACCGCGGGGGCCCGGTCTTCACCGTCGTCTTGCTCTCTGTTCTGCCGGGCTCCACCGCTTTCTTCTTAAAGCTCTTTTACTAGCGGGGGGCTGGTCTACTCTGCCATCTTCTCTGTTCTCTCTTCTGCCAGTCGGGAGCCTGGTCTTCTCCGCCGTCTTCTCTGTTCTCTCTTCTGCCGGGATGTACCGAGTGTGACCAGAACTGTGTGGCTAGCAACAGAGGAACACCAAACACATATAAGTAAAAATATAATGATTTATTTAAGTAAGTGAATAAAATAAATACAACCACCTCCAATATGACCCAGTGCAACAAACCAACCAACAGACAGAGACCCACAAACAACAACAGTGTGTAATAAATGGGAAATGGCAGAAACATAAACGTTTAGCCAGGCCAAGGTCATACACAGGGCGATCAACAGATGGGGTAAGGAACACAGGACAGGGAGAGGATGGATGGATGGTCAGGACAGATAGACAGGATCAGAAACTCAGGTAGCGGATTACACAGGTTCAGATAATCAGGTTCAGATCAGGGCATGAGGACGATACCAGGGCAAGATATGCTTGCACTTGTCGGGTATTTATAGGAATGCCTGTGTTTGGCCTAAAGTCACACCTGAGCGCAAAAGGTGCTGTCTGTTCCACACTGCCAGGATCCATCCGCTGGTGGACGCCAGTACTGCGGCCCAAGGATGACATAACACCAGCAGGGAGAAGTTCCCCTGACAGTTCAAAACTTCCAGGAGACACCTGCTGGTGGACCTCAGTACTGCATACCAAATGATAGATATTACCAGCGGATGGAGCCCTTCCTGATGCGGGGGCCTGGTCTGTCTTCTCTGTTCTCTCTTCTGCCGAGCTCCACCGCGGGGGCCCGGTCTTCACCGCCGTCTTGTTCTCTGTTCTGCCGGGCTCCACCACTTTCTTCTTAAAGCTATTTTACTAGTGGGGCCCGGTCTTCGCCATCTTTTCTGTTCTCTCTTCTGCCGGGCTCCACTGCGGGGGCCCAGTCTTCTACGTCATCTTCTTCCCTCTTCTAGCGATGTTGACACAACGCTCTCTCTCGCTGTAATGCCGTGTGCGTGTTGTGCAATGACTTATATAAGCTTGGGGCGTGGTCCTTGGGTGATGTCACATGGCGGCCTCGCCCCTCATGACATCACATTCCCATCATGCCCCGGGCATGTGATGTAATAAGTGGTGGGGCCGCAAGGTGACATCACCTGATGACCACGCCCCATGACTATATATGTCGTTGCACAATGCACACACAGCATTACAGTGGGAGAGATCGTCGTGACAACATCACTAGAAGAGAAGAGGGAACAAGACGGTGGAGAAGACTGGGCCCCACCCCCCGCCCGGCAGAAGAGAGAACAGAGAAGATGGCGGAGAAGATCAGGCCCCCTGCTAGTAAAAGAGCTTTAAGAAGAAAGTGGTGGAGCCAGGGGCATCGTTAGGCCCGGGCTTAGGGGGCTGGAGCCCCGAATGGGTCCCCGTAAAGCCCCGAATCCCGGGGATTTAGCTAGCCGTTGCTAGCCCAGAGTCTGGCCGAGTGTGGCAGCTATATCCAGCACTATGAGCAGAGATGTCTTCTCAGCCTGTCTCTCAGCTGACAGTCTGTGTTACATAGCCCAGCCCCTCCCTCCTCCACACAATTGGCTGGCAGAGGCTGCTCTCTCTTTCCCCGCCCATACTCTGCCTGTGTGCTGTCTGTGAAGAAGATGTGTGGGCGGGAAGTTCAATCTGAGCAGTCGGCTCAAATGCAGTGAGTTTCCTGGCACCATACAAGTAAAGTAAGTGAGCTTCTCCACCCTCTCTGCAGCTAAAATGTTTTTCTTTCTCGTACATCACGGGACACAGAGCGGCATATTCATTACTATATGGGTTATATGGAGTACCTTCAGGTGTGGACACTGGCAATCTCAAACAGGAAGTCCCCTCCCTATATAACCCCCTCCCCTAGAGGGAGTCCCTCAGTTTTTTCGCCAGTGTCTTAGGTGTTGGTCACGGAATAGCTTTGCTCCACATCCTTGGGATTAAGGGCGGGCTAACCGGATCTGTCCAAGGAGCCTCAGTGCCAAAGTGGACAGTACCCGGGCCCCAAACCGTGGGGTTTTGCCTATAATGCTCCTCTTTGGAGGGCTGGACCCTGGGCCCAGGACTTGGAGTTCATAAAGACCATAAGTTCCTGTTTGCCAGGGTGCTATATAGGTCCAGGACAGTGGGTACCTTCATAGGACCCCAGGGCCTGAAGGTCTATTACGCTACCCACGGAGATGGGAGAAGATTGGATCGTTTGGCTAGACAAACATCCTGCAGCATGGAGCAGGTAAGAGGGGAGCCTGCGGGACTTGGTTCGACAGCAGGCTCTCCGGGGTAACCTAAAAGGGGGGTAGCCTAAGTATGCTCTGCATTGGCAACCTTGCTCACTATGTCTGAGAAAGACAGGATGATCCCATTTCCCCCATCACTAGGTTCCCCTGTCTAAGAATGGTGTTGCTAGCTACCTGCTGCTTTCTTCCTAGGACTGGTAAGGATCCCTATGGGGCCTTTTGGAGAGTCCTACCTGGCCGGGGGTTTGAATCTGCCGCCTGGTACTGCAGTCCTGGGTCTCCAGCAGCGCGGCTCCTCCATGTTCTTCCTGCTCCGGCATACGCGCGCGCGCGTGCGCGCGCGCACGTCTTATAGACGTTTTTTCGCGCCGTTCGGAGAGGAGGGCGGGGGGGGGCGGCGTGCCTGCAGCGTCATACAGGGGCGCGCCTTGTGCTGTTATAGATCAGCAGGCATTGTCAGTGCTCAGTCTGAGGCTGATCTCAAAGGGAGAGGACGCAGAGCGGCAGAACAGTGACTCCCGGTGGCGGAAGAGGGGTAGTACAGGCTGGACTTTGTTCCAATGCCTTTCTGTTAAGCCAAGAAATCCCCCTTTTTGCAACAGGTTGGAGGCTGGCAAACTAAGTTTGGGGTCGCTGTATGTTTAAAAAAAAAAAAAAAAGAAAGAGACTTATATATATTTAAAAAAAAAAAAAACATACGGGGCCCCATCAGTTTTTGGGCATTAGTGAGCTATTGTCCCCTAAGCTCTAGTTTTGTACTCCTGGCCACTACAGTCTGTTGTTGTTGGCGGAGTCCCTCGATTTTGTATTATGGCTTCCAAAGGTTCGGGGTCAAAGGGTACAAAAAAGACCAAAAAACAAAGGGGTTCCCCCTCTGATTCTGATGATATGCCGATACTTCCCCGCAACTTATTCCCATAAAGGTCGCCTTGGATGAGCCATTAGGGGGGTCTGGTGCGGAGGCTGGCCCAGATCAGCCCAGCCCTGTGTTTATCACAGAGGAGATGCTAGCTGTATCCCTAGGGGGGCTAGAAGAGAGAATAGCAGCATTGATCGCTAGAGCTATTCCTGGCAAGAAACGGGTTAGATCCCCATCACCAAGAGGTGTATCCTCAGATGCTGAAATTCTCTCTCCGGAGGAATTGGAATCGCAGGAGGATCAACTAGACCTGAACCAAGAGGGTTCAGGGATTGAGGGATCTACCTCTGAGGAACCATTTTCAGACTCCCAGACAGAGAGACTGTGGGTGCAGTCTTTGACGGACATGGTCCGCTCGGCATTTAGTTTACCATTGCCAGAGCCTCAGGTTCCTCCGGTATCCTCTCTGGGCTCTTTGAAAGCTCCTTTAAGCAACGCGGTTTTTTCCGGTCCATCCTCTCTTGGAGGAATTGATCTTTCGGGATTGGGTACGGCCGGACAGGATTTTTCTGCCACCGAAGAGATTTGCGGTCATTTACCCCATGGAGGAAAAATTCTCCAAGAGGTGGAGGCTCCCAGTGGTGGATGCAGCCATCTCATGTGTGAATAAATCACTAACTTGCCCGGTGGAAAACATACATATGTTTAAAGATCCGGTTGATAAACGGTTAGAGACACTTTTAAAAGCATCCTTTGCTACGGCAGGAGCAGTGGTACAGCCAGCTGTGGCTGCAATTGGAGTTTGTCAGGCGTTAAAGGACCAGACAAAAGAAATGCTAAAGGACATGCCTACCCAACAGGCAGAAGAGTTTTCTGACATTCCCAGAGCTCTGTGTTTTGCTGTAGATGCTATAAAGGATTCCATCCAGCAGGCCTCTCGTTTATCACTATTTTTGGTGCACATGAGAAGGCTCTTATGGTTGAAGAACTGGGCGGCGGAGCCCCCATGCAAAAAGCTTCTGGCAGGGTTTCCCTTCCATGGAGGACGACTCTTCGGGGAGGATCTGGATAAATACATTCAGACTATTTCAAGTGGCAAAAGTACCCTTTTACCGGTCAAAAAGACATTCCGGGGTCCTACATTTAAAAGGCAGCTCTTTCCTGTCTCAGGGCCCTCAAATTCCAGGCAGTATCGACGGCCGCCTGCACGATCCAACGTTAACAGTAGATCGCAGGGACAGGCCCCTGGGGGTAAGAGACCATGGTATCGCAAGCCGACAAAGACAGCCCCTAAGTCTGCCTTATGAAGGGGCGCCCCCACTCTCGCGGGTGGGGGGAAGGCTTCGTTTCTTCTCAGAAGTTTGGGAAGCCAAGATCCCCGACAAATGGGTCCGGGCGTCTGTAACCGCAGGCTACAGACTGGAGTTTCTAAACTTTCCTCCGCCTCATTTTCAAGAGTCAAGGCTACCAAAGGATCCAGCAAGGAAGGCCTCGATGCTGGCAGCTTTGGATCACCTGCTTTGCCAGGACGTAATAATAGAGGTGCCAGCCCAAGAGCAAGGGCTAGGTTTCTATTCCAATCTCTTTGTCATACCAAAGCCCAACGGCGATGTCAGGCCAATCTTGGACCTAAAGAGGTTAAACGGTTACCTAAGGGTTCGTTCCTTCCGGATGGAATCCATCCGGTCAGCAGTCGCCACGCTTCAGAGGGACGATTTTCTGGCTTCCATAGACATAAAGGATGCTTACCTTCATGTACCAATCTTTCAGTCGCATCAAAGATTTTTACGCTTCGCGGTGGGGCAGCGACACTTCCAATTCAGGGCGCTCCCCTTCGGGCTGGCCACGGCCCCCCGGGTATTCACGAAGATCCTAGCCCCAGTTCTGGCCAATCTAAGGATCCAAGGGGTCACAGTCCTAGCATACTTGGACGACCTTTTAATCATAGATCACTCACGGCCGTGTCTGCAACAGGCAGTAAACCTCACGGTTCAGTACCTCGAAGGATTCGGCTGGGTCCTAAACCGGGAAAAGTCAGCGTTCCAGCCTACAAAGCAGTTGGAATACCTCGGCATGAGGTTAGACACAGAACAGCAAAGGGTGTTCCTGCCCCTTGTAAAGATCGAGGCTATCAAGGGGTTGGTTCAGTTGGTTCTAAGCAAGAAAAAACCAACTATTCGCCTGTGTATGCGATTACTAGGCAAGCTAGTGGCCACGTTCGAGGCAGTACCATACGCTCAGATCCACACTCGCGTCCTACAGGCAGCCATTCTAGCAGCCTGGGGCAAGAGAGCACATGCCTTAGAGTCCCCTTTGACGCTATCATCAAGGGTCCGACAAAGCCTGGCCTGGTGGTTGAACCCTCAGAATCTTCTAAAGGGAAGATCCTTCAGCCCTGTTGTCTGGAAGGTAGTTACCACAGACGCCAGCCTGGCAGGCTGGGGGGCGGTCTTCGAGGGGTTCTCTCGCCAGGGAACTTGGGTGAAAACAGAGAGGCAGCTCCCCATCAATATCTTGGAGATCAGAGCTGCTCGCCTAGCCCTTCTGGCATGGACCTCCAGATTACAGGGGTCCCCGGTGAGAATCCAGTCAGACAATGCCACAGCGGTGGCATACATAAACCACCAAGGGGGAACCAGGAGTCAGGCCGCTCAGAGGGAGGTGAGCTTGATTTTTCAGTGGGCAGAGGTTCATGTACCCTGCATTTCGGCGATATTCATTCCCGGAGTGGACAACCTGCAGGCAGACTTCTTAAGTCGCCAGATTCTGTCGCCAGGGGAGTGGTCTCTGCATCCCCAGGTCTTTCAGACAATCTGCCAGAAGTGGGGAATGCCAGACGTAGATATAATGGCATCCAGGTTCAACAAGAAACTAGACAGGTTCGTGTCTCGAGCGAGGGACCCTATGGCCTGCGGAACCGATGCGTTGGTTTGCCCTTGGCATCAATTCAAACTTCTATATGCATTCCCTCCGCTACAGTTACTTCCTCGCCTGTTGCGCAGGATCAGAGTGGAGCACAAGCCAGTCATTCTAGTAGCTCCAGCTTGGCCCCGGAGGACATGGTACTCACTGGTCCTGAAGATGGCAGTGGGAGACCCTTGGACTCTTCCTCTACGACCAGACCTACTCTCACAAGGCCCGATCCTCCACCCTACATTACAACGTCTAAATTTGACGGCCTGGAGGCTGAATCCCTGATTCTCAGGGGTAGAGGTCTGTCTAGGCAGGTAATTCCTACCCTGATTAGGGCTAGAAAGCCGGCCTCCAGGGTGATTTATTACAGGATGTGGAGGAACTACGTAGGCTGGTGTGAATCCAAAAGATGGAATTCCCGCAAATATACCATTGATAGGGTGTTAAGTTTTCTCCAGCTAGGAGTGGATAAAAGCCTGGCATTAAGCACAATCAAGGGACAGATTTCAGCTCTGTCAGTGTGGTTTCAGAGGCCGCTGGCCACCCACTCGCTGGTAAAGACCTTCATACAGGGGGTCTTGCGTATTAATCCTCCTGTCAAGTCACCAATTTGTCCATGGGACTTAAATCTTGTCCTGTCCACTCTACAGAAACAACCCTTTGAGCCGTTGGCTGAGATTCCTTTAGTTTTACTGACAAGAAAGTTGGTTTTCTTGGTCGCCATAGTTTCGGCCAGGAGAGTGTCAGAATTAGCAGCCTTATCGTGTAAGGAACCATATCTCGTTCTACATAAGGACAGGGCAGTTCTCCGGCCCCATCCTTCCTTTCTACCAAAGGTTATATCCAATTTTCACTTGAACCAGGATTTGGTACTTCCATCCTTCTTTCCGAAACCCACATCTAGAAAGGAGGGGTTGCTGCATACCTTGGATATTGTCCGGGCCATGAAGGCCTATCTTAAAGCTACAGAAAAGATCCGGAAAACAGATGTGTTGTTCGTTCTACCAGATGGCCCCAAGAAGGGGCAGGCAGCTGCAAAATCCACCATCTCGAGATGGATTAGACAATTAATCATTCAGGCCTACGGTTTGAAGAGGTTGCCTCCTCCTTTGTCGGTAAAGGCCCATTCTACCAGGGCCATGGGCGCCTCCTGGGCAGCACACCATCAGATCTCTATGGCTCAGATATGCAAGGCGGCGACGTGGTCATCAGTCCACACGTTTACAAAGTTTTATCAACTAGACGTGAGAAGGAATGCGGATTCTGCCTTTGGACAGGCAGTACTACAGGCTGCAGTTTAAGATCCTCGGGATCAGGGGCACCCTTGGTTGTAAAAAAGAAAAAAAAAAAAAAAAAAGTTTTTTCTTGACTAAGTTGGAATTATTATTATTATTTGAGTATACCTCTAAATTAAATCTCGTTTGAGAAGATGTCTCCCTCCCCTCATTAAAGCATTGCTTTCGGACATCCCATATAGTAATGAATATGCCGCTCTGTGTCCCGTGATGTACGAGAAAGAAAAAGGGATTTTTAAATACAGCTTACCTGTAAAATCCTTTTCTTGGAGTACATCA
Organism: Rana kukunoris; assembly: GCA_029574335.1. NCBI lineage: Eukaryota > Metazoa > Chordata > Amphibia > Anura > Ranidae > Rana > Rana kukunoris. Next base: position 270,494,644 of record CM056059.1, on the reverse strand, counting down.
CGGGACACAGAGCTCCCACCCCTCTTTTGGGGAACATTTTTGGGAGGCATACTGCTTGCTACAAAACTGAGGGACTCCCTCTAGGGGAGGGGGTTATATAGGGAGGGGACTTCCTGTTTGAGATTGCCAGTGTCCACACCTGAAGGTACTCCATATAACCCATATAGTAATGAATATGCCGCTCTGTGTCCCGTGATGTACTCCAAGAAAAGGATTTTACAGGTAAGCTGTATTTAAAAATCCCTTTTTTTTTTTCTAGCAGCCTGTGACAGACACTACCCAGGTGTTATGATGTGGGCTCACACTGGTATCCTGCAGTTTGTATCCCTGCATGTTGCCCCTATTCCCATAGAGCATGGGTCTTCAAACTATGGCCCTCCAGTTGTTCAGGAACTACATTTCCCATCATGCCTAGTCATGTCTGTGAATGTCAGTGTGTTACAATGCCTCATGGGATGTGTAGTTCTACAACACCTGGAGGGCCGTAGTTTGAGGATCCCTGCCATAGAGGTTGCACATTCCTAAAGAGTTCTGGAAATAAGGTGGAGTAAAAAATGAATTTCTACACCCAAGTGGAGCATTTCTTTCACAAGATTTGAGGGTATTATTAAACCCAAACGCTGGTTGACTTAGGCCACCATAGACAGATTGAAATTTTGCTGGTTCAGCAGAAAGTTCAATCTATGTGCAGAATGTGTTAATTGACTTCAGTACAACTAGCGTGTCTTTTTCTTTTTTTTGGCAATCACTGCTGGCTGCTATAGTGATCACTGTATTCTGATGGCTGGAAAACTTTCAACCCCACAGAGAGTGACCCCTTTGCACTGCCCCCACAGAGAGTGACCCCTTTGCACTGCCTGCTTCACACTGCGGGCAATGTGAAGCAGTCTCATTCTCTGTGCAGGAAGTGTCAAGCGGTCTCTCTCTCTCTGTGCATGAAGTGTCAAGCGATCTCTCTCTCTCTCTCTCTCTCTCTCTCTCTCTCTCTCTCTGTGCAGGAAGCATAAAACGGTCTCTCTCTGTGCAGGAAGTGTCAAGCGGTCTCTCTCTCTGCAGGAAGTGTCAAGCGGTCTCTCTCTGTGCAGGCAGTGTCAAGCGGTCTATCCCTCTGTACAGGCAGTGTCAATCGGTCTCTCTCTGTGCAGGCAGTGTCAAGCGGTCTCTCTCTTTGTGCAGGAAGTGTCAAGCAGTCTCTCTCTCTACGTGCAGGAAGTGTCAAGCGGTCTCTCTCTCTGTGCAGGCAGTGTCAATCAGTCTCTCTCTCTCTGTGCCTGCTTCGCACTGCGGGCAAAGTGGAGCAGTCTCATTATCTGTGCAGGAAGTGTTAAGTGGTCTCTCTCTCTCTCTCTCTCTCTCTCTCTCTCTCTCTCTGTGCAGGAAGTGTCAAGCGATCTCTCTCTCTCTCTCTCTCTCTCTCTCTGCAGGAAGGATCAAACAGTCTCTCCCTGCGCAGGAAGTGTCAAGCGGTCTCTCTCTCTCTGTGCAGGCAGTATCAAGTGGTCTCTCTCTCTGTGCAGGAAGTGTCAAGCGTTGTCTCTCTATGTGCAGGAAGTGTCAAGCGGTATCTCTCTCTATCTCTCTCTCTCTCTCTCTCTCTCTCTCTCTCTCTCTCTCTCTCTCTCTCTCTCTCTGTGCAGGAAGTGTCAAGGGGTCTCTCTCTCTGTGCATGAAGTGTCAAGTGGTCTCTCTGTGCAGGACAGCACGGTGTATGTAGGACAGGACGGTGTATGTAGACAGGTCGGTGTATGTAGGACAGGACATGACGGTGTATGTAGGACAGGAGGACAGTGTTTGTAGGACAGGACAGTGTATGTAGGACATGTGTCAGAAACAAGCCTGAAAGACATGCTAGCCTAAGAGCTTCCTTGCATGCTGATCTCATGGAGTGTGTAACTGACATACATACACACACTGACTTACATGTCTGTGTGTACTGACACAAACACGGGCGCGTAAGTCAGGGTATGTGTGTCAGGTAAGTCGCACCGTGGCCGCCGCTCCCCCCTTCCCGGGTGGCAGCTTCGGGCTGAAGCCCCTGCTCTTTTTGCCACCTAGCAACGCCCCTGAGTGGAGCCCGGCAGAACGCCCCTGGGTGGAGCCCGGCTTAACGCCCCCGGACAGAGCGGGTGGAGCGGAGAAGACCAGGCCCTCCACTAGTAAAATAGCTTAAAGAAGAAAGCGGTGGAGCCCAGCAGAACAGAGAACATGACGGCGGTGAAGACCGGGCCCCCGCGGTGGAGCCCGGCAGAAGAGAAAACAGAGAAGACGGCTTAGACCGGGCCCCCGCTAGTAAAAGAGCTGGAAGAGTTTTTTTATTTTTTATTTAACCACTTCCATACCACGCCTATGTATATATGTATATATATATATATATATGTATACATATATATGTATGTGTATATATATGTGTGTATGTATATATATATATATGTATATGTGTGTATGTATATATATATATATATATATATATATATATATATATATATATATATGTATATATGTGTGTATATATATATATATATATATATATATATATATATATATAATATATATTATCAGACACCCTAGGGAATAAAATGGTGGTCATTGCAACTTTTTATCTTGCACGGTATTTGCACAATAATTTTTCAAACACCTTTTGTGGGGAAAAAAACGGTTTCATGAATACAAAATAAAAAAAAAAACAGATCATACAGCTTCAGAGGTGAGCCCCAGTCACAGTCAGAACAGCAGAAAATTTGAATCAGACCTGTACAGAGTCTAGTCTCAGTCCTGCAGCAACGCTGCAAACCAATGATTTGCTGTATTTATAAACTGTGTGAGTTGACCAGGTAAGGAGTGTTAATAGTATGTGCTTCAATCACTAGAATTATTTACCACGTGGGGGGAAATGAGGTCCCCTTCGAGAGAAACAATCACCAGATGGTAAATTCAAAACAGCATATCAGTATAACTCCTTACTCTCTGTCTGTGGCTTATCACTCTCCCAGTATTTTAGATGAAGTATCCGCAAGTATATGAAAAAGAAAAATCCATATAGAGCAGTATCGTTTTGATAAGTTTATTAAATCCCAAAAAAGATACCCCCTTATTAATACATGCGTACCAGAAATGATAAAAAAAAACAGGCATATAATATGTGTGTGTTAGTCTCCCTGGTTCTGGATACCTGAAGACGGCTTGGAGCACTTCCTCACATCGATTTCCTGGTTCCTGTCCCGTGGAGCGCATACATCACTTCCGGTGAATGGTGCTGGATAGTCATGCTCTGACATTTCGTCCGTTCGAACTTCCTCTGAGAGTAGGGTTGCCACCTTTTCTTCAAGCCAAACCCGAACACTTTACTGGCGCACGGCATTTTTTTTTTTTTAGTATACACTATAGTCTATAGGATTGTTAAATACCTTGGAGTGGGAGGACAATTCTTCTAAAAAAAAACAATGAATACTTTGCAAAACAGCCTGTTTAAATGTTAGGTTAAATCAGCCCAGGAGTGGAGTATTGCTTACCTTATGGGGTTGGTGGGCCTGGGTATAATACAGGGGTGGTGCTAGAACTATACAAGACCTGGGGCACCTTTGGGCACCCAAACTTGAGCAGTAATGTGGCATGCACAGCACATCACGGTGAATACTGGGTGCTGGCCCAATTACAGAGAACAGTGAATGGGCTTAAAGGAGTATAATTTAACCACTAACTGGGCATGTAAACCCCCTTCCTGAAAAATTTCATTGCGGCACTGTGAATGACAATCATATGGCTCCCAAATAGGCTTTGATTGCTGTTTTTATTTTTTGCCACAATTTTGAAAAAAAATAGTCTCACACCCATATTTTTGGTTAAAAAATAAAATAAAAAAAAATCAATAAGCACTATTATAAAAATAAAATGAAATTTATTTTTTTACGCTGTCTGAGCCTACCTTAAAGAAGACCTATAAATATGTCATTAAAAAAGCCAGGTTCTAACTGAGGGGGAGGGGGGAGTGACTGTGTCCCTATTAGCAACCTCTCTCTAGAAACTGTGGAGACAATAATCATATGTTTACTTTGGTCAGAGGTATGTAATGTACAATATTGTGAATAGTTCAGGAGTCTGTTAGGCTCGCCATACACAGTTCATTTTCACCCAGCCAGTGGGCTGAACACAACGGGGGGGGTGGGACTAGACCGGGAAGTGACACACTGCCCGCAGTCTACCAACAGTGTGTATTCCCGGAAGTGGGTGCAAATACCTGCTCCGCTTTAATTAACAATTCTTCCCATATATACATAAACCTAAAAACAATTAACACACTATTCCATATATATTGTGTATAGTAAATTACATACTCAGATATAGGAATAGGTTCAGTTAATAACATGCATACACACTCAAATACATACAGATACTCAGATATATACATATTCTCAATTACATACAGTACATGCACATATATATATATATATATACACTCAGGTACATTCATACACACATGCTGTTAAGAAACACTAAGATATATATACTAAGAAACATGCATACATACCTATATACACACTCAGGTACATGCATACACACACTCATATATATTTACTGTACATGTGCTCAATTATATACATCTACACACACACTGAGATACATAAATGCACTCAGACACACACACACACACACACACACAAACAGACAGAAATACATTAGACACAACATAGTGTGAGAGGAATACTTACATGAATAATGTGGTAATGTGCAGCCAGCTTCTCTCCTCCCCTCTCTGTCCTGCTGTCCCCTCACACCCCGTGCAGCTCCTTCCTCTTCCCGCCCACTCACACACAGCTCTCTCTGTAAACAGTGAGCAGTCCTGGCAGGGTTCCAGCAGCCGGGACTAGAAGCAGAGCATCGGCTTATGCGGCTGGGAGGCTCTGTATCCCTCCACAGAGAGAAACAAGTCCCTTGTAATTAGGGCTGTTTCCATCCTGACCATTACATATATGTACAGATAGGTCACATTCTCATACAGGTTATGGATCCTGAATTCTGATTATGTTTTTCTGGGGATGTTATAAGAATTTTTGAGGGTTCTTAGGTAGCTGTTGTCCGGGTGACAGACAGTCAGAAACCCGGGCATAGGATGTAAAAACCGGACTGTCCGGGTGAATCCCGGACAGGTGGCAACCCTATCTGAGAGCGTGACACTCCAGCACACCAACCGGCTTTAAATAGTTCACTGCCCGCCTCCAATGACTCAGCGTCATACAGTGTCTGCCTTCAATACCGATGCATCATCGGCAACACTCCTCCCCCTGGCCGTGATTGCTCACCACGCCCCAGGCAGAGCGGAAGTGTTTACATCCGTATCATGCTGTGTTATCAATGCCCTTCACTGTTCCCACCATAGAACTTTACTGCAAGCAGGGCATAGGACGCGCAGCGAGCATGGACGTTATAACACTGTTTCCTAACGGGGCTAGTGAAATACTAAGGACAGTAGTCACCATCACTCATAGAAGCAAAATTACTCCAATCTGAGAGATTATTCTCAATGTAATCAAAGCGTATATCTGTATTCAATATACGTGTCACTTCCTCTGCCTGTGTAAACACAGGAAGAGGGAAGTGATGTGATCTCTCCTCTCAGCGATACGTATTTTCAATTTTTGTAAAAAAAAAAAAAAATCCAATAAGCCGCGCAAAAGTTATAGACCTACAAAATAGGGGACATAATTATGATTTTTTTTTTTATATTTTTTTTTTTACTAGAGGCGGCGATCATTTTTATTGGGACATCACACAGGACACTTTTGAACATTTTTGGCGCCATCTTTATACAGCGACCAGTATAAAAATGCAAATTACATAAATGTGACTACACTGGGGGTGAGGAAGGGGTTAAATGTATTGCCTGGGTGTGTTCTACTGTATGGGGGGAGGGTGACAGTACACGCAGGCACATTAACCCCTTGCGATCAGCCCCCTACCCCCCTGTCACAGTGTCACTGAATGCAGTGATCACATATGTACTGATCACTGCATTTAGTGTCAGTGTGACAGGCAGTTAGTGTTCGTTTTTAGCCCCCTCCGTCCTCCCAGCCAATCCGGTAGCCCCCGTACCCCCCCAATAAAGTTTTAACCTACACTGACACCAGTCACCGCACTAACCCCTTGTCAGCCCCCTACCCCCCTGTCACAGTGTCCTTGCAGTCATCTGATCCCTATTGTGTGACCAGTGTGTTAGGTCAGGGTAGCCCCCGTACCCCCCCAATAAAGTTTTAACGATACCGCATTTAACCCTTCTCCCCTATTGATCACTAAGCTGTATTAGTGTTGCTGTTCCCGCTAGGTAGCTATTTTTTTTTTTATTGCATTTTTTTTTTTTACTAAAGACATGTGGCTGAATACATTTTGGCCTAAATGTTTGACTAAAATGTATTTTTTTTGATTTTTGTTATAACAAAAAGTAAAAAATATTGGGCCAGATTCAGATACATCTGCGCATTATTGGACCGGCGTAGCGCACCACCTTTACGTTAGACTTGCGCAATGTAGCCGCGTAATCACCCCATTCTCGTAGCTTTTGCGCAGAAAATTGCGCATGCGTAACATTATTTCAGAGGCGTAAGGCGGAGTAATACAAATTGGGAAGGACGTGGGCGGGTTACATTGAAATGAGCCGTGACCCCATGCAAATGAAGGGCCGGCCGGCTCGCGCATGCGCGCTTGAAGGAGACCATGGTCAGCTCCGCTGTGCGCATGCTCACAATTCGGGAACGGCGCAATCAGTGAAATTGGAAATGGACTAAGGACTAGGCAGACAGCATAAATAGACAGACACAAACACACTTCCATTGCAAAGGTACATCCCCTTGTCCCTTCCCATTTAACCAAGTGCTTTTGTCCCGTTGTTCGTTGCGTTGTGTTTTGTATTTGTCAGATTAGTGTACTGTGTGATCAAGTGTTTGTTAGTAGATCTTTGAAAGTGTTTTTTGATAAGTGTTTGAGAGACTGTTTGTTTGATATATTTCTGTTCGTTTGTTTTCTTGCTTAATTTTTGCTGTTTGTTTTTGTGACTGTTTTTTGCTGAGTGCTTGTGTGATTGTTTGGGTGTTAGTTTTCTCTTTGTGTGTGTTCTTGCTTGATTGGTTGTGCTTGTTTTTGTGACTGATTTTTGTTGACTAGGAGTGTTTTTTTTTCAGTATGACAGAGAGAAAGCGAAAACAAAATTTTACTTTGGGGGAAAAAAGAATTCTTGCCCGGGCCATTAGCGATTATGGGCGTTTCCTCCACGGCCCGGACAGTGCCAACACCACCCCGGCCAGGAGGAGGGAGATTTTGGACCTCATCACTGAGCAGGTCAATTCAGCGGGGGAGGGGGAGACACGGACCCGGTCTGGGATTGACAAAAAGATTAATGACCTCCGGCGTCCGGTCAAACAGAAGTTGGCCAAAATGCTTGCCCATGCCAGGGGCACAGGAGGGGGCCCACCATGCCGTATTAGGCTGACAGCGGAGGAGCGTGCGGTGGCCCTGACCTTTCATCGGCATGAAGTGGAGGGCCTGCCCGGCTTTGACTCAAGTCCGGAGCCCGTGGTGCCAGGTATTTTTTTTTTTAATATCAGGTGTGTAGCATGTGTGGGGGAGGGGGGGAAAGGGAATATGTGCAAGTGTGTGGATCCTCCAACCTGTGAATGTTTTGTATCATCCACAGATGTGCAGGAGGGTGCAGGGCCATCTGGCCTGACCGCACCATCCCCAAGACAGCAGCCTAATGAGGCCCCCCCGACAAGGCCGGAGTCCGCGGAGGAAGTTGAAGAGGAGGAGGAGGAGTTTCATGAGGAGGAAGAGTCCATGTCAGGCACTGGACTTTTGGTTTTTGAGAACTCTTCCCCTCTGGCTGGCAGCAGGCAGCCCTCCCTAAGGGGGAGCTCCCCCCTCGTCCCCCAACATGGCTCCCCTCCCAAGGGCCTCCCCTTCTCCCCGGCCACAATCATCAGCTGGAGGCAGGAAGTCGTCCCAGAAGACCAGGGGGGTGGCCGATCTCCTGCCCGCCACTCTGAGAAGGGACCAGTTCCTCCAGACCCGCCATCTGGGACAGGTCAGCCAGACATTGGTGCGGATGGAGGAGAGCCTGTCCTCCATCAAGGATACGCTGGGGAACCTGGACTCCCACTCCCGGGCTTTCACAACCTGCCTTAACGACCTGCAGACTACATCAGCAGGCGTTGGGCAGGATGTGAGGGCCCTTACCCAGGCTATCCAGGCCAACACGGCAACACTAGGTGGTGCCCTGGACAGAATAGCCGTGGCCTTGGAGGGCAGGCCGCCAGGTGGGCAGAGATCAGGGGCTGCTCCTCCTTGCCCGGTTTTCCCCCTCCCCCATGAGTCTCCCCTGAGGAGCCGGGGCCGTGGCCGGGGGCGCCCCAGGTGTGGCTCACGTCAAGGGCACTATTTTTTTTTCCTTTTTTTTTTTGCTGGAAATTTTTTTATTTTGCTGGTCATTTTTTTATTTTTTTTTTGGGTTGTGAATGCTGTTTGAATGTGGGGGTGACATTCCTGCCGGAAAAGGGGTGTCACCCTCAATTTTGGTGGAGTAGGGTTCCCCAGGACCAGGGAGAAGTGATCCCCAGGTCCGTGTGAATGGTGTATGAATGTACAGTGACATAATTGGAGCCTTGGCGTGGCGTTGCTGCTCACAAGTCCTGCATGGTGGACTGGTGCCAATCCAATTTGATGAGGATGTGGGGTGTGTGTGCTAGGGACCACAGTGGTGTGCATGCATGCATTCTCATTGTGCCATGATTAATGTGTGTGTTTAACGTGCAAAGATGCCCAATGTGAGCTGTCTCCTGGCTGCTCTTCCCTCCGAAGACGGGGTATCCTCGGTTAGGGGGGATTGTCTGGTTCAGGGGTCAGGTCATCAAGTAGGTCAATCTGCAGGCCCTTTCTCACTGCGAAGTTGTGCAGCATGCAACATGCACCGATGATATGGCACACAAAGTTTGGGGAATACAAGAGGGTACCCCCAGACTTATCCAGGCATCGGAAACGTGACTTCAGGAGGCCAAAGGTGCGCTCCACCACTGCTCGTGTTTGGGCATGTGCTTGATTGTATCTTTCCTCTCCTGGGGTTTGGGGGTTCCGGATAGGAGTCATGAGATGGGGTCCCAGTGGATATGCAGAGTCACCTGTAAGGGAAAAGACAGAAGGATGTTAGTCATGCATGTGCCCCTTGTGATGTGTGCATCATGGGGGGGTACAGTCATGCCTGCCACCCATGTCCCTCACCAACCAGCCAGGTGGCCCCATACACGTTCTGATCGAATTCCATTCGGATATGGCTTTGATTGTATATGTAGCTGTCATGGCTGGACCCTGGGTGTTTGGCACGGACGTGCCATATGAGGCCTTGGGCATCGACTATCACCTGTACGTTGATGAAATGCCAATGCTTCCGATTGCGGTACATGTGCTCTGTCTCATGGGGGGGCTGGAGTGTCACATGTGTGCAATCAATGGCTCCCACGGTGCGTGGGAATCTGGCAATTCTGTAGAAATCTGTCATTGCCTTCAGCCGCAGGTCCTCAGTGGTGGGTTTGATGATTTGGTTGGCCATGCGTCTGAGGATTGCTGGGACAACCTGGTGCACACATCTGCTCATGGAGGATTGTGACATCCCAGCCACCACTCCACTCGTTCTTTGAAAAGAGCCACTGGCAAGGAAATGGAGTGTTGCCATGACCTTGACCAGTGGCTGCACTGCATGTGAGCGTTGTGTTGGGCTGGTGATGTCCTCCTGCAAGGTTGTGGTTAATTCCAGGATGGCATGAGGGGTTAATCTGAAGATGCGATACACCTCAGAATCACTCATGCTAAAGAGGTCTATGCGTGTGCGGTATATCCTCTCCCGTGCCATCCTCCGTGCCCTCCTCCTTCTTTGCTCATCTAAAGTCAGTAGTATAGCTATGCGCGACGATGCCCCTGGCATGTTGGCATACAGATTGTTGTGCAACACGTGTGACTGCTGAGCTCCTCACTAACGGTGTTGCTTTATCTAACATGTAGACTTTTTTTCTCTTTTTAGACCAGCTTTTATATGGTCTAATTTTAGACAGGACATTTTGCTGTTGCGCACACTGCGTAGCCTGCGCTGCCCCAACGTTCTTTTGTGGATCCCCGTAAGTCCCTCATTAGCATATTTGACTAGCAAATCAATGGTCTGTCTCGCGCAGTTTTGCGCGGACGGATGCGCCTGTCTAACGAAATTACGCTGGACAAAAAAAAGTAGATTTCTTGCGTATCTCGTTTCGGGGATGCCGTGCATCGAAACGCACGCGCACATTTAGACTTACGCACGCGCATCTCCTGTTGCGCAGGCGTAATCGCTCTGTGAATCTGGGCCATTGTTTTTTTTCAAAAATGTTGCTCTATTTTTGTATATAGCGCAAAAAATGAAAATTGCAGAGGCGATCAAATACCACCAAAAGAAAGCTCTATTTGTGGGAAGAAAAGGACGCAAATTTTGTTTGGGAGCCACGTCGCACGACTGTTAAAGCGACGCAGTGCCGAATTGTAAAAACCCCTTGGGTCATTTAGCAGCATATTGGTCCGGTCCTTAAGTAGTTAAGTATTACCATAATACATAAAACATTCAATAAAAATTTTTTTTTTTTTTTTAAATTATAAAAAAAATTAAGAAATTCGAAAAATTTAAGACATGAATTAGAAACAATACATTTGGAATAATCTGAGGTCAAATAATATTGTCTATAAGATATGTGTATACTCGGGGGCGTGGCTTGGCGCGCGACGGAGGTGGCAGCCTAAAGGAAGAGCTCCGTCGTTACATTGGTCTATGCACGTCTCTCTGCCTGCTCTAATTTGCAGAATGCACAGAAGGAACCGCAGCACACCACACACTCGATCCCGCCGTGCCTCGTCAGCCTGCTCTGGAGGAGATATCGCTGACATCTTCAAGAGACAGTCGGCCTCACGCAGCAGCAGGTCTGGGGGCAAGATGGCGCCGCCACACGTGGAGGACGACTACAGTGAGGACTCTCAGTCGGCTGTAGAGGACAACGGTAGGGGACCCTCCCGCACTAACCTCCCGCTTACCTATGCTGACATGTCCTGCTTTGCGGTGGACATTAAATCCACCTTCTCAGCGGCTATTACAGACCTTAAATCTAACATAATGGTGCTGACAGACAAGATGGCGATGGCGGAAGCGGCGGGGAAGCACAGGGAGAAAGCCATACTTAGGCTTGAGAAGGTGACTACATCTCATTCCATGCACCTCATTGATATTAACAAACACTTAGAGGACTTGGACAACAGAGGAAGGAGGTGCAATATCAGGGTACGGGAGGTCCCAGAATCGGTTGAACCAGATCAGATACACCTTGCCCTTCAAAGGATGTTTAACAGCCTGCTTGAAAGACCTGAGGACACCGCCGTTGAATTTGTCAGGGCCCATAGAGCGCTCAGAGCTAAAGGTCCGGATAACCAACCGCCTTGTGACATTATCTGCTGTTTGCAGAGCTTTGCCCTTAAAGAGGACATCATGAGAAAGGCTCGCAGGAACGATCAGATTGTTTTTAATGGGGAGACGATCCTACTCTTCCAGGACCTCTCCCAAATCACTCTGAAGAATCACAGGGCCCTGCGTCCACTACTAGAGAGACTGAGGGAAAGGGGTTTGACCTATTCCTGGAGGTTTCCATTTGCTTTACTGGGCAAACAGCATTACCTACGCTCCCCGGAAGATCTACCGGACTTCTGCAACAACCTACAGCTGGGTGAGTTGGAGCTCCCGGAATGGTACCGTGAATTTCTGCTGCCCCCCCCCCCCCGGTCCACATACCTCCCAGGTCCCCGCTCTCAACGCCGGACACCAGATCCTCCAAAAAGATGAAACCCACCCGCCAGGGAGGCTCCCAAGCGGGATCCATCGCGGGCACCCCCAAGGCTTAGCCTCACTCCTCCAGGGCTCTGGAAGGAGACTGAAGTGACGCAGCTCACCGTCTTTCTCCTTAATGACTCCACATCTGCTGATGATTAGGTTCAGGTAACGTTGGTAATTTGCCTTGCTCTGGCCACCTGGTTTCTGGATTTTGACTATTTTTGTTTCCATTTGTACTGTTTTTGTTTCCCTGACCCTGCACCGTGAACGCTGGATGGCATAGACTCAGGCCCTGCCGTGAGCCCGACCGCCCGCATCTTCCCCCTCTCAGTGACTGCTATCGCCATCAGGGAACCCAACTGCTGTACTGTACGATCCCCCTAAATAGGGGTCCACACATTGGTTTGTGGTGATTTCTACGCCATTAGGAACGTATGGTTAATTTTTGCATATTTGTTTTTTCTCCTTTTACCAGTTCCTTTTACACAAGCGCAATGGATGAGGAGCCCTTACACACAGCCTTATGGCACTACTGCTCTGGTTGGAACTGTGGGAGGGGCATGAGGTCTGAGGTTTCACCACACTTAGATCACACCTGCTGGGTCTATATAACAGTGATGCTAACCTACCTGTGTATTGTATCCCGACAGGGTGTATCATGCAGGGTCAGGGGGGTATGTTTTATTGGCCACCAAGAAATGTTTGTTCTGTTCCTACCTGTTTACACTGAACCCATGCTTTACTTATATAATCCTCTGTGCAGCTACCTTTCCCTTTCTTGCAGAGATGACATACTTACACTTTGTTTTTTATGCTGTTTTGAATTAGGCCATGTACTGACTGCTGTACCACCACCTTTTAGTCCTCGTTCACTTACTAAGACTATGGTTGCTCGGTACCGCTACCGCCTTCCTATACCCCCAATAAAGCCTCCAACATGATTTCTATATCCGCTGTGAGAGGCTTTACTTACCTGTTGCCTTTGAGGTTGAATTTCAACTCGAAGGCCGAACACGAGTCTTTTGTTCTTTTTCTCTACATTACTTTTCTTTTCTATTCTTCATTCCTCTTCCCGCCTTTCCTCTCCCCCCCTCTCCTTGACCCCCCTCCCAATCCCCCACCGCACACCTTCAGCTCCCGAGATACCAGTACCCTGAGGTGCTCATCTAAGTAGTGCATATATGTGGTCTTAACCTTGTTTATTTTCCTTACTAGCCGGTCCAAGGACCCACATTCGGTGACTGCCCAGCTCTCTCTGGAATCCAGCTATGGCGTACTCCACACTTGGCCAGCGCCCTACAGTGATTTCTCATAACGTACAGGGTTTAAACATTCCTGAAAAACGCTCAAATCTCCTCAGGGAACTTAAAAAAGGTAGGCCTTGTTTTGCTTTTTTACAGGAGACACACTTTAAAACGTCCTCAGTGCCCAGGCTAACTGACAAATACTTTACAGAGGCTTTTCATTCCACAAATGATCTAGCTAAGACCAAGGGAGTTTCTATCCTAGTCAGCAAAGATGCCACTTTTGAACTGACTGACAAGCTTAGTGACCCCTTGGAGAGGTACATCTTCCTGAAGGGGAAATGCGCTGGCGTACCAATCACGCTAGCGAACGTCTACTTTCCGAACTCCTCACACTTGAGGTTCTGTCAACGTATGCTACATGAGCTGAAAGGTTTTAGTAATGGATGCATTATACTGGGTGGTGATTTCAATATCCCCCTGAACCCCCTAATTGACACCTCATCGGGAAAATCGTCAATAACGTACTGCATCCTTAAAATAATTAAATCCCTTTTACAGGACATGCATCTGATTGATTCCTGGCGTTTCCTACACCCTGAAGGTAGAGACTTCACATTTTTATCTGCTCCCCATAACCGCTATTCGCGAATTGATTACACCTTCACCTCCCAAAGTGATCTACACCTGATTACCAATGCTGACATTGGCATACAGTCGATCTCTGATCACGCTCCCGTTTCGGTCTCCCTAAACTTCACTGCTCCCAGACCCAAAACTAACACTTGGAGGTTAAATTCCTCCCTTCTGACTAATGATCGATCTATTACTACCTCAAATTACAGCGAGCCTCACGGAGTACTTCTCCCTCAATGCATCACTGGATGCAGACCCTATGATGGTGTGGGAGGCCCACAAATGTTCCATCAGAGGGGAACTCATAAACATGGGAGCGTGCCTGAAGAGGGAGTCTGAAAGAGAGATACAGAGATTAGTGTCTCAGATACATACACTGGAATCTTTACACAAGCAATCCCTAATGGTAGACTCAGCCACCGCCCTCTTAAATGCCAGAAAGTCCCTCCAACAAGCTTTTGAGCGTAAAACGAAGAGGTTCCTCTTCTTTCGCAGAAAGATATATTATGAACACGGAGATAAGTCAGGCCGCTTTCTAGCTAGGGCACTTAAAGATTCAAGAGCCGCCCAAAACATAGCAGGCATAATCAACAGGACAGGGCAGTTAGACGTTACCGCAGACAGGATTACCGAACATTTCCATAAGTTCTATTCAGACCTCTATAATATTCCTCAGCAACCAAGACCTCCTCAATGTCCAAACGACCGGACCTTAGCTATACAGGACTTCCTGTCTAGCTCCGGTCTTCCCTCCTTATCCGCTGTCGATGCCCGACAGTTGGAAAAGCCCATAGAACCAGCAGAGCTCAGGAAGGCGATTTCAGACTTGAAAACTGGGAAAAGCCTTGGCCCTGATGGTTTTACGTCGATATACTACAAAACCTTTGTAAACATCCTAGTAACACCGCTGCTGAGAGCCCTGAACTCCTTGTCTGCCCCCCTGAGGTCCCTCCAGCGTTTCCCACTGTGCACATAACCGTGATCCCTAAGCCAGATAAAGATCCGGCCCATTGTTCCAGTTATAGACCGATCTCCCTACTTAACCTAGACGTTAAGCTCTTAGCAAAGATATTGGCTAACAGGTTAAGACCATTTTTGCACGATTTGATTGGTCCCGAACAAGCAGGCTTTATGCCAGGCAGAGAGTCTAGGGATAATGTGATTAAAGCTCTCAACTTGATCCATACCGGGCGGTCGCGGGGAATCGGGGGGCCTTCTCCTGTCCACGGACACAGAGAAGGCCTTCGATCGAGTGGCCTGGGACTATATGTTCGACACGTGCCGTTTCGTGGGTCTAGGACCGCATATGATGTCGTGGATCACCTCTCTCTATAAAAACCCCTCTGCCAAGATTAAAGCGAACGGTATACTCTCGGACACGGTTAACATCAAAAATGGAACGAGGCAGGGGTGCCCCCTCTCGCCTTTATTGTTTATACTTACGCTCGAACCGTTCATCAGGCGAGTTATGGCAGAGGGGACCATAAGGGGATTTGGGGTGGCAGGTAAGGAGTTCAAAATAGCGGCATATGCCGATTATCTGCTTTTTTTCCTAACTGAACCGATAACTTCAATCCCAACATTGATGAAGGAATTCTCCCTGTTCGGATACGTCCCCAACTTCAAAATCAATTTTGCAAAGTCGGAAGCCATGAACATATCCGTGCCTGACAACACCATGCAAATTGTCAAAAATGGTTACTCTTTTAGATTGGAGAATTCTGCGCTTAGATACCTGGGAGTCTGGCTGACGCCACGGGCATCTCAGGTCTTTGACCGCAATTTTCCGCCCTTACTCAAAATCATCGAAAGAGATCTCAATGCTTGGAACCCGAGAAACTTTTCTTGGTTTGGCCAGGCTGCCATATGTAAGATGGTAATTTTACCCAAACTCCTCTACCTCTTTGGGAACATACCAATCAAGATCCCCCTCTCCTTTTTTAAGGTTATCTCCTCGATACAATCAAAGTTCATCTGGGCACATAAACGTCCTAGAATCAAAGCCATTCTGCTGTATAAAAGTAAACTGAACGGAGGAATGGGCCTGCCCAATTTTAGGAATTACTACATAGCAGCACATGTTACAAGGATACTAGATTGGCACTGCCATGGCTCTTCTAAAGACTGGGTGTCTCTGGAAGATGAGCTGAGCCCTATTCCTCTTCGTTTCTCCCCATGGATTCCCTGGTCTGCTTACCCGGCACCCCTTAGGACCCACCCTTTTGTTGGCACCACCCTAGCAATTTTTCACAACCTGGTCAAGGATAAGAGAATGTCTTCAGTGCTGAGCCCCTTAACGCCCCTGCAAAACAACCCCGCCTTCACGCTGGGAATGAACAACCCCAGCCTATACTCAGAAGCAGTCGACAGGCCCCTGTTGGCAGTGGATTGCTTTCACAACACGACCTTTAGAGATCTCGGGGCTTTGAAAACTGATGGCCTTGTTCCGCACATACAACTGTGGTCTTATTTTCAAGTACGGAGTTACCTCAATAGCAGATCTGATAGGCACAACTACAACAGACAGCTTACAAACATGGAATCGGTCTGCCTGAAGGGTGAACCCATACACAAAGCCACCTCACTAGCTTACAGCTGGCTGGGAGATAAACAGGTCCACGGTGAGGACAGATTCAGGGAGAGCTGGAGCAGAGCACTGGGAAGGCAAATTACAGCGAAACAATGGTCTAAGGCTTGTTTCTTCGCTCACAAGTGCTCTCTTAGCACTAGAACCCAAGAAACAGCTTTTAAGTTACTGACCCACTGGTATATGACACCGGCAAAATTGCAGGCCTGGTTTCCACAAACATCTGGTGCTTGTTGGCGATGCCATAAAGACTTGGGAACGCTCCTCCACATCTGGTGGCAGTGTCCCATTATTACGCCTTTCTGGGACTCGGTTAAGAAGGTGATCCTCCAAATCACAGATACGGCCCTGACATTGGATGCTGCTTGCTGTCTCCTCCATGTTTCAGACTTCTCTTTTAGCCGATATAAGAAGTCACTCACCAAACACCTGCTGAATGCAGCCAAATCGTTAATACCGCTCTATCCCCTCTATCAAGAACTGGTTAAACAGAGTTTCGGAGGTTTGCTATATGGAGGAGACATTAGCTCAGTCCACTGATGCCGTAGAGTGCTTCCATGACACTTGGCAACCCTGGTTTATCTTTAAATTTTCGAGGGAATATGCCACACTGATCGACTGAATTTAAATGTGCTTGAGGTTCCCCACCCGATCTGGTCATTAAGATGAAGTTCCTAGCATAGATCGATCTCCTTTGACCCCGTGGTTACATCTGGCTACGAGGTTTTTGGCTGTATCTCTAGAATATCCGACCCCTGAGTTGGAGACTAACTGGATTGTGCACAATTGACTGCCCCCCTTCCCCCATTACCCTTCCTCCTCTTTCTCATCTCCTTTCTTTCTCTGTCTTCTATTCTATTCTACTAATGTTATGACTGACAGTCTGATGCTGAATAGCGATACGGATCAAATTTCAGATCCATTCACATCTGTGTCTCGTTGCATTCGCACCGAGGAACCATGCTTGGTCCATAGCTGATATTTATTGTTGATGAATACCGAGCACTTTATGAATATGTACCCTACTTTATGTATAGGTCCTCAGAAACTCAGAGTGATTTTCTTACTTGCACGATTACAGTTTGTAGGCTTCCTAAACTTGATGTTAAGTACAAAGTTTCATCAGGACCCATAGTGCACGGTATATGTACTGCTATATCTGGCTTTGTTCTTAGCTCAGATTGATGTTGCTATGTAATTTTTCTGTTACCTACCTTCTGTTTACATGCCGCTGATTCAGGGAACTGCGCTTCCCTTATCGCACTATGTCTGTGTTTGCACACCTAATAAACTTGATGTTAAAAAAAAAAGATATGTGTATACTCAGCTAGCTTACCAAGCTGCGCATATACACATATCTGGCTAACTTATATTACGTTTATGTCTCCTCACATTTGTTAGATAAACGTTTAAGGGTATAAGTGCTCATAAAACATTTTGAACATGTTCATAATACCATATTTAAGAACCAACATCCCAAACCAACTTCATACATAAATATATTCTTCAGGCTGGTGTATATATGATAATCACATCCATTAAATAAATACGCTGATCATAACTTAAATTAATTAAATGAATTGAATAAAATTAATATTAATTTAATAAAATTAGGAGATGACATATCTGGTCAGTCGGTTGGTCATCCCACCAGACCCCAGCAAGGTTATTTCTCTCTCTCTAAATGTGATGAGACTAATGTGTAGAATGTCCAATAATCTAGAAACTATTGAACTACTCATTAAGTGTCACTGATAAAACAATTAATGTCAAGCTCCACATTTAAACCTTTAGGCATTAATACGTCAGTCCAAAAAATCCATTTTGTTTCCTGTTTTGACAATTCACGTACTCTATGTGAACCCCTCCAATGTGCCTCTAAGTGTTTAATACCCCAAAATTCCAGACCTGATGGGTCCTGGTTATGTTTCATTTTGAAATGTAGTGACACATTGTGATCTGTGAATCCCAGTCTAATGTTCTTTATGTGTTCTGCAATTCTTATTCTCAACAGTCTTTTTGTTCGTCCAATGTAGAGGAGACCACATGGACATCTGAGAGCGTACACACCATAAGTACTATTGCAAGTAATAAATTGTTTTATTTCAAATTCCTGATTATTTGATGGTGACGTAAAGTGATCTAATCATCTTTGTAGTGATTTTACTTCTTTACATGGTTTGCACCTTCTGCATGAAAAGAAGCCATTTTTATCCCAAAAACTCTGGGGTTTGGCCGGTAAACCTAGAATTTTCTTCACTACTGCGTCTCCATAATTGGGGGCTTTCCTATAAATGAAGCGGGGCTTCTGTGGTATTACAGACCCGAGTTTCGTATCTAATAGCAAAATGTGCCAGTGTTGGTTGAAGATGGACTCTACCTCTTTGTATTGACTGTGAAATTGAGAGATAAATCCCCATTCATTTGGGTTGTTCGCCGGTACTTCTTATTCCACTTCTTCTTCCCTTTCTCTCAGACATCTATCTCTAGGGATCATTTCAACTTCTTCCACAATCTTTTTAAGGAAGTGTGGGTTGTACCCCTTTGAGTGATGGTGACTACTGTCCTTAGTATATCACTAGCCCGGTTAGGAAACCGAAGTGTTATAACGTCCATGCTCGCTGCGCGTCCTATGCCCTGCTTGCAGTAAAGTTCTATGGTGGGAACAGTGAAGGGCATTGGTAGCGCAGCATGATACGGATGTAAACACTTCCGCCCTGCCTGGGGCATGGTGAGCAATCACGGCCAGGGGGAGGAGTGTTGCCGATGACGCGCCGGTATTGGAGGCAGACACTGTATGACGCTGAGTCATTGGAGATGGGCAGTGGACTATTTTAAGCCGGTTGATGCGCTGGAGTGTTATGCTCTCAGAGGAAGTCCGAACGGACGAAATGTCAGAGCGTGACTATCCAGCACCATTCACTGGAAGTGATGTATGCGCTCCACGGGACAGGAACCAGGAAATCGCTGTGAGGAAGTGCTCCAAGCGGTCTTCAGGTATCCAGAACCAGGGAGACTAACACACACATATTGTATGCCTGTTTTTTTATCATTTCTGGTATGCATGTATTCATAAGGGGGTAGCTTTTTTGGGGATTTAATAAACTTATCAAAACGATACTGCTCTATATGGATTTTTCTTTTCCATATACTTGCGGATACTTCATCTAAAATACGGGGAGATTGATAAGCCACAGACGGAGAGTAAGGAGTTATACTCAGTGATGTATTATGGCCTAGGCCGGCAAGGCCCAGGCCTAGGGTGGCACTTTGCGGGGCGCGGCGAAAAAGCGACAGGAGGGAAGAAGGGGGGCAGGCAGATACGAGGTGAACAAATGAAGTGATGGGAGAGGAGAGGGTGGTATGGGGATATATGCTGGGGAGTGATTTGAGAGGGAAGAAGATATGTGCTAGTGGGGCGTCTGATTCCCCCCCCCCCACTAGCACATATCTTCTTCCCTCTCAAATCACTCCCCAGCACATATCCCCATACTACCCTCTCCCCCCAAATTAAAGATGCTCTGCCCCCCTATGCTCATCCCACCATGTCCCCCTGTCCTCATCCCACCTTGTCCCCCTCTGCTCATCCCACCCTGTCCCCCTGTGCTCATCCCACCCTGTCCCCCTGTCCTCATCTCACTGCGTCCCTCTGTCCTCATCCCTTGAAAATGACAGGATGGGTCTTAAAAAGGAAGGGGTGTGTCATATATACAATAAAGTAGGGGGTGCGCAAGGTTCACCAGGCCTAGGGCAGCACAAAACCTAAATACATCCCTGGTTATACTGATATGCTATTTTGAATTTACCATCTGGTGAGTGTTTCCCCCGAAGGGGACCCCATATCCCCCCACATGGTGAATATTTCTGCTGATTGAAGCACATACTATCAACACTCCTTACCTGGTTACTTCACACAGTTTATAAATACAGCAAATCATTGGTTTGCAGTGTCATGGGCTGGGGCTGCCGTTGAAACCAGGGTATACCTGGACACCCAGGTCGTATGTCTATGTAATTTTACATCCGTCAGTCTGTCTACTGTTTTTACCTGAGCCCTGTGAGCAGGTGTGGTGAACTCAGGGATTGTGACCTGGCAATAGCATGCAGCATTGACCATCCCTACCTTCAGGGGCTCTGTTAGATATTGGCTCTTGCTCAGACTCTGCAATTTGTGGGATCCACTTTACCTGACCACATTATAACCCTTATGGGTATTTAGTCATAATGGCCAAACTGCTGCTCCTGTCTGGAATTCCTCCAATAACTGTACACTGACATTCTCTCTTTTTTTTTCTCGCACCACTGTCCAGAGGCCTTCCCTACCATCACCTGAAGAAGCAAAAGCCACCACCACGCCATATATTAAGACAAAGGTGCAACAACTAGATTTTCCTTAACTGACCTTCACCATGCTGAAAGTGCAATCTTGTGGTCTGATCCAATCTTTGCAATCATCTTCCAGCATTCCCAAGTAACAAGATTAGATATGCAAGGATCCCGACATCAATGTTGGAGTTTCGCTATTCCAAGGCAGAAAAGTGATGAAACATCACAGCACAGGCACTCATGGCCTGGGTGTGAAGTCTCAGCTGCACCAGGAATTCTTTGCAGTCTCAAGTCTATCTTGATGTGTTCCGTCATGCTCAAAAAAGAAGAGGAGGCTATGGTGGTGGTGGTAGGGAGGATTAAGCCTTCTGGTCTGTTGTGGGTGGGTGTAAAATCATTGCAGGAGGGCATAAGTTCAAGAAAATGGAATGGAAACAAAATTGGCGTCCTTTTTTTCCTCACAAATAGAACGTTCTTTTGGTGGTATTTGATCACCTCTGCGGTTTTAATTTTTTGCGACAATTTTTGAAAAAAAATCAATATTTTTACTTTTTTGCTATAATAAATACAAAAAAATACAAAAAAAAATACAAAAAATTTTCCTCAGTTTAGGCCGATACGTATTCTTATACCTACATATTTTTGGTTAAAAAAAAATTGCAATAAGCGTTTATCGATTGGTTTGAAACAACATTGATTCTTTCTTAAAAACGAAAACGGGGTGGGGGGGGGGATTGGGCACAGTTTGCCATCTTCGCCCTGGGCACCAAATGGCCTTGTCCCAGCACTGGCGAGTGGGAATGTCTCTACCTGGCTAGATGGAAGTTACATAGTTAGTCGGGTTGAAAAAATACACAAGTCCATCTAGTTAAAAAAAAAAATCTCATATACACAATCCTTCACCCACAGTTCATCCAGAGGAAGACAAAAACTCCAGCAAAAGCATGCTCAAATTTTCTATAGCATTGGAAGTAAATGGCTATAGGGTTGGATTATTTTGCAAGCTTATATAACACAAAAGCAAGACCTCCAACTTTCTCTTTGGCTCATGATCTCTCTGCAAACATAAGGTTTTGCTGTGTATTGTATCTCCATTACCTTTTGTTTGTGTGTAACTTCCTTTCTGTAATTGTCTTTGTCCATTGGCAACACTGTATTTTTTTTGGTGTTTAGCTGCAGGACACCTTCAGGGGTTATTGATAATCCCCTCTATATAGTCCCTCCCATATGGAGAGTACCTAAATTTCGTCAGTGTCTAAGGTGTTGGTCACAGTTAAGAATGTTCTAAGAAGAAGCTCTGCTGAGGATCCCTGCGGGGGTTGAGGCGCTATACATCTGGATCCATCCAACAGGGGCAGAAAAAACGCCAAAATGGTTGGTACCCGGGCCTCGTGGAAGAGTGAGGTTTTGCCTGTAATGTAGGACTGGGTTCTGGGATTCAGCACTTTGGGCACGTATTAAAAAATGCCCAAAGGTTTCTGGAAGAGTGCTCTACAGGTCCAGGGAAGAGGCCTCCTTTAAGTAGGAACCCAGAACCCTGAAGGTTGGCACAACACTACCCACTGTGATGGTGGAAGGTTGGGTCTGTCCAGGGCCGGACTGACCATCGAGTCACTCGGGCATTGCCCGAGGGCCCCATGGCACTAGGCGGCCCCATCAGGAAACCCAGGCTCGGTAAAACCAGGGACAGTATGTAAAAATCTATGTTTTTTTTTACATTTGTCCCTGATATGTCCGAAACCGACATGCTTTTGATGTGAAAATCCCAAGATTTTAGCTGCCCCGCCTCTGCACTGCTTCCTGGCATGGTGGCCATCTGTAAGCCCAGGGGCCCCAACATTTTCTATTGCCCGGTGGGCCCATGAGTTGTCAGTCCGCCCCTAGTGCAAGAATCGACTCCTCACCCTTGTCCAACCCATCTACATCTGATGGCCTGGTTCTTGAGAGGGGAAGGCTGGAAGTGTTAGGATGTCCAAGTGGAGCCATCTCTACTTTATTAAACACTAGAAGACCAAGCACCAACAGAATCTGCCAAAGAATTTGGTCAAAATTCTCAGTCTACATCTCTTTTTTTTTTTAATCAAACAAAATGTTTTATTGAGTAAAGTTGCATACAGAAAATAAACAATTGTATGTGGGTACATAGAAATAACCAGTTTTCAGATTGACAACATCAACATAAGTATCGTATAGGTTTGCATGTGCAATACAATGAGCCATCTCTTCCGGATCTATCAGCGGCGTTTTGAGACAACAGGTGGTTAGAGTCAAAATGAAAAGTACAATTAAAATGAAAATTAGGGCAGGAGGTGGGGTCAAAGAAGCTATAGCCCACTAGGAGGGCGAGGCTAGTCACAGGTTTCAGATTCGTTCAGCCATTGATCCCATATTTTATAGTATTTATCTGGGCAGGCCCTATTAATATACACACACTTCTTGTACGGTAGGGTCAAATTTATCTCGGCCCTCCATTCTGAAAAAGTGGGGGGGAGCTGTCTCATCCATTTACGGGCTATGACCTTTCTAACCGAGAATAGTGTCTCATGCAGAAAAATTTTGGTGTATTTATCTATGTCCGTAGGAAAAATTCCCAGCAAGCACTGTCTGGGGTCAAGAGTAACTGGGGTGCCAATTGTGTCATGGAGAAATGTTATGATCTGTTTCCAAAGATCCTGGATTTTAGGGCAGGCCCAAATAAGGTGAAAAAAATGTCCCGTCTCTTGGGCACACATTGCACAGAGGGTAGATTGGGTGTGCTTGTACCTAGCTACACGGATTGGGGTCGGGTATGCTCTATCAGTGATGTATATCTGGGTCAGCCTATCTGACAGTCTGGGGGACACTGCTTTGCAGGTCTCAAGAGCTTCCTCCCATTCCTCATCGTCAAGGATTCCCACCTCTCTCTCCCAACGGGGTTTTAAGGCAAACGCCAACTTGGTGGCTACAGGAGCAGAGAGCATATTATAGAATGCGGATATTAGCTTGCTGGGATCTCTTCCTTTAACTATGGCCACGATCGGGTGTGGGGTCGGTTGTGGGTAAGTGCGTGAAAACTGTGTCTGGGCCGCGTGTCTAATCTGAAAAAACCTAAACTGCATAGTATCAGGGAGTGTGAATTCTTCTTTAAGTGTTTAATAGGTTTTGAAAGTGCCATCGGTTAACAAGTGATGTAGATAGTAGACACCATGTGCGGCCCACAGCTCAGGTCCCTGAGCAGTAAAAAATTCCCGTAAACCTCTGTTTTGCCATAGTGGCGTGTAGTCATTGTATTCGGGTATTCCAAGTTTGGTGAAAGCAATATCCCAGATGCACCTATAGTGATGTAAGAGGGACCACGGCTCCCTCCCCGACACGGCGCCCCTAGATCCCGCCGACACCGCATATATCGCATCGTCAGTGAGCTGAGCCACCCGTAGGCACAGCAAGGTCAGGAAGCGTCAACTGTCAGTCTTGTCTATGTGAAACAACTGTGACAATTGCGCAGCTATATAGTATAAATTTAGATCCGGCAGGGCCATACCCCCCATGTCAGTCGGGTTTTTTTAACGCCTGCCATGCAAGTTTATGCTCGTCCCCCATACAGTATAAATGGCTTGAGAAGGGCTTCAAGCAACTTAAAATATTTTAGAGGGAGGTAGATCGGGGTGTGCCATAGGATATATAGTAATTTGGGGAGGAGGACCATCTTGACAAGGTTAATGCGCCCCCACACTCCCAGTGGGAGGTGTGCCCATACTCTAATCTTAGTCCTAACAAGTTCAAAGAGGGGTTCCACATTAAGTGTGACGTAATCAGTTGGTTGCCTGGAAATGTGTACTCCCAAATATTTGATAACATCAACCCTCTGAAGTGGCATGTTGGAGTGTAATTCGGGTGGTGGGAAGGAATCTATTGGAAGGATCTGCGACTTCGCCCAATTGATCTTGAGTCCGGAACAAATTCCGAACTGTTCGATCGTCCGGAGAGCCGCATGGAGAGAGGGGCCCGAGTCTGCCAGGTATAATAGAGTATCGTCTGCATACATGCTAATTTTTTCTACCAATGATCCCGTTTGACATCCCTCTATCTCCGGGTTAGTACGGATAGATATCGCCAAGGATTCCGCCGCGAGAGAGTACAGGAGTGGAGAGAGAGGACAGCCCTGCCTCGTCCCTCTACTCAGGGGAAGCAGTGGGGACGGCCAGCCGTTCGCCACCACCTTGGCTGTGGGGTCCTGGTAGAGGAGACTAACCCACTTACAGAACTTGGGGTCAAAACCATAAATCTCAAGGCATCGCCACAGATACCTCCATTCTACGGAGTCAAAGGCTTTAGCCGTATCCAGCGTCACCAACACCCTAGAACCCACGTTGTCATGCGTAGCCTGCAGATTGATAAAGAGTCGTCTAAGATTAAAGGAGGTGTTACGGCCTGGCATGAACCCCGCTTGGTCTGCATGTATTAAAGATAGGATGACTTTATTGAGCCTATTTGTTAATACCTTCGCAAGGATTTTAACGTCTACCTGTAAAAGGGAGATAGGGCGATAAGATTCCGGGTATCCGGGGTCTTTCCCAGGCTTTGGGATGAGGACGATAGTCGCTTCTCTCATGGTCGAAGGGAGGGTGTGTGTCTCAAACATGCGTTTGTATAATTGTAACAGCTTGGGGGAAAGAATATGACTATATTGGGAGTAAAATTTGATGGGGAGTCCGTCCGAGCCTGGGGTTTTAGAGCGTGCAAATGTAGCTATTGCCTCTGCTATTTCCTCGGAGGTCAAAGGTGATTCGAGGAGGGCCATCTGGTCAGGGGTCAGGGAGGGGAGAACGATGGTCCCAAAGAACTCGTCCATTGGGCCATCATCCTCCGGACTCGTAGATGTGTACAATTTTGCAAAAAAATCTTTAAAAGCAGAGGATACGGATGACGGGTACGTTTTATTTTGGCCATCAGGACCATGTAGAGAGATGACCACAGGTGGTCTGTCCTCAATATGTACCAAGTACGCCAGCAGCTTCCCGGCCTTTTCCCTGTGTTCAAATAATTTTTGTCTGGCAAAAAATAACTTCCGCCTGGCCTTCTTAAACTGCAATTGATTTGCCACCCTCGTTTGCAGTTTAAGCGCCGCCGCAGTTTCCGGCGCAGGGTCTGCCACATATCTCTGATCCGCACGGGACAGTTCCAGCAGTGCCTCATTAGAGGCGTCCGCCGAGTCGGATTTAATCCTATTAATATGGGATATCAGGGCCATGCGGGCATGCAACTTAAAGGACTCCCATACCGTCTCCACAGGGGCAGATCCATTGTTTGTCCTAAAAAACGACGTCCATTCGTCCGAGAGGTCGTCCTCCTCGGGAAGCAGGGATAGCCAAAAAGGGTTCAGGCGCCGCGCTCGTCTGGGCTTGTCAACCGGGACACTTAATGTGATCCAGTATGGGCTATGGTCAGATAACAGTCGTGGGCCAAATTTGACCTCAGATAGTCTGGGAGTGAGAGTCTGAGAGACCAGGATAAAGTCTATTCGTGACATAGTACTATGTGAGGCAGAGAAACATGAGTATAATCGTTTATGTGGGAACTTAAATCTCCAGGAGTCAATTAAATGGAGGGAGGTAATGAGTTTAGAGAACTTGGTGGTAGTCACCACTCCCAAAGTGGAAGTAAGCGCACCCCCAAGTCTATCTAGGGTGGGATTTAAGGTGGTGTTGAAGTCTCCCAGCCAAATCGCTTGGATTGAGGGGTGGCTTGCCATGAAGGCAACTCCCTCCAGTACCACAGGCATGGCAAAGGGGGTGGGACATAAAAGGCCAGCAGAAGGAACGGTTCCCCATATAGTTTCACAGATAGAAACACATAACGGCCCTGTGGGTCTGTGGAAACTGCACATTGTTCAAAATGTACCGACTTTGCCACTAGTATAGAGACTCCTCGGGCATGGGGTGTGTGGGTCGAATGATACGCCCACCCAACCCATGGCCTGCGAAGTGCCATTTGAAGTCTACCCTCCACATGAGTCTCAACTAGAACCACTATATTAGCCCTTTGCTTCTTGAGGAACGTCAGTATCGCTGACCGCTTAACCTTCTCTCGCATGCCCCTGACGATCCAGGTAAGAAATTTTAGCGACGTCATGGCCCGTAGCCTGTGAAGTATACGGGCTCAGCTGTGTTAAGCAGCCTTGCATAAGGAGGAGCGATCAGAGATAACAGACTAGGTATTGGAGTTTGACCCAAAATCATATATACACATTGCACACAAAGGATAGTCAATAACTTGCACATTAGTAGTATGACCCACAGCCATATTGGCGCAAGCAATAATTTACTCAATCTAAACTTTCCCCAACCCCCCACCCCGCCTTGCACCCCCGGAACTTGGTGCAGGCATTACCCAAAAACAGAGAAGAAAATCCCAACAGTGGAAATACGTGCTTGTCCTGATTTAGACAGCTGAGGATAAATTGGTGGAGCTGCAGAGTAACAGGTAGAGAGCAGCTGAGGCCCCAAAAAAAGAAGGCGGCACAAAGCACATTATTACTGCAGCTCCCAACATTACAATCAGATTTCCTTCCAACATGGGGGAAAAAGTCTCGCTGCACCGTGTATGAGGTGGGTAGGACCACCAGTCATCTGAGGCTCCAGTCCCAGAGCCAGCATCTCGGGCCTCACCGGACCCCATAAAGGAAACAGATATAAAAAACAAACCAGAAAATAAAAAAGAAGAAAAAAGTATTTTTTTTTTTTGTAGGGGAGCAGGATACTATCTGAACTGACCTCGTATTATGGCAAGTGGCTAACGGGTCAGATGAAATAGGGGATAGGTATATCAGGGTGTACAAAACAAGAGAGAGTGTTAGCTTCAGCGGTGTCAGGGCACATGGCAAGTGAATTAGAGTCAGGTTATGTGGCAAGTTCCAAGGTATCCCAGAGGAGCAGGCACAAACAGAAAGGGCTAGTACATGAGGATTAGTGCCAGCAAGGCATAATAATACACAGGGGGGATGGTGTCAGCACCACGTCTCGGATCACAGAGTACAGCTTGGGAATATTCATGGGCAGATAAAGTTCACCGAAACAGTAGGTGAGGTAAGCCAAGGCAGGGAAGTGAAACCACATAACAGGAGGGAATATCAGGTTCTTACTCACATCACATGTCAGTCTCCATCCGCAGCCCTTGCTCGCCTCTCCAGCCATGTAATCACCTCCTCCGGGTTATCAAAGAAAAGTGCCCGGCCATCATGCTCAAGCCTGAGGCGGGCCGGGAAAAGCATGGCATATTTGATGTGGTGTGTGCGCAATTGACGCTTGGCCTCCATGAATCCCTGACGCCGACGTTGAACCTCAGCGGAGAAATCCGGGAACACTGCCACCTTCACGTTGCCAACGGGGATGTTGCCTTTCTCCCTAGCCAGCCGCAGCGCAGCATCCCTGTCTTTATAATTAAGTAGCTTAGCAATGAAAGTGCGGGGGGGGGGCTCCCTGCGGCGGTGGCCTCGCAGGCATGCGGTGTGCCCTCTCGATGGCGAACATGGGGGAGAAGGCCTCTCTGACTTATGCCCCAGCCAGCAAATTCTCCAGGAAGGTGGTGGGGTCTTTGCCCTCCGCTCCCTCGGGCAGGCCAATGAGGCGCAGATTACACCTCCTCAATCTGTTCTCCATATCGTCTTGGGCAGAGAAAAGCTGGTGGATCTGCCGACATGTTTCATAACTGTGTACGTCATCAGTTACGAAACATATGTCGGCGGCGAAGTTTGGCATAATCTAGACCCAGCTGATCCTCTAGTGCCCTGCTCCTGCCCGACTTAACATCGCAACCAGCATCCATCGGGTCAACTGTGCGCCCAAGCGGGTCCCCGGTGAGGACTAACATTGCGCTGTCAGTCCCAGTGCCAGGCAGGCACGTTACAAAGTAAGAGGCCACCCGGCTGTTTGTGCATTTTAATTTTTTAAATAAAGATAAAGCACTATGGGCTTTCCCCATATTCTCTTTGTTTTATTATGAGTGCTATGGTTCCAAGATCCTGCTGCATCTGAATCCAGGGCTTGCCTCCAGTGAAACAGGCACTTATCCTGTCCAGCTTGCATGACCTGCTTTTAATTAAGAGGTCTTGATCTGTGGTAAGCGCATAATCATTTTTCAGCACGTTTTGGTGATACTAAGAATTTCCATGGTGAAAGGCTGCCAAGCACGTCTGTGATCAGATACCCTGCATTCCTGCACATCTATTTTCATCTCAGTTTTGCATTGGACTTTACTATACATATAATTTATATATTTTTCTTATACACTAATATTTTTGTGTAGGACAGATTTTTACTGTCCTATGAATATAACAGGTGTCACCTTCCAACTTATGCACGCTAAAGAAAACTTTCTTTAATTATATGCACAGCATTTATTACTTATTTTGTAATTTTTTATTGCGTTCACAAGCCAGTTTCTGTTAAGTGTTATTCTCAAGTTGATTGATTGGATTATTGGTTGATATTTTGCACCTTTGTAAATGTCACTATGGATTGTTGTTAATTTGGCATCCCTACGATATATTTATCCACATTTTCCATTGGGTTTTTCCTCTCTATCACATAGATAGAGTATTACCTTTCTAGCGCCCTCACTCACTCTATATCTAAGTATTGCATAATGAGCTAATATGCGGTGCATATTAGCTCATTATGGCTTTTCCCTTGCAGGTCTAAAAAAAAAAAAAACGCTTTAAGTAATGGTCACGGGCCAGTGGTGAGACATTGGGCCTCAACTCACTCCTTAGATTGATGTTTGGTCATCCTGGGGAGTGAGTACATAGCACTTTATATGGGCTATTCTACTGTAATGTTACTTTTTTGAATGAGGGAAGGGAGACATCACCTTCCCCTCATTCTTGGCCATTTTTTGGCTCTCTATCATCTTGCATTATACTGATATGTTTAAGTTTCTCTTCTTATTCTCTGGTTTTCTCTATCTTTTCTATCTTCTTTACCTTTTCAGCCTACCTGCCAATTTTTGAGATATGTTTACTGCTGCAGTTATACAACCTGTTCACTGTCTATTTTTGGTATGATATAGGTCCTAGAACCGCCAAAATCCAGGTGGGCATGTTGCTTAGGTTCATTAATATCCTGATCCATGGCTGGTATAGCTACAACACGCAGGGGTTGAATTTTCCGATCAAAAGCCCTACAATTCTACAAATCCCTTCACATTAATGTAGTATTTCTGCAGGAAACCCACTTCCTAAAGCGGCACACCCCTTCATTTTTACATGCACATTTTCCAACGTTTTATTTATCCAAGGCAGAAAATAAGACTAAGGGAGTGGCTATTTTATTCTCCAAACACTGCAATTTTAACTTGACTAAAAAGTATGTTGACCCAGAAGGCAGGTTCGTTCTGGTCAAGAGCTCCTTGGATGGAATACGATATACTTTTGTTTCCTACTATGCTCCTAAAAGGGGACAGAAAAAAAATTATTTTACCATATGTTAGAGACTCTCCAACCTTTTATGGAAGGCATCATAGTTATGGGAGGAGACTCCAATTTGGCGTTTGATTCTGGACTAGATAAGTCTAGACCATCAAAGACTAAATTAATCAGACCAACTAAAGCTAGCACTCAAATTGCTCATCTGATTCACCAATCCAGATTGACGGATATCTGGAGGGAATTGAACCAAACAGCAAAAGATTATACACACTACTCCAGTCCCCATCAATCATTTTCACATATAGATCACATATTACTATCTACTCATCATATCCCTTATGCTCTGAACTCCTCTATTATTGATGTTCCATGGTCAGACCATTCCATGGTTATGTTAGCTTTGAAGAGGAGGGATGAGCTTCGCGTTCGATGCGAACACATGTTCGCATCGAACATTGCCTGTTCGATCGTTTCGTCGAAAAAAAAAAAAAAACGGGTCGTTTGCGCCAAATTCGAATGACGCGCCACGGCCCATAATTCACTGCGGCGTTGCGCGCTAATGATTGGCCAAGCACAGCGCCCAAAAGAGACCTAATTGGCCAAAGCCTTGGTGCTCCCGGGCGGCCTCTTGTGGTGTGTTCCGGCTTGCCTTACAGTCAAGTTAGACAGACAGTGAGTTAGAGAGAGATAGATAGATAGATAGAGACACAGGGCCAGATTAAGGTAGATGGGCGAATCTTTATTTTGGAGTAATGTTTGTCATTTACGTTACTCCGCCGAAACTTTATGAGCAAGTACTGTTATTCACATAGCACTTGCTCCTAAAGTTGTGGCGGCGTAGCGAAAATGAGCCAGCGGAATTCAAATTGGGCGGGTAGGGGGCGTGTATTATTTAAACTAGGCGCGATCCTGCGGCGAACGTACTGCGCATGCGTCAACTGTCAGTGCGCATGCTCCAAATTCTGTCAGTGAACGTCAATGACGTCAATCCCCATTCACGGACGTTTTACGCAAACGACGCTAACATTTTTAAATTTGACGCGATGACGACGGCCATACTTAACATGGGATACTCCACCTAGGGGGCATGTTATTCTTTACGCCGTGTATCGCTTACGGAAACCTCGGAAAGTCACTGTGTCGGGCCCGCGTACGATCGTGAATTTCCGTCTCTCGCTGATTTACATATTCTTGGCGTAAATCAGCGGGAACGCCCCGAGCGCCCATTTTAAAATTGCAGTTCCGATACGACGGCAAAATACAATTACGCCGCTCGTATATTAACTCAATCCCGGCGTATCTTGTTTTCTGACTACAGAAAACAGATAAGCCGGCTCAAAGTGTGAGTTATGCTGGTGAATCACTGATACTCCAGCGTAACTCTACCTGAATCTGGCCCACAGTGTCTTTTCAGATAGATAGATAGATAGATAGATAGAGCAGGGAGGCTAGTAGTCAGTATAGTTAAATTTACAGTTTGTAGAGAATATATTCACATCCCTAGGAGTTGTCAATATATTTATAAACTGTATAGCTTAGCTAGATCTGCTATTAGTATCTGTCAGGCAGGAGATTGTGCTTGATGCAGTGCTCTAATGTGTTGTATTGCCTGCATTAGGGTTTACCTTAAACATAGTACTCCGTGTTAGTCAACGTGTGCTAGTTAATTGCACATAGACGCATTACCTGTTACTGCAAGTGTGCTATTTATTTGCACAGAAACGCAGTTGCTGTTAATGCAAGTGGGCTATTGAATTGCACAGAAACGCAGTCGCTCTGACTGTGCGTGTGCTGTTTAATACCACCTAAACGCAGTTGGTGTCACTGCGTGTGTGCTGTTACATAGCACCTGAACGCAGTTGGTCTCACTACGCGTGTGCTGTTACATAGCATCTGAACGCAGTTGGTGTCACTGCACGTTTGCTGTTACATACCACCTGAGCGCAGTTGGTGTCACTGCATGTTTGCTGTTACATACCACCTGAGCGCATTTGGTGTCACTGCACGTGTGTTGTTAAATACCACCTGAACGCAGTTGGTGTCACTGTGCTTGTGCTGTTGCATAGCACCTGAACGCAGTTGGTGTCACTGCACGTTTGCTGTTACATACCACCTGAGCGCAGTTGGTGTCACTGCACGTTTGTTGTTACATACCACCTGAGCGCATTTGGTGTCACTGCACGTTTGCTGTTACATACCACCTGAGCGCAGTTGCTGTCACTGCAAATGTGCTGTTACATACCACATGAGCGCAGTTGGTGTCACTGCACGTGTGCTGTTACATACCACCTGAACTCATTTGGTGTCACTGTGCTTGTGCTGTTACATACAACCTGAACGCATTTGGTGTCACTGTGATTGTGCTGTTACATAGCACCTGAACGCAGTTGGTGTCACTGCACCTTTGCTGTCACATACCACCTGAGCGCAGTTAGTGTCACTGCTTGTTTGCTGTTACATACCACTTGAGCGCATTTGGTGTCACTGCATGTGTGCTGTTACATACCACCTGAGCGCATTTGGTGTCACTGCATGTGTGCTGTTACATACCACCTGAACGCAGTTGGTGTCACTGCGCTTGTGCTGTTACATAGCCCCTGAACGCAGTTGGTGTCACTGAATGTTTGCTGTTACATACCACCTGAGCGCAGTTGGTGTCACTGCGCTCGTGCTGTTACATACCACCTGAACGCATTTGGTGTCACTCCGCTTGTGCTGTTACATAGCACCTGAACGCAGTTGGTGTCACTGCACGTGTGCTGTTACATACTACCTGAGCGCAGTTGGTGTCACTGCACTGTTGCTGTTACATACCACCTGAACGCAGTTGGTGTCACTGCGCTTGTGCTGTTACATAGCACCTGAACGCAGTTGGTGTCACTGTGCTTGTGCTGTTACATAGCACCTGAACGCAGTTGGTGTCACTGCATGTTTGCTGTTACATACCACCTGAATGCATTTGGTGTCACTGCACATTTTCTGTTACATACCACCTGAACGCATTTGGTGTCACTGCGCTTGTGCTGTTACATACCACCTGAACGCATTTGGTGTCACTGTGCTTGTGCTGTTACATAGCACCTGAACGCAGTTGGTGTCACTGCACGTTTGCTGTTACATACCACCTGAACGCATTTGGTGTCACTGCACATTTGCTGTTACATACCACCTGAACGCATTTGGTGTCACTGCACGTTTGCTGTTACATAGCACCTGATCGCAGTTGTTGTCACTGCGCGTGTGCTGTTTAATACCACCTAAACGCAGTTGGTGTCACTGCGCTTGTGCTGTTACATAGCACCTGAACGCATAAATATGTCTGGAAGGACAAAAAAGAGAGGCAGAGAGTCACGAGGGCAAGCAGGCTCTGCATCTAGAGGTAACACTGGTGGTGGATGTGGTGCATCCTCTTCAGCACGTGGCCGTTGCCGCTTGTCCTTCTTTTCAGGAGCTGGCCGTGTTGAGCCTCAACATGCAGAGCAATTAGTAGAGTGGATGACCAAGCCGTCCTCATCCTCCTCATCCTCTCTCACACAGACTGATCTAAGTTTGTTTGGCAAAGCAGCTGCCAAGGCGTCCTCTTCCCTCTGCACAATGGCTTCACACAGTCCTTCCCTAGTCCCACCATGTCCTCCTGAGGAGTCCCCCGAACTGTTTCAACACAGTGTTGGGTACATGCTCCAGGAAGATGCGCAGCATTTTGAATACTCTGATGACGGAACACAGATAGAGGAAGGCATTGATGTGAGCCCAGGGAGAGGGGGTGGCCGAGAGGGACAGCAATCTGGGAGTGATGTTCCCTCAGCTGGAGCATACTGCCAGGTTTTCGACAGTGATGATGAGGAGGGAGGGGATGATGAGGTCACTGACTCTACCTGGGTGCCTGATAGGAGAGAGGAGGAGGAAGAGAAGGAGGAGGACGAGGACGAGGCACAGGCACATCTCCAAAGAGGCAGGATGCCCTCCAGGGGTCAGCTTAAGGGCAGCACACCAACTGCATTGCGTGGCACATCTTCGCATGGCACTGCGGTGTCTCAACGGTACAGCAAAAGTTCTTTGGTGTGGGCCTTTTTTGAAACATGTCCATCAGATTGTACCTTTGCCGTTTGCAACATATGTCTCAAGCATATCTTGCGTGGCCAAAACATCACCCGCTTGGGCACCACATGCTTGTCTAGACATATTTAGACCTGCCATGCAACTTGTTGGCAAGCATACCAGAAAGACCCACACCAAAGATCAAAGTGGACCTCCCCTTGCCCTTCTGTGACCTCCAACCCCACTAGACCCCCAGTCCTCTCTGAAGCCCGCACTGAAGTTGTAGAAATAGGTGTGTCACAACCTAGTAGTGGTAGTACATGCGGGCAATCTAATGATAGTACCAGACAAATTTCCCTGCCCCAGCTGCTGCAGCGCCAAAAGAAGTACACTCCCAGCCATCCACATGCCCAGCGGTTGAATCCTAGCTTAGCGAAATTGCTAGCACTTCAACTGCTACCTTTTCAGTTGGTAGATTCTGCCCCCTTTCGTGAGTTTGTGAAATGTGCAGTACCTCAGTGGCAAGTACCAAAATGCCACTTTTTCTCACGGAAGGCGATTCCGGCTCTCTACCAGCATGTGGAAGGCAATGTCCATGCCTCGCTGGACAGGGCAGTCAGTGGTAAGGTGCATCTTACCGCTGACTCATGGTCCAGCAGGCATGGACAGGGACGTTACCTGTCTTTTACGGCCCATTGGGTGACTCTGCTGGCAGCTGGGAAGGACGCAGGGCAAGGTACAGTAGTTTTGGAGGTTGTTCCACCACCACGCCTCCAAAACACTACTACTGCTTGTGACACACCTCTCTCCTCCATCCCCTCCTCTTCCTCTGTGGCCTCTTCCTGTGCTGATGTTTCCTCAGAACCAGCCGTGCTCCGTATTCGTACGAGAGGCTACGCAGGAATGCAGGCCAAGAGATGCCATGCGTTGCTAGAGCTGGTGTGCTTGGGAGACAGGAGCCACACTGGGGAAGAGGTTCTTTCAGCTCTGCAGGGGCAGGCTCAGAGGTGGTTGACGCCACGCCAGCTGAAGCCTGGAATGGTGGTCAACGATAATGGCACCAACCTCCTCTCTGCCCTGCGACAGGGAAAACTCACCCACGTGCCCTGTTTTGCGCATGTCCTGAATTTGGTGGTGCAGCGGTTCTTGGGCAGGTACCCGGGCTTACAGGATGTCCTGAAGCAGGCCAAAAAAAATCTGTGTGCATTTCCAGAGGTCATATAATGCCACTGCTCGGCTGACAGACCTCCATAGGGAATACAACCTGCCCAAGAACCGCCTAATCTGCGACATGCCCACCAGATGGAACTCTACATTGGCCATGCTGCAGCGGGCCATCAATGAGTACCTGTGCCAATATGGCAGCAGAACTGGGTCAGGGCAGCTAGTTTTTTTTTTCCCCACGCCAGTGGGCCTTGATCAGGGATGCATCCACTGTCCTGTCACCATTTGAGGAGGCCACGAGGATGGTGAGCAGTGACAGTGCATGTATCAGTGAGACTGTCCCTCTTATTCACATGTTGGAGCACACGCTATGTGGAATAATGGACAGGGCCCTTGAGGCAGAACAGAGGGAGGAAGAGGAGGACTTCCTTACCTCTCAAGGCCCCCTTTACCCAGACAGTGGGCCTGCTTGCCCATCTAGCACACAGGAATAGGAGGAGGAGGAGGAGGAGGAGGATGATTGTATCAGCAGCATGGAGGTGGAGCCTAGCACTCAGCATCAGCAGCAGCAGTCTTCAAGGGTTCATTTACAGTCCCAAGGAACACGTGGAATTTAACGTGGCTGGACTGAGGTGCCTGTGGATCCTGTCGTCCTCAGTGACCCAGAGGACTGTGCCCGATTGCCTCTGCAAACCTACGCTGCATGGCCTCCCTGATCCTGCAAAGCCTGCGTAAGGATCCTCGTGTACGTGCTATCAAGGAGACGGATCATTACTGGCTGGCAACTCTCCTTGATCCATGTTACAAGAGTAAGGTTGCGGACCTTATGTTGCCATCGCAGAGAGGGCAGAAAATGAAACTTCTGCGGGAGGCCTTGCAGAAGGGTCTGTGCAATGCGTTCCCAGAACCGGGGGGATTACCAAAACCTGGCTCTGGACGACGTCTTGCTGAGGCTTCGGTGAGTCACAGAAGGAGCGGTGGAGAAGGTGGCCGTCTGACTGATGCCTTCAGACAGTTTTTTAGTCCGCAGCCCCAAGTCTGACCGGTTCCAGCAACCATCGCCAGCGTCTGGTTTACATGGTCCGGGAATACCTAGGAGCAAGATCCGACTTGGACTCCTTCCCCACCGAAAATCCTCTGGCTTACTGGGTCTTGAGGATGGATCACTGGCCAGAGCATGCACAGTACGCAATTGAGCTACTGGCTTGCACTGCATCCAGTGTTCTTTCAGAAAGCACATTCAGTGCTGCTGGAGGCTTTGTTACCGATCACAGGGTGCGCCTCTCCACCGACTCTGTTGATCGACTGACCTTCATCAAAATGAATCAGGCTTGGATCAACACCAGCTACCATCTTTTCCTCTTGTTAAGCCTCTACCATCTCTCATGTTCAGAAAAAATCCTTACCTAGATATTAATTTATCTTAAGCCTCCATCATCTCTGCGTATTCCATCCTAGACTTAAATCTTTTCCAGATATCCCATTTCTCTTCAAATTCTGCCCATTTTTCCCCATCTCTGTACCTTAGGTATTCATTATAGTATATTTCATCAATTTTGTTGCACCACTCTCTTAATGTAGGACTCTCTTCTCGTTGCCAGTTGCCCGAAATTTGACTTTTTGCGGCATTCAGAAACTCTGGTATTAATGTGTCTTTAGGTATTTTTTGGTTGGCATTCGGGTCCCGTGCAAAACGCAGACCCAAATGTCTTCGGGGATATACATATTTATTATTTCTTTAATTTTTTGTCTGATTTCTGACCAAAAGATTTTAATTTTAGGGCATGACCACCAGATATGGGTAATTGTGCCAGTCTCTCTACAACCTCTCCAACATACCCGCGAGTTTGTTCCTGAGGATGAATGTATTTTATCTGGTGTAAGGTACCATCGTACCAGGCACGTATAATTCTGTTCCATTACATTGTTGTTTATGGAGGTAGCGTGGACCCTATTTATTATTTGTCTCATTTCCAAATCGTTTATTGATGAACCCGTTTCTTCTTCCCATTTCTTGATGAATGGAGGTATGCTTTGTTTTGAAACATTCAACATTTTATATATCCTCAAAATTATTCCCTTACTGATCTTTTCTACACATAATTTTTCGAAAGGCCGAAGATTCATTTCAGATCTAATAGGCTGTGGGAGGCTTTCAAAGAAATGTTTTATTTGAGCATATCTCCATTCATCAATCAATACTAGATCTTTTTTATTTTTTAGTTCCTGCATTGGTAATAGCCTATTTTGCGCCATGAGATCTTTTAATTGGATGTTGTCTCTCCTAATCCAATTGCCAATTTTTTTTCTTCTCCCGGTGGGAAAAATTGTGTATCTTTCAAGGGCATAAGTGGAGAGTTAAAATTCCAACCTTCTTTCTTATGAATCTGGTCCCATAGTGTTAGTGCATGTCTAGTGATATCGTGCGCGTCGGGGCTTAATTTTCTATACTGTGCCGGAACCCAAATTATCTTCCCTAGTGCTATTTTACTCAGTTTATTTTCCATAGCTACCCATCTTTCTTCTACATTATTTTTTGCCCATTCTATAACTTGTGACATAATAATTGAATAATAGTAATTTCTTATATCCGGTGCCCCCAACTTGTCTTTTGTCAGGAGTGTTAATTTAATTTGTGTTTTTTTCCCCCTCCATATAAATTTAAGGAACATTGACTGGAGTTTTTTAAAAAAAGCTTGTGGAATTCGAACTGGGAGCATGTGTATTTTATAAACGATTTTTGGTAATATTATCATTTTAAAGATATTTATCCTCCCGGTCCATGTTAACTGCCCTGGTGCGATTCTATTAATGTCATCTTTGATGTCATTTAATAGTGGGATAAAGTTAGTTTTGTAAAGAGTCTCTCTGGAATTTCCTTATCTGATTCCCAGGTAATTTAAATCCTTTTTCCAGCAGAATGGGAATTTTTCCGTAAATCAATTCTTTCTTTTTTAGGGAGGTTAATACTCAGTATTTCTGATTTATTTGGATTTATCTTAAAATTTGATAACGTACCATATTCTTTTATTGTTTTAATTATAATAGGCAGGGTTGTTCTTGGGTTTGCTACATAAAATAAAATGTCATCAGCGTAAGCTGCCATTTTATGTTCCTCACCTGCTATCCCCCTGATATCAGCGTTTAGCCTTATCTCTTTCAAAAGCGGTTATAGTGCGAGCGTGAACAGCAGGGGAGATAGCGGGCATCCCTGTCGAGTCCCATTTTTTAGTTCAAAGGAATCGGATATCTCCCCATTAATTTTAATTCTTGCAGTCGGTTTGTTGTATAACGCTCCTATCCACTGCCTCATTCTAAATCCTGTTCCCATTGCTTCTAATGTGTTCTGCATGAAGCCCCAGTCAACTCGGTCAAATGCCTTTTCTGCGTCTACAGACATTAACAGACCTGGGGCTCCACTTCTTTTGATTTCCTCGATGATCAGGAGAGATCTGATTCTGTTGTCTCTCCCTTCTCTCCCTGTAATAAACCCTACTTGATCTAGGTGAATTACGTCTGACATATTTTTTATTAACCGATTAGCCAAAATTTTTGATTTTGTTTTTAGATCTATATTAAGGAGCGAGATAGGTCTATAGCTAGAGCATAAACTAGTATCTTTGCCCTCTTTAGGCATTACAGTTATTAATGATTCTAAAGCTTCTTTCCTCATTTCCCATTTCTCTCCTATCCCATTAAAATAGGTACATCATTTTGGGGTTAATATGTCAGACATTACTTTGTAATATTATATTGTGAATCCATCAGGACCGGGACTTTTGCCGTTGGGTAATTCTCGAAGAGTTTTTATAATTTCTTCCTCTGTTATAGGCATTTCAAGGCTCATAAGTTTGTGTTTTGGTATGTTATTTAACTGTACTTTTCCCAGGTATGTTTTTGTTTTTTCTTCCTTTAAGTTTACTTCTTCTTTAGTATTGTTCTCATTAATTGAATAAAGGTCCTCATAGAATTCTTGGAAGTTATTAATAATCTCTGAGGTTTTGAATCTTATTTCTCCCGTTTTCGTTTTTATTTTCTCTATGTAATTTGCTGATTTTTTCTTTTTTAAGAAACTCGCTAAATATTTTCCTGTCTTATTACCCCATTGATATCGTTCTTTCCTAATCATATTAAACACTGTTCGGGATTCCTGTTCTACTAATTCTCTGAACTCTTCTCTTTTACTATAAAGATTCAGAAGTGTATCTCTTTGGCCTGTTTCTTTATGTAATCGTTCGAGTTCCGTTTTTTCTTTAATTAAGTTACTTTTACTGTCTTTATTTTTTTTTCTGACATGCCCTCTGTGCTGTTCTCCTTGAAAAATTGAAACAACTCCAACCTTATTTTCTTTTCTATTTCTCTATCTAGTAAAAGTTCTTCATTTAGTCGCCAATTTGTTTTCCAGGATATTTCTTACCTAATCTAAATTTAAGTGAGGTAGGGGCGTGGTCCGAAAAAGTTATGATTCCAATCTTAGTGTCCTCCACCCGCTCGAGAGACCTATGTTCTATAAAAAAAAATAATCGATTCTGGAATATGTCCCATGCACGGGCGAGCGAAATGTGTAGTCTCTTTGGCTCATATGCCGTGTTTGCCATACGTCTACCAGTTGGTGTTGGTGCATCTTATTTTTTAGTTTGTTCCTCTGACTCAGCTCGCTCGCCCGTGCATGCAACGTACTGTCCATTTTGGGATCCAAACAAAAGTTAAAATCTCCTCCCAGCAAAGCTTCCCCTTTCTTAAAGCTCATGAACTCTTCCATCACTCTTATTAAAAATTGGACTGGTTTCTTATTCGGGCAATAGATGTTCGCCAGTGAGATCTCAAAGTCATTTAGTCTCCCATTAAGGAACAAAAAACGACCATCGGGATCTACTTTTCTTTCAATCAAAGAAAACCGAGTGCCCCTGGCGAACCCTATAGCCACCCCTTTAGCTTGTGAAATAGGGGAATCTGCATAATACCATAAAGGGAACTCATCATTCTACGACATGTACCCAGAGTTAGGTGTGTTTCCTGTAAGAATATGACATCCGTTTTTAAAAAGGCCAACTCTCTAAGTATATTAGCAGTTTCGATGGGGGCATTTATGCCATGAACATTATACAAAGTTATTTAACTATTGCCATCGAGTGGTATTAAGTAGTTTTAAGGCTTTCTTGTAGTTACTTATAGAGGCCATCTCTCCTAGTCCCCCCCCTACCCCATCCCTTCCTCCCTCCCACCCCTCACCCTGCCCTGGGGGCTATTGACCTCCCCTAGGCCTATAGATCCGTGGTCACCATCCGTCTGGCCCCACGGTTCTCCCCCCTCGAGGTTGGAGTCTGAATGGGTTGGTTTTGAGCACTGCATCCCCATCGGGAAGGTCCCTCCTGCCCCCCAATGATCTCCTCTCACACGTTCAAAACCCGGCCACTTCCCCCTAGAGACAAAACCCCTTTTTATACCCTCTCTCTCTCACATTCTCTGTATTGGCAATATCTTCTATTTTCTTCATAATTCATACCACCTTTACTATTGTTCCCCCCTTTCTTTCCTCCCCTTTCTAAGTATTGTTTAGGTAGTTGATTGAGATGTATTTCTTCTATTAACTTGTTGCCATTCATGCTGCTCTGCCCTAGATTCACCGCTGTTTTTTTCCCACCATCCTGTGATCTCAGTCTCTGGAATATTTAATTTTTTACAAAAATTTGATGTCTCTTCAGGAAATCTTAAGGTTGCCGAGCATCCATCTTTTCTTCCTACTAAGCAGGCTGGATATCCCCAAAAATATTGGATGTCCTGCCTTTTTAATTGCTCCAGAAGGGGTTTTAATGTTCTTTTCCTTGCTAGGATCTCAGCAGCAAGATCCGGGAAAATTTGTAATGTAGTCTCTTCATATTTGGCAGGGCCTGTAGATTTCATGTGTATACGGATCTTCTCTTTTTCTTTATAATTATGAAATTGTACGATTACATCTCTTGGCAATTCCTCCGCTACTCCCGCCGGTTTCCTTATCCGATGAACCCTCTCCAGCTTTATTTGTTTTGTATCTGGTTTACTTAGTATCTGCCCGAATATCTTATCGATTTTCTCCTGAAGATTTTCAGCTTGTTCCTCTGGTATCCCTCTAATCTTTAGATTTTTCCTTCTGTTTCGGTTCTCTTGATCTTCCAGCTTATATTTCAAATGTCTTTGTTCCTTTCTTATCTCCTTTATCTGCTCCTTTAAATCTTTTACTTCCGCAGTTTGCTTCTACTACTTTTAGGCCGGTAGGGGTAGAGGGGGGAAGGGGGGAAAGGGGAACTTTTCTATTTTCCTACCTTGAAGAAAAAAAAAAAAAAAACTTCAAAGAAATGTAAAATGAATTCCACATATGATGCACAACCGAAGTCGAGACATAATCATTGAATATAACCATGAGTGGGTCTCAAGCTATGGTTAAGTCTGAAGTGGAAAAAAAACACCAGCTACCAAGCACCTGATGCTGATGTTACTGAATAATATTTTTTTGTTGAAATGTCGGATCCCTTCCCTTTTAGCTGATGCTGAGTGACTGTCCTCTTATGCTGCTGATGGAATATCCTTCTCCTCCTCACTTTTCTTCTTTTTTTTTTAAGATATTTTTATTGAAAATTTTTACAAAACCAACAATACAACACATACAAAAACAAAACTTAAACAACACAGAACATACATCGGCAGTAGTTTGCTCCTTAATCACTCCATACTATTATCAACAGCATAGTTATACAAAAGTCAGAGTAGAAAGGTACATACTACACGCGTCATGAGGACGTGACGTGCGTGAGGAGGAGGGAGGTGCCGGACTGCTCCATGGCTGCCAGCGGTCTATGCCGCAACGAGGATCTGACGGCTCGGCTGGATGAAGCACAGCGTGAGAGGCGGGGATTGAGCGAGGAGCGAGCGGAAGATCATCCCTGCAAGCACGCGACCCAGGAGATCAGGGGGTCCGTCACACGCGATCCCTCGGCAACCGGCGAGATATGGAAGGTGCAGTGTAAAAGTCCCGGGCGAAAACCCGACAGGCGTGCTCGGAAGGCAGTCACCCCCAAGCAGTAAACAGAAAGGGGGCACGTCGGGACCCGACAGGAAAGCGTTCGCTACGTTAGGAGGCATCCAGGAAACATGCAGCCCGGTAGTAGATCGGAAGGAAACCTAAGGGACGGGTGAGGCGCTCATTGAGCCGAGAGCGGATGGGGAGACCCGCCCCCCCTAATCCTCTTCAACCCCCCCTTTCTGACATTGGTCTCCCAGGACTATAATAACAATGCAATATTAATGGTTTAAGCAATGTGTGGAAGAATGGTCTAAGTAACCAGGTTGTGCCTGTTTAAGAGGAAGTAGAAACTTGTGACTTG
Organism: Rana kukunoris; assembly: GCA_029574335.1. Lineage (NCBI taxonomy): Eukaryota > Metazoa > Chordata > Amphibia > Anura > Ranidae > Rana > Rana kukunoris. The sequence goes on along the minus strand of CM056059.1, from coordinate 270,452,013 downwards.
TGACTTTGCAAGGGAGTAAGGGAAGAATAAAGTCAGGAGTATAAACAAGGAGATAGCTGACCCTCATAGCACTCTGGGAAGGAAGTAAAATGCTAAAAGAGGAGTGCGGAGGGCAATTGGGGTGAAGCAAAATGTCCTATTAGGCAAAAAGGATCCTTAACCCATACCTCCTCCCAGGACAGAAAAGGCATAATTAAATAATTAAATACAACTGCCGATTGGGACGGGTGCAATTCGGGTTTCTTCTTGTAGTGCTCAAAATAGTCTGGGTCCCAGCCAACAAATGGTATAAAGCCCAAAGAATACATCTACTTGCTCCTGCCCCTGGGAGAGTGGACGCTGGAGTGTAAAGGGAGGTAAAAGCTCTGATTGCACAGGGGGTTAAGCGAGGACATTTAAAGTTAACAACGCGAAGGAACGTGAAGGAACCGTCCTATGTTGCACGGGGACAGCGCGGGGTTACCGGTGGGCCCGGGTCGTCCGGTCTCTCGAGTCTGGACAGGACTTGGGAAAATTCCTTATAAAATAAAGGAGAAGGATAACCCCAACAGTAAGCTAGAACCTGCAAAACGCCCCTGAATTCTGAGACCCCTGAGCATTCTAAGGACAAAAAGTTGAAAGGGAGCAGTTGAGCTAAAGAGGTATTAAGGGTCTGTGAAATCTTGTATACACAAAAAAAAAACAGTGGAGTTGCAGAAAGGGGTTAAGCAGGAAACCATGAGGTATTAATAGGGACTGTGGATTAGTAGACAAGAGAAGAAATAAGAGATCCGTAATCTGACTCTTTGATCCACTGATTTTTGGATTTGACCGCAAAAAAAAAAAATCGATAAAGTACACCACCAAGTCCGGCAGGACTCAACTATAAAGCCCAATTCTCTGCAGGTGGAAATACGGGGGTCCTATATGGTCCAGAGGAGAGAAGAGGAAACAAAGATAACAACATCAGCGGAGGGTGGAAAGAGCGGGAACGGGGCGGAAAAGGGGGGTCCAGTGTAAGCTCCTAGTGGCAAACTGGGGAGGAGAATCAGACCGACGAACAAAATTAAAATGATTATGGTCGACGAGAGGCGTCGCCCAAAAAAAACCACCGAAAAATAATGTCGGGACTAGCTCAATACAGCAGTACATGACACAAGAGGGAAACCCCAAAAGCCCTGGGGCAGTAAAGAAGACGGACAAAGAAAAAAAAAAAACAGGAGAGGTTAATGCAAATCGCTCAAAAGGTGAAACAACCCTGGAAAGCGAATACGACCACAGCAGACTAGAGGAATCAGGACAGGACACACAACCCCCATCAAAAGCAGAGATGAATGAGATGCTGCTGAGGATGGAAAATTTGATAAAAACAGAAATCAATAAAATAAGAACAGATCTGGGTGGATTATTAGAAAGAGTAGAAGAGACGGAAAAAAGAATAGAAGAACAAGACCAAGAATTGAACAAATTAAAAACACAAGCGATGACAGTCAACCAAAGAACCCTAGCATATCGGTTAGAAGACCAAGAAAATCGCAATAGGCGCCAGAATTTGAGAATACGTGCGATAGTGGAAGAGAAGGGAGAGGATCTAAGAGCCATCATGAATATAATATTTAACCCTCTGCTGGAGAAACCGGTAGAAGCAAAGCCTCTCAAAATAGAGCGGGTCCACAGAGTGGGAAATCCCAAACAACCTGAGGGAAAGGGTCCGAGAGATATCATAGTGTGTTTTCGAAAGTTTGAAGACAAGGCGGAAATCTGGAGAAGATTGAGGGGGGAACCCCCAATCAGCTACAAAGAGAATGAGATCCAAATCTTCTCTGATCTCTCGGGAGAAACATTAGCAAGAAGAAGACATTTGAAACCTCTACTGGACCTGATGCGGACAAAGAATATAAAGTATCAGTGGGGGTTCCCAGCGTGTCTCATAGGCTTTAAAGAGGGAGTAACCGCACGTCTAGTATACCCAGAAGATCTAGAGAGGTTCTGCCAGAAATTGGATATAACTGCTCCCGATTTGCCAGATTGGGTGGCCTAGCATCAAATTAAAACTGCTTAGAAAGGGGGAGAGAGGGGGGAGGGGTGGAAGTGGCAGCCAGAAGGCAGTCTTAGAGCACCACCTCATGGAGAGGAGCCGAAGGTGAAGGAGTGGAGGCAACCTAGAGCGGCTCCCAGGCCTGCAATAGGCCACGAGGGGAGAGGGGGGGAAAGGGTGGGGGGAATGGGGGGGGGCAAGGGAGGGGGGAGGGGGGCCATCTTGTCGTGTCCACATTGTCCAGTTTATCGTCCCCTAGGTGTGTCCCCAAGTATGGTAGAGAGGAAACAACAAAGTAAGCAAAAAAACAACAATATATTTAGATGACAGAGATTAAATTCTTGTCATACAATGTTAAGGGTTTAAACTCCCATATCAAGAGACACAAAATCCTCAGGGAATTACAGTACTATAAAGCGGATATAGCCTTCCTGCAGGAGACCCACCTGACATTGGAATCCAACATTAGATTATATTCACACAGCCATCCGATATGGTACTACGGGGATAAAATAACTAAGCGGGCTAGAGGAGTAGCAATTGGGATAGCAAGAGGGACGCGTTTTGAGTTGGGAGACAGATTGACAGACCCCGAAGGAAGATTTATATTTTTGAAAGGAAAACTGTGAGGAATAGAATATACGCTAGCCAATATTTATGCTCCCAATACTGACTCCGCGGGCTATGTAAAAAAAATCTTGGTAAAACTAGAAAACTTTAAGGCGGAAATGTGATACTGATGGGGGACTTCAATTTATGTATGGAGCCTGGACTTGATAGTACGTCCCGTGCACAGGGGACGAAGGATAGTCAGTTGAAAACACTGAAGCAAAGAATGCACCACGACCAGTTGGTCGATGTATGGCGAATCCAACATCCCAAAATTAGGGACTTTTAATTTTACTCCCCTGTGCACGGGACGTACTCGAGGATTGATTATATCCTTATAGAGCACAGACTCCTAGAGAGGGTAGTGGAAACAGGTATAGAAGCTACGACGTTATCTGACCACGCACCCATAACCATGAAACTGACTTTTTTAGACCGGAAAACAAACCCACCAGAGTGGAGATTAGACGAGAGCTTACTGGGGGACGAAGAAACAATAAAAAGAGTACAGGAGGAACTAGAAATGTATTTCCTCGAGAACGACACGGAGGGGATCTCCAGGGCCACACTCTGGGAAGCCCACAAAGCTTACATTAGGGGAATATTCATAAGGGAGGGAGCCAGGAAAAAGAAAGAAAAAACAAGGATGTTAATGGAAACAGCGAAAGAAATCTTAAAATTGGAACAGGAACATAAAAAAAAGGCCAAAAAAGAGAAATATCGCATAAATTAATACTAAAAAGAGAGGAATATAGAGTACTCATAGAACAAGAAATGAAGAAGGAATTAAATAGCATTGAAAGAGAAAGATACATATGGGGGGACAAACCTAGTAAATCCCTGGCTAAAATGGTACAGAAAAAGAAAGGCAGGAACTATATAGAAAAAATTAGAAAAAAGAACGGGGACCTAGTATATAACACAAAGGACATAGCTGAAGAGTTTAGAGGATACTACAAGGGCCTATACAACGTGAAACAAAAGAACTGGAACCCTGGAGAAAAAGAGGCCAACATAGGGGAAGTATTAAGGAAAGCCAACCTCCCTAGAATAGACAAAGAAGTAGCGGAAAATTTAGACAGGCCAATTACGGAGGAGGAAATAAGGAGAATTGTAAAAAAGTCTGCCAAAGGGAAAAGCCCTGGGCCTGATGGCTTTACGACCAGGTACCTGCAAAGGTTTGGAACCATTTTGATTCCAAGATTATGTCAGTATTTCAACGGATTAGGGTCCGATTATGAACTAAGCAGGGAGGCCTCGATAGCAAACATCACGGTCATAGAAAAGGAGGGGAAAGATAATACGCTCTGTTCGGGATTTAGGCCAATCTCACTATTGAATGTGGATATAAAGATCTACGCTAAGATCCTGGCAGAGCGTATGAAGGAGACAATGACAGGCCTGGTCCATCCCGACCAGGTAGGATTCATACCAGGGAGGGAGGGGAAAGACAATGGGGTGAGGGCCCTCCTAATCCTTGGGCAGATCAAAGAAAACGGGGCTCCCAGTCTACTCCTGTCAGTAGATGCTGAAAAAGCGTTTGACAGAGTGGACTGGGGGCTCATGATGCAAATGTTAGAAAATGTGGGGATAGGCCCAAGGATGAGGGAGAGGATTAAAACTTTGTACCACCACCCCCAAGCAAGAGTGAAAATCAATGGATCCCTATCGCCTCCTTTCGAAATGAGAAATGGGACCAGGCAGTGTCCCCTGTCCCCCCTCCTCTTTGTGTTATCGTTAGAGCCTCTGTTGGCAATGATATGCAACGACCATAACATCAAGGGGGTAAGAGCAGGAGAAGAAGAGCATAAATTAGCCGCATTTGCGGACAATGTTCTATTTTTTGTGAGGAACCCAAGATTAACGTTGCCTCATCTAATGGCCAACATTAAACAATATGGAGAGATCTCCAATTTTAAGATGAATGTGTCCAAGACAGAAATTCTAAACGTTAACATCGATGAGGCCGAAGAACGATCCATCAAAAAAGTGTACAACTTCACCTGGCAGAAAGAGATAAAGTATTTGGGAATAAAATTAGCAAAGTCTCTTAAAAAAATATACAGATTAAATGATATCCCTTTATTAGATGAAATAAAAGGTGAAATTAAAAAAATTAAGAACAGGCCGATCTCCTGGTTCGGAAGGATAAATATAGTAAAAATGATATTAATGCCAAAAATCTTGTATAGGTTTCAGATGGTCCCAGTAGCCGTACCACATGTCTATTTCAAAATACTCAACTCCTTGCTATTGAATTACATATGGAACAAAAAGAAACACAGGATCTCTCTCCAGGTATTAAAACAAGAAAAAAAACAGGGAGGACTAGCAGTCCCGGATATAAGAAAGTATTATAACGCCTCGGTAATCTCTCGTATAATAGAATGGGCCAAAGAAAATCACGATAAAAGATGGGTTAACATTGAATGTACACTTGCAAGGACACAATTAGGTAGAACAATATGGAATCCGCCACATCTTAGAAGCATGCAAACAACTACACATGAAATCACACTGATAGCACTAAGGGTATGGGACAGAATACACAAACAGCTAGGATCAGAATATAATTCACCACTAATAGATCTAAAAGATAACACCAGGACTGAAAGAGGAGGGTGGGAACTGGATTAAAAATAGAATTCAGGTAAAAGATATCACTCAAAAGGGTAAAATTATGTCACTTGAAGAGATTAAATCTAAGACAGAACTCACAGGGTGTAATGAATGGAGGTACCGGCAGCTATCCTCCTTCATCAGGAGTCTTCCGGGCTCGTTAAGGGAACAGAAGGAGTATACTCCTCTGGAACAGCTATGTTTAGCCGAGAATTCAAAAGGGAATATCTCAAAACTGTACAAATTCCTGGTGAGGGCGGAGGAGCTGGGGGTACCTAGGTATATTAAAAAAATGGGAAAGAGAATACAAAAAATCTCTGATACCATACCTCCTCAATGCCGCAAAAAGGTTAATACCCAAGAAATGGAGGGAAAGGGAAAGCCCTCAGGTTTGGGAGTGGATCGACGCGGTAGAGGAAACCCATAAGAGGGAGGAGTTGAGATTCGGTGGGGAGGAAGATAATGGGGATACAAGAGTCAAATGGATACCTGGAAGGAGCTTTGCAGAATACTTGAGAGGGATATAAAAGAATAGAGAGTGAGGGGACCGCCGAGGGGGGTGAGACTGTGGAACGACGAGATGGAGGGTGGGGGGGGGGGGAATGGGAGGAATATCCACATGTAACAAATTTTAATAATAAAAAAAAATATATAAGAATAAAAAAAAAAAAGGTATATACACAAAAACATTAAGAAAGAGACGAGAAGCCACAAGTGATGCGAAGACTACAGGGCGAAGCGAAGGGCGGAAGGGAGTATGAGCTGGCAGACAGTTTGTACCCTGGTCTAGTCTGATGTGGATAAAAAAAAAAAAAAAAAAAAAAAAAAAGAAAGGTACATACAACAAAGTATAAAGGTAGTATTACCCCTTTGTGGGATTGCATATTAAGGTTACTCTAGCAAATGGAGACTGCACCACCAACATCCCTATTCACGGCTGTATAGGAGATAGGGTCAGTGGGATAACCAGCCACCTGCCCCAAATCTTATCAAAGGAGGGCGTCATTGACTAATTTCAACCATAGGCCCCTTATCGGGGTCACCGCTCCCTTCCAGGTCAACAGGATGGATTTCTTAGCATAGAAATATAGGATTCAAAGCAATTTTTTGACCCTGGAGGGAACCGCAAGGTCACCAATGACCCCCAACAGACAGTTTTTAGAGTCCAGTATATTGGGGAGTCCCAAGGCAGAAGAGAGGAAGGATCCTATATCTCTCCAGAAGTCTCGTATAGCTGGGCAACTCCAAAAGCAGTGGATAAAATCAGCCACCTGCCCACATCTGCGGAAACAATCCGCCGAGGCCAGTATGCCCATTCTGAGCATCCTGGCCGGGGTCAAGTGCGATTGGTGAAAATTTTTTAGTTGGATCACCCTGTCTCTGGAGGCTACAACGGAGGTCTTAAAAGTATCACAGAACTCAGTCCAGTCATCTTCCGTCATGGTAATATCTAAGGATTCCCATTAAGGCTAAGTAATAGGTAGAAATTAGTTTTGTTCGGTCCGGGGAACGCAAAAGCTTTTCTAGGTCAGGAATCGCAAGTGGGTTGTTCAGGGAGCCAAACTGGGCTCGCGCGGCATGTCTTAGCTGGTAATAAAAGAATAAATAATTGGGCAGAAGATTAAAGTCATCTCTCAACTGGGAAAAGGACTTAAAGCCTTCTGAGGTATATAGGTGTCATAGGTACTTAATCCCCTTAGATATCCATCTCTGAGGGTCAGGTAGAGAGTTAAATTATGGGAGTGATATATTGCCCGCGGTAGACAATGTTGTGTAAGGTCTCGAACGATGTGAGCATAGCCCCTTCAGTGGGAGTACACGCATTATTGGAGTCAGGATGTAACCAATCATGAACATTTACCAGTTGGGAGGATTGGTAATAGAGGTAGAAGTCAGGGAAAGCCAGTCCTGCCAAATGAGAGGGTAGTCTAAGTGTTTCCAATGCTACTCTAGGGGCCTTACCGTTCCACAGGAATGTTATACAGATTGAGTCGATGCTCTTAAACAATGCTTTGGGGATTTTGCATGGGGCATTAGCTAGGACATACAGTAATTTAGGTAGGTATATCATTTTTAGGACATTGGCTCTTCCCATTAGATCTAGAGGTAAGTCTTTCCACTGTTTAATCTGAGACTGCAGCTATAGTAGCACAGGGCTCAGATTCTTGGCAATGTACAGGGACAGGGGTAACTGGACCACAACTCCCAGATATCTAAATGAGGTGGCCACCATCAATTTAGAGTCTGAATGAATGTGAGGAGTAGGAGTAGGTAGATAATGGATTTCTCCCAATTCACTCTGAATCCCGAGAAGTCCCCGAAGTCAGACACCATTTTCAACACATTAGCTAGTGAGTCCTGGGCATCTGCCAAATACGCTAGTGTATCATCAGCATATCAAGACCAATAACAATCAAGACCGAGACCCCTCTTGAATAATTGGAGTAAGTGGCATGATACTGTGAAGCTAACCAGGGACGTTTAAGATATTTCAACGCAGGGCCCATAAGGTGCGTCTCCTGAAGACAGATAATATGAGGCTTGTGTTTTTTCAGATAGGAAAACATCAGGGACCGCTTGTGAGGTGAATTCAGCCCTCTAATATTCCAGGAAATAATTTTAACCGTGTCAGCCATGAGTATGTACATGTAGTATATGAGCATAGCAGTAGTGAACAGTCATTACAGCACCCCACTCATTGCAATACTCACGAGATGGTTGACATATGCAGGAAATCAGTAATAAAAAATAACAGTAGTAACAAACAGGAGCAAACTTATCCTTCACCTGCCGCCACGGGCAGACAAACTCTGCCGAACAATCCTGTGGGAAAGCCTCCCAAACCTCCATCCCTACCCACCCCCTCCTAGCTCTGCTAACCCTAACATAGCGAGCATTGGATCCCAAAACAGTGTCCCGCTCCCTTCAGCAACTGTCTTGGAAGGGAGCCGAAAGTCCTGTGGCCACGCCACCTATTGGTAATGGGGAGAGTGGCAGTTCCATATAAGCTCACAGGTGTATTATAATCGTCCCTGAGGTAGGATCAAAAAAATGAGGACATTTCCTAAAAGGCACAACAGTGAACAGTGCATGTGGCAGTATATCAACAGTACCTTACATGTAATGCAACCAACATTACCGACCTGGATCACAGCAGAATTAACGATCAAGCAGTGGTTTGGGTTTCTCCTGTGGGACATACCACCGACATAGGGGAAATGCAAAGGAGATGTAAAGGGCATGTCCCCCCCCTCCTCCCGCAGAACAACCGAGCAACCTAGGCCCAACTCGCCAGAATCCATCTCCCAAGGGATCACTCAGGAAAAGAAGGAGAGAGGGGAAAATAAAAAAAAGGGGGGGGGGTGTAAGTAAGAACTTTCAGGCCTTTAGTCGCAGGACCAATTGCGACGGTGCCGGGGGCATTTTCCAAATCTTGCATCCAGCCAGGCCATAGCTTCTTTAGGACAGGAGCAAAAGTGAGCCTTTTCTTCATGGATGATTCTCAATTTAGCCGGGAACAACATTGCATAGGGGAGACCTTCGTTGCGAAGACGGTCTTTCACTGCAGCAAAGGATACACGTTGGCGTTGCACTTCAGCTGAAAAGTCAGGATAAATGGAGATGTTGTTGCCATTGAACTGGAGAGGGCCTCTTTCTCTTGCCAAGCGTAGAATAGCCACCTTATCCCTGAAGTTTAGAAATTTGGCAATGAGGGATGTTGGGGGGGCCCTAAGTTGCGGAGCACGTGGTGGGGTGCGATGTGCCCGCTCAATTTCGAAGGTTCTGGGGGCGTGGCCTGGACATGGCTGTGTGAAGCTGCTCTTCATCTGAGCTCCCGGCCTGATCCCTCGATTTCTGGCCAAAAATCATATTTATACCGGCATGAACGCTGCCAAACGCTACGGGACTAGAGCAGCAACGAAGGGGACCCCTGCGGGTAAGATTTCTGGAGAGATCCAAAAATATTTCAAGGCCCTACAGGACGCATCGCCGGATCCCGGCCTATCCGACCCGAGAGGCCCTGCACGTGGAGCCGGCGGAGATCCACAGAGACAGATACCAGACCCCGGGGAATCGGAGGATTGGCCGGCTCTGTTTCGGGACCCACCTGAGGCTACACCTCTGGAGGAGATGCCCTCATCACAGTCATCGGAGCCCGCTGGCATGGATCCTGACATTAAGGCCCTACTGCAGGCGCTACCCACCAGGACGGACATAGAGGCCCTGATTCTAAAATTGGAGGAGACCCACCGACGCGATATACAGGAGGTGAGGGGAGAAGTATCTACACTTACCGATCGGGTGGCCTCGGGAGAGGAAACGGTGTCCTCGCTGGCGGATCGGGTGGCGGCCCTGGAGCAGTCTCGGGACCAGCACCATGAGACGGCGGTCGCGCTGCAACTCCACCTGGAGGAGGTGGAAGATAGGAGCCGCCGCAATAATCTGCGCGTCCGCGGTATCCCCGAGCCCGCGGGAGCTGAAGATGTGGAAGCCAGGGTGATCGGCATCTTCCGTAGGATCCTGGACGACCCGGAGGCAGCGATCATACTTGACAGAGCGCACAGGGCGCTTGGGCCTAAGCCGACGGACCAGGAGAGACCACGTGACGTGATCTGCCGCCTACACCGCTACGGGTAGAAAGAAGACATCCTGCGCCGGGCCTGGGACCATGGAGATGTCGAGGTGGAAGACGCGCAGGTGCGGATCTTACCAGACCTCTCCAGGGCGACCCTGCGTCGCAGGGCTATGCTGCGACCCGTCCTGGAGCTCGCTAGACAGACTGGCCACACGTATCGCTGGGGCTACCCGCTGGCTGTTACCTTCCGCAAGGACGCCGATGCCTTCACTTTGAGGAGCACTACGGACCTCCCGGCACTCTTCCGGTTCCTGGGATCAGACCCGATTCAAGTACCGGATTGGCTCCAGCTCATCCCCCGCCAGGTTGGCCGATCGGGAGCAGCAGCTTATCGGGGACCCTTGCTGCAACGTCCACAGAGAGGCAGACGGCGACGTAATTCAGCCCGAGGAGGAGCGGGACGTGAGTAGGCCCTGGGCCACCTCCTAAATTCCCCACCTTTGCCTGTGCACTGCCCCTTCCACGGAGACTCTTTCAGACCTCCACGCAGGCCCCCCCCCCCATTTGCCTGGTGCCTCAGGGATGGGACCTTTGCCCTTGAACATATTCGGGAGCGTTGCGTGATTGACCCCGCCCCCCCGTCCTTATGGCACCGTTATTAGAGGCCCCATGTACTGAAGACATGGCCTGGATGCATATCCTCTGACCCTGATCGCGCTGCCCCCCCCACCCCCCGCCCCGGCTGCGTACAGAGACCCTTCCTGGTCCCCTGGCCTTTGCTGTTGCCTGGGTCTCCCGGGACGTAGGGAGTGGACCCAGTGTGGGATGCCCCGTTGCGGAGGGGGGACTCCGCACGGGGACTCGGGTGGTGTATGCCGGGGACTACGGGGACAAAGATACTGACTGTACTGCAGATCTCTCCCACGCTCAGGATAATGACAAAACATGCGGAGCCCATTTTCTGATGGCCGGGCTTTGTGCACTGGGGACGGGTGGGGGGGCCCTGGCTTGGGGGAATGGCTATGACGGATGGAGTGGGTCTTGCGGGAGGAGGGGGGCTACAGGAGAAGTTTGGGGTGGAGCACCCCGGCTGGGGGCCACCGTTCTTCAGAAATATGGAGACACTCCACCCCACTCCAGATACTCGTACGGCTCCGGAGCCATTTGTCTTGATTTACTGCACTGCCCTATTAATGGGACCTCCCTGAGACATTGTTTTTCACTTACCACCGGGATGTTTGAGGGGAGGGGGAGGGAAATATGCGATTAGGGAGGGGGCGGTGTTGGCAGGGTGGATGGGTGAACGTTTGGACTCCCAGGGAGTGGGGTTCAGGGCTCTGGATCCTATGACACTCTGGGAGCACTATTTGCACTTATAACACAGATTTATGTGGTCTATTTTACTGTTAGTTAACCTGTTTTGCCAGACTTATTTGCTGCTAGCTCTATTACTATTACTATTACTGTTACTGTTACTGACTGTCCGATATGTTGCCAGTTCATGTTTTGGTTATGTTATGTATTATAAAGTATGTTTTGGCTGGGATGGAGCGGAGAGGGTCGGGAGCTTGCTGTCGATCCCTGTCTAGCTCATCTCCCCCACTTAGGACTGCACTCGATTACCGGGCTTGCACCGGAGAGTGCTTATAGCCGCTTTTGGCTACTTTAGTTAACAATTCCTGGAGGCTCCATCTGGTGCCTACCACTAGAATTCTTTACTTTCCTCTACCTGTCCCCTGTCCCCCCTCTTTTCTCCTCTCCACTGACTACTTGGATTCTCCTCCCCCCTCCACCCCCCCCCTGTCGCACAGACCCCCCCCCATTGCGCAAGCATGGCTGAGCTCACTGTGATATCATTTAACGTAAAGGGCCTCAACACGCCCGAAAAAAGGCGTATGCTGCTGCAGGATATGCGACGTCTGGGTGCGGACGTGGCGTTCTTGCAGGAGACACATTTTAAGGAATGTAATCTACCTCTCCTGAAAAAGAAAATTTTATCCCACGGCATACCACTCTCAATATTCGGAGGCCAAGTCCAGGGGAGTGTCCATCTTAGTTTCGGCAAAGGTGCCATGGAAACTTATGGATGCCCAGACGGATAGAGACGGGCGCTACCTATTTCTAAAAGGCCAGATAGGAGACAGGACAGTGACATTCGCTAACTTCTATGCACCAAATTCCCAACAGGACACATTCCTTAAGAAGCGCCTGGGCCAACTCGGGCGCTTCTCGGAGGGCCACCTTATAGTGGGGGGTGACCTGAACGTCTCCCTAATTCCGACCGAGGACACGTCCACTGGGAAATCTTCCCTGACGCGAGACACTCTTAAACGCATTGGCGCTGCTCTCCACACTATGCAATTGATAGATGCCTGGCGCCTTACGCACCCTGGAGACAGGGATTACACCTTTTTTTCAAAACCCCATCAGACGTACTCCAGACTCGACTACTTCCTCTTGCCACACAGACAACTGGACGCGATTCGGGAGGTCACGATTGGTTCGATCACGTGGTCAGACCACGCCCCGATCACCCTGAAATATTCCATCTTAGACAACACTGGAGGCCAGAGGCCACCGTGGCGGCTTAATGAAAGCCTCTTGCAGAACACCGACGTTATGACGGAGATAGTAGGGGAACTGGGTCACTATTTCTCTGCCAATCTAGTACCTGATGGTGATGTGGGGGTGATTTGGGAGGCCCATAAGGCGGTGATCCGAGGAATACTGATTAAGCACGGCGCACGTCTAAAGAAAGAACGCAAGGCACAGCTCGACTCACTCCTTGCCAGACTCTGCCTATTGGAGGCAACACACAAGACTGCACCAAGTAGGCAGACGGGGGCGGAGCTGGACGTGGTCCGCGCACGGGTGACTGATCTTTTGCATTTTAAGGCCAAGGCAGCGCTGCAAACATGCCGACGCGTTATATATGAATCGGGCAATAAATGTGGTAAACTGCTGGCTAACACGATACGCGCCCGGCGACTGGCCTTATATGTTCCACATGTCTTCTCGTCGAGGGGACTTAAACAGTCCACGCCCCAACAAATTACGCAAGAATTCCGTCGATACTATGAATCCCTATACAACTTGGACAAACCTCCCCCTACACGGGAAATGATAAGAGACTATATTACCACATCTTTAATGCCCACCCTACCCTCGGATACCCAGCAAACCCTAGAAGAACCTATCACACTCGCTGAACTCCAAAGTGCGCTGAAAAGCGCCAAGCCAGGGAAGGCCCCAGGCCCGGACGGCCTAACGGTGGCATATTATAGATCCCTGCTCCCTTCCATAGGCCACCACATGGTACGCCTATTTAACGACCTAGGCTCGGGGAAATCCCTTCACATCACCACACTCCAGGCCCAAATCTCCGTTATTCCAAAAGAAGGCAGGGACCCAGCTAACTGTGGCAGTTACCGCCCCATATCCCTCCTCAATACTGACCTCAAATTGTATACCAAAATCTTGGCTTCCAGACTCCAGAACCACCTCCCACAATTGATAGACCTAGATCAGGTGGGCTTTGTACCTACTAGAGAAGCCCGTGATAATACGGTTAAAGTACTTAACCTCTTACACATAGCCTCCTCGGGTAAGATCCCGTGCCTGTTTTTAGGAACTGATGCCGAAAAGGCATTTGACCGGGTCAACTGGCAGTTCATGATGTCCACCTTGGAGCACATAGGTCTGGGGGAGAAGATGAGGAACTGGATATCAGCGATTTATAGAGGTCCGACGGCGAGGGTTCGGGTTAATGGGACACTGTCAGAGGCATTCCCTATCACCAACGGGACAAGACAGGGGTGCCCCCTGTCGCCCCTGTTGTTTGCCCTCTCCCTTGAGCCCTTCCTGTGCCATGTGCGGCGGAATCCTGCAATTAAGGGTATAAGTGTCTCAGGTACACAATACAAGGTCTCCGCCTATGCGGACGACCTTCTGTTTACCCTTACAGACCCGGACACATCCCTTCCGGCTCTCATGCGGGGTTTTGAGGTTTATGGCACACTCTCTCCCTGAACCTGAAAATAAACATGACAAAGTCAGAGGCCATGGGAGTGGGGATCCCCACAGCAGCAGCTCGCCCGGCATGAAGGCTAAATTCAGCCTGAAGTGGACGGAGGTTGCGTTGAAATATTTAGGAACGCAGATACCCCCCTCGTTGTCACAGCTATATAGACTGAACTTCCCGCCCCTCCTGACAGAAGTCAAGAAACTCCTGTTGCAGTGGACGGGGAGGCCTTCACTCATGGCACACCAGTCATGGGTAGGGTCAATATACTGAAGATGACGATTTTGCCCAAATTCCTTTATCTCCTACAGGCCCTCCCGATCCGGATCCCAGGGACATACTTTAGACAAATTCACTCTGCCTTCTCCCAGTTCTTGTGAGCTGGGAAGAAGTCAAGGATACACAGGGGGATCTTGTCCCTCCCTAAACTGTGCGGCGGTCTAGCGCTGCCGGACGTTCGTACATACTATCAAGCTGCACACCTGGTGAGACTGCTTGATTGGTGCCGACATTCGCACACTAAACTCTGGACACAAGTGGAGCAGAGCCAGTACCCGATCCCACTCCGTCGAGCCCCCTGGTGCCTTACGACGCCCCCCATGCCTGCTTTGAGACAACCCCCTGGTGGGGACTACGGTGAAGGTATGCGCGCGGAACCTTTTTGAGAAGTTCTCCTTTCGTCTCGGACCTCTCCTCTCAGACCTGTTGTTGGCCACCCCCTGTTTGAACTGGGCCTGCAAGACGGGAAATTTCTCGACCTGGCAAATAGGGGCCTTTTTCAGGCCTCGCACTTCAGCTCGAGGGAGGGGTGGAGATCGACGGCAGAGCTGATGGACCCGGATGGTGAATATCGCTGGCTTCCTGGACTTCAGCTTGAGAGCGCAACAACTAAAACACTTTTTGAGTAGTCTTCCGACCCCCCCGACAGTTCAGGTCCCGTTGACGACCCTGGAAGAACTATGTAGTGAGCAGGGGGTACTCCCCCACGCTCTGTCCCTGACATACGAGCTACTCAATACTCCCCCAGGAGAATATCAGATCCCAGCCCTAGCTAAATGGGAGAGAGAACTAGGCACGCCATTTACAGCCAACAAAAAACTAAATATAGTCCGCTTCACGCATAAATCATCTGTTTGTGCGAAAACACAAGAGACAAACTATAAAGTACTCACACGCTGGTATAGGACCCCAGACCTGTTAAACAAACTGTTCCCTGACACCGCAGCCACCTGCTGGAGATGCCAACAGGATAGGGGCACCATGTTACACATATTTTGGTCCTGCCCGCGGATCAGGGACTTCTGGGGAGAGGTGCGCCGGATCACACAACAATTTACGGGAAGTATGGTACCGGACGACCCGGCCTACTTTCTCCTACACGCAAATGACATGTCACCTAAGGTGTACAAAAAATCAGTGGTGCCCCACCTCCTGGACGCAGCCAAGGCCTGCGTACCCCTCCTTTGGAAGTCCCCTCAGCCGCCGACTATTGCTATGTGGCTGCATAAAGTAAATGAGATCAGCCGTATGGAAAATCTAGTCCTGTCTGGCCAGCAGAGAGAGGAGACATACTCGGAAACATGGCAACTATTTAACGTCTTCAGATACTCTCAAGAAGGCCAGAGACTCAGGGAGACAGACTGCAGCCTACCACCTCCTTCGTAGTTGAGTCAGATTCCGGTGAAGCATTTTAACGGAATAAGATTTAGATAGGAACCAAAAACTTAGAACACGCCCTCAGGGGTGCTTTCGAATTTGAGTTTGTAATGCTCGTGCAATCCCCCCCCCCTATACCCTCCCCACCCGCTCTGCTCCCCCCTCCTTCTTTGCTCTATTCTTTGTCTTTACCTATTATTATTCTATCCTGCTTTAGAATACGGAAAATGGGATGGGGAACCGGCTCGCTCGAGACCAATAGATGAGTGACAGTTGGGCAATGAAGAATTGTTTCTCGAGATATACATGTTGTAGAATATCCATAGTTATGTCATTGCCTGCTCTCGTTACTGCCATGAGTCCTACATGGAATGTCTATATGCAATTTATCATGACTGTATGTTGTTGGTCCGTGGGGACCGGTTTCCTTTTCTGCTGATAAATAAAAAATTAAAAAAATTTTTTTTTCGAAGGTTCTGGAGAATTCCTCCATCCCAAAAACGGGACCCCATCTGTTTTTCTGGGAACCCCACAAAACAAAGATTGTTCCTTCTGGAACGGTTCTCCAAATCGTCCAGCTTGGCCCTTAGGGCCCCCAACTCATCTGTGGCTGTGCGCATAGTGGCAGACAGGAGTTGCACTACATCTTCCAGTGAACTGACCCGGCCTTCTACCTCCCCGGTCCTTTCCCTTAAATTTTGTACATCTTGCTTCAAGAGGGAAAAGTCAATATGTATAGTTTCCATCTGCACTGTGAGGGATGTTTTAACATCCTTAATGGCCACCAGGATCTCTGCCAGTGTGGGCTCAGCAGCAGGGGGGGGGTGGCTCTGGGATGCAAAGTCCTCAGAGTAACCCAGGGATCCAGAGGAGCTGGATGTTTCAGCCTGGGTGCGGAACAGGGCAGGGACCGATCCACTCACCCCCTGATATGAGTTCTGGGCTGCAGATGAAGCAGGCTGCTGCGTGGCTGCATGTGCTGCTGGAGGATCAGCGCCATCTTGCCTCTGTGATTGGGTCCGCTGCTCCGCCGGGGGGCCCGTATTTGTTGACCATCATGCCTGGATCGGGTGTCCGCCATGCTAAGGATCAATTTGGTGCCTTTTGAAGCCAAATCGGGTACAGGATGCCTTCAGGATGGCTGTGAGAAGCAGGAGCTAAGATCTCACGCTGCCTCTCTCATGGAGTCCCGGCCACGCCCCCTCCTCACTTTTCTTGCTGATAGCTAGTAAGAAATGTTGTGTTTCTGGGCTCCGCCACCAGTGCCTAAGGCACAATTTTTCAGCCCCTGTTTAACAGGGGCACCTAATAATAATTTTTGATGCAATACTTTGCACGTGGCTCCTTGTTGCGCTCCAATTGGAGTTATTGGGAGGGGTTGCAGTGTTGTGTTGTGCCCAAGGCACAATTTTTCTGCCCCTGTTTAACAGGGGCGCCTAATAACAATTTTTGATGCAATACTTTGCATGTGGCTCCTTGTTGCGCTCCAATTGGAGTTATTGGGAGGGGTTGCAGTGTTGTGTTGTGCCCAAGGCACAATTTTTCAGCCCCTGTTTAACAGGGGCGCCTAATAACAATTTTTGATACAATACTTTGCATGTGGCTCTTTGTTGTGCTCCAATTGGAGTTATTGGGAGGGGTTGCAGTGTTGTGTTGTGCCCAAGGCACAATTTTTCAGCCCCTGTTTAACAGGGGCGCCTAATAACAATTTTTGATGCAATACTTTGCATGTGGCTCTTTGTTGTGCTTGTTGCGTGTTGTGTTGTGCTCCAATTGGAGTTATTGGGAGGGGTTGCAGTGTTGTGTCGTGCCCAAGGCACAATTTTTCTGCCCCTGTTTATCAGGGGCGCCTAATAACAATTTTTGATGCAATACTTTGCATGTGGCTCCTTGTTGCGCTCCAATTGGAGTTATTGGGAGGGGTTGCAGTGTTGTGTCGTGCCCAAGGCACAATTTTTCTGCCCCTGTTTATCAGGGGCGCCTAATAACAATTTTTGATGCAATACTTTGCATGTGGCTCCTTGTTGCGCTCCAATTACAGTATGTTTGAGGGGTGTCCTTTTTTCTAAAAAATTTCTTTCACAAAACAATAATGGCCCCCCACCACCGCTAAAATATTTGACATATTGTTGCCACACAGCACGTGCGCAAGCAGTATAATTTACTTTTTTTTTATAGTCCTCTCATGTTGTGCAGGGACATGTCTAAACACGTGCCACTACTATAGACACCCAGCAGGTGTGATATTTAAAGGATTTTTTTTCACTTTAAGCATCATTAAAATGGCTGCTCCGGAAAAAACGGCCATTTTAAAAAACATTTTCCAACATTAAATTGAATATTGGTCTTTAAAATGATCGTTTTTGAATTCGAACGTTCGAGTCCCATAGACTTCAATGGGGTTCTAAATGTTCGCGCAAACCCGCGGTCTGTTCGAACGTTCTGATGCGAACCGAACACGGGTATGTTCGGCTCATCCCTATTGAAGAGGATGACTACTAATCTGTGAAGTAGAATGAATTTCCGCGCCAAAATAATGTGTGACCAATAGTGATTACACTAAAATAGTAAATAACAAACCGTACATAGTTAAGCAGCTCCTCAGAAACCAGTATTAACCGCTTGCCGATACGTATATATTGCGCGAGAGCCGTATACGTAGTGCGCGCGCCGGCGGCCCGGCTGCGGCGCGCCCCCCGCTCGCCCCGAACAATCGCTCGTTACAGAGCGGGGAACGGGAGCTGTGGTGAAAACACACAGCGCTCGTTCTGTCAGCGGGGGAAACGCTGATTTTCTGTTCATACAAGTATGACAGAAGATCAGTGATTCCCCTAGTGAGTCCACCCCCCCCATACAGTTAGACACACTAGGAACACACTTAACCCCTCCTGCCCCCTAGTGTTTAACCTTCACTGCCATGGCATTTTTATAGTAATCAATGCATTTTTAGCATTGATCGCTAAAAAAATGCCAATGGTCCCAAAAATGTGTCAAAAGTGTCCGAAGTGCCCGCCATAATATCGCAGTACCGAAAAAAAACGCTGATCGCCGCCATTACTAGTAAAAAAAAAAAAATAATAAAAAGCCATAAAAACTACCCCTATTTTGTAAACGCTATAACTTTTGCGCAAACCAATCAATAAACGCTAATTGCGTTTTTTTTACGAAAAATATGTAGAAGAATACGTATAAACTGAGGGAAAATATTTTTTTTTAATTTATTTTTGGGGATATTTATTATAGAAAAATTTAAAAATATTGCATTTTTTCAAAATAGTCGCTCTGTTTTTGTTTATAGCGCAAAAAATAAAAACCGCAGAGGTGATCAAATCACAAAAGAAAGCCCCAATTTTGTGTGGGAGCCTCGCACGAGTCCGCCAATTGTCAGTTAAAGCGACGCAGCGCCGAATCTCAAAAAGTGCTCTGGTCTTTGGACAGCAATATGGTCCGGGGCTGAAGTGGTTAATATACGTATATATTTATATAGTGAACAATGCAAAAGTGAGAGAAGAGGGTGCTAATGAGACTATCCACCTATTGTGAATGAGTCGTAGTGGCTGGGACACCCTATGAGCAGTGGCGGCTGGTGAAGTTTTAGGATGGGGGGGCGCCAGACCCCGCCCTTCCTTTTTGACCCCTCCCACTTGGTGGAAATGGGCGTGGTTTCATCGGAATAGTGGGCGTAGCTCTAAGGTGGTTAGCATCTGAGATGAACGAGGGGTGAAGAGAGAGCAGGCCCAGATCCTACACAATAATAGAAATATGTGCATTCTAGAAAGTTTAGCAATCAGCAGATAAAGATACTTCAATCATCCCGGCACCATGGTTGTTATGGTATCAGGATGATTGAAGGGCATTATTTCTATTATTACATTTTAATATAAAATGAAATAGTTTAACTCACCATAATGCAGAATCAGTGGGAGCTCCAAACGCGTCGCCTGCCACCAGATGCTATCAAGTGTCCCCAGCGGAGTCCCTCCTTACATGCAGCCCTGTGTCACATCAAATGTAGCCTCTTTCCCTATCAAATGCAGTGCCTGCCCCATAAATTGCAAAACACTATATATTATACACAGAGCGCACACTATTACAGAGCACACACTATACACAGACGGCACACTATACACAGAGCGCACTCTATACACAGAGTGCACACTATACACAGAGCGCACACTATACACAGAGGGCAAACTGTACACAGAGGGCACACTATACACAGAGGGCACACTATACACAGACGGCACACTATACACAGACGGCACACTATACACAGGGCACACTATACACAGAGCGCACACTATACACAGAGGGCACACTATACACAGAGCGCACACTATACACAGAGGGCACACTGTACACAGAGCGCACACTATACACAGGGCACACTGTACACAGAGCGCACACTATACACAGAGCGCACACTATACAGAGCACACTATACACAGAGGGCACACTGTACACAGAGCGCACACTATACAGAGCACACTATACACAGAGCGCACACTATACACAGAGGGCACACTATACACAGAGCACACACTATACACAGACGGCACACTATACACAGAGCGCACACTATACACAGAGGGCACACTGTACACAGAGGGCACACTATACACAGAGGGCACACTATACACAGAGCGCACACTATACACAGACGGCACACTATACACAGACGGCACACTATACACAGAGCGCACACTATACACAGAGGGCACACTGTACACAGAGCGCACACTATACACAGAGGGCACACTATACACAGAGCGCACACTATACACAGAGGGCACACTGTACACAGAGGGCACACTATACACAGAGCGCACACTATACACAGGGCACACTATACACAGAGCGCACACTATACACAGAGGGCACACTGTACACAGAGCGCACACTATACACAGGGCACACTGTACACAGAGCGCACACTATACACAGAGCGCACACTATACAGAGCACACTATACACAGAGGGCACACTGTACACAGAGCGCACACTATACACAGAGGGCACACTGTACACAGAGCGCACACTATACAGAGCACACTATACACAGAGAGCACACTATACACAGAGGGCACACTATACACAGAGGGCACACTGTACACAGAGGGCACACTATACACAGAGGGCACACTATACAGAGCACACTATACACAGAGCACACACTATACACAGAGCACACACTATACACAGAGCGCACTATACATAGAGCGCACACTATACAGAGCACACTATACACAGAGTGCACACTATACACAGAGGGCACGCTATACACAGAGCACACTATACACAGAGCACACTATACACAGAGCACACACTATACACAGAGCGCACTATACATAGAGCGCACACTATACAGAGCACACTATACACAGAGCGCACACTATACACAGAGCGCACACTATACACAGAGCGCACACTATACACAGAGGGCACACTGTACACAGAGGGCACACTGTACACAGAGGGCACACTGTACACAGAGGGCACACTATACACAGAGGGCACACTGTACACAGAGCGCACACTGTACACAGCACACTATACACAGAGCGCACACTGTACACAGAGGGCACACTGTACACAGAGGGCACTGTCAGGGAAATGTCCGTAGAAGTACTGGCAATCTTGCCAAGTAGAAGAAATGGCCATAGAAGAAGTACTGGCAATCTTGCCAGTAGAAGAAATGGCCATAGAAGAAGTACTGGCAATCTTGCCAGTAGAAGAAATGGAAGCCATAGGCTCATCATGTGACAGGAAGATCCTCCTGCTGGTCTATAAATGGCTGCCACTGTCTGATCCAAATTGCTGGATTGTCGTCAGCCTTCCTGAGTTCCTGAGTCTCTGTATTATTACTGTTTGGATTTCCTGTTGTGACCTGGCTTGTTCCTGACCTGTCTGATCCGATCTCCTGGTTTGACCCCCTGGCTTGCTTTACTGACTTGTTACCTTCTCCAGCACCTGATCACGGCTTGTTTCACGGACTTCGCTTCAGTTATCTGTTCCTGCCTGTTTTCCAACACCAGATCTTAGCTTGTCTCCATTCCTGCAAACCTGCATCTCCTGCCTGGATCCACAGTGTTTGATCCCCAGCCGGCTTCCACTGTTGCTCCTTGTGCACACCTTGCCAAGTATTACCAAGGACTTCTAGAGACTGCAGCCCAGCGGTGTTTACTGTATTCTCCAGCATTCTTCAGACACTCACCAGCTCTCTCTTCTGGATCCTTTTGGCAACCTGTGCTTCTCTGGGCACTACACCCTCTGTACCCAACCTCAGGGGTGTACTGCACTTAGCCGCAAGGGGAGCCCTCTCGGCATTTCGGCCTCCAACCAGGTACGTGACAGTACAATCCAGCCATGACTGAGGCCGACAGAGGTGCTCCCCTGCTCGAGATGATGTGCCAACAAGTCACCACCCTTACACAAGCCATCCAGAAACTCCAGGATGGTTACGTTTATTTGAAAGATCGGCTGCAGCATTTGCCTATCGCTCCAGCCTTGGTGGACTCCAGCTCATCCTCCACTAACACAGCATCAGCTTCCCTGCCTCAAGAATCTGCTAACCCGACCCATACAGTGATGATGCCTTCTCCTGAACCACGGCTACCAACACCCGAACGATTCTTCGGTGACCGAAATAAGTTTCGGGCTTTTAAGAATGCGTGCCTGCTGTACCTGGCCCTCCAGCCTAGAACTTTTTCCTCAGAGTTTGTGAAAGTAGGATTCATAATTTCCCTACTATTCGAGGAACCCCAAGCTTGGGCTCATAACCTACTAGAACAAAAGAGCCCGGCCTTGAACACCATGGACACTTTTTTTGAGGCTATGACTATTTTGTATGATGACCCCCAGCGAATGGCCTCCGCTGAATCTGCCTTAGTCGCCTTACGGCAAGGAGAACGCCCAGTGGAGGACTATACAGCGGAATTCCGCAGATGGTCCACTGATACTAGCTGGAATGAAGCAGCACTCAGGTTTCAATATCGCCAAGGACTATCTGAGACCCTTAAAGACGAACTAGCCCGAGTTGCTGTTCCAGGCACTCTTGATGAACTTGTCCACCTAGCCATTCTGCTTGACAGGCGCCTGCGGGAGCGGCGGTCAGAACGCACTCAAACCTTCCAGCCTACCAAGAGGCCACCCAGGTCTCCACCTGCTGTTGAACCCACGCCTGCCTGTTCTGCAGGTCTCAAAAGAGATTCAAAGCAAGCTGGCCTGGTCCGTTCTCCCCTTACCTTTGATGAGAGACAACGCCGTCGGCGGGCCTATCTCTGCCTGTACTGCGGAGGGGCTGGACATTTTTTACGCAGCTGCCCCATAAGACCCAGTAAGGCCTACCCACCAAGTTCCACTTATCTGCAAGTCTCTGTATCCTCCCATTCTTACCTCGCTCTTTCCATCTCCTTTCAAGTGGCAGGAAGGGAGGTTCGACTATCAGCAATTATCGACTCCGGGGCATGTAGTTGCTTTATGGACTTATCTCTGGCCATAAAACTTGGTGTGCCCCTTTATGAGAAAAAACAAAGACTGGAAGTTCTATTGGCCGATGGTTCCTTGCCCAGTTCTGGACTTGTCTCCCGTGAAACCATACCCATCTTCACTACTACTGATACCGGCCACCAAGAATTTATCCGTTTTGACATTTTATGTTCTCCTATGTTTCCCATCATCTTGGGAATTCCGTGGCTACAGGCACATAACCCACAAATCAACTGGGCCAAGAAGGAAATCTCTTTTTCTTCAGACTATTGCTTGCAACATTGTTTTCGACCCAGTTCCAGTAAGCCTGCTAGCTGTCTGGCCGTGCAACCTTCCCCTGATAACCTCCTGCTTGTCCCTTCCGCTTATCATGAGTTCATAGACGTTTTTGACAAGATAAAGGCCGATGTCCTCCTACCTCACCGACCTTATGATTGTCCGATTGAACTGCTTCCAGGGGCTGAGATCCCATTCGGACGAATCTTTCCTCTATCTGAGAACTAGCTGGAAGCCTTACGTTTATATATTGATGAGAGTCTTGAAAAGGGGTTTATCCGACGCTCTTCTTCTCCTGCTGGAGCAGGTATTTTCTTTGTGGAGAAGAAGGACGGCACATTACGGCCATGTGTAGACTACAGAGACATCAATAAAATTACCGTAAAAAATCGATACCCTCTTCCTCTTGTTCCTGAACTCTTTCAAAGGTTCCGAACCGCCCGTATCTTCACTAAATTAGATCTAAGGGGTGCCTACAATCTTGTCCGCATCCGCCAGGGAGACGAGTGGAAGACAGCATTCCGGACGAGGTTCAGCCACTTCGAATACCTTGTGATGCCGTTCGGATTATGCAATGCGCCAGCCACGTTCCAGCATCTAGTGAACGATATCTTCCGGGAATTCCTTGACTACTTTGTAATTGTATACATTGATGATATCCTTATCTTTTCTGCCTCTTTGGAACTTCACCGAACCCACGTAAAGAAAGTACTCCTAACCCTGAGAAAACATGGCCTATATGTCAAAGCAGACAAATGTGATTTTGAAAAGACATCTATTCAATTTCTGGGTCTTATCATCTCCACAGAAGGAATTGCAATGGACCCAAAGAAGGTGGAAGCAATACTTAACTGGCCAGCTCCCTCAGACAAGAACGGTGTCCAACGCTTCATAGGGTTCTCCAATTTTTACAGGAAATTTGTGAAGGGTTTCTCCACCACCATAGCACCCATCACCCAATTGACCCATCAGACGACCCGGTTCCAGTGGTCCCTAGAAGCTCAGGCAGCCTTTGATAAATTAAAAAATCTGTTCACGTCTGCACCTATTCTACAGCACCCGGATCCAACCCTGCCCTACGTTTTGGAAGTAGACGCCTCTGAAGTAGCTACAGGGGCAATCCTGTCCCAACGGCAAGGACCCAAGGCTCTCCTTCACCCCATTGCTTTCTTTTCCCGAAAGATGAGCCCACCAGAGAGAAATTATGATGTTGGGGATCGAGAACTATTGGCCATTAAATCTGCCTTAGAAGAATGGAGGTACTTATTGGAGGGTGCCGCTCATCCCATTATGATTTTTACAGACCATAAGAACCTGGAGTACCTCAGGACAGCCAAACATTTAAGACCCCGGCAAGCCCGATGGGCTTTATTTTTCTCCAGGTTCAATTTTCATCTTACATATTGCCCAGGTTCCAAGAATGGGAAAGCGGATGCACTCTCTCGAATGTTTCCAAACACCCCTGAAACAACAGAGCCAAGTACGATCCTTTCCGCTGAAAATGTTTTACTCATCCAACCTGACTTAAAGACTTTGATTAAACAAGCCTCAACCCAGTGCCCTGACCCAGAAATGTCCTCATTGAGAAGCCAAGATGGATTTTTATGGCACCAGGACAAGATTTTTGTTCCCCAATCAGTTAGACTCCAAGTCCTAAAGATGTCACATGATCACAAACTTGCCGGACATTTTGGAATACGAAGAACCACTGAACTTGTTCAGCGCTCTTTTTGGTGGGCCAGTCTAAGACAGGACTGTAGAAAATATGTTAACTTCTGCACCACGTGCCAGCGCAATAAGGGTTCCAATGCCAAACCATGGGGACTTTTGAGGCCACTACCCATCCCTGAACAAACTTGGAAAGAAATATCCATGGATTTTATAGTAGACTTGCCTCCCTCTGGGGGATGCACCACCATCATGGTGGTGGTAGACCGCCTTTCCAAAATGGCACATTTTCTCCCAATGATTGGCACACCGTCTGCCTCGGAGACAGCAGACATGTTCATTAAAGAGATTGTCAGATTACATGGACTACCAGATAGTATTGTCTCTGACAGAGGGGTACAATTTACCTCCAAGTTCTGGAGAGATCTCTGCAAATCTCTATCAATTGAAGTATGTCTTTCCTCAGCGTACCACCCCCAGAGCAATGGTCAAACAGAAAGGACTAACCAGACCTTAGAACAGTATCTTCGGTGCTTCTGTACTTGTTCACAGGATGACTGGATCTCCCTTCTTCCCTGCGCTGAGTTTGCATATAACAATTCTTTGCATGCAGCCATCAATCAGTCTCCTTTCTGGGCAAACTATGGATTTCACCCTTCCTTCCTTCCGAATACTATACCTGAAACATCTGCCCCCGCTGTCCAGGATCGGTTAAGGTTCATTCAAACTAACTACAAGATACTTCAGGAGGCCATGCGAAAAGCCCAAGAGGACTATAAGAGGTTTCATGATAAAAGAAGAAGAGGGAATCCTGTCTTTAAGGTTGGGGACAAGGTTTGGCTTTCTTCAGTAAACCTCAAGCTCTCATGTCCAGCCCGGAAGCTTGGACCCAAGTTCATTGGTCCCTTTGAAATTAAAAGAGAAATAAATCCAGTGGCTTTTGAGCTGGCACTACCCAATACTTACAAGATCCACCCAGTGTTCCACATCTCCCTGCTTAAGCCTGTGGTACCCAGTCCATTTCCTGGAAGAGAAGAGCCACCTCCACCTCCAGTCCTGGTAGAAGGGGAAACTGAATTTGAGGTTGAAGCCATTATGGATTGCCGGAGGAGAGGTAGGCAGATCCAGTATCTCATCAAATGGAGGGGATACACTCCCCGAAGACAGTTCCTGGGAGCCTGCAAACAATGTGCGAAATGTCCGTAGAAGTACTGGCAATCTTGCCAGTAGAAGAAATGGCCATAGAAGAAAGTACTGGCAATCTTGCCAGTAGAAGAAATGGCCATAGAAGAAGTACTGGCAATCTTGCCAGTAGAAGAAATGGAAGCCATAGGCTCATCATGTGACAGGAAGATCCTCCTGCTGGTCTATAAATGGCTGCCACTGTCTGATCCAAATTGCTGGATTGTCGTCAGCCTTCCTGAGTTCCTGAGTCTCTGTATTATTACTGTTTGGATTTCCTGTTGTGACCCGGCTTGTTCCTGACCTGTCTGATCCGATCTCCTGGTTTGACCCCCTGGCTTGCTTTACTGACTTGTTACCTTCTCCAGCACCTGATCACGGCTTGTTTCACATGCTTCGCTTCAGTTATCTGTTCCTGCCTGTTTTCCAACACCAGATCTTAGCTTGTCTCCATTCCTGCAAACCTGCATCTCCTGCCTGGATCCACAGTGTTTGATCCCCAGCCGGCTTCCACTGTTGCTCCTTGTGCACACCTTGCCAAGTATTACCAAGGACTTCTAGAGACTGCAGCCCAGCGGTGTTTACTGTATTCTCCAGCATTCTTCAGACACTCACCAGCTCTCTCTTCTGGATCCTTTTGGCAACCTGTGCTTCTCTGGGCACTACACCCTCTGTACCCAACCTCAGGGGTGTACTGCACTTAGCCGCAAGGGGAGCCCTCTCGGCATTTCGGCCTCCAACCAGGTACGTGACAGGCACACTGTACACAGAGGGCACACTGTACACAGAGGGCACACTGTACACAGAGGGCACACTATACACAGAGGGCACACACTATACACAGAGCACACACTATACACAGAGCACACTATACACAGAGCGCACACTATACAGAGCGCACTATACATAGAGCGCACTATACAGAGCACACTATACATAGAGCGCACTATACAGAGCACACTATACAGAGCACACTATACATAGAGCGCTCACTATACAGAGCACACTATACAGAGCACACTATACACAGAGCGCAGTATACATAGAGCGCACACTATACAGAGCACACTATACATAGAGCGCACACTATACAGAGCACACTATACACAGAGCGCACTATACATAGAGGGCACACTGTACACATTGTTATTGTTTAGGGTGGAGAGGCAGGGAGGGGGTTATTGTTTAGGGTGGAGAGGGAGGGAGGGAGGTTATTGTTTAGGGTGGAGAGGCAGGGAGGGAGGTTATTGTTTAGGGTGGAGAGGCAGGGAGGGAGGTTATTGTTTAGGGTGGAGAGGCAGGGAGGGGGTTATTGTTTAGGGTGAAGAGGCAGGGAGGGAGGTTATTGTTTAGGTGGAGAGGCAGGGAGGGAGGTTATTGTTTAGGTGGCACACTATACACAGAGCGCACTATACATAGAGGGCACACTGTACACATTGTTATTGTTTAGGGTGGAGAGGCAGGGAGGGGGTTATTGTTTAGGGTGGAGAGGGAGGGAGGGAGGTTATTGTTTAGGGTGGAGAGGCAGGGAGGGAGGTTATTGTTTAGGGTGGAGAGGCAGGGAGGGAGGTTATTGTTTAGGGTGGAGAGGCAGGGAGGGGGTTATTGTTTAGGGTGAAGAGGCAGGGAGGGAGGTTATTGTTTAGGTGGAGAGGCAGGGAGGGAGGTTATTGTTTAGGTGGAGAGGCAGGGAGGGAGGTTATTGTTTAGGGTGGAGAGGCAGGGAGGGAGGTTATTGTTTAGGCTCTTCACCCTAAACAATAACCCCTCTTTCTGCCTCTCCACCCTAAACAATAACCTCCCTCCCTGCGTGGAGAGGCAGGGAGGGAGGTTATTGTTTAGGGTGGAGAGGCAGGGAGGGGGGTTCTTGTTTAGAGTGGAGAGACAGGGGGGGCCGTTTTAGGGTGGAGAGGCAGTTTACAAACCCCACGGGCTCTGCAGCAGCTGCGCACACTGTACACAGAGCGCACACTGTACACAGAGCGCACACTGTACACAGAGCGCACACTATACATAGAGCGCACACTATACAGAGCACACTATACACAGAGCGCACACTATACACAGAGGGCACACTATACACAGAGGGCACACTGTACACAGAGGGCACACTGTACACAGAGGGCACACTGTACACAGAGGGCACACTGTACACAGAGGGCACACTGTACACAGAGCACACACTATACACAGAGGGCACACTGTACACAGAGCGCACACTGTACACAGCACACTGTACACAGAGGGCACACTGTACACAGAGGGCACACTATACAGAGCACACACTATACACAGAGCACACACTATACACAGAGCACACACTATACACAGAGCGCACACTATACACAGAGCGCACACTATACATAGAGCGCACACTATACATAGAGCGCACACTATACACAGAGCACACTATACACAGAGTGCACTATACATAGAGCGCTCACTATACAGAGCGCACTATACATAGAGCGCACACTATACAGAGCACACTATACATAGAGCGCACACTATACAGAGCACACTATACATAGAGCGCACTATACAGAGCACACTATACATAGAGCGCTCACTATACAGAGCACACTATACATAGAGCGCTCACTATACAGAGCACACTATACAGAGCACACTATACAGAGCACACTATACACAGAGCGCAGTATACATAGAGCGCACACTATACAGAGCACACTATACATAGAGCGCACACTATACAGAGCACACTATACATAGAGGGCACACTGTACACATTGTTATTGTTTAGGGTGGAGAGGCAGGGAGGGGGTTATTGTTTAGGGTGGAGAGGCAGGGAGGGAGGTTATTGTTTAGGGTGGAGAGGCAGGGAGGGAGATTATTGTTTAGGGTGGAGAGGCAGGGAGGGAGGTTATTGTTTAGGGTGGAGAGGCAGGGAGGGAGATTATTGTTTAGGGTGCAGAGGCAGGGAGGGAGGTTATTGTTTAGGGTGGAGAGGCAGGGAGGGGGTTATTGTTTAGGGTGAAGAGGCAGGGAGGGGGTTATTGTTTAGGGTGAAGAGGCAGGGAGGAAGGTTATTGTTTAGGGTGGAGAGGCAGGGAGGGAGGTTATTGTTTAGGGTGGAGAGGCAGGGAGGGAGGTTATTGTTTAGGGTGGAGAGGCAGGGAGGGAGGTTATTGTTTAGGGTGGAGAGGCAGGGAGGGAGGTTATTGTTTAGGCTCTTCACCCTAAACAATAACCCCTCTTTCTGCCTCTCCACCCTAAACAATAACCTTCCTCCCTGCGTGGAGAGGCAGGGAGGGAGGTTATTGTTTAGGGTGGAGAGACAGGGAGGGGGATTCTTGTTTAGAGTGGAGAGACAGGGGGGGCTGTTTTAGGGTGGAGAGGCAGTTTACAAACCCCACGGGCTCTGCAGCAGCTGTGAAGGAGAAGTGAACAGAAGTTGGGGGAGGGGAGCCAGGCTCACGGCAGGACACAGTACAAGTGGGAGTGAAGCAGACAGTCTAGCTGCCGTGCAGAGGAGTCACTGTCTGACTGGACTCGGGGGAAGGGAAACATGTTGTCGGGAAGGAGTGACAGTGAGATAGCTCATCTCTCTGATCTCTGCACGGTGCACCCAGTCACTTCTGCTCTGGTTCCCCTGCGCTCAGCCAGGCTAGGCACTGCACCCACCCGCTGCACATGATGGGAAGCTGATTGCAGGCTGGGAAGCTTCCCATAGACCGCCGCATGTCCGGCGCCTGATCACTCTTAAAGAGACATTTTTTTTCTCCAAAAAAACTGTTTTGCTTTTTTTTTACCAGCTTGGGGGAGGGGGGGGGGCGGCGCCCAAACGCCCCCTATGGACGGGCCACCACTGCCTATGAGGAAGGGTCCCCAGGAGACAAAATATATAAATGGCAATATATGGCACAGAGATGCGACTATGCAAATACTCCCCATGGGGTTGATAGGAACAAGCAGGTACACCATTATCAAGTCTCCCCTTCTCTGCAAAATATTTCTCTAGTTACAGCCATACACTTCTACCTCCAGCAGATGGCAGCAATGCCTATGCTGATTGTCATTTAACATAGATTTCCCTTTTCTCAGATTTAAAACTTATCTTGTTCTTGTTTTTATTATTATTAATTTTTTAATTGTGTAATTATGGTTGTTTATATAATCGAATGTGTATATTGGATTTATATGAGTTTTTAACCAAGAACTAGTTTAGCACACATTAACCCATATACTATGCACTTCTGTGGCACAATTACGCTGGTGCTATGAGTTAAATGTAAATGGTAATATTCTTATCACGGCTGCAAGATGTCAGGTGGATGCATTTTATTATGAGAGTACATATTCCATATGAGGGTGCAAGGTATCGACTAGAATGTCATAGGATCTCTGAACGTAGGTGTGCCGTACGATATTAGGACTGCAGGCATCACTAGCCCACGCCCTCCAGTACATCCTATTGATACCGCTTATGCCTACAACTATCAGCAGCCTCCGTGGCTAGACACGCCATGCGTCACGCCGCACGATGCTATGAGTACAGGCGTTACCCACGCACACCAACACATTCCATTGACACTGCGCAAGCCTACAAATACCATCAGCCTCCGCGGTCAGACACGCCCCCCTGATGACGTTTTCATAACGAAACATATGTCGGCGGCTTAGGTCTGACAACTCTGTCCCCAACTGTAAAGAAAAAGTAATTGGGCAAAGTGCATAAGACCAACATATGTTGGATATAGGTTTGGGGTTGAAGACACATATGTCGTAACGCGTAGGGTGAAGGGAGACGTACACTGGGATTGCTGTGATACCAGCGCGGTGCCGCTGTGTTATATGCTCGTTTTACTTCTATTTTTGTAAGTGCAAATTGTATTTATTAAACTCCTCTGTATCAATGATAATGCACTATTGGAGGTCCTCTTTCCTGTTTTTATCCCACCTCTGAGACCCAGATCATACTATCCATGTTGTGGACACCAGGAACACCAGGGAGATAACCAGCAGTGGATCTGCACATTGAGGTCTCTTTTTAGCCGTTTAGAGGTGAGAGTTCTGGGAGACCAGAGTGTGTGTGTGGTGAAGTGCACATATTTCACGGAACTAGCGGGTATCCTGGAACACCTCTAAACATCATGGACTCTGTTTGCACTTTATAGTATTGTGCACTATTGACCTATATGTCACTTGCATCACTCTGCAAACCTATATCCAACATATGTTGGTCTTATGCACTTTGCGCAATTACTTTTTCTTTACAGTTGTTCTTTTTCAGGTGTTGTGTATACACTTTTGCTTTTGCTGCATTGTTTTTTCTGTATGTTTAGGGCAACCTTGTAATTTTAGCGCAGAAGTCCCCCCCTTTTTTATTCAACTCTGTCCCCAGCTGATCCCACCACTGGTCACCGCAGCCCAATCCCGGACGCCCTGTCCACGGCACCTCATTTCAACCGAGAGAAGGTCCAGGGAGATATGCATGCAGTCCTAGTGCCGGGCAGGCACACTTCCAAGTAAGGGGCCACTCAGCTTGTTTTGTTTATATTGTTTTAAATAAAAGGTTTTACACTATTAGCCCCCCCTTTTTCTCTTTCTGTGATTGAGCAATTGAGTCATTGCTGCTACAGCAACGTGCCAGATCCAGCGTTTGATCCTAGTGTTACAGTCACTGCAGCCTGTTCAGCGCAACAGACTTACTTTTTAATTAAAGTGGTCCACACCATTCGGTAAGCGCATGTCCTGATAAGAGCACTCCGGGTAAAGACTTTTAGGTGGTGAAAGCTGTAATTTCACTTGGATCATCTATATGAACATTAACTGAAGCATCCTATCGAGTGTTTTTTCCTAAGAACTGTACTTTTGTACAACCCACATCCATCCCTATACTTTCTAGTACTTTTCTCTTTTCACAAGATTTTCCACATTGACTTTGCACATATCTAAATTTCCATTCAACTATCTTATTATTTATGTCATGGTGTTGTAGTTGTTCACCCTACTAAGTTTTATATATTTTGTCTCCTGGGGACCCTTCCTCATCCACTAGGACTCATTCACAATAGGTGGATAGTCTCATTAGCGCCCTCTTCTCTCACTTTTGGATGACTACTAATCAAAGGGTTTCTCATTGGACCCTTAACCAATCATTTTTAAATGACCCCAATATAGTTATGGAAATTGAACAAACCATAAAAGATTATTTTGATACTAATGATAAGGATGGGATCTCGCCAGAAATCCTATGGGCAGCTCACAAAGTGACGGTTAGAGGAAAACTGATACAGATAGCAGCTAGACAAAAAAAGATTTAAAAAGTTGGAGATAGAAAAACTTGAACAAAAATGTTATGACTTGAGTATAAAACATAAAATGGATCCTATCAGATTCCCTACTTCCACTTTAGACGCAGCTAGAACAGCTTTAAACCTAGTGCTTACGGTTAAAGCAGACAAGGCTATAAAGTGGTCCGGGACAAAATTTTATCAAATAAAGGATAAAATAGGTCCGATGTTGGTGCATAAACTATCACCTAAATTTAGATCAAGGATCCTTCCCAAGATTAAACAAGCTGATGGTTCATTTACTCTAAATTATTTTATTCAAAGCTTTATAATTTCGACGGCAACTGTGATTCTAATGGAGTGAAAGAGTTCCTGGAAGGCTTAGATCTTCCAAGACTATAAGATATACATAGAAAATAAATGAAGGCTCCCATATCAGTTGAGGAGGTTTTGGAAGTAATTAAAAGGTTAAAGTCAAATAAGGCCCCCGGTCCTGATGGCTTTTCATCTCCTTATTACAAAAAAATGTTTAATCTTTTTAACGCCCTATCTAGTTTTTTAATATCATGTCGGAAGGTAATTCAATAGGTAGTCAACTTAATATGGCGTACAAATCTGTGATCCCTAAACCTGACAAAGATTCCAGTCTAGTTGAAAATTATAGAGCGATATCTTTGATTAACAATGACCTAAAAATTTTGACTAAAATAATGGCCAATAGACTATCGTCCTTCATAGGTCAATATATTGTAATGTTGGGGGTATTTAACTCTCGTGGTATGCGTTTTTCCAGCGATTCACACCAGTCAGGAACTATGTTTTAAGGACATGGTAGCCCATTTTTATTAAAAAGTCCAATCAAAGGTTTTCCATGCAGGGGGTTCTTCTCCATCAAATGCAAAACAGAAAAAATACTGGCCCACCTGGCTCTCTGTAGCAGCACTTCTGCTCATTATCCTGGTCACCCAGACCAGCGGAATCCTCAAGATAGACAGCTTCCCTTCAGTGTCTATAGCTCTGCCTCTTGCAGTTACCAATATTCTGGCTGTCTCCTACAACCTCTCTGATTTCTGGAGACCTCATGTCTCTTAGTGTGGAGTTGTCTCCAACTGGGAGCCATGAGATCTTCCCACACACTGATATATAGATTCCGTCCAACCCCAGACACTGTGGAATCTCCACACTACAGAGCCCCATGACAGATTACCAAAACCTGGAAAAAAGCTGCAAAAGCAGTCTTCTCCAGTCCACAGCTATGCTCTGTAGTTTTGCACATCTCAAATGTGCATACCCTGTGTTCATTTTACTGTGACAGCAGCTCCTACTGTTACAATATACATAAGGATCAGGTAGGATTTATCCCTAATAGACTAGGTCCAGACCAGGTTAGAAGGGAGGTCGACTTAATTTCAATTTTGCAATCTGGATAGCTCGGAGATCATAGACAGGAGGGTATGATTTTATCAATAGACCTTCAGAAGGCCTTTGATTTGGTATCCTGTCCATATATGTTTGCTGTCTTGAGACGCTGGGGATTTTGTTCTAGAATGTTAGGTTTATTTTCTGCTCTTTACTCTTCACCTCAGGCCAAAATAAGACTACAGGGACTATATTCAGAAACTATTAGAATTAAAAGAGGTACACGTCAGGAATGTCCTTTGTCTCCCCTGATATCCGCTGTTGTAATAGAGTCTTTAGCAATAGCAATCAGGAACAACCCAAATGTCAGGGGGGCTAAGTGTGCCCAGAGAGAACACAAATGTGCGTTATTTGCGGATGATCTTCTATTATTTATAACCTCCCCAATCTCTTCTTTATCTGCAATCTATTCTCTATTGGATAAATTCTCTGAAGTTGCAGGCCTTAAAGTCAATATAGCCAAATCTAGGGCCCTTAACCACTTGCCTACTATACACCTACACCCCCTTCCTGCCCAGACAAAATTTTAGCTTCCGGCACTGCACCGCTTTAACTGACAATTGCGCGGTCGTGTGACCCGGCTCCCAAACAAAATTGGCGTCCTTTTTTCCCCACAAATAGAGCTTTCTTTTGGTGGTATTTGATTGACCGTGCGGTTTTATTTTTTGGGCTATAAACAAAAAAAGAGCGTACATTTTGAAAAAAACACAATATTTTTTTTGCTATAATAAATATGCCATTTTACAAAAAAATAAAAAATAAATATATCTCAGTTTAGGCCGATACGTATTCTTCCATATATTTTTGGTAAAAAAAAAAAAATCGCAATAACCGTATAGTGACTGGTTTGCGCAAAAGTTATACTGCCTACAAAATAGGGGACATAATTATGATTTTTTACTAGGAATGGCGGCGATCTGCGATTTTTTTCGGGACTGCGACATTATAGGGGACACATTGGACACATTTTTTGGGACCATTCACAATAATACAGTGAACAGTGCTATAAATATGCATTGATTACTGTATAAATGTGACTGGCAGGGAAGGGGTTAAATGTGTGCCCTAGTCAGTGTTCTAACTGTAGGGGGAGGGGGGTGACTGGGGGAGGAGACCGATTGTGTCCCTTTGTACAAGGGACACAGATCGGTCTCCTCTCTCCCTGACAGGATGTGGCGCTCTGTGTTTACACACAGAGCTCCACGTCTCTGCTCAGTTACTAGGCAAACGCGGGTGCTCTGTGGCCATCGCGACCACCAGGCACGCGCATTGTGTTCCCAGTAACGCGATGGGAGCGCGCACGCCCCCTAGTAGCTTTAAATGACAGGACGTCGTATGACGTCCTGTCAGAACAATAGGATATTTAGCCCGCCGTCATTTGACGCCATGCAGTACCCTAGTGGTTAATGTATCACTCTCTAAATCTATGGTATCCCTCATTCGAAAAAAATATAATTTTTGTTGGAACGAATCGTCCATTAAATATTTAGGTATTAATCTAACCTCAAAATTTGAAGATCTGATCTAGGTGAGTGGGGCTCACAAAATATAGTGAAAGAAAGGGGAATGAATCTGCGCCACAAAATATAGGTTGGATGGGTAGGATAAGTTCCATTAAGATGACTCTTTTGCCCAGGATTTTATACCTATTTCGTTCACTCCCAATACTGATAAAGAGAAACCATTTGAAAACTTTTCAGAGTAGAATAACCAAATTTGTTTGGAATAAAAAGAACCCATGTGTTTCTTCACGTTTACTTTTTAATCTACCTAAGCAGGGTGGTCTTGGTCTTCCGAACCTATTGTGATATTACAAGGCTACTAGATTAGCTCAACTGTTGGATATATACATCCAAGGGGATCGACCTGATTGGGTCAGTTTGGAAGAACAGGCAACTCCCACATATTTGTTGGAAAATTTATTGTGGGCCACTCCTAGAAGTAGACCTCCTATTATGTCACAGACTCTGTCTCAAGCTATGGTTCTTTGAGACTCGCTTAGAAATAATCCTTCCCTGATCTCCAAAGGTCACCCATTAGCCGATTTATTCAAGGACCCTGCTTTTGCTTTTAGGGTAGATGGGGAATCCTTTTAACCACTTTAGCCCCGGGCCTGTTTTTCAGATTCGGTGTTTACGAGACTAAAACATTTTTTTTTGCTATAAAATTACTTAAAACCCCCAAACATTATATATTTTTTTTTTCTAACACTTTAGAGAATAAAATGGCAGTCATTGCAATACTTTTTGTTACACCGTATTTGCGCAGCGGTCTTACAAGCGCACTTTTTTTGGAAAAAATTCACTTTTTTAAATAAAAAAATAAGACAACAATAAATTTGGCCCAATTTTTTTACATATTGTGAAAGATAATGTTACGCCGAGTAAAATGATACCCAACATGTCACGCTTAAAAATTGCGCCCGCTCGTGGCATGGCGTCAAACTTTTACCCTTAAAAATCTCGATAGGCGATGTTTAAAAAATTCTACAGGTTGCATTTTTTGAGATACAGAGGAGGTCTAGGGCTAGAATTATTGCTCTCGCTCTAACGATCGCGGCGATACCTCACTTGTGTGGTTTGAACACCGTTTTCATATGCGGGCGCTACTCGCGTATGCGTTCGCTTCTGCGCGCGAGCTCGTCGGGACGGGGCGATTTAAAATTTTTTTTTTTTGTTTTCGTATTTATTTGTATTAATTTTACCAATTTTTAACACTAAAATAAAAAAAAAAAAAAAATTATCACTTTTATTCCTATTACAAGAAATGTAAACATCCCTTGTAATAGAAAAAAGCATGACAGGTCCTCTTAAATATGAGATCTGGAGTCAAAAAGACCTCAGATCTCATATTTAGGCTAAAATGCAAAAAAAAAAAAAAAAATTTTAAATGTCATTTTTCAAATGACATTTAAAAAAAAATGTCTCTTTAAGACGCTGTTTGGAACTGACGTTTGACGTCACTTCCGCCCAGCAGAGCTACGGGGATGGACGAGGGAAATTTTTTCCCTCACTCGCATCCCCGCTGACCAGACGAGCGCACCCGATCGCCTCCGCCGCTACCGACGGCTCCGGTAAGCGGCGGAGAGCGCGGGAGCGCAGCGGGAGGGGGGGGGCACGCTCGTCCGCTACCGATAACGGCGATCTCGCGGCGATTCCGCCGCGGAGACCGCCATTATCGTTTACCCGACCGCCCACAGAAGAGATGGATATCTCGGTTGTGGCAGCAGCTGCTGCCGTTACCGAGATATCCAGCCTCAAAGTGCCGACGTATACCTGCGGTGGGCGGTCGGAAAGTGGTTAATGGTGGCGTGACAAGGGGGTGTACCACATTGGACGTTTTTTCTTACATTCGGGTCCCCTTTCGAAAAATATTTTAAGGATAATCTAGATCTTCCACCCTCTGAAAGTTCATGGTTTTCTCGAATTTATGATTTTACTCAAAAACTTTGGTTAGATAAGGTTGTAACAGGATATATCACTCCTTAGGAAATTGATGTGACCAGGCCTTGGGGAGGAGGGGAGGAATTTCTGTAATATATAAATCACTTCCTGCTAATGATCACAAATTACCTCATATGATAGCTTGGGAGAGGGATCTTAAGGTTGATTGGGATTTAAAAGATTGGTATTCTAATTTTGATAGATCCATGAAGGGCAATACTAATATTTCACTTACAGAGGCTAATTTGAAGATGTTTACTAGATGGTATTTGGTACCCTTGAAACTGGCCACTATTTATGCTTCTCTGTCACCTCTATGCTTTAGAGGGTGTAAAGGGGATGGTTCTATGATTCATACATGGTGGGACTGCCCAAAGATACATGGATTCTGGAATAAAGTTTTTCATAGATGAATCACAGGTTGTAATATACATCAGTCTCCAGTGAATGCTTTGCTGAATGGACTTATACCACAGGCTCATACGTTTACCAGAAGACTAATATTATTTATCCTCAAGGTAAGCTCTTGCCTGGTCAGTCTGATCTACCCCCCTGGGACTGGATACGGCCGTCCTTCTTAGGATAGCCGCGGTTCTCCAAGTCCCGGTGAGCTGACGACCAGACGACCGGGACCCCCTCCCCGGCATCCCACACTCCATCCCGCCGCCCCCCTCCGCTATCCCCCGCTCTGCACATCACCACCGCAACCCTCTGGGTTCTTTTAGATAACCCCCGCAACCAGGATCGCGGCCACGAGTGCCGGAGGGCATCCCAGGAAAGTCAGCGGCTTTCGCCTGCGGCCTAGCGGGACACCCCTCCCTCATGCCGAAGTGTATACTAATAATAGATAAAAAAAAAACACCATCTGTCTCCGGCCCCCCGGAGGACCCCCCCCCACGCTGTACCCTTACAGGCCCCTTCTCTCCCCCTCTGGTCCCCCTGTACTTTAGCCCCCGGCTTGGGCCTAGTCCCGGTGGTCAGCGGCCATCTTGGTACACCCACAGTACAACAATACACCACCCACACCCCCCCCCCTCACCCTCCCTGGCACAGGCCTTCTCAATCTGAAAACTAATACCCCTCATTTCATAAAGCAATTGATAGAGGTTCGCAACCAATCGCCTATTGGGATCAAGAAGGAATTTTTTCCCCAGTCAAGGCAGATTGGCACAGCACGCCTGGGGTTTTTTCGCCTTCCTCTGGACCAATTGCAGGGAGGGAGGACATAGAGAAGTGACAGGTTCGCATGTTTATTCCTCCTCCCCAGCATCGCCAAACCCCCCCCCCCATAATTATCAATACTTCCCGTTTTTTTCTGCAACCATGGGTTATCTGAAATACTCTGCAGAAGCCATCTGGGAATTAAAGCCATTTGCCTCAACACTCCCAACGGTCACCGAAAAAGCTCTAAAGAGCAAACAACTGTTAAGAATCAATAGACGATTAACAGGAAAAAAATCACATCAGAACACACCAGCTCAAATGCATATCCTGCTCTTTGGTCAACACAAGATCGGCAGTAAAACACAGACAAGAAATCCATGATTTCATCCTTCAACATGATATAGACTGCCTCTTTATCACAGAAAGCTGTCTTACAGGCGATTGCAACACCATTTTGGAAGAATTGGTGCCAGAAAATTATCGCATCCAAATGCAGAACAGAGTGGGGCAAAGAGGGGAGGTCTGGCGGTGATCCACAAGATTCACGTCTCGATCACCAAAACAGTCCTCCAATACTCGCTTCCATTCATGGAAACCCTCACTCTACAGCTGCAAACAAATCCCCAAGACACGGTCCATATGGTACTGTGCTATAGACCTCCTGGCCCAAAAATGCACCTTTTCACGTCATTAACAGAAATCATCTCCTCTCACACCCTAAGCATCAAACACCTTTTGGTGCTTGGGGATTTCAACCTCTAGGCCCATCACTGACGTCTGCATCGACCATCTGGAAGGACTAGGTCTGCAGCAATTAATACAAGGCCCCACTCATGCCTCAGGCCATACCCTCGATCTAATTTTCAAACAGGATTTGGAAATTGTGATCGGGGAAAATGAGCCACTACCATGGACCGATCACCATGCCATTAAATTT
Source organism: Rana kukunoris (assembly GCA_029574335.1). NCBI lineage: Eukaryota > Metazoa > Chordata > Amphibia > Anura > Ranidae > Rana > Rana kukunoris. The sequence goes on along the minus strand of CM056059.1, from coordinate 270,412,681 downwards.
AAAATCACCAATCTCCTCAGGCCAAAAAAAAACAAGAAAACCGGTGATAACTCACTGGACTAGATCCCAGAAGAAGCTCCATTCGGAACTCTTCAAAACGACCCTAGGAAATAAAATAAACACAATACAACAACAACAAACAGCCGTAGAAACACTTGACACCATCAACAAGGCGCTACTTCAGTCCGCTGACTGGGTGGCACCAAAACGCAAAACTTGCATCCGGAAAAACAACGTCGGCTGGTTTAACGACCGGCTGACGTTGCTAAAGCAAGAGCGTAGAAGAGCAGAAGCTGCATGGAAAAGGAGCTCTTCAGATAGAAACTACACCATTTATAAGACAATAACAAAGAAATATCATAAAGAAATCTTTATGGCAAAAAAAAATCACTTCGCCAACATCATCACCAAGGCGCTTAACCGCCCCCGCGAAACTCTTCAAGCTGGTTTCACAATCGATGAATCCAGCCTGCTTAGAGCCCCCAATGCTGATTCACAAGAATTTTGCAATGAACTATCGGATTATTTCATTAATAAAATTGAAAGAATCCGGGAAAGCATTGAGCAAAATGGAATCGGCATGAATCCTGCCTCGAACCCTAACCCCGATACCATTATATACCCGCCTCAAGCACCGAAATTCACCTTAAAACCCATCTCCATTGCTGCCACTAAAAATATCATTTGGTCTCTGCGCAACAGCACAGCACCCAATGACATCATTCCCACTAAACTGCTGAAAGAAAGTGCCGATATACTGGCACCAGCTATCATGCAGCTTATAAACCAATCATTTGAGGAAGGCACGGTGCCCTCCTTGTTGAAACAAGGTACTATAAAACCGATCCTAAAAAAAACACCCTTGACCCTAAAGACCCAAACAATAGGAGACCCATAACGGGTCTAAATGTTTTCTCCAAGATAATGGAGAAAGAAGTTGTACAACAGTTACAACACCATTTAGAAACCCAAAAATTACTTGATACTGTTCTGCTCTGGTAAAAATATGGGATGACGTCCTAGAGGCCGCAGATAAAGAAGAATCTTCTCTCCTGATCCTGTTGGACCTAAGTGCGGCCTTTGACACGGTAGACCACGGACTACTACTTGCTAGGCTAGCTGAAGTGGCCAAAGTCGCGGAAGAGGATCTACCCTGGTTCTATTCCTTCTTGAAAAACAGATCACAAACAGTGAAATTGGGATCTTTCACGTCAGAAATGTGTATGGTATCATGCAGAGTCCCCCAGGGATCTCCCTTGTCACCTGTACTGTTCAATATTTATCTCCGTCCCCTCTTTGAGATCATCAGCAACCAGAAGCTACTTTACCATTCCTATGCAGACGACACTCAACTGTATCTCCGCGTCAGCAACGGAAAGGATAACTCTCCCGGATTAGAGAGAACCCTCACCCTAATAGATAACTGGATGACATCGCCACCGCCCATCCTGGGAAAAATTATCCCCCCGAGCGCCAAAGTCAAAAGTCTCGGAGTCATTTTTGACTCCTACATGACAATGGATGCACAAATAGGGTCGGTAGTCAGCGGATCCCATCATCTGCTGCGCCTGCTACGCCGACTCACCCCTTTTATTCCTAAAGAGGACATTGCAGTCGTGGTGGGAACAATCGTTAATTCCAGACTCGACTATGCACATGCCCTCTATTTAGCACTTCCCAAATACCAAATCACTTGTCTGCAAGTCGTTCAAAATAGGGCTGCTCGATTAGTGACTGGCAAAAAACCATGGGAGTCAATCTCCCTTTTGCTTAGATCTCTTCACTGGTTACCAGTGAAAGACAATATCACTTTTAAGGCACTCTGCCTTACACACAAGTGTATTCAAGGAAACGCCCCCCAATATCTATGCGAAAAAATAAAAGCCCATAACCCCAATCGCATTCTGCGATCCACAGATCAAAACCTACTGCACATACCAAAGGCAAGATACAAATCCAAAGGAGATCGGAGATTTGCTGTCCAAGGACCGCGACTGTGGAATTCACTACCTACCACCATCCGACTGGAGTCTGACCACTTGGCCTTCAGGAGAATGATTAAAACTCATCTCTTCTGAGGCAAAGCCTTCCTTTATCGAAGAAATGGAAACAGCACCCAGAGGCGATTCAGTTCACAATTGTTTGCACTCTATGGGCCAGATTCAGTAAGACTTGCGCTGGAGTATATCGATATGTGCCGTGTAACTGTCAAGATGCGCCGTAGTATCTATGCGGCCGTACCCACCAAACTAGATGCGACAGAAAACAGGCTTTCCTTCGCTAGAGTATCGTAAGCGCATATTTTCGCTTGTCGCATCTGTCGCGCCCATTGATTTCCCATTCAAATATGCGAATGAGGGAGATTTCCCGATTCGCGAACGGATTAGCACCAGACGCTGGCTACATGTGCCGCGCGTATGTCGTCCGTCTGTCACAAAGTTATTCCTATAAATAGCTGCTGTATCTTTACTCCTGACGGCCACAGGTCAGCAGGAGAGCAGCTACAGCAGCAGCGTTACCGACGAAAATAGCAAGCTGAACAAACACACTTGCAAGGACAACACCTCTGTGTGCCAACATGCCAGGGGCAGCCGTGGTCCTAGCACTACTAATGGGTCCCCCCGAACGGAGGAGGCGGGCACGTGAGAGGATATACCGCACGCGCATGAGCCACTTTGGCATGGGGGATGAGGAGGTGTATCGCCTCTTCAGATTCAGCCCTGATGCAATCCTTGAACTAACCACAACCCTGCAGGATGACATTACCAGCCCAACACACTGCTCACAAGCAGTGCAGCCACTGGTGAAGGTACTGGCAACACTTAATTTCCTTGCAAGTGGATCATTCCAGCGTACAAGTGGAGTGGTGGCTGGGATGTCACAGTCCTCCATGAGCAGATGTGTGCACCAGGTTGTCCCCGCAATCCTCAGACGCATGTCCTACCACTTCATCAGACCCACCACTGAGGAGCTGCGGCCGAAGGCAATGCAGGATTTCTACAGCATTGCCAGATTCCCACGCACCATGGGGGCCATTGATTGCACACATGTGGCACTCCAGCCCCCCAGTGCCACAGAGCACATATACCGCAATCGGAAGCATTGGCATTCCATCAACGTACAGGTGATAGCCGATGCCCAACGCCTCATATGGCACGTCCGTGCCAAACACCCCGGATCCAGCCATGACAGCTACATCTACAATCAGAGCCCCATCCCAATGGAATTCGAACAGAACACGTATGGGGACAGCTGGCTGGTTGGTGAGTGACATGGGGGGCAGGCATGACTGTCCCCCCCCATGATGCTGACATCACAAGGGGCACATGCATGACTAACATCCTCCTGTCTTTTCCCTTACAGGTGACTCTGCATATGCACTGGGACCCCATCTCATGACTCCTTTCCGGAACCCCCAAACCAGAGGAGAGAGAAGATACAATGCGGCACATATCAAAACTCGTGCAGTGGTGGAGCAAACATTTGGGCTCCTGAAGTCCCGTTTCCGCTGCCTGGATAAGTCTGGGGGGGCCCTATTGTATTCCCCTACCTTTGTGTGTCAGATCATCGGTGCATGTTGCATTCTGCACAACTTTGCCATGAGAAAGGGCCTGCAGATTGACATACGTGATGACCTGACCCCCCAACCAGACAGCCCCCCCCTGCCAGAGGAGACCCAGTCAGCTGATGGAAGAGCAGTCAGGAGGGTCCTCGCCGTAGGCATCTTTGGACACTAAACAAAAACATTGATCACACGGACAATGCACGCATGCACACCACTGATGTCCCTAGATCACACACACCACATCCACATCGCATTGGATTATCCCAAGTCCAACATGCAGGACTTGGGAGCAGCAACGCCGTCGTCAAGGCCCCAATGATGTCGCTGTCCATTCATACACCATTCACACGTCATTCACACAGCCGTGGGGATAACTTCTCCCCAACGGCCGAGGGTGACACCCCTTACTGGCAGGAGTGCCACCCCCTCACATTCACACACCATTCACACTGTCCCCTGCACTCCTGACCGTGTGCAGTTAAACTCAAAATAAAAAGCTCATAACCTGAGCAAAAAGCAAAACCAAAATAAAAAGCTCATAACCTGAGCAAAAAGCAAAATAAAAATAAAAACTCATAACCTGAGCAAAAAAAAAAAAAAAAGCCCTCATCTGGGCTGACGGGGGCTCTTTCTTGTGGGCCCTCTCTGGCTCCTCAGCTGCCTGGAGGGAGTGGGTGGGGTGGGGGGGCATCTGGAGGTGGCTGATCCCTGGGTGGGCCACTCCTGGCAGGTGTTGACTGCATGCCCTCCAAGGCCACGGCAATCCGGCTGAGATAGTGGTTGGTCTGCGCCTGCATCCTCAGCTGGCGGGTCGCATTATGCCGCTGGTCACGCTGCCTCTGCCTCCCCTGGTCCCCCATGGCAGCAGTGTTGGCCTGGATGGCTGCAGTGAGGTGCCTAAGATCAGCCTGCACCTCCCCCAGGCTGGTCACCACTGCAGCGCAGTTGCAGCTGACGTCCTGCACTGCCTCTGACATTTGTCCCACGGAGGCCAGGCTGCCAGCTACCCGGTCCAGATGCCCAGCAATCTCCCCCATCTGCTGGGTCTGCCTGGCCTGGTCCCTCGCCATTTGGTCATGGACCACGTCAGACACCCCCCTGGTCTTCCGGGTCGCCTTCCTGGGGCCAGGAGATGGTAGTCCCCGGGGGGATGGAGTCGCCCTTGAGGGGCTTCCTATGATGGGGGAGGGGATCTGAGAGGGCCCTGCAGAAGGGGAGGACTCCTCCAAAAATAATACAAAGTCCTGTTCGGGAATAACAGGCTCCTCTTCAACTACCTCAGCAGGTGAGGTGTGGGCACTCCCCTCCATCTCTGTGTCTTTACCACCCAGGGGGTCGGGCACAGGATGCCGTTGGGGGGATGTGGTGGACTGGCCGCCGACAGATGATGGCCCAGCTCCGTCATCTATGGATGACACAAAGCAGACACATGTTGGGTGGTCCCACACACTTGGCACATGTACCCTCCCCCCCCCACATGCAACACACCAAATAGGGGATAAAAAACACTTACCTGTCCTGGAGCCTTCCTCCACGGAATCACGGTACCCCCTCCAACTGCTCCCTCTCCAGGCAGCGGGCGACCACCTCCTCCTCCGTGGTCAGGCTGACCGCACATGGGGGTCCACCACCCGTGCCCCTCTCATGCCTCCTGATGGTGGCCACCTTGCCCCGGACTTTGCGCCTCAAATCGTTTATTTTCTTGCCGATATCGGCAGCAGTCCGGGTGGAGTAGCCCAAAGCATTGACCCTGCCAGCAATGCTCTCCAGGATGCCCTGCTTCCTATCCCGGCTGGTCTTCCGACTTTTCCTGCCGTGGAGGAAGTCGTTGTAGGTCTCCATAGCGGAGATCACTACTGCCAGCTCCTGGGCATTAAAATTGAGGTTTCTCCTCTCTTTGCGGGGAACAGGAGCAGACATCACACAGCAAAAGTAACTTCCCTGGGGTGGGGGGAACCGGATATACTCATGTGCCGGAACGGCGCTGTAACGGAATGGCCCGTGACAGACTGAGATAGTCCTATGTCTAGGGTCACCTTATGTCCACTAGGGCCATAGGGTGACAAAGAATCATAATTCATATATTACAGAAGACATTAATAAGGGACATTAATAATAATTCATGTTTGCAGGATGTCTTCAAATATCAAAAGCTGTTAGCTATTCAATCTGGGCACACATGCTTTTGAAAGGTGTTAATTCAGGTCTACAAGACCAGAGTGAGTCATACCTTTGTATAATATGCTATTGAAATATCTTAAGGTGTTGGCTATTCACTGTAAAGACATTCCGTTGAAGGTGTTGATTGCACTCACTCCCACAAGACTCTGCCATTGTGTGATAAAGCTGTCTAGATAACTTATTCAACTAGATGTCTGTGTTACTATTCAAGGTTAATTGAACACTATTGAAGATACGGTGCCGACAAGTCTACATGGTTAGCTTACCTGAATGCCTTTTAGAGTGTGATTGAAGCCCCCATGGTGTGAAGGGGGGTGGAGACTACATTGTCCTGTGACTAACTGCATTATGCTTGAGACTGTATAAGAAGCTGAGAAAATACCAATAAATTGTCATATCTTTGAAAGCAAGTGCAGAGCTTGAGTCTCGTCTTGTTTATGGGAATTGATATGGATCGTGTATGCAAGATTGTCAGAGTGTGTCAGATAAGCTTGTCGTGGATGGATGGAAGGTTGTAAGCGGTGGTGACCGTTACAGGCGCATCTGCGGCCGCTTTTATACGTGCAACGGAACACATTGCGCTGCCGTTTCCCATGAAGTGGTGCTGACGGAAGTTGTGAGCATGCGCACAGGGGAGCGAGGGGAGCCCTCCCTCACTGCGCATGCTCCGTGGATGATGCGATAAACGTAAGTCATTTACATATGATCACACCCACTTCCACTTATGTCGGGTTGCGCCAGCGCTTTTTCATTACTCCGCCGCAAAGTAACGAACATGCGCTTGGTGAATACTGGACTTGACTCGCTAGTTCGCGTCAGCGTAACGTATATGCGCTGCGCTACGCAGGATAAAATATGCGCGCATCTACCTGAATTTGGCCCTATACGTTTTTCACTCACTCACTCACTTACTCATCCTAATAGGAGCCAGAATTTCTATAGCAGCTGCTTGGAAAAACCAACAGTCTCGATATTATATTATGAAAATGAAAAGTCACATGGATAATGGAACAAGAAAAAAGGATTGGCTTACTGTTAGATAAGGATAATCAGTTTAATGAGATTTGGGAACCATGGTTGAAGTACTTAGGAATCTCAAATACCATATAAATATGGAAACACAATTCGCTACTTAAGGCTGTATAAATTTGGCAGGTAGGCTGTCTATCCTTCTTTCTCTTTACTCTTTCATCTCCACCTCCTTTTTCTTTTCCTTCCTCTTTTTCTTTTTCATCCATTCTCTTTCTCTTTTTCCAATCTTTTTCTCTTTTGGTTTGGTTTCTTTAATTTTTTCTATTATATAAATAACACAAGGGACTTTTTTTTATATGAAAGTGTTATTTATATTTTGGTTCTTTTCTATTTCAGATAGTTTGGTTTTATCCATATGGATACATTCTTAAGTCGGTATAGGTATACTGACATTTCTGATAGAACCATTTTTGACTCCTGGAATCTAGGGAGAGAATATTGGAGGAGGAGTCAATTCCTTGAATATATTTTAAAATTAGTTGTTTGAAAATATTTTATGTTACCTAAATATTCTTTCCCTGGATCGAAAGTATGGGAATAACACAGTTTCTGTTTATTTTTTTTATTTATTTTTTTCATTCATTTTTTCCCATTTAATCCGCCATAAGAGATAGTTTTAGAATTGGGGGGAAGAATGGAAGGAGGAGATGCTTTGCATCCCTTGAAACGACTTGACCCAGATATGGTGTAGGGAAAGATGGAGGGTAGTTTAAGAATTTACCATATTCATAGATTTGAGAGATATAACGTTTGTTGTGATTCATAATGTGAGTTACTGTGAATTTAAACAAGGGTTAAGGGATGACTGGGGATGGGAAAGTACCAGTAACTATTCAATTTTAGTTAGGTTGATTTATAGAAACTTGTGATTTTTTTTGTTGTATTTGTTATTTCTGGCTAATGAATGATTCTTTGATTTAGATCACAGTGTTATTAGAAAGAGTATACTACTAAATATGACATTGTGTAATGCAATATAATCAATGGCGACCCTAGGGGGGGCAGAGGGGGCCCTGATCCCCCCCAACATTATGATGTGCCCCCCAATTTTTTTATTTTTTTTTGTATTTTGCTCAGACCGCCACTGGAGAACAGTCTCTCCTGAGAGGGAGACTGTCCCTGCGGGGCATTTCTCCCCCTCCCTCTGCTCGCTGACACTGCATAATGCGAGTGCTCCCACAACCACAGCCGCCTGATCTGCTCCTTCCCCTGCATCCTCATTGACACAGAGAAGAGCAAGTTGCAGAAAGGACTCCATGAGCACTGTGGGGGGGGGGGGGCAAGCCTTCATCTCAGTTACTGAAAAAAACTGAATGATTTCTCCCGTCCTGAGGACAGGAGAACCAGCCTGTAAATTCCGAGAGTGGTGACTGCAAGCTGAGCCGAGTGTCAGTCTATGACATTTTTTTACAGCCCAGCAAATCCAGCCACCCCCCCCCCCACTCTTCTCACATACGAGCATGGAGGAATACAGCTCCTCCTCCCCCTTTCAGTCCCGCCCACACTATCCTGGTGTGCTGAAGAGAGGGAATGTGTGGGCGGGAAATATGAAAATCAGCAGCATTCCTGGCTGTGTGTGAATGATGCCTGAAATTCTAGCCTGGACAGTGAGTAAGTGCGTGCACTGCAGATTGCAGTACACTGTAATCACTGAACTGCATTATCTCCATCTCTTCTCTCCCCCATCTGTCTCCCCCCCTCTCCTGTTCTTTCAAGACAGTCACAATTTACTTTCACTTTCAGTTAGGCAGGTAATATACGGTGCAAATTTCTGTCCTGCATTCACAGATTGTAGGAAAGAAACTTGCATGAGTCCCCCATCAACACAGACAGTGGTGACAGGGGAATATCCCTCCTGTCCAGCAAGTGTATTCTCCCGACAAACAGTGATTATCACTAGTGGCTATACAGCAACCACTAGTGATAATCATCAGAGAATCTGCTCATTAATAGTTCAAATCTCAGCCAGTTCCTGCTGGATCAGCTGAGATTTAAACTGTCTATGGCTGGTTTTAGCTCTTAGGCAGCCCATACATTGATCACTTTTTTTTCATTCAACTATTAGGTTGAATGAAAAAAATCTTCCCAGTGTGGACAGAAATGGTGCAACGCTGCAAATGCGGCATTGCACCCATTCGGATGGTGTCATTGGCGGCAATTGCCGCTAATTTGGCAGGTGATGCTCCTAGTTAAATCCTAGTGTTAAATATCAGTGATTATATTGATCAAAGCCCACACTTTACAGGCATAGGGCCCACATGGCTGCGGAACATACGGTTGATTGTACATATGTGGTTGTACTCTTGATGCTAATAAATACTGTGTTTATCTGACTGGGAGCATCACCTGGATCACATCCTGATCAGCATGTCAACAGAAAAGGTTATACAGCATTACTGCTGCTAGGTGACCAGCTGGTGGCTCGGCTCTCTATAACCAATAGTGCCAGCCTTCCCCTGCATGCATCCGTAATGTAACCAGCACTATTTCCTAATAGACTTCCGCCGCTGCCAAGGAGACAGATGCCAGACCAGCACTGTCAATAGCAGGGACAGGACAGCTGGGGAACCCCACAGTGGCAGAACACCAGGGCCCGATGGCAAGACAAACTTTGCAACCCTAATGCCCCGTACACACAATCACTTTTTGTGATGAAAAAAAATGACATTTTTTTTCATGAAAAAAAACGAAATTTTTCAAACTTCATTTTCAAAAATGACGTTGCGTACACACCATCATTTTTTGAAAATGATGAACAAAGTGATGGCACTCTAAAGGGGAAGTTCTATTTGCCTTGAGGCTGCTTTTAGCTGGTTACTTGTTAGTAAATGACGATTCCTGCTTTTTTGTCTGTGAGGCGGCGTACACACGGCAGGGAATCTCAACGGGCAGAACACATCGTTCCGCCCGTCGAGGTTCCCTGCCGGCCATCGAAATCGGCGACCCGCCCGTCGGGAATGGCAACCAGCCATTCTTCCGGGCGGGCCGTCGAGGAAATAGAGAGCGTGCTCTCTATTTCGGCTCGACGGGCTTCCCGACGGGAAGCTCGCCGAGACCGTACACACGGCCGAGGTCCTCGCTGGAATGTGCATTCCAGCGAGGTTCTCGCTGGTTTTCAGCGAGAACCTCGGCCGTGTGTACGGCGGCTTACAGCGTGATGAATGTGCTTACTCCCGTCTCCTAACTTGCTTCTGGGCATGTGCGGGTTTAAAACGTCATTTTTTACGTAGTTTTGCCCACACACGATCATTTTTTATGACACAAAAAATGACATTTTGAAAAATGACATAATAAATTCGAGCATGTTCGAATTTTTTTTTGGTCATTTTTCAGAAGACATAAAATGACATTTTGGCCACACACGATCATTTTAAATGACATTTTAAAAAATGTCATTTTTTTTATCACAAAAAGTGATCGTGTGTACGGGGCATAATAGTTCTCCCACTGCTTTGGACCCTTATATTTTCTTGGTGTGCTGGTGAGTGGTGACATATACAGTATCTCGTTTTCTGCCACCCTGGAGGGCCCCAGTATAGTAGGAAGGGAGCTCACTGCAGAACATGTAAAAGGGCTTGTTGTGGGATCGTAGTAAAGGGCCCCAGGATATTTTATATATATATATATATATATATATATATATATATATATATATATATATATATATATATTGCATTTTATAGTTGGCCCCCCTACTTTTGTCCCTGTCCCTCCATGTGCCCCCCTAAATATGAAAGCTGGAGACCCCACTGAATATAATGACTTTTTGTTATGTTCTATCAAATGTAACGTATACACTTTTAAAATAAACTTAAACTTGAATGAAAATAAAAGAATAAACAAGAATAAAGACATTGGTAATGAAATAATAAAGGTGGTCGGAAAGTAGTCCCGCCACATGATTACATGATTTTGATTGCACTTCACATTGTTTGGGACTATTGATATTTATTAGGACTCACTGCACTAACTAGTGCTAACGCACAGTCCAAAACTTCACGAGCTATTATAGTTTTTGTGATATTTTTAGTTAATAACACAGTAATTATCTATTTAACGGTAGTTCTGCACAGTACTTTAGCGCCCTCTATCCACCCCCCCCCCTGTTTTTCACCATAAGTAGGTTTAGGTAAGTAAAGAGGAATAAGGTGCAGAAGAATACCAAGATAACCAAAGTGCACATAGTGTGAAGGAACCCATCAGAAAAGGGACATCATAAATGTCTGGATGTTCGTATTAAAATTAAATTGAATTAAAACAAGGTGCTGGAAGATGCTGCAAAAACATGCAAGGCAATTGGTGACGTGAAAAAACTGGTGTGAAATGAAGGGAATACATACCAAGAAGGAAGGAAGGGAGTGAATAGCAGTGTGGATAATAAAAATCCCAGAAGTGAGACGAATACGTGCAAAATAATTGCAGAGTGCCATGGCTAGTGAAAAGATTGAGACCTAAATGACAGTATAAAGAAAAATAAATACCAGGGTGGTAGGCATAGATAGAGTATTGTGTGAATATAAACCATAAATAGATGGTCCGAGAAGGAAAAGGAACCGGGAGGGGGATACAGCTACATTAATGGAGTTACAAGTGTAGGTAGCACTTAGTAATTCCTAAATGGCTGGAAAGTATGTCCTTCACTGCATACTCAAATCTCCTGTCAGCACCATCTTTGGAGCGGTGACAGGAGCGGTGTGTATACTGCAACTTCACCGCTCCTTCCCATTTAAAACAATGGGAAACCGTGGCAATACCGCCCGAAATGCGCCTCTGCGGGCAGTATTAACCCTTTATCGACCGCTAGTGGGGGTTAATACCTCACCACTAGCAGGGGTTAATACTGCACTGCTAGCGGCCGAATCCTGCGGCAAATTCCACAGTATAGTGCTGCTATTTTTAGTGGCGCTATACCACCACAGCGGCTCCCGCCCCAGTCTGAAAGGGGCCTTAGATAGAGGCTCATAGGTCTTGAGCTGGAACCATCCTACTCCGTGAGTGTGGTCAGGCTCAGTGGCGGCTGGTGCTCAAAATTTTTGGGCGGGCGCAATTGTTTGATGGCCATGCCATCAAGCGCAGCCGCTGTGCCATGCTATCAAACACAGTCACTGTGCCATGCCATCAAACACAGTCACTGTGCCATGCCATCAAACGCAGTCACTGGGGGGCGTGGCTTGGAGCGCGAGCCGGATGGACGCGTGAGACCGGAGCTCCGGAACCAAAAGCGGCACCCAGCAACGTGTCCTAGGCCCGATTGCACCCACAGCACCCGGTGGAACTGCCCGAGTGACCTATCACCATGATCGGGAAGCGTCATTCGGATAGGAAACTGCAACGGCTAACTGACTTTTTCGTCCCACGCAGGAGATCCGGGAGGCAAGATGGCGCCGAGGCCTGCTCGTCTGCACACTCCTCCGCATTGAAGAAACCAGCTAAAGCAGGTACTCGTGCCCAGATCTTGCTATCCCCTGAGGCCATGCCATCTACTCCCCCGACCCCATCCTCCCGCAGTCCAGCTAAGTCCAAACCCAGGCTGGATGATGGGGGATCCAATCGAGCCGCAAGCCCAGACGGGAGCCAGGCCTCAAACTCCGGGAGTGACACGCGGGATTTGCCTAAATCCATAGTATCCTACCCCACACAGAATTAACCGGTAGTAGATACTGTTCTAAAAGACATGCTGATCTCGCCGAGGAGTACCCTGCAGTCGGATATGGCATCATGCATGCATCGCCTCAGTAAAGACATACAAGAAGTGGGCGGGAGGGTAGACCACATATAGACCAAAATGGAGGAATATGCCACGACTATCAACGACCTGGTAGATGCAAACGAGGACAGGGAAGTTGACTCTGAATGGGTTAAAGCGAAATTAGCAGACTTAGAAGACAGATCCAGAAGGAACAACCTAAAAATTAGGGGGATCCCTGAATCTGTGTTACACCCTGACTTATGCCAGTATGCCACTACCATGTTCAAGGCCCTTGTCATGGACCATGAAATTCTGAAGTGTTTGTACGTGAAATTGTAATTCATGTATTACAGGAGATTTTATTCTGAACCCCAGCCAGGTCAATAGACTCAGAAGAGATACTCATTGTCCATTGTGTGATAACCCTATCAAAAGCCTTTTGATTATCAGGTGTAAATGACTTCTGCCCTGTCTCAACTCTCCAGACTGTCCCATTGTTCTGTGGCTGGCTATTGTGTACATTGATTGCCCCCCTGGGGCTTTTGTCTGAATACACATAGCAGTCTTTCTATTCACACAGTTTCTGACCAATCTCTGTGTGTCATTTTCAAGTCCTTATTTGCATGGAAGGTGGACCTGATGGGAAACTGATGGGACTGTAAAAAGGACCAATAAGAAAGTGGTTGTTGGGGGTGGGATGTTCCAAATCCCGTATAAAAGTGTGCTGTGTACTTTCAATAAAGTGTTTCCTGTTTACATCCAGCATTAAGCCTTGGCTCATGTATGGATTATTCTGCGATTCCAGGGATATTCCTACTTGTGGAATATTGGGTGATTTTCTTTTAAACCAGAAGAAGGGAGAGGATGACGGGGATATGTTCTACTACCGTCACAACTGGTTGGCAGCAGCGGGATTTTCCCTTCTACTTTCCTTTACACCAGGATTCCAAGCAGACACTGGGAACAGTGAATGGAAGACTGATACACCCGGCTTATAAGAAATACACTGAAAGAACTACTGGAAGTTCGTGGAAGCATTGCTAGCAACAAAACCGAGCGTGTCATCATAGCAGAATTAATGGAGCTAGACCAGGAGAACTTGGTTGCAGCAACGCCAGCAGTACAAGACATGGAGACACCAGTGATTCAGGAGGAGGAATCACCAGCCAACAAGGCAATAAGAGAGAAACTGAAAAAGAAAAGAAAAGAAAGGAGGGCGCACCGACCTTGTGCATTACCACTTATACGTTTTAATAAACACAAAATAAAAAGCAATAGTCCTACTTACAAACATTCAGTAGTAAGCGCATTTAAAACAGCTAAAACTGGACCTCACGGCACCTGCCAGTCAGACCCTAGACACCAATGTAGCTGACGCGTTTCTGGGGCGTACCCCCTTCCTCAAAGCCTAGGTGGTCTGTGATAACTCTCTCTTCTCCCTGCAGATCGTCCTTTATGTGTGCATACAAGCGCAGCCATTGGTCACTAACTAACTAGTCCCGCCTTTCTTACGGGACTCCGCCCACCCCATTAGTTGCCCAGATGGGCTCCATCTGTGTAGAGGGGCAAGTTGATCAACTAAAGAGATAGGAGAGGTGCAGACACCAGTCTCCATGGAAGAGAAATTCCAAAGGAGGTTACAAGAGATGCGGATACAGTATAGAGGACCCGTATCAGAGGAGGTCCTGCTGGGATGGGCGGATGTGATTCGGTGCCAATTCTGGAAGGAAGCGCTAGCTCTGGAGCAGCAACACCAAGGAGAGGTCCTGCCCTACATCTATGCAAGGTACTGGCCGCAGTATGACGTACAAATGCCGTTGTTGGGGGAACAACCGAAGCAGGAGTGGATAGCGGAATGAAACAGGCTAATCCGGGCAGAGATGCAGCTGGATGAGAGCTACAGAGCCCTCCGGTGGTATGTAGCCCAAGAGTGCCCGTGGTCAGCGGATGACAGCCCCACAGAAGGCTATGACTATGATGGCCTGGGATTGTTGTATTGGAGGATGTCCAGTGATCCCGACTTTGGGGATTATCAGGAGTGGCGCTTGGAGGACATAATGGAGCACAGAGAGAAAAAATTGAATATCTCGGAAGCGCACTGGCTACAGGAAGATTTGGAATTTCTGGCCGCTCGGGAATGGGACCTGGAGATCGCCTACAAACAGCTGCTAGACTCTGCTCAGCACCAGGGCCGGGCTCCCTTTGCCTGGGACTATCAGGAAATACCAGTGGACAATGCTGAAATCCTGGCTGAAGAATTGTCCATGTGGCAGGGTAACAGTGTGCTTTTCCAACCTGCCCCTGCAGCTATGGACCAGGAGGTTATATGGCGGATGCAGCAAGTGCCGACTGACCTTGATGATCCCGTTTCTGCATGGGACGATCTTGAATGGAGGAATGTGCCTGTCCAGCAGAATGCCAGTGAATCAGCAGTGGAAAATCTGGAGATTGCCATTCCCAAAGCTGAAGTTCTGACCGCAGGGCCGAGCTCTGCTAACCTCTGCTCAGTACCTATAGCATCTTCTGGGTTACATGGACAGGAGATGGTGAACCTCTATCCCCAGACACCAGTTGCAGAGACAGGGGATTTAATAGATTTTTCTGCTGAGGAAAAACAACCTGATGGGCCTCCAGCAGAAGAGCTGGGATCAGGGCCAAACTTCATTGTGCTCTGCCCAGCACCAAGAGCAGTATTTGTGGAGTTACAAGGAACTTCCCCAGCTGAAGCGCTGGTCACCGGACAGAGGGTTCAAGACCTCTGCCCCACCCCTGTGGCAGTTTCAGAGGCTCAGGGTGAGAAGATGGCGATCACTCCCCAGCCACAGATTACAGAATGTATGGACTGTTCAGAGGATGTTATGGATTATGCACCCCCAGCAGAAGGGCTGGTAACAGGGCAGAGTGCCAGCCATCTCTGCCCAGCACCGGGACCAACTGTGGAGTTCCAGGGAGCCGGGGCGGTTGGCCCCCCTCCCCAGCAACCAGCTGAGGTGGTAAAGCTCTTACTCCCAGCTGAATCACTGGCAGCAGGACAGGATGCTACTGGCGGCTGCACCCCACTACAGCTTGAGTGGATATCGGTGGATGGGACTGTGGTCTCCACTCACAGCAACCCAGCGGAAGAGCTGGCAACAGAGCAGAGTGCCCTGGGCCTCTGCTTTCACCTAACAGAAGAAGGGGTTCCTGGGGTAGTGGATGAGACTTCAGTCTACACTGGCACAACCCCAGAAAATGGTACAGGACTGAAACAGGAGGATGTCGGCTTTGCTTTGCAAGCACTGGGGGATTTTCACCTCACACCAGTGGATGGGACTTCAGTCTCCACTGGTATACCCCATAAATGGTGGCCAGTTGGCCCAGATCCCCAACAGCATGATGGACTGAGCCCAGCCACCCTGTCATCTCTCCAGCGGCTGAAAGGACTCCAGGGAGAAGGGCTAGTCCAGGCCTCTCTCCAGCGGCAGACGTGTTCCCTGAGAGAGGCAGAGGATGGTGGGGTGAGTAATGCTCGGTTTGGAGCAAGTGATTTGGGGTACTGTATGGATACCGGCATTGGGGGACTGGAACTACTGACTAAATTCAGAGACAACCCATCTGGTGTCTCCTACTGGGTTAGTCCCCTGCCAAAAGGGGAGATGTGTGACAGGCCTAGCCAGGACAGGGGCTTTTGGGGAGGACTGAATGTGAGCCTCTTGCCGTCCGATTATGGGCCAGGGCCTCAAAGCAGGAAGGCGGATGGGTTATCCTGGCAGACAGTCCTGGAACCTTAAGACTACTTGCCCAACATCCTCGAGTGACCCATTTGGGTCCCACTGTGGATGTTGAACTATTTTCCAGGAGGAGTAATGTCATGGACCATGAAATTCTGAAGTGTTTGTACGTGAAATCCTAATTCATGTATTACAGGAGATTTTATTCTGAACCCCAGCCAGGTCAATAGACTCAGAAGAGATACTCATTGTCCATTGTGTGATAACCCTATCTAAAGCCTTTTGATTATCAGGTGTAAATGACTTCTGCCCTGTCTCAACTCTCCAGACTGTCCCATTGTTCTGTGGCTGGCTATTGTGTACATTGATTGCCCCCCTGGGGCTTTTGTCTGAATACACATAGCAGTCTTTCTATTCACACTGTTTCTGACCAATCTCTGCTGTGTCATTTTCAAGTCCTCATTTGCATGGAAGGTGGACCTGATGGGAAACTGATGGGACTGTAAAAAGGACCAATAAGAAAGCGGTTGCTGGGGGCGGGATGTTCCAAATCCTGTATAACAGTGTGCTGTGTACTTTCAATAAAGTGTGTCCTGTTTACATCCAGCATTAAGCCTTGGCTCATGTATGGATTATTCTGCGATTCCAGGGATATTCCTACTCGTGGAATATTGGGTGATTTTATTTTAAACCAGAAGAAGGGAGAGGATGACGGAGATATGTTCTTCTACCGTCACAGCCCTCATTCCAGAGCTGGTCGATCTGGATGTTACGATCGATCGGATACATCGTCTGCCTAAGCCATCCCATCTCCCCGACCAGGTTCCCAGGGATGTACCTTTAAGACTGCACTTTTTTCATATTAAGGAGTGACTTATGATAAAGATGCGGAAACATGAATCTATCCCTCAGCAATATAAAGATCTGCAGTTCTTTGCAGATTTGTCCCAATATACATTGCTGAAAAGGCGAAACTTGAATACTGTGACTAAAGTTCTTCGTAACCATAAAATCGTCTACCACTGGGGGTACCCAACTAAACTGTCAGTTACCAAAGACAACCGCACCTTCACAATTACCTCCCTAGAAAAGGGTCTCGACCTACTCAAGGACTGGGGTATTTTTCCTGATGAATCTGAAAGTCACTCGGCAGACCGTACTCCTCGCCGGATTGAGCCCGAATGGAAACAGGTCACAGCTAGGAATGCAAAATCACACACCTGAAGTGGGCCATGGGCCCTATCCACATTTAGGTTCCTGAACCCGGAACCGACTCAGTCTGTTCTGACTCCCCCCCCCCCGTTGCAAGTTGCAATCTGCAGTATGTTGCTGCTGAAGTGATGCAACCCTCTTCTCCAATTGCTGCTGATAATCGCAGTGGCGATGTTGTGTTTACAGTTGTTTTGTTGTTCTCCTTTTTCTTTGTTTTTCCTTTTCTTGTTTTGGTTCATTAGCCTACTCTCTTCTTTCTCTCCACGCTGGATGTCGGAATCCAGGCCCACCGCTTTCCGCAAGGGAACTTACAGGATGTGTCCTTCAAACCTGTTCCTGAACCGAGCAGCGCCGTTTACCTGGTTATGTGAGTAGTATGTCGATGATGCCGACTCGATGACACATGAACATGGTACCCACTTCATTGTGTTGGTGGTGGATCCCCTGGGATTGTCTATAATTTTGCTATGCTACCAGTTTGCACTCCCCTTTCCCCTGCACAATGCCGCTTAACATCTTATCCATGAACATGAAAGGGCTCAACCACCCGGTTAAGAGGAAGTCCCTCTGGAAGGAGGCACTCACCCACCACTGTGATATTGTATGTGCTCAAGAAACGCACTTTTGTGCGAAGGCCCCACCAAAGTGCTCCCACCGGAGCTTTCCACGTGTGTTTACAGCTAATGCGGACTCCAAAACCAAAGGGGTTTTGACCTGGTTCACACTGGTCTGCGGGAGTGAAATTGCGCGATTTCAGCTGAGCTTGTGCGATTTCACTCCCTCTGGCAGTCCCGATTTCGGCGCGATTTAGGAGACATCTGTGCAGGGTTCTGCACAGATGTCATTGTAAATTGCGTCCTGAAATCGCAAAATGTAGTACAGGAACTACTTTTTGAAATCAGTGTAGCGCCGCAGATGCGGCGTCGCACCGATTAGGACGGTGTCATTGCTGGCAATTGCCGCCGATTTGAGATGTGATTTCACATGTGAAATCGCATCTCAAATCTAACTAAATCATACCCAGTGTGAACCTGGGCTTTAACTGAAATCAGAGATACTGTAGCATTCAAGTTGCACAATCTCGTCATGGATCCTCTGGGGAGATTTCTAATCCTGATCTGTGATCTGGATTCCACCACTTACACTATAGTCAACGCCTACTCCCCCAACAAACACCAGGTGCATTTTTTCAATAAACTGATGACAAAGGTCCACCAAATTCACCGGGGACTCCTTGTTGTATGCGGTGACTTCAATGTGACCCCTTATCCTGACATGGACTCTACCACCACCTCTACACGCCACCACCAGGCGTTGTCCCCATCAATTATTGAGAACAACCTTTACGATGCTTGGCGCTGCCTCCATGACAACGAAAAGGATTTTACTTTTTTTTCCATACCTCACTGTGTATATACAAGGATTGATCTTTTTTTGGTAGAACAGAGGATCCTATTTCAGGTTAAGTCTGTGACAATTAATGATATATCTTGGAGTGATCATGCATCGGTAGTATTGTCTCTGGTTGATTTTGCTTCGTGTAAATGTACTCCGGTTTGGAGACTTAACACTTTCCTCCTACAAGACAGGGAAACTAGGGATAAAATCCAGGCCCATATAACCGAGTTTTTCAAGAACAATCTCGGCTGGGTGCAAAGCCCTTTTATACTCTGGAATGCCCATAAGGCATTCATCCAGGCAGGGGCCAGATACAAGAGGCAACGGCAGAGAAGGTTTGAGGAGCTTATGGGTCAAATAGCAGACTTAGATAGCAAGAACAAGCGTAACCCCTCTATCACAACGTCTGAACAACTAACAAAACTTAGGTTTAACCTTAGGTTACACCTCCTGGGAAACTTTGAGTGGACCACCAAATATTTAAAAATGACATACTACACATCAGGCAACAAAGCAGGTAAACTTCTGGCATGTGCCCTTAAGGGGCATAGATATAAAACGAAGGTACCTTTTGTGACACACCCTGACTCTGCATAAAAAGTGTTCCACCCAAAACAAATTGCGGATGCCTTTAGCTGTTTTTATAGCAAACTGTACAATCTCAAAGATGATCCTGCTACCTCCCAACCAACCCCTGAGCTTATCTCTCAATTCCTAGAGCAGATAGAAGTCGGCCGACCAACTTAATTTTCTCAATCTCTCCTTTACGAACAGCGAAATCTCTAAAGTTATAGAGATGGCTTCAGCAGCGAATACTATAAAGAATTTAAACCCGGGATGGCGTGCACGTGAGGACGTGACGCGCCGCGAGGTGGGTGGGACTGAGAGACGCTGCTGAAGCAGGGGAAGCAGGGATGAGGAGCTGTGTCCCCGGAGAGCGTGTCAGCTAGTCCGGAGAAGCCGCGGATGACCCCCGCAGACTGCCCCGGGACAGCGCCGCCAACGGACCGGGAATCACCCCGCAAGGATACGGGAGAGATCGCGGCATGAAACACGGGTGCCGCACCTCTCCATAGAGACCGCCACCAACCCCCCCTCCCCGCCACCGAAGCTGGCTCCCCTGGGAATCCCCTAGCAATCCTCTACAGGGGGTTGGATTCAGACCGTTCTACACAGGAAATATTGCAAGCCTAAAAAGAAACTAATCTTCCTCTGGGAACAGAAGGTAGTATGTAAACTAGATCCTGAAGGTAAATTTACCAAGTCAATGTACCAAAAGGTTTAAATGTCCCCTGCAAAATTGATACAAAGCTGAGGGGGGGGCACGTCAGGCTCAACCCAAGGTAAAGACCGGTATTAAACTACCATGGCAGAATGATACTTGGTTTCACTGCAATGAATTGGCAGCTAAAAGTTATGCCCCTTTGTATGATGGTGTGTATGCAATAAATTAACAGCAAAGTTGGGCCCCTCTATATGATGGTTGTGAAACACTGAGAGTATAAAAAAACTATAATTTAATAGCGAATTAGTATCTCTCTGCATGAAAAATTGAAAGCTGTAGAATCCAGAAACAGCTGAGCTTCATTAGTAAATAGCAGATAACACATAACTCTGAAGGCAACGCCATCAGCGACCAGACACCTGAAGGCTGCAATTAAGGAGATATCATACTCCCGTTAGAACAGTTTGTAATGAAGCAACAGTGATGGTCACTGAGGGAGATAAACGGGTGTAAGTTGACTTCAGCCAGGAGACGGGTTTCAGAATAATATGGCAAAATAACATCGGATACCAACGCATTAAATTAACTGTTTAAAAGTACCCCCCTACAGGAGTATGTGAGGGATTGGAAGAACTTTTAGAACCATACATTATTAAATAAATATTTCCAAGGAAAAGATATAGCCCAGGTGGGCACACTAGAGGCACAGGAACATATTTACGCCTTTTACTAATATCACTGCAGACTTTTTTTTTTATTTTATTTTTTTTGGAGGAGACTTTTGACTAAAACTGAGGACAGAGGGGGTCTCATAACACATCAATAGGCAGTAAGCCTTTATGCCTCGAGGCTCCCTTGGAAAACCTGCTAGAGGGTAAAAACCCAGCACATGCAGCATAAATAGAGGTGAAGGTTACTGTCTACAGGACCAAGTAAGAGGAGATTATCTACCCCACTAATGCCTAAACTACACATATAAATTCAACTAAGGAACCGCGGAATGGGATATTGGGGTCCCCCACCCAAGAAGTGTAAGACCCAGCCCATTGGCTCTTGGGTTAACCTCGCATTCATAAGAGGGTAACTGTAACCCTTACAGGTCCTACCAACGGCTACCAAAAAAGAAAAGGGTGAAAGCAGATCAACAAAGGGAGGAACCCCAAAGACACCTGGATATACGGCCGCACCAAGCACAATTCAACAATACATGTCTAAAGCAACATTGTCAAGAAATACAGGATCTCCAAAATCTTCTCAAGGGAAGACAGATAAAAAAATGGAAGAAAAAAAAGCCCAGAAACTAACCCAAGGGGAAACATCGGAGGATCTAAGAGAGGATTCAAGAGAGAAAGAGATCGGCGAGGGGGTAGGAGAAATAAGTAGAAGGGAAGAACAGAGACCCGAGGACCAAATCCCAACCAGGGGAGACATGGAAAAGATGCTGATGTGACTTGAAAACGCTATTAAAGGAGAAATACAAAGCCTTAGGACGGACTTTGGCCACCTTCTCGCTAGAGTAGAGACGATGGAGGAGCAGTTAGAGAAACAAAAACAAGAGTCAAACGAGTTAAAAGAACAAATAGCCCAGCTACATTTACAACAGAGAAACACACTCTACAAGTTAGAAGACCAGGAAAATAAATCCAGGAGACAGAACCTGAGAATTAGAGCAGTCCCAGAAGAAAAAGGGGAGGACCTGAGGAAAATACCTGGGACAATATTAAACCCAATATTGGGAAAAACACCTGATGACTCGATCAGAATAGAGAGAGTCCACCGGGTGGGAAGATTGAACAGAAGCGATACAGAACGGCCCCGAGACGTCATTGTCAGTTTTTTTTCGTTTGAAGAGAAAGACGAAATATGGAAAAAACTGAGGGGATATCCCCCCCTTATTTATGACGGGTCCCCCTTACAGATCTATGCGGACTTGGCCCCAGAGACTTTGGCCAGAAGACGACTCTTAAAACCGCTCCTAGAGCAACTCATGACCAAGAAAATTAAATATAACTGGAGATTTCCAGCAAGCTTGGTAGCCTCAAAAGAAGGAAAATCATCAATAGTGCGATTCCCTGAAGACCTGAGGGAATTCTGCAATAGACTAGACTTACAGATACCAGACCTTCCTGGTTGGGTTCAATAGGGGGAGGTGGCAGAAGGGAATTTTCCTTCTCCTGGGTTGTCGGTTTATTTTTTTTCTCTTGTTGGGGGAGGAGGGAGGGGGTGAGCCGAAACAACTTGGTGGTCTTTTTTTACTCCCGAGAAGTGTAATGCCTCTTCTACGCTTTCTCCCCTCCATCTAAAAAGAATGGGGGATATGAAATAGTTCCCACCCCAGAGGGAAACTGAACCAAGGCCTATTTCTGGCCATGGGGGGAAGGGTTAGGGAGAGGGGGGATGGGGAGGTGGGAAGAGGAAAGCGAGGGGAAGGGGACCCACCATACCAAAAGGACCGAAAGAGAAAGTAATTGCAACAAGGTCGAGGTTAAAACTCGAATTAAAGAGGAGGGGTCTCATTAATAGATAATGACGATAATAAAATGTGTTTCATATAATGTAAAAGGCCTAAATAGCCCCACAAAGAGACACAACGTTTAAAAAGAATTGAAGAGAATTAAAACTGATATAGCCTTTGTACAGGAGACCCACCTTACTTTAGATTCAAACATTAGGTTAAATTCAACTGAGTTCCCCATATGGTATTATGGGGATACCATCTCAAAACGTGCGAGGGGAGTAGCTATTGGGTTTGCCAAAGGGGTGAGATTCAGCTTAACGGAAAGACGAACAGACCCCAAGGGGAGATTCCTTATGTTAAAAGGGAAACTAGAAGAGACAGAATGTACCCTAGTGAATATTTACTCACCAAACAACCAACAGATAAAATATTTTATAGAAATCCTGGGAAAGATAAGGGACTTTAAAAAAGGAAGGGTCATATTGGGAGGAGACCTGAACTTCTGCATGGACCCGAAGGTAGATAAGACATCTCAAACAGTGGGGAACAATAAAAAACAACTAAGAAAATTAAAAAACAGCCTGCATAGCAGTCAACTAGTAGACGTTTGGAGAGTCCTAAATCCGGCGACACGAGATTATACCTTTTACTTTCCTGTACACGGGTGCTACTCCCGCATCGATCATATCCTTGTAGAACACTGCTTACTGGAGGAGGTCCCTGATGCGGGAATAGAACCCACGACTATATCAGATCACGCCCCAATCAGCGTGTCCCTGAATATCTCAGGCAACCCGAGACCACCCCAAATTTGGAGACTTAACAAGGAATTATTAAAAGATACGAATAGTCTAACTAGAGTTCAAAAGGAGTTGGAAGAGTATTTTAAAATAAACGATACAAGCGAAATATCTAAAGCCACATTATGGGACGCTCACAAGGCTGTAATTAGGGGCATCATGATATCAGAAGAAGCAAGAAAGAAAAAAGAGAAACGGCTTCAAAAAGAGAAAATAATTGAGGAGATATATAAGCTTGAACAAAAACACAAAAGAGATGTTAAGCAACAAGATTTACACCTAGAACTAGTTAATAAACGTAACCAACTTAAAAATCTTCTATTCCAGGAAACCAAAAGAGATCTCCAGTTAGTTTGCAAAATAAAGATATATAGGAGGTAACAAAACTAGTAAACACCTGGCTAGGATGGTACAGAAAAAGAAAGGAAGAAATTACATTGAAAAAATTTAAAACGAGCAAGGAGAGGAGGTGTAGATGACAAAAGACATAGCTGAAACATTCCGAGTTTACTATGAGAATCTATATGCAGTTAAACAGAAAAACTGGAAAATAAAGGAGAAAAAAAACAAAATCTCAGACTTCCTGCAGGAAGCGGGACTCCAAACAGTAAACCCAATAGAAGCGTCAATCCTGGATAGGCTGATCACAGAAAATGAAATACTGTTAGGCCTCGTACACACGAGGGGATATGTCCGCTGAAAACGGTCCTATGGACCGTTTCAGCAGACATCTCCGCTCGTGTGTATGGGCTAGCGGACAGATTTCTCCACCCGACAGATTTCAAAGCATGCTTTGAAATCTTTCCGGTGGGAATCTGTCCGCCCGACATGTCTGCTGGTTAGAACACTTACCAGCAGACATGTCGTCCCCCACCGCCGCCGAATGGATTCGGCGCATGCGCGGAAGTGTTTAACTTCCTGGTGCGGTGACGTGGCGGCGTCAACGTCACCGCCGCGTCACCGCGCCATCCGGCGGCGGGGAATTTGATCCGATGGTGTGTACACGCCATCGGATCAAACTCCCGATCGGACATATCCGATGGAAATGGTCCGCGGACCGTTTTCATCGGATATGTCCGATCGTGTGTACGAGGCCTTAGCGTTAGCAGGTACAGCATCGGGGAAAAGTCCAGGCCCTGATGGCCTTACCGCATTATATTATAAAAAATGCAAAGATATCCTCATACCACGACTATGTCAATACTTTAACGGTCTGGGAAATGACTATACCCTGAGTAGAGAAGCCGCAGGGGCGACAATAACCGTTATACCAAAGGAAGGTAAGGATGCCAAGGTTTGCTCGAGCTACCGGCCAATATCTCTGCTAAATGCAGATTTAAAACTGTTTGCAAAGATACTGGCCGAAAGAATAAAACGTGAGATGGGGGGGTTGATACACCCTGACCAGACAGGTTTCATCCAAGTCAGAGAAGAAAGAGATAACGGGGTAAGGACCCTCCTCCTGCTCCAGGAAATGAGGAGAAGCGGGATCCCCGGTCTACTCCTGTCGATCGACGCTGAGAAAGCGTTCGACAGGGTAGCCTGGGGATTCATGCTACAAACTCTGGAAACTATGGGATTTGGACGAAAGATGCTGGGGTGGATCGGAACTCTATATAAGGCCCCAACAGCTAGGATTAAAATAAATGGGGGCCTATCCCACTATTTTACAATGGAAAATGGCACGAGACAAGGGTGCCCTCTTTCACCTCTATTATTAGTGCTGTCCCTTGAACCCCCTCTATCTAGAATACGTAAATGTCCTGAAATAAATGGAGTTAGGGTGGGTAAAGAGGAGCATAAACTGTCTGCATTTGCAGACGATGTGCTCTTCTACCTAACCAACCCTAAAACTTTCATCCCAAATTTATTAAATTTATGTAATCAATACGGGGAAATCTCAAACTTTAAATTAAATATAAATAAGACTGAAATACTAGGCGTCAGTATACCAAAGAAAGATACGCAAATCCTTAGATCAGAATTTAAATTTCCATGGGTAAACGAGCTCAAATATATTGGCATCTACCTGGCAAACACAGATAAAAAAATATATGAAATTAACTCAATGCTCTGTCTAATTGGGCGACTAAGTGGCAGATGAGGTTTAATGTTGATAAATGTAAAGTTATGCACTTGGGGGCTAAGAATATTCATGCATCATACATGCTAGGGGGAGTACAACTGGGGGGATCTGTAGTGGAGAAGGATCTGGGTGTTTTAGTTGATCATAAGCTCAATAATGGCATGCAATGCCAAGCTGCGGTTTCCAAAGCGAGCAAAGTCCTCTCTTGTATTAAGAGAGGTATGGACTCCAGAGATAGAGATATCATTTTGCCCCTGTACAAATCATTAGTAAGACCTCATCTGGAATATGCAGTCCAGTTTTGGGCACCAGTTCTCAAAAAGGATATCGGAGAACTGGAGAAAGTGCAGAGAAGGGCAACCAAACTGATAAGAGGCATGGAGGAGCTCGGCTATGAGGAAAGATTAGAGGAACAGAATTTATTCACTCTTGAGAAGAGGAGAATAAGGGGGGATATGATCAACATGTACAAATACATAAGAGGTCCATATAGTGAACTTGGTGTTGAGTTATTCACTTTAAGGTCAACACTGAGGACAAGGGGGCACTCTTTACGTCTGGAGGAAAAGAGATTTCACCTCCAAATACGGAAAGGTTTCTTCACAGTAAGAGCTGTGAAAATGTGGAACAGACTCCCTCCAGAGGTGGTTCTGGCCAGCTCAGTAGATTGCTTTAAGAGAGGCCTGGATTCTTTCCTAAATGCACATAATATAACTGAGTACTAAGTTTTGTAGGTAAAGTTGATCCGGGGTAAATCCGATTGCCTTTAGGGGGATCAGGAAGGAATTTTTTCCCCTCCGGTAGCAAATTGGATCATCGCTCTCCTGGGGTTTTTTGCCTTCCTCTGGATCAACTGTGGGTATGGAGTTGGGTGTATGGGAGGATGTACTGGGGTGGATTCACAAAACAATTACGCCTGTCTAACTGGGGTTAGACAGGAGTAATTTCAAATTTCCCGCGGCGTATCACTAGTTTGAATTCTCAAACCATGATACGCCGGCTTCGGGCTTCGATCCGAGAGGCTTACGTCTTCGTAAGCCTTCGGATCTACGCTGCCATCTATTTGCGGCCGCTGGGAGGAGTTCGCGTCGTTTTAATGCGTCGGGATATGCAAATGTGTTTTTACGGGGATTCACGAACAAACGAGCGAGCGTCGCAATCGTTTTCGTCTATTTTTTTATACGTAAAGTTAGAGCAGCTTTTTGCTGCTCTAACTTTACGTAGCCCATGTTAAGTATGGCCGCCGTTCCCGCTTCGAATTTATTTAATTTTTTATTTTGTTTACGTAACTCGTCGGGACGTGGATCGCCCGTAAAGTACGCTACATAAACAACGAATGACGTCACGACGTGATTTCGCGCAATGCACGGCGGGAAATTTGCGAACGGAGCATGCGCAGATCGATCGCCGCGGGAACGCGCCTACTTTAAATGTTTCACGCCCCCTACTCGCGCGGATGGATTACGACGGGAGAAATACACTACGCCGCCGTCGTTTACCGAAAAAAATCTACCTGAATTCCACGTAGATCAAGGTAAAAAACGGCGGCGTAGCGTATTTCTGATACGCTACGATAATCCATTTCTCTGTGAATCCACCCCACTGTGTTTTACTTTGTTTTATTTTTATTTATTTTTATGGTTGAACTGGATGGACTTGTGTCTTTTTTCAACCTGACTAACTATGTAACTATGTAACTATGTAACTACATCCCCTTAATAGAAGAAATTAAAAAGGAGATAATTAGGATAACAAATAGACCAATCTCATGGCTGGGACGAATACATTTCTGTAAAATGGTGTTGATACCAAAGATTCTATACAAGTTTCAAATGATCCCGATAAAACTCCCAAAACAACTGTTGCGAATCCTCAAAAACGTAATCATTAATTATATCTGGGGAAATAAGAAACATAGGATATAGTTTCAGACCCTCAAACAAACAAAAAATAAGGGGGGACTGGCCATCCCAGATCTCAAAAAATACTATGAAGCAATAATTCTGTCGAGAGTAGTGGAATGGGCCAGAGCAAACACAGAAAGAAATGGGTTAATTTGGAGAATGCACTAGCTAAAGTGAAATTAGAAAAAAATAATATGGAACCCCCCACAGTTTAGAGCACTTGGCACTGATACACATGAAATAACAAAAAATGCACTCAAGGTTTGGGATGTAACACAAAAAAAAATAGACAAAAATTTCAATTCACCCCTAATTTCACTAAAGGACAACGACTATTTCCCTCCGGGGAAAGTGGAGATAGGGGGAAATTGGATCAAAAATGATAAGGAACAAGTAAGAGATATAACACATCAAGGACACTTATTAGCATTTAGGCAATAACAACAAAAATAAAATTTAATGACACTTAATAATTGAAGGTACCAACAGCTAAACCATTTTATTCAAAAATTACCCCAACCTCTAAGAACCGGGATCAGCTCTCAGACATAGAAAAACGATGTTCCTCGGAAAGTGGAAAAGGAAGTATATCTAAGATCTATAAGATCTTATTACAGCTTGAGGAACCAGACGTACCCCCTTTCATTAAAAAATGGGAGAGTGAATTAGGGACACATAAAGATAGGACCACAATTGATAACATTTTAAAACTGACCCATACCTCAGCTATCGACAGCCGAAATGAATTTTAAATGTTTATCAGGCTGGTATATAACACCAGTAAAACTTAGTAAATTCAAGATTGGCCAGTCAGCCGACTGCTGGAGGGGCTGTAAATCCCCTGGAACCATGGCCCACCTTTGGTGGGAATGCCCAAAGGTTAAAACATACTGGGAAAAGATTTTGAGGATAATAGAAGATATCACAAAGGAAAAAATAAAAAGAGAGCCATGGACGGTACTCTTCCATGGACGGGGAGAAGGAATAAAAAAATATAGGAAATCACTGGTACCACACCTACTAAATGCCGCTAAAAGGTTGATACCAAGGAAGTGGCAGGAAACAGAATGCCCCACGATATGGGAATGGATAGACACTGTGGAGGAAACATACTGGATGGAAGATCTCCGAGATAGTCTAGAAGATAACAGGGACACTGCAAAATGGGAAAAATGGAGAGCCTTTAAAAGAACATGGAGCTACGTAGAGAACCTGCGGACAGAGTAACAAACTCGCTCGATAAGATAAGAGAGCATTAAAAGGTGTGGTGGGGGGAGGGAGAGGGGCTTGGGGTGGGGTGGGTGGGATTAAAGGGAATGAATATATATAAAGTATTCAGAAAATATACAAACATTGATAACTTCGTAATGTTAACATTTATATTTAAAAAAAAGGAAAAGAAAAGAGAAAAAAAAAGGAAAAAAATAAAATAAAATAAATAAATAGGGGAAAACTTCCACAAATGATGCAAACCTGAAACAGAGACGAAAATTAAGCACCTCTACCATGAGCTGGTCTCTTGTGTGCAGTTAAGGCTGAATGTGAAATACCAAAAAAAAAAAAAAAAAAAAGAATTTAAACCCTTATTATCACCCTGTTTACTGCAGATGTTTCAATTGGCTGCTGCCTCTGCCTCATTCCCACCCGCAAAGAACCCACTTCCCCGTCTAATTTTAGACCAATCTCCCTACTTAATATAGACCTCAAAATATATGCCAAGCTTCTTGCCACTAGGTTAGTGGATAATATGCCCACATTGATACATCCAGACCAGTCAGGTTTCACCAAAAACAGACAAACCTCTGACGCCACTAGGCGCCTGGTTAATATTATCCATTTAGCAAAAGTACAACAAAGGCCTTCTCTGTTCCTATCTTTGGATGCGGAGAAGGCCTTTGACAGGATCCATTGGATGTATTTGTCCAGGACTTTGGAGGCGTTTGGCTTCAGTGGTAGTATATTAACAGCGATTCAAGCCCTGTACTCCAAACCATCAGCCAAAGTGTACTTATCAGGTGTTCTGTCAGCCCCGTTTCATATAACTAATGGTATGAGGCAGAGGTGCCCCCTATCCCCGTTGATTTTCAACCTCCTAATGGAACCCTTAGCTATTTCAGTGAGGACCCACCGTATCACCGCAAGGTTGACAGAGAGGAACATTCTATCAGTGACAGACTGAGATATTCCTAGCAACACAAGAAGTGTTATTTAACTACTATAAAATTAACGGGTCATATATTTTGGGCTTAGGCTTAGACGAGTGTGTATGCCAAGATTAGAGCTATCCTTACACTTGGGCCATATTAAATACTTGGGTTATATTGACAAACAAACCAACTAGAATAATTACATCTTTTCTACTCTCCCTTCCCTCTATTCAAGGGCTATCCTGGATTCCTCGTGGGCGGGTCGTTTGGCACAGATGATACTACTACCCCAATTCATCTATCTTTTTGGACTCCCCATTATTAATACTTCAAAGCCCAGTATTTCCTTTGGCAGGACTGAGATGCGCCTTTCATAAGTTAGTTAAATCACAAGGAGTTCTTGTGCTTCTCATACTACTTGGCCGCATGACATGCTGGTTCCAGAATGGAACCAGGTCTTGCGCTGGAAATCTCCCAATACCCTACTTCTAGCTTATCACCTTCTTGACAGCACCCACATGAGTCATACCCCCAACTTCCGAGCAGCCCTTGTAGGAGACTAAACCCCTGGTTGTCCCAACCCCCAAACTATGCCATTCCCTATAGCTATTTAATCCCTGAAATATTGGGATAATAAAGGTGTAACTGCACCGTAAGGTATTCCTATGTTGGCTATTCACTGGGCCATAGGGTGAAGACATTCATATATTACGTGGGACATTATTAATACTTCATATTTCAGAAGATATCACAAGTGTTGACCAGGTCAGCCAGACAGTGCACCTTTTGTATAATAGGCATTGAAATATCTTAAGGTGTTGGCTCACAAGACTCTGAAGGTGTTGATTGCCATTCACAAGTGTGATAAAGCTGTCTAGATAACTTATTCAACTAGATGTCTGTGTTATTATTCAAGGTTTTTTTTTTTTTATGAATCTCTTTATTTAAATTTTCTCATTTTCCATACAAAAATAAAATCATACATATACATTATATTTTAATTCCCTTTATTTCAATAGTATTAACATTAACTTTTTATATCTCCAAAACATCCATACCATCCTTCCATCCCATACAACACAACACATTCTACTTTCACCCTTCCCCACTCTCCCAATTGTGTGATTATTACCCCGGTTCCCCCTTTATCCTGACGCTGTTGTAGAGTTCTCTATCCAGTTTGCCCATACTCTCCTATATTTCTCCCCATTTCCTCTATTGCAATATGTCTCTCTGTATAATATCAGATTACTGTTTACTAAGTTCTTCCACTGTGCTATTGAGGGGGCTTCTGTTTTTTTCCAGTTTAGCACTATTGCTTTCCTGGCATAGAACAGCAGCGGGCCTATCTGTGTTTTTCTTTCTTTTGAGATAGCATTACCCTGTATTAATCCTAAGAGACAGATCTCCACTTCTTGTTCCAGCCTTACAGATGTCACTCTTGCTATCATTCTCAGAATCTCACTCCAAAATACTGCTATTTTGGGACAGAGCCAAAATATGTGCATGAAGTCTCCTGGAGCAACTACACACCTCCAGCAATTCTGAGAGTTAGTTGGTGAAATCTTATGCAACTTGTATGGTGTATAATGACTTCTATGTACAATTTTATATTGTATTAATTTGTCCCGGAGGGATACCAGAATCTTCAGTGGGAATTTCCATACTTCCTCCCAGTTCCCTAAACCCGGGGCATCTCTCTTCCAATTCTCCCTTAATTTTCTCATATCATAAGGTGTAGTATTTATCAGGTAACCATAAAAATTTGACATTGTCCTCTTCCC
The DNA here is from genome assembly GCA_029574335.1 of Rana kukunoris. NCBI lineage: Eukaryota > Metazoa > Chordata > Amphibia > Anura > Ranidae > Rana > Rana kukunoris. The sequence goes on along the minus strand of CM056059.1, from coordinate 270,381,490 downwards.
GCCTTTTATCATTTGTTCTATATCTGATTCCATCAATTGTGGAGTCCCCTCTGGGAACTGGGCCACCAAGGCATGTTTAAGTTGCCTGTATCTAAACTCGTAACTCTCGGGAATATTCCATAATTGTCTCATCTCCACATATGATAGAAACTTTCCCTCTTGTATCAACTGTGAGAGTTTCTTTACCCCATATTTAGCCCAGGCTCCCGGGTCCTGAACCAGATCTAAATGTGGTAATTCTGGGTTCCTCCACAGGGGGGTATTTGGGGATAGATTATTTTTTTTTTTCCCCTCTCTCTTCCTATGACCGCTTTCCATATTTTTACTGTTGTTCTCATTGCTGAGGTTAAATCTCTCCTGGTTTTAATACCCCTATACAGTAATCCTTGCAATGCTTCCACCGATTGGACCACTGTTGCTTCCAACATCGTAGCTGAGTCACACCCATCCGAGTTTAACCACCTCCCTGCTGTCACTAACTGTGCCGCTGTATAGTATTTATGGAAGTCTGGGAAAGCTAATCCCCCCTGCCCTTCCGGTCTCATGAGTGTACTTAATTTGATTCTAGCTGGTTTATTAGCCCATATGAATGCAGAGAGCATTCCATGTAGCTGTGTAAAAAAGCTTTTTGGGAGCCACTGTGGAGAATTTCTGAAGGCATATAAAAACTTTGGCAGCACCATCATTTTCACCAGGTTTATGCGTCCCAGTAGTGACAAAGGCAGTGTTGCCCATATCTTTATTCTCTTCCCGAGCTCCTGTACCTCCGGGTCTAAATTTAATTTTCGAAAATCTTCAATCTGTCTAGATATTTTAATGCCTAAGTATTTAAATTCCGATACCCATTTTAATAGCGTATTTGGAGCAGCGGTTTTTGGTGCTCCTTGATCTATTGGAAATAATATTGATTTACTCCAATTTACTTTGAGCCCTGTATACAGTATATCGAATATGTATTTAATAATTCTAGAGCCCCTTCCAGTGATGGACCTGCATCTCTCAAAAAAAGCAACATGTCATCGGCATACAGGGCTACCCTCTCCTCCAGCCCCCCTACCCGAAGTCCCTGAATATTGGGTGTGGTCCTGAGAGCCTCTGCCACTGGCTCTATTGCGATTGCAAAGAGCGTCGGAGAGAGAGGGCAGCCCTGCCTCGTGCCTCTATATAATTGAAAAAAAGATGACAGTTTCCCCCCTAGTTTCACTGCGGACATTGGCCTTTCATATATTGTTTGTATCCATTTGATAAATATTAAAGATATTAAAGGGAATCCCATCCTTCTAAGTATTTCCCAAAGAAACGGCCATTCCACCGTATCAAATGCCTTCTCAATATCTAAAGAGGCCACTGTCCTTGATCCCTCATGCATATGGTGTGTATGTATATTTGTGTAAAGCCTCCGTAGGTTGATATCTGTTGTCTTTTGTGGCATAAATCCTGTTTGGTCCGAGTCTATTATGTTCCTAAGCAGTGGCTGTATTCTGGATGTTAATATTTTTGTCAGTATTTTTAAATCTGTATTTAATAATGCAATTGGCCTATATGATGAGCATATCTTTGGGTCTTTTGTTTCCTTATATATTAATGTTATGTGTGCCTCTCTCATAGAATACGGCAGGGCTCCCTGCATTAGCCCGCTTGTGAATACTTCTGCTAGTTTGGGGGCTATTAATACTCCATATCTCTTATAGAATTCCACAGGAATTCCATCTGGGCCTGGTGCCTTTCCTCCCGAGGATGTTCGTATAACCTCTATAATCTCCTCCACCCCTATAGGCCTGACCAATTCTCTCCTCTCCCCATCTGACAACCACCCCAAGGCAATCCGGTCTAGAAGGTCCGCCATATCCTCCGGGCAGGAGCCAGACGGGAGAGAGGAGGTGTAGAGCCCACTATAATACTCTCTGAAGGCCTCCAGTATCTTTTTGGGTTCTTTTACTATCTGTTCATTTAAATCTTCAATCTCTGATATAATTGTGGCTTGGTGTTCTTGTTGTGCCAACCTAGCCAGGAATCTACCCCCCCTATCTCCCTGTTCAAAAATATTCTGTATATTTTTATGCATTTCCAATCTTGTTATTTCTTCTATGTGAAGATGAAGGTTTCTACATGCTGCCATCATTTCATCAAAGTTGATGCTACTGGGGTCCTGCCCATATCTCTCCCTTTGTATGTCAATCTGTGTTTTTAATTCCTGTTCCTTCTTCCTCTGTTTTTTATTAACTGTTGAAATATTTGATATATATTGCACTCTTATGTAGGCTTTAAACGCATCCCATACCATCCCTACCAAGGCTGATCCTGCATTATTCTCCCAGTATTCCCCCATTATTGATTCCATTTTCTCTCCTATTTCTGGGTGTTCTACCCATTGTCGAGTTAGCCTCCACAATGACGCATTTTTAGGAGTTGGAATACGTACTGTCAGAAATAGGGGAGAATGATCTGACAGACCACTTGGTAGGTATTTGGCCTCCTCAATATCTGCTAACATCAAGGAATCCGTAAATGCCAAGTCTATTCTAGAGGCCGTCTTGTAAGAGGTGGAAAAGCACGAGTATCCCCTTTCTCCCGGATTCTTCCATCGCCAAACTTTTGTTACCCCCATTTCCTGTGCCCAGTTATATAGTTCTGATGAATGTTGTTTAGGGGGTTTTGATCTGTCCAACTCTGGTGATAGGATAGCATTGAAATCTCCTATTAATATCAGTCTCGCTGGCATATACTGAATAGTGTTTTCCATTATCTCATTCAGTACTGCCACCGAGAATGGAGGTGGAATATATACGGCAGCTGTTACATATCTCTACTTACCTATCTTATAGACTAGAATAACATATTTTCCGTTTACATCTATATGGGCCTTCTCTATTTCTCCTATAAAAGATTTATTCACTAGGATCGACACCCCTCTAGCATACGAAGAATACGTGGAGTGGTATGTTTTCTGTATCCAGGTTTTTTTTAACGTTATTAATTTTTTCCCCAATAGGTGCGTCTCCTGTAGTACGACCAACTGGGGAGAATTTTTTTTATACACTAAAACATTAATGCACGTTTATACTTTGAATTCAGTCCTCGAACATTCCAGGATAGTATCGAAAAACAGTTATCCTTCCCAGGCATGGTATCTAGTATATATGTGGGATTTATACTTCCATTGTTCACTATGCCACGTCATTCTTTTAAGTGATACCTCTTGGGTACCTAAATCACACTTCCACATTCATTCCCCTTCCCCCCACCCTACCCACCCTACCCCTCCCCACTCCCTTCTCTTGTAGCTTCCTCCATCTATTCCCGGATGGGAGTGGAGAGGAATTTCTTCTATCCCCTATTTTACTGACCCAAATCTCTTTTATAGGTCTAGTATCTAACATACCCCACCCTCCCCTCTTACTACTTAAGGAAGGGATGCACCTAACTCTCAAAACTCTTATTCACTTTATGGTGGGCGCCTCTACTCACTGCGTATCCTCCCTACACACCTATATTTCTTCATATCTTAAAGCCTCCCCTCCCCCCCCCAAAAAAAACAAGGAGGGGGAAGAAACACCCCCTTTCATCCCACCCATATTTTTATGTGGCCAAGTGCTTTCGTGCTTTCCATTAATTATTATTACCTAATTATAACCAATACTCCAATTCGTATTCATAGTTAATCGCTCCTTAAAAAAAAAAAAAAAAAACAGAAAGCAAACCTCTCTCATATTATCTTTAAATATCCAAGTGCTTAAGTGCTCACTATTGATTAATAATTAGCTATTATTAATTATTACTGATCCACCATAGCTTATATTCCAATTCTTACTCATGGTTAATCTAGTGTTTAGGTGTATTAACTATTATTAATTATTGTTGATCAGCCTATTCCAATTCATACTCGTGATTGATCCCTCATTCAACAAATAAATATATATTTCCTATTTCGCTATTTAGATGTGGTGCTCTCACACATTCTTTAATACCCAAGTGTTTAAGTGCTCATTATTAATTAACAATTATTAACTGCTATCGATCTATCATAACTTATATTCCAATTCATACCTGTGCTTAATCACTCATTCAACAAAAAATACATATTTCCTCTTTCCCTGGATGAATATGTTAAACACTGTACAATTTCCCCACATAGCTCAATTTATACCTTCACTCTCCCCCCTCCCCTCCACCCCCCCCCCCCCAAAAAAAAAAAAAAAAAAATCAGGGAGAAAAGTAGAAATAGGGCCAGATTCAGGTAGATGAGAGTATCTTTCCTCTGGAGTAACGCTTCTCATTTACGTTACTCTGAAGACCCTTTCAGCGCAAGTCCTGTAATTCACATAGCAGTTGCGCGTAAACTTGCGCCAGAGTAACGATAATGCGCTGGCGTAACCCGACGCAAGTGAAACTGGGTGTGATCATATGTAAATGATGGGCGGAGCCCAGCGCAGAGGCTTACGTTCAGCGCATCATCCACGGAGCATGCGCAGTGAGTGCGGCTCCACTCGCCCCCTTGTGCGCATGCTCACAACTTCCGTCGGCACCACTTCCTGGGAAACGTCAGCGCAATGCGTTCCGCTGGGCGCTTAAAAGCGCTGGCGGAAACGCCATTCCGGCGCAAAAGTAGTTCCATTTCCCCCCACCCCAGGGAAGATACTTTTGCCCTGTAATGGCTGCTCCCGCTGCCCCCAAAGAGAGGAGGAACCTAAATTATAATGCCCAGGAGGTCACAGTGATAATATCGGCTATGGAGGCATTTAATGATTTTCCCATGGTAAAAAAAGCAGGAAGACCAGCCGGGAGAGAAAGCAGGCCATCCTGGACCATAGCTGCCAGGGTCAATGTGCTGGGGTACTCCACCCGGAGTGCTTCAGACATTCAAAAAAAAATAAATGACCTGCGGCGCAAGGTGAGGGGCAAGGTGTCCACCATTAGGAGCCATGAGAGGGGCACAGGTGGTGGTCCCCCATGTCCTGTCACCCTGACCGCGGAGGAGGAGGTGGTCGCCCGCTGCCTGGACAGGGAGCAGTTGGAGGGGGTCCCTGGCTATGACTCCGTAGAGGAAGGCTCCAGGACAGGTAAGTGATTTTTACCCCCTTTTTGGTGTGTTGCATGTGGGGGGGGGTGGGTACATGTGCCAAGTGTGTGGGACCACCAACATGTGTCTGCTTTGTGTCATCCACAGATGACGGTGCTGGGCCATCTCGTGCCGGCCAGTCCACCCCAACCCCCCAACGGGATGCTGAAGACGAGGCCCTGGGTGCTGGAGACACCGAGGTGGAGGAGGAGAGTGCCCACACCACTTCAGCAGAGGTGGTTGTGGAGGAGCCTGTCCCTGAACAGGACTTTATTTTAATGTTGGAGGAGTCCTCCTCCTCTGCAGGGCCCTCTGTGATCCCCTCCCCCATCCTAGGTAGCCCCTCAAGGGCGACTCCATCCCCACGGGGACAACCTTCCTCTGCCCCCAGGAAGGCCACCCGGAAGACCAGGGGGGTGTGTGATTTGGTCGAGGACCAGGTGCTGTTGGACCACGCCAAACAGACCCAGCAAATGGGGGAGATGGCTGGCCACCTGGACAGGGTCGCAGACAGCCTGGGCTCTCTGTCACAGCTGCCCAGTCGCGTGCAGGGCGTTGTGACCAGCCTGGGGGAGGTGCAGGCTGATATCCGGCACTTGACAGCAGCTGTTCGAGACAACACTGCTGCCATTCGGGAAGAGGGGAGGCAGCGGCAACGTGACCAGCGGCATCAGATCACCCGCCAGCTGAGGATGCAGGCCCAAACAAATCTGTATCTAAGCCGTATCGCTGTGGCATTGGAGGGCATGCAGCCAACAGCTCCCAGGAGTGGCCCACCCGGGGATCAGCCTCCTCCTGATGCCCCCCCACCACCCACCACCACCCACTCCCTCCAGGCAGATGAGGAGCCCGAGAGTGCCCCCAAGGAGGAGCCCCCGTCATCCCAGATGAGGGTTTTTTTTTTTTTTGGTTGTTATATATTTTTGTTTATACTCAGGACATGAGTTTTTGTTTATTTTTTATATATTATTGTTTATACTCAGGACATGAGTTTTTGTTTATTTTTTATTATTATTGTTTATACTCAGGACATGAGTTTTTGTTTATTTTTTGGTTCTCAGGTTATGAGATATTTATTTTTTTTTTTGATACTGCACACGTTGCAGTGTGAATGGTGTGTGAATGTGAGAGGGTGGCACTCCTGAAAGTAAGGGGTGTCACCCTCGGCCGTGGTGGTGAAGTTAACCCCACGGCTGAATGAATGACGTGTGAAAGGTGTGTGAATGGACAGTGACATCATTGGGGCCTTGACGCTGGCGTTGCTGCTCCCAACTCCTACATGCTGGACTTGGGCTAATCCAATGCGATGTGCATGTGGTGTGTGTGATCTAGGGACATCAGTGGTGTACACGCGTGCATTGTCTGTGTGATTAATGTTTTGGTTTAGTGTCCAAAGATGCCTACGGCGAGGACCCTCCTGACTGCTCTTCCATCAGCAGACTGGGTGTCCTCTGGCAGGTGGGGACTGTGTGGGTCGGGGGTCAGGTCATCACGTATGTCAATCTGCAGGCCTTTTCTCATAGCAAAGTTGTGCAGAATACAACATGCAGCGATGATCTGACACACGAAGGTAGGGGAATACAATAGGGTCCCCCCAGACTTATCCAGGCATCGGAAACGGGACTTCAGGAGCCCGAATGTTTGCTCCACCACTCCACGGGTTTTGATGTGTGCTTCATTGTATTTTCTCTCTCCTCTGGTTTGGGGGTTCCGGAAAGGAGTCATTAGATGGGGTCCCAGTGCATATGCAGAGTCACCTGTAAGGGAAAAGACAGGATAATGTTAGTCATGCATGTGCGACTTCTGTTGTGCATCACGGGAGGGGATAGTCATGCCTGACTACCTTGTCACTCACCAACCAGCCAGCTGTCCCCATACATGTTCTGCTCGAATTCTGCTGGGATGGGGCTCTGACGGTATATGAAGCTGTCATGGCTGGACCCGGGGTGTTTGGCACGGACGTGCCATATGAGGCGTTGGGCATCAGCTATCACCTGTACGTTGATGGAATGCCAATGCTTCCGATTGCGGTATATGTGCTCTGTGGCACTGGGGGGCTGTAGGGCCACATGTGTGCAATCAATGGCCCCGATGGTGCGTGGGAATCTGGCAATGTTGTAGAAATCTGTCATTGCCTTCAGCCGCAGCTCCTCAGTGGTGGGTCTGATGAACTGGTTGGACATGCGTCTGAGGATTGCGGGGACAACCTGGTGCACACATCTGCTTATGGAGGACTGTGACATCCCAGCCACCACTCCACTTGTACGCTGGAATGATCCACTGGCAAGGAAATGAAGTGTTGCCAGGACCTTCACCAGTGGCTGCACTGCTTGTGAGCGGTGTGTCTTGCTGGTGATGTCATCCTGCAGGGTTGTGGTTAGTTCAAGTATTACATCAGGGCTGAATCTGAAGAGGCGATACACCTCCTCATCCCCCATGCCAAAGAGGTTCATACGAGTGCGGTATATCCTCTCACGTGCCCGCCTCCTCCGTAGCGAGGGACCCAGTACTAGTCTTAGGACCACGAGTGCCCCTGGCATGTTGGCACACAGAGGTGTTGTCCTTGCAAGTGTTGTTGTTCAGCTTGCTAGTTTCGTCGGTAACGCTGCTGTAGCTGCTCTCCTGCTGACCTGTGACCGTCTGGAGTAAAGATAAAGCAGCCTTTTGTAGAAATAACTTTGCGCCGGACGGACCAGATACGCGCGGCGCATGTAGCCAGCGTATGGTGCTAATCCGTTCGTGAATTTGGAAAAATACCTCATTTGCATATTTGCATGGGAAATCAATGGGCTCGACTGATGCGCCCAGCGAAAATAAGCGCTGACGATACTCTGGCGTCGGAACGTTCCGCCGGTCGCAAATGACCCGTTATTGGGCGCATCTAGTTTGGTGGGTACGGGCACATAGAAACGACGGCGCATCATCACAGTTACGCGGCGCATATCCAAATACTCCAGCGCAAGTGTTCGTGAATCTGGCCCCATATCTCTTATAGAATTCCACAGGAATTCCATCTGGGCCTGGTGCCTTTCCTCCCGAGGATGTTCGTATAACCTCTATAATCTCCTCCACCCCTATAGGCCTGACCAATTCTCTCCTCTCCCCATCTGACAACCACCCCAAGGCAATCCGGTCTAGAAGGTCCGCCATATCCTCCGGGCAGGAGCCAGACGGGAGAGAGGAGGTGTAGAGCCCACTATAATACTCTCTGAAGGCCTCCAGTATCTTTTTGGGTTCTTTTACTATCTGTCCATTTAAATCTTCAATCTCTGATATAATTGTGGCTTGGTGTTCTTGTTGTGCCAACCTAGCCAGGAATCTACCCCCCCTATCTCCCTGTTCAAAAATATTCTGTATATTTTTATGCATTTCCAATCTTGTTATTTCTTCTATGTGAAGATGAAGGTTTCTACATGCTGCCATCATTTCATCAAAGTTGATGCTACGGGGGTCCTGCCCATATCTCTCCCTTTGTATGTCAATCTGTGTTTTTAATTCCTGTTCCTTCTTCCTCTGTTTTTTATTAACTGTTGAAATATTTGATATATATTGCACTCTTATGTAGGCTTTAAACGCATCCCATACCATCCCTACCGAGGCTGATCCTGCATTATTCTCCCAGTATTCCCCCATTATTGATTCCATTTTCTCTCCTATTTCTGGGTGTTCTACCCATTGTCGAGTTAGCCTCCACAATGACGCATTTTTAGGAGTTGGAATAGGGGAGAATGATCTGACAGACCACTTGGTAGGTATTTGGCCTCCTCAATATCTGCTAACATCAAGGAATCCGTAAATGCCAAGTCTATTCTAGAGGCCGTCTTGTAAGAGGTGGAAAAGCACGAGTATCCCCTTTCTCCCGGATTCTTCCATCGCCAAACTTTTGTTACCCCCATTTCCTGTGCCCAGTTATATAGTTCTGATGAATGTTGTTTAGGGGGTTTTGATCTGTCCAACTCTGGTGATAGGATAGCATTGAAATCTCCTATTAATATCAGTCTCGCTGGCATATACTGAATAGTGTTTTCCATTATCTCATTCAGTACTGCCACCGAGAATGGAGGTGGAATATATACGGCAGCTGTTACATATCTCTACTTACCTATCTTATAGACTAGAATAACATATTTTCCGTTTACATCTATATGGGCCTTCTCTATTTCTCCTATAAAAGATTTATTCACTAGGATCGACACCCCTCTAGCATACGAAGAATACGTGGAGTGGTATGTTTTCTGTATCCAGGTTTTTTTTAACGTTATTAATTTTTTCCCCAATAGGTGCGTCTCCTGTAGTACGACCAACTGGGGAGAATTTTTTTTTATACACTGAAACATTAATGCACGTTTATACTTTGAATTCAGTCCTCGAACATTCCAGGATAGATCGAAAAACAGTTATCTTTCCCACGGTATATATGTGGGATTATGTGGGATTTATACTTCCATTGTTCACTATGCCACGTCATTCTTTTAAGTGATACCTCTTGGGTACCTAAATCACACTTCCACATTCATTCCCCTTCCCCCCACCCTACCCACCCTACCCCTCCCCACTCCCTTCTCTTGTAGCTTCCTCCATCTATTCCCGGATGGGAGTGGAGAGGAATTTCTTCTATCCCCTATTTTACTGACCCAAATCTCTTTTATAGGTCTAGTATCTAACATACCCCACCCTCCCCTCTTACTACTTAAGGAAGGGATGCACCTAACTCTCAAAACTCTCATTCACTTTATGGTGGGCGCCTCTACTCACTGCGTATCCTCCCTACACACCTATATTTCTTCATATCTTAAAGCCTCCCCTCCCCCCCAAAAAAAAAACAAGGAGGGGGAAGAAACACCCCCTTTCATCCCACCCATATTTTTATGTGGCCAAATGCTTTCGTGCTTTCCATTAATTATTATTACCTAATTATAACCAATACTCCAATTCGCATTCATAGTTAATCGCTCCTTAAAAAATAAAAAAATAAAACAGAAAGCAAACCTCTCTCATATTATCTTTAAATATCCAAGTGCTTAAGTGCTCATTATTGATTAATAATTAGCTATTATTAATTATTACTGATCCACCATAGCTTATATTCCAATTCTTACTCATGGTTAATCTAGTGTTTAGGTGTATTAACTATTATTAATTATTGTTGATCAGCCTATTCCAATTCATACTCGTGATTGATCCCTCATTCAACAAATAAATATATATTTCCTATTTCGCTATTTAGATGTGGTGCTCTCACACATTCTTTAATACCCAAGTGTTTAAGTGCTCATTATTAATTAACAATTATTAACTGCTATCGATCTATCATAACTTATATTCCAATTCATACCTGTGCTTAATCACTCATTCAACAAAAAATACATATTTCCTCTTTCCATGGATGAATATGTTAAACACTGTACAATTTCCCCACATAGCTCAATTTATACCTTCACTCTCCCCCCTCCCCTCAACCCCCCCCCCAAAAAATAAAATAAAAAAATCAGGGAGAAAAGTAGAAATAGTGTTCCATCTTAACAAAAAAAAAAATATATAAAAAAAGGACACGTGTCCCATCCGTTACTCGTAGTTTACTGGGGTATAGTAGACTGTATTTTAACCCTTTCTCTCTCAATCTTCTACCGATCTCTGTATACTCTCTTCTTTGCTGCTGGATTTCCATCGGGTAGTCAGGAAGTAGCTTTGTGTTCTCATATTGGATGTCTGCCCTTACTCTTGCCGTTGAAAGGATTTGGTTTCCGGTCTCTGTAGTTCAATAGACGCACCAAAAAGGGGCGGGGGGGGGGTGCTCCCGGTTTGGGGAGACGGAACGAGATTCTATGTGCTCGCTCTACCACAAACATTACAGTTGCTTCTGTCAGTTTCAGTATTTCAGTTAATAGTTTTTCTGCAAATTTAACTGGATTGTCTCCCTCCGCTCGCTCTGGTAGGCCCAAGATGCGTACATTGTTTCTCCTCAGGCGGCCCTCCGTATCTATAGCTCTGTCCTGTAGTTCTTTTATTTGTTTTTTTCAATGTATGCCAGCCTTTGCTATCCTTTTTTATTTCCTCTTCCACTTTGGAGATGCGGGTTTCTATTTCTGCCATTTTTTTTTTATTTTATCAAACTCTCGTTTTATTGAGCATACATCCACTGCCAGGGCATCAATTTTATTTAACAGCACATCGCTGCTTGCCTTGATAGCCTCCAGTATCTCCTTCCCGGAGGCACTACAGTCCATCTCCCCCTCTCTCCCCTCTCTCCCCGTTTGACTCCCTTCTGATATCCTTTTTGCTGGGGAGTTCTGGGGGGATTGCACGGGCTGTATAGATTTTCCTGTAGCCCCTGTCGCTTTAACTGTTTTTGCTGCCATAGCTTGGGGGGAAGAGCAAGGGGTCACTGCTGGTACATGCGTTTTTACTCTCGATTTACTTGGTGCCATTTAACCTCATATCAGTTCACTTATGGTAAATTTACCGTTTCCAGTAGTTTTTTTTTTCCCCCTCCCTAAAATGTCCTTTATGCATCACTTTCCACACCAGTTTCACACTTTCAAAACCTTACTTAGGGATCAAGATTTCAATTTTTTCCCCAGGTAATAAGAAGAGAGAAAGGAAAAGTCCATATACATATAGGGAGGAAGACAGCAGCCTCTTTAATTTACCCTGCCTTGATTATATTGACATTTTTTTCCCCCCTAATCTTCTTCTCTTCTATGCAACTTCTTCTCAAAAAAGAAGGGAAAGAAAAAAAAGATTCACAGCCTACCGTTTCCAATGAGCTCTAGCAGTGTTGTCGGTGAGTCCCAGCCGGGAGTTATGGAAGGCGGCTTTAGAATGATTTGTTGGTTCAGTCAGATGCCTACTCCCGTGTTGCATTCAGATCTCGGCGTGTAGCTCAGCATCTCTCGCTGGAAACATCATGATGTTAGAACCCTCTCTCCCTTACACATATCAGTCTGACCTTGGAGAGAGGGGAGAGTGGGGGGGGGAAACCTGCCAGCCTGTCGTCTGTGTCACCAGCCGACCGACTTAAATTGTTGTTTGCTGGGACAATGTCCAGGAGAGCCACAGAAAGTTAGCAGGGGGAAGGAGAGATCACACCTGCAGGGATGCCGGGGGTGCCGAGGCTCCGTTAAAGTGTCCCGCAGGGGAGGAGAGGGGGGGGGGATCACACCCGCAGGAGCACTGGGGATGCCAAGGCTCCACTCCAGAAACCAAAACTTGGATATCCTGCCTCCCTCCAACGATCCTCCGGAGCCTGAAGTCAGCTCACATCCACGACTCACAGATATGCCGGTCTGCGAGTATGCGGGCTGCCACCAAGAAGAGGGTAGGGAGAGGGGCTGAAGGACACCAGAGCCGTCTCACGCTGTATCTGATACGGAAGGTAAGGAGCTGCTAGTCGGGTGGAGGGGAGGTTGATAGTTCACACATGGAGCATCGCAGTAACAGCAGAGCCCGCCCACACAGGTCACATGCTTACTCCATCATTGTCCTTATTATTCAAGGTTAATTGAACCCTATTGATGATACGGTGCCGTCATGTCTAGCTACCAATTAAAGAATTATCCTCAGTGAGTGAATAGGGGGGTGGAGATTGCATTGTCCTGTGATTAACTGCATTATGCTTGAGACTGTATAAGAAGCTGAGAAAATACCAATAAATTGTCATATCTTTGAAGCAAGTGCAGAGCTTGAGTCTCGTCTTGTTTATGGAAATTGATATGGATCGTGGATGCAAAATTGTCGCAGTGTGTCAGATAAGCTTGTCATGGGTGGATGGAAGGTCGTAAGCGGTGGTGACCGTTACATTTGGTGGCACAGCAGTGGGATGATTCCATCACCAGAAGGACGGCTACAAGGACACATGACAATGGAGACGGTGTATGAACGGATGAAGCTCTCTTCCCTCATGGACTTACTGGAGAGCCGGGGCAGACCGGCCAGCAACCGTAAGAAAAGGGACATTATCGCAGAACTGGTCGAAATGGATAGAGCTAAAAGGCCCGCTGTAACGGCTCTCCACCCGAGGAAGAAAGTTTTGATCGGGCTGTTAACCTAAGACTGGCACATTATGGTCCTAACCCTCCACCGGAGATCAGGGACCGAGTTATTGCGGCTCTGAATGCCACCTTGCTACAGCGAAGAAGTGCTGCAGCATCTGAAGTCACAGCAGCACCAACTAAAGAGAGAGGAGAGGTGCAGATACCAGTCTCCACGGAAGAGGAATTCCAAAGAAGGTTACTAGAGATGCGGATACAGCATAGAGGACCAGTATCAGAGGAGGTCCTGCTGGGATGGTCGGATGTAATTCGGTGCCAACTCTGGAAGGAAGCGTTAGCTCGGGAGCAGCATCACCAAGGAAAGGTCCTGCCCTCCATCTATGCAAGGTACTGGCCGCAGTATGACGTACGAATGCTGTTGTTGGGGAAACAACCGAAGCAGGAGTGGATAGCAGAGTTAAGCAGGCTGATCCGGGCAGAGATGCAGCTGGATGAAAGCTACAGAGCCCTCCAGTGGTATGTAGCCCAAGAGTGCCCGTGGTCAGCGGATGACAGCCCCACAGAAGGCCATGACTATGATGGCCTGGGATTATTGTATTGGAGGATGTCCAGTGATCCAGACTTCGGGGATGATCGGGAGTGGTGCTTGGAGGACATAATGGAGCACAGAGAGGAGAAATTGAATATCTCGGGAGGCCACTGGTCACAGGAAGATTTGGAATTTCTGGCCATTCGGGAATGGGAGCTGGAGGTCGCCTACAGACAGCTGCTAGACTCCGCTCAGCAGCAGGGTGGGGCTCCCATTGCCTGGGACTATGAGGAAAGTTCATATGACAACTGTGAACTCCTGGCTGATGAATCGGCAGTGGAAAATACAGAGATTGCCTTCCCTAAAGCCAAAGCCGATGGTGTGGAGTTCCAGAGAGCCGGGGCTGCTAGTCGGGTGGAGGGGAGGTTGATAGTTCACACATGGAGCATCGCAGTAACAGCAGAGCCCGCCCACACAGGTCACATGCTTACTTCATCATTGTCCTTATTATTCAAGGTTAATTGAACCCTATTGATGATACGGTGCCGTCATGTCTAGCTACCAATTAAAGAATTATCCTCAGTGAGTGAATAGGGGGGTGGAGATTGCATTGTCCTGTGATTAACTGCATTATGCTTGAGACTGTATAAGAAGCTGAGAAAATACCAATAAATTGTCATATCTTTGAAGCAAGTGCAGAGCTTGAGTCTCGTCTTGTTTATGGGAATTGATATGGATCGTGGATGCAAGATTGTCGCAGTGTGTCAGATAAGCTTGTTGTGGGTGGATGGAAGGTCGTAAGCGGTGGTGACCGTTACAAAAGGTATAAAGACTATTGCAGACCTCCGAGTGGGTCCTGCAACTAAGTCATTTAGATCTCTCCAAATCGAATATGGTCTAACCTCCAAAGACCAGTATGCGGTCATCCAAATAGCGCATCTTATTGAAGCTAAACCGGTACTATCTGTCAACGTCCCTTGGAGGGTATTCTTATATCTTCTTATATCTTACCAACCCGGTCACTTCTATAAGGGGGATATCCTTATTTTATGGCCTACTTAATCAGAAAAACCTAATGACTAAAACACCATCTATAAGATCTTGGGAATGGGACCTTAACAACAAATACGACGTATCCCAGTGGAAGCTTGCCATCGCATCAGTGTACAAAGCTACGAGATGTGGCAACCTCTGGGAACTCTACCAGAAGATTTTGCTACGATGGTACTTGACTCCCATACGTCTATTAAACTTTCAAAAACAATCTTCTCCTTTATGCTGGCGGTTATGTGGGCATAGAGGCTCACTAATACACTTACTTGGGGATTGTCCTAAGCTGAGGGGATACTGGGCTGAAGTGTTTAACCTCATACACTTAATCACTAACTACAAATGCCCCTTCCGAATAGATATGGCTCTTCTATCACTAGGTATAGACTTATTTCCCACACGATATGGTTGGCCCGTGCGCTGTCAAACGCAGTGTGATCCCGTTAGGGGCGTGCACAGCGTGCGAGACCCACCATTGGTCCTGCTCCACCTATTGTTTATGCAATTGTTACTATCCACTGGGCCATGCTAGGCCATGCTAGGACTTAGTTGACTGAATATAATCTTAGTAGCACAAAGCTGTATCTTGTTGAATATCTTGGTTCTTATTGGTTCTGTTATGCTTTACTCGGCATCTTTGTGGCCCATGTTAAATTACAAGCTACATTATATTATGCCTAAACGTATGTACAATATGTTGTCTATTCTGATATTCCAATAAAAATCTATTGAATTTAAAACGCAGTCACTGTGCCATGCCATGCCATCAAACGCAGCCGCTGTGCCATGCCATCAAACACAGTCACTGTGCCATGCCATCAAACGCAGTCGCTGTGCCATGCCATCAAACACAGTCGCTGTGCCATGCCATCAAACACAGTCACTGTGCCATGCCATCAAACGCAGTCGCGTTGCCATCCAATCAAACGCAGTCACTGTGCCATGCCATCAAACGCAGCCACTGTGCCATCAATTGTCACCACTGTGCCATGCCATCAAACGCAGCCACTGTGCCCCTAAATTGTCGCCACTGTGCCAATTGTCACCACTGTGCCCTTTAATTGTCTCCACTGTGCCCATTGTTGCCACTGTGCATGTCACTCTGCCCTTTAATTGATGTCACTGTGCCCTTTGTCGGGACTGTGCCCATTTTTGCCACTGTGCCCTGTGTCGCCTTTGTGCCCATTGTCACCGCTGCGCCCTGTAAAATGCACTTACCTTAAACCTTCCACGTCCCTCAATGTCTTCTCCCGCCTTGGTGACGCTTCAGCCAATCAGGTTACCGTTATTCAGGTGGACGGCGCTCAATGTCCGGCCACCTGAATAGAAAACAGCGGCAGCTGGCAACAATAACATACATTCATGCAATGCATGAATGTATGTTATTTTCAGTGGCGGTGCGGAGCCAGAGGGGGCGGCGCTCCAGCGCCCTCTATGGACGGACTGCCGCTGGTCAGGCTATTATTGGGTTTAAAAGTAACACACGCAGGACATCATATAATAAATTAGATCAGTTACATACATATAGATAATAAAGCATGCCTAATCAATACCGAAAGTATCCATGTCCAAACAGTGCAGAGGGCTATGTCAAATTAAATATCACCACATAATCACTAGCATAATAAGCTACAATAATAATAATAATATTATTATTATTATTATTAATAAGGATTGAGCTTTAGAGGCACTCAGAAGGAAGAGACGGGTGTGTTATCCACCCAATCTTTATGAACAAAATGGGAGTACCTTCTTACCTTCCTTCCCCCCTCCTTCTAACCCCCCCTCCCCCCCTTTCCTTGCACCACCCCTCCCCTACCTAACCCTAGTTCCATATATGGGCTCTAAGCAATCAATTATATATCCTTCACTTAGAGAATTACACACTATCCCTCATGTCCGCCGCGGGGGGAAACTTATTGGGCGGCCCGCCTCCGCATGTGTTTTTACTACTTATCGGGTAAGCTACCAATACTTTTGTCCATCTATTATGTATTTTTTGCTGAACTGTATTTTATATGCTTTTATATTGTTATGTATTTTATAGATTGGTTCTCCTGAAGAAGCGGTACACCTGCAAAACTAGTCGAGACTTTGCCAAAACTTTGATCTGTATGATTTTTTTATTTTTTTTAAATTTAACAACTTTGATTGTTCTCTATCAGTACCGCGATAGTCCACAAACATTTGGGTGGGCATGTCCTCAAGTCTAGCTTCAGCAACTATTCTTTTGCCCTTACCCTTCCTTTTTTCCATACTGATGAAGCTGCACTGATGGGTGCTGATGAGGCTGCAGTGATGGGTGCTGATATGAACTGATGAGGTTGCACTGATGGGTGGTGATGAGACTGCACTAATGGGTGCTGATGAGTCTGCTTTAATTGGTGCTGATGAGGTTCCACTGATGTGCACTGATGAGGCTGCACTAATATGAACTGACAAGGTTCCATTGATGGGTGCTGGTGAGGCTGCACTGATGTGAGCTAATCAGGGCTTTTTTTTCTCAGACAATTTATAACCTCCCCAATCTCTTCTTTATCTGCAATCTATTCTCTATTGGATAAATTCTCTGAAGTTTCAGGCCTTAAAGTCAATATAGCCAAATCTAGGGCCCTTAACCACTTGCCTACTGTGCACCTACACGTCCCGCGATTGGGTCACAGGAGCTGAAGAATGGGGAGAGGCGAGTGTAAACAAACCTTCCCATTCTTCTCTGTGGCTCGTCACTGATCGTTTGTTCCCTGTCATAGGGAACAACGATCAGTGACAACACATATCCAGGCACGCACACCTACAGTTAGAAAAAAAACACATTAGTACACACTTAACCCTTTAGCGTCCCCTAGTGGCATTGTCATTTTCACAGTAATCGGTGCATTTTTCTAGCACTTTTCGGAGGGAAATGACAGTAGTCCCAAAAATGTGTCAAAAGTGTTTGATGTGTCTGCCATAATGTTGCAGTCACGGAAAAAAAAAAAACGCTGATCGCCGCCATTACTAGTATTTTTTTATTTTATTTTTTATAAAAATGCCATAAAACTATCCCCTATTTTGTAAACGCTATAAATTTTGCACAAACCAATCAACAAATGCTTATTGCGATTTTTTTAACCAAAAATATGTAGAAGAATACGTATCGGCCTAAACTGAGGGAATTTTTTTTTATTATAGCAACAAGGAAAAAAATATAGATTTTTTTTTTTAAATTGACGCTCTATTTTTGTTTATAGTGCAAAAAATAAAAACCACAGTGGTGGTCAAATACCACCAAAGGAAAGCTCTATTTGTGGGAAAAGGATGTCAATTTTGTTTGGGAGCCACGTCGCATGACCGCGCAATTGTCAGTTAAAGCGACACAGTGCCGAATCGCAAAAAGGGGCCAGGTCCTTAACCACTTCCCGCCCGCATAGCCGATTTACGGCAGGGAAGTGGTTATGAAATCGTGACTGGTCTCAAACGTTACCGATTTCAATGTGGGGGCGCGCAGCGCGGCGATCGGTGATGCGGGGTGTCATCTGACACCCTGCACCTCCGATCTCGTACAGTGCGGAGCCTGCATTACTGCACACGGCTGATGGTCAGGAAGAGCCGCCGACGGCTTTCCTCACTCGCGTCTGACAGCGCATTGAAAGCCGATCAGCGGCTCTCCTGACAGGGGGGGTTCCTGATTGTTTATCAGCGCAGCCCCCCCTCGATCGCCAGGGGGTAAAAAAAACACAAAAGAAAATACCAAAAAAAATGACAAAAAAAAAAAAAAAAAGACAAAAAAAAAAAAATGACAAAAAAAAAAGGGGGGGGGCAGTAAAAAAAAATGATGCCAATCAGGCCCACACATGGTGATTGGCAAATGATACATCAGTGCCACCCCTCAGTGCCAGTGCCACCCCAGTGTTTCAGTGCCACCCCACAGTGCCAATCCATGCCCAGTGCCCATACCAGTGCCCACCTGTGCCAGTGCCCAGTGCCGCCTTAGGCCCACCTGGCCGCCTATCAGTGCCCACCTGTGCCGCCTATCAGTGCCCACCTGTGCCGCCTATGAGTGCCCACCTGTGCCGCCTATATGCCCATCTGTGCTGCCTATGTGCCCATCAGTGCCGCCCATGAGTGCCCATCAGTGCCGCCCATGAGTGCCCAGTGCCGCCCATGGGCCCATCAGTGCCCAATACCAGCGCCGCCTATCAGTGCCCATAGTGCTAAAATGCCCATCAGTTCATCGGGCCCATCAGTGCCACCTCATCGGTGCATCAGTGCCATTAGTGCCCATAATTGAGGAAAACATACTCATTTACAAAAAAATTAACAGGGACAAAAAAAAAAAAACGCAGAGGTGATCAAATACCACCAAAAGAAAGCTCTATTTGTGGGGAAAAAAGGACGCCATTTTGTTTGGGTGCATGTATAATGTCATTCAAATTGCGACAGTGCTGGGAAAATGCTTGGGCGGGATGCGTAAGTGCTGGTAGGAAGTGGTTAACCGGCAATTGGTCCTGGTCTTTACCAGTTATGACATGCTGCATTACTGCACAATGGTCAAAGTTTGACAGCGTGAAAATTGGCTGGGCAGGAAGGGGGTAAAAGTGTCAGTAGGCAGGTGGTTATGATGGAGGCCAAGTGTTTGGGGGTATATCAGAGGTTAGGGGAAGCGAAGGGTGAGGGAGATTTTGTGAGTGTGAGTTATATGAAGGGTGGGTTTAGATTTAGAAAATGAGTTGGGGAGTGCAATTAATGAGGGGGACAAAAGTGAGGCTGACATATATAATGTTGGGGTGCTACTAGCAAATTATGACTTCCTTCTGTCACTGATCCCACGTTTTTCAACTTTGTCTCTTCCTTCTGGGTTTTGTCTCTTCAGCCACTTAAACGTCCGGGTTGCAATGACATCACTGCCGTATGTGCATGGGTGTCACAATAACATGGCAAGATGTTACCTATGTGCAGCTTAGTGTACATTACAGCTGACAGGCATGAGAAGAATTTATAACAGAAGAAACCAACAGAATCTCTTTTGTCATAAAGCCCTACCTGTATAAAGCCCTAAAAAACAAAAAAAAGTGAGCTTGCCACTTTAAAAAGAAGAGAGACGCGTCCGTCAATAAAAGAATAAGAACAAGGATTGACAATATGCTGTAAACTGCGTTTTTTTTCTTTACAAAGGCAACAAGTTTGCTCTAAATATCTTTACTTACATTTCTGTCTAGATATAAACTACCTAAACTATTTCCTTGTCTGCACGATATAAGTTCACTATGGGCAGCCATAAACATTTTTCTAATCTGAACGAGTCTTCAAGAACATGGCTACATCGCCCCTCCCATTTATCGGGAAGAATAAAGAGCGACATGTCTAGAGCCGATAGTTCTTCCCGCGATGCGACTCCAATGTAAACTACACAACATCAATAGAGAAAGGATATATGGGTTTTACACGGGACAGTTAGGAAAATATGTTGTCAGCGTCAAGGCAGGACAGTGACGTATTACGACGTACAACCAATGAATAGTGCGGGGAGGAGGGGTGTGAGGCCCTATCGCTCGACATCGAGAAAGTTAGTGTGAGGTTAGAGAGGAGATCGAATAACCGGTATAATAAGCAGGAAAGAGGGGTGAAGGGGTCGCGAAGTGGTGTGCTACTCACAGGCATCGATGAGTGCCGCACATTGTGGTTCTGGCGAGTTGGACTTCAGGCTCATATTTGAAGAGGCTACGGCGCAGCCTTTAGGATCGACAGGTGAGTCTTGTCGAGGTATTCCTTGATGTTGTGGGGGCGAACACGTGAATCATTGATGCGAAATTCTGATTGTGGGTTTTGATAGCAACTATGCCGGGACCATGTTTGATTTCTGGATAGGGGGCGCTCTCATCTACGAAACCAGCAAGCAGCGTAGAACTACGGCCTGCTAACTTTCGAAGATCCACGAACCAAAGTGTGTCCTGTTATTATGAAGTGCTGCAGGTGTAGAGTGACCAGTTGATTGTACTATTTATTTTCTTGAGAAGGATTTCTGTGTTAAAAGATATGCTTTCTGTATATGAACGTGTGTTGACATCCACTTGTATCCAGGTGTTGTATCATGGTTGAGTGTGGCTTTCTACTTGTTTAAATTTAGTATGGGATCCATTTGAAGCCTTTCACTGTGCTCACAGGTATCAAACTGTGGCACCCCTGCTGGAGTCAGACTAGCTGATCAACCCATTTGTGACTTTTCAGGTTGCCCACCAAACTTTTTTATTTTTTACCTGTATAAATGTCACTTTTTTGTTTTGTGCTACAAATACATTTGTTGCATATTTTTGTAAGTACTATTGACACTCATAGGAGTGCACACAGGGTGTGCCAGGTGTGCCCAGGCACACCCTAATCACCCTGTGCAGTACAGAATCCCCCTACTGCCCTGGCTCACATCTTTCCCCCTGCAGTGCTGCCAGCTTCCCTCCTCTCCTATCGACTGTTGCTACTGGGATGTTTTAAGAGTTGGGAAGGGGCCAGTAAATATGTAATTTACTGGCCCCTTCCCTTTCTGAATGAATACCGTGAGCCATCGGTAGTGTGTGTTTTGGCTTTGGGGTGCACACCCTGATGCAATAGGCTGCGCACACCTATGTTGACACTACATCTTAATACAAGCAGCTGTTTTTACAATTTTGTGGTGGGTGTACTCACCACCTCTCCAACACCAGAGTTTGAGGCGGTTGTACTCCGTGTGGGGCGGCTGCCTCATTTGTAGTAATCTGTAAGTTCTGACAGCCTTTGTGGTTGACTGCTTGTAGTTTTCAATGAACTACCACCCTGGTGAGCGCGCTCTTGATAGTTCATTAATTCTTCCTGTTTTGTATGTAACTAATGAACTATCTATATAAGAAACCTCCCTCTTGGTTATAAAGATGTTGGGAATGCTGCACCTAAATAAACCTGAATACCAGGTCCCAATTGATATCTAATAAAAAAATAATCTGTCCCCAGGCGCCTCTACACTGAGAACGAGCGATTGAATGGGCATCTGTCTATGTAATGGCGACCTTGGCAAGGTTTTGGAACACATTTCCCATGATCCCTACACTGCAGAGTTCTGAAATGTAGTTCAAAACATCTGGAGTGCCAAGGTTCGCCAACTGGTCTAGAAACAAGATCCCTGTTCTGAGGAAAGAACAGAGATCTGTTCCTAGTAATTGGGAACAGCGATCTGTGTTCTTCATGTCAGTACTAATCCCCCCCCCCCCCCCACACACACACACACATTTTTACCCTTTGCCCCTAATGTTAACCCCTTCCTTGCCAGTGCACTGATCACTGTATTGGTGTCACTGGTCGCCAAAAAGTGTCACTTGGGGTCAGATGTGTCTGCTGCAATCCCGCTAAAAATCGATCATCGCCACCATTAACAGTAAAAACAAACAATAAAAAAAATATTAAAAGTCCACAAATCAATTCTGTAGTTTGTAGACGCTATAACTTTTGTGCAAACGAATCGATATACGCTTATTCAAAACAAAATGTGGGAAAAATAGGCCTAATTTCACACTCTCGGCGCTAATGGGGTATAGGTATTTACAGTTGTGCAAATAAAATTATCTATGTCCTATATCTAGGACATGAATAAAGCAGCTGCTCAAAATAAAACAAAACATATACACATAGTAAAATAATGATAAAAATCATCAAAAGTCTTTATCAATAAAATACAGCAGCGCTAGTGATCGGGGCACAGTTCAAATCCGATCACTCATTCACATTCAAAGAGATAAATGAAAGTAAGAAAGTTCTCCAGAGCTCAGAGGGTGCACAAATATTCCGTGACAAAAAAGGGGTGTTCTTCAAGACAATTTCAACTGTCCATGATTAGTGACATCACTCGTGAGCCGAACAAAGCATGCGAAGATCCTGTGACAATGTCCCCTCAAGGATGTCTACTCACCAGATTGATGTTATAACAGGCTTTGAACAGTAATGTCATCGGATTCCCTCTTCCTCATGGAGATGATATGCCAGCAGCATGCAGTACTCCTAATGACCATCCGGTGTCAGGGCACATAAAAAAAGCTCGATATGGTGTGATACCATTTAAAAAACTTTTTTATTTTAACATGCTGTTAAAAATCGTGCATACAAACAGCAACAAAAAAACTACTCAGAGCAGTAACTGATACAAGGTTTAATGCCTTTCAGCCGGTCATCAGCTCACAGAGGGTGATAGATAGTTTGTGGATGCGAGCGTTTGCCGCTAGCACACTAAATCACTCTCCTAACTGGAGCACAGCTGAACCACAGTGTCAGGCGTACATGTATAAAAATATCGCGAGATCAGGCCCTGACGTTTCGTCCTTCTGACTTCTTCTGAGGGCATGTATTTTATTGATATACGCTTATTATTTTTTATTTTTTAACAAAAATTTGTAGCAGAAAACGTATTGGCCTAAATTCATGAAGACTTTTTTTTTTTTAATATGTACAGTGCCTTGCGAAAGTATTTGGCCCCCTTGAACTTTGCAACCTTTTGTCACATTTCAGGCTTTAAACATAAATATATAAAACTGTAATTTTTTGTGAAGAATCAACAAATGGGACACAATCATGAAGTGGAACAAAATTTATTGGTTATTTTAAACTTTTTTAACAAATAAAAAACTGAAAATTTGGGCGTGCAAAATTATTCAGAACCTTTACTTTCTGTGCAGCAAACTCTCTCCAGAAGTTTAGTGAGGATCTCTGAATGATCCAATGTTGACCTAAATGACTAATGATGATAAATAGAATCCACCTGTGTGTAATAAAATAGAATCCACCTGTGTGTAATAAAGTATCTGTATGAATGCACCTGCACTGTGATAGTCTCAGAGGTCCGTTTAAAGCGCAGAGAGCATCATGAAGAACAAGGAACACACCAGGCAGGTCCGAGATGCTGTTGTGGAGAAGTTTAAAGCCGGATTTGGATACAAAAAGATTTCCTAAGCTTTAAACATCCCAAGGAGCGCTGTGCAAGCGATAATATTGAAATGGAAGGAGTATCCGACCACTGCAAATCTATGAAGACCTGGCCGTCCCTCTAAACTTTCAGCTCATACAAGGAGAAGACTGATCAGAGATGCAGCTAAGAGGCCCATGATCACTCTGGATGAACTGCAGAGATCTACAGCTGAGGTGGGAGACTCTGTCCATAGGACAGCAATCAGTCATACTGCACAAATCTGGCCTTTATGGAAGAGTGGCAAGAAGAAAGCCATTTCTTAAAGATATCCATAAAAAGTGTTGTTTAAAGTTTGCCACAAGCCACCTGGGAGACACACCAAACATGTGGAAGAAGGTGCACTGGTCAGATGAAACCAAAATCAAACTTGTTGGCAACAATGCAAAACGTTATGTTTGGCGTAAAAGCAACACAGCTCATCACCCTGAACACACCATCCCTACTGTAAAACATGGTGGTACAGCATTATGGTTTGGGCCTGCTTTTCTTCAGCAGGGACAGGGAAGACTGTTAAAATTGATGGGAAGATGGATCGAGCCAAATACAGGACCATTCTGGAAGAAAACCTGATGGAGTCTGCAAAAGACCTGAGACTGGGATGGAGATTTGTCTTCCAACAAGACAATGATCCAAAACATAAAGCAAAATCTACAATGGAATGGTTCACAAATAAACATATCCAGGTGTTAGAATGGCCAAGTCAAAGTCCAGACCTGAATCCAATCGAGAATCTGTGGAAAGAACTGAAAACTGCTGTTTACAAACGCTCTCCATCCAACCTCACTGAGCTCGAGCTGTTTTGCAAGAAGTAATGGGCAAAAATTTCAGCCTCTCGATGTGCAAAACTGATAGACATACCCCAAGTGACTGTGGCGCTACAAATTATTAACTTATTATTATTATTATTAACTTTGCTCGCCCTTTTTTTTTTTTAGTGTTTTTATTCGTTAAAAAGTTTGAAATATCCAATACATTTTGTTCCACTTCATGATTGTGTCCCACTTGTTGATTCTTCACAAAAAATTACAGTTTTATATCTTTATGTTTGAAGCCTGAAATGGGGCAAAAGGTCGCAAAGTTTAAGGGGGCCGAATACTTTCGCAAGGCACTGTATTTAACCACATAAGCTATGTTTTGTGTTTGAAAATAATTTTAAATACAATTTTGAGAATCGTGATCTTCATTTTATACAAAAGAATTGTCATTCTAATTTTTCCCAGAATCGTGCAGCTCTAATATATAGCGATAGAGATATTGATTTTTTTTTTTTTACCAAAAACCTATAGCAGATTACAAATTGGCCTAAAATTCTGAAGTCTTTTTATTTGATATGTTTTTTTTTAAAGCAAAAAATATATACAGTTGAACCTCCCGATTACGAGCATAATCCGTTCCACGAGTATGCTTGTAATGAAAGTACTCGCATATCAAAGCAAATTTTCCCGTTGAAATCAATGGAAACAAAAATAATTTGTTCCGCATTGACTTCAATGGGATGCAATACTGAATACGGCCAGAGATGGGAGGGGGGCCCGAGAGCGCCAAAAAGGCCCAAGGACACTTTGGCTCATTTCCTGCGCCCCCGTACCTCAGGCCAAATTAGGTACTGCAGGCCTATTTAGTTTGATTTCTGCTTGTCTTGCTCGCAAATCAAAACGCTCTTAAACCAATATTCCACTGTATTTTTTTCCAAGATCGTTTTTTTATGCGCTATAAAAAAAACACAGTGGTGATCAAATACCACCAAAAGAAAGCTCTATTTGTGGGAAAAATGTACAAAGTTTATTTTGGGTACAGCACTGCATTACTGTGCAATTGGCAGTTATGCAGTGCCGTATCATAAAAAATGGCCTGGTCATGAAGGGGACTAAATCTTCTGTAGGTCAAATGGTTAAAGTATTGCACTTAAACAGGAACAAAAACTACAGGTGTTTTAAAAAAAACATGTACAGCTCAGCCGTGATGGTGCCACAGGACAAACTCCATCTGATTCTCGCCCCCCCCCTTACTCACACAGACTGGAGATCTCATACACACATCCATTTATGGAAGAGAATATTTGTATGGACAGCATAAGACATTTATTAGCAGCAGCATGCTTTTTATATCACCTGCCATAATGGCGTAAAAAAATAAAATTGCCTCTTTTATAGTGCAAAAAACAGCAGATAATCGCTACTATAAGGGGTTAATTTATACTGCAGAGCAATGAAAGTGAATATGCATTATCTCACAAAAGTGTGTACACCCCTCACATTGTTATAAATGGTTTATATCTTCTCATGCGACAACAATGAAGAAATGACACTTTGCTACTATGTAGTGGGTGTAAAGCTTGTGTAAATGTGATGTCCCCTCAAAATAGCTCAACACACAGCCATTAATGTCTAAACCACTGGCAACAAAAGTGAGTACACCCCTAAGTAAAAATGTCCAAATTGGGTCCAATAAACCATTCTCCTTCCCCGGTGTCATGTGACTCCTTAGTGTTACAAGGTCTAAGGTGTGGTAATTTTGGTGATATTGCTCTCTCTCTCTCTTACTGGTCACTGGAAGCTCAACATGGCACCTCATGGCAAAAAACTCTGTGAACATTTTTTTTTTTATTATTTTTTATTATTGCTTTACATAAAGATGACAAAAATCCAGGGAAATGGGGGGGGGGGGGGAGGCGACGCAAGTTAACCACTAATGTATAGGAGATCAATACAGATGCCTATAATTGATCATATACCCTGTTGGGTTTTGTTGCTGTAACCAATAGTCATAACTCTAAAAGGGGGGGGAAAGGGGAATAGCCTAAGAGGCTAATTGAAAAAGGGTTACCGATCGCAACAAATAATGACCTAAACAGAAAATGATACAAAATAATTTATTCTAGTATCAAATAAGTATAAAAGTGCAGTTAATTACAAACTATATGGAAAAATTTAATCATTTAAAAGAAATAGATTGCCATGGACATATATAACAAACGGGATTCGCAGGTTACAAAACAGACACAGCACTAGTCCGGACGTAATTAGTTCAGCCACAGGTTGCATGTGCATCATCCAATAGGTAGATTAATTTAGGTGTCAAGAAAATAGCAAGGGCAATTAATAATTCAGGTAAAAATGCCTGGTAGCCCCTCCTTAATCGGGCCAATGGGTGTTTTTACAAGTGTCTGGACCCAGTGTGTGAGGGAAGGGAGAAGAGAGGGAGAAATAGAAATATGGCTAAAGGACGTAATGGGCTGCTTTCTCTTCATAAATAGAGAGTGAAGGTAATGTGCTTGCACTAATTGGGCCGAATTGTTGGTTGGTGGTCCTATAGCCAATTAAGCAGAAGAGTAAGCTGGTATAATTCAATCAGTTCAACAGAGGTAGACTAGTAGTGTTAGTTTATTTTTTGGGTGAACCCCCGCTTTAAATTTTCTGTGATTAGATCCAGCATACTGCTAACATCTGCAGTATGCGTTTTTTTTTGTACTTATCGTTTTATCAGCCGTTTGTTATCCGGCTCGGAGGGGGATTGTCTCCGGGTATAGGCGTTCCTATGCCAAGAGGAATTGATTGACGGGCTGCTAAAGCGCGTCACGCCTTCCGAAAATACCCGAAGTGACACTCGGGTGTTTACGGCGCCTGTTCAGTCAGCTCTACACGGCAGGCGCAGGTGCCGTATAGCGCCGTAAACACACGAGTGGTCACTTCAGGTATTTTCGGAAGGTGTGACGCGCCTTTGCAGCCCATCAATTAACTCCTCTTGGCTTAGTAATGCCCATTCCCCGCAGGATTCCCCGCTCGGAGCCGGATAACAACGGCTCATAAAACGATAAGTACAAAAAAAAAAAAAAACAGCATACTGCAGATGTTAGCAGTATGCTGGATCTAATGTCAGAAAGTTGATTTTTGGGTGAACCTCCACTTTAAGCAGTCCTGGCAAAAGTTTTCCTGTTGGGTCCGTTAGTATCCACAAAGTGGATCTTGTTTGCCAACTTAAATTGCCTTGACCATACGTAAGCAGTCCTGTTCGTAGTGGCTATGAGAGTGTACTTTTAGCCAAGTCTAATTGGGCAAACGTGATGAACATTGCACTGGGATTGGTGGAAAAAATGCAAGTTGCCACAATAGTACAAGTATCGGTAGCTAGAACAGACGATGAAATATTAATATGTTACCGACTTGTTGCCTGTTGTCACTTTTATACATTTGCTGGTTTGTTACTGGAGCATCAGCTCGTGGTGGTTACTTGTGAACTCCCCACTGTAACAAATAAATGAACCGAACAGCTAAATGGAGGGGTGACAGCAAATGTCACAATTGGCGACCAATCTTGATTGTATATCCCACGCTTTCGTGTTTGCCAGTAAGTGGTATACACCAGAGGTCGACAGTATCCGGGTGCCAGGTCACAATTGCGACAAGAAATTGTGACCTGGTGGCCGGTAATTGAGGCTGTGGCTAATTACCGGCCGCCGCGCGATCGCGTGGTGGGGGATGTGGGGGGGTGGGGGATACAAATTAATTGTATGTTTTATTTATTTTTATATTTTTAATTGTACTATATTTTGTATGTGTAATTTCACTATTTTTACTGCCATTTCCTATTTCCTTCCCTCTAATTAGAACCCCCAAACAAAATTATATATATATATATATATATATAACACCCTAGAGAATAAAATGGCGATCGTTGCAATACTTTGTATAATAAGTGGTGATAGGGGGAGTGGCGCTGCTGATTGGGTCAATGGTGCTTGACCGGTGGGTGATTATGTGATGATTGTGATATGATATATGAAGTATACCAGTGTTGGGTAACTTATAGGCAGGGGTTAATCCATATATGATGATTCCCTGAACCCACGTGATGTGGGAGCAGATTGGTTACCACTTTAATGATAAGAAAATTGTTACTATTAACCATGTATGTGAAAGCTTAGTGGATCTCCCCCATCAAATGGTGTCCACAAGGCTGCTTCTATAATAACTGCAGATGTGGAAAAGGTGACTAGTGTAGTGTCCCTATAAGTCTAGAAAGGGTTAGTATAAAAACCAGCCTGCCTACTTATTCTATGGCTACAATCCAAATTATGTGACCAAAACAAACACAAAGGGTGTATAAACTCAAAAAAACCAAACGTTCATCAATCTTAGTGTCAAATGTGAGCCATCAATAATGTGAGCACAAAATAATATATAAAAATAAAATGTGTTAGGATCCAATTGGCCAGACTGAGAAGTGTCGTCAGGATACTGTGCAGGCCAGGTGTAAGAAATTCAATCTCTAAGCTGCGTTACAGCTCAGTGGGTGTTAGTATGTCAAAGCCTTGGGTATGCAAACCTTTGATATAGTGGTGAGTCACCCCGTGAGGGTTAGCACCCCCCAGTGAGGGTTTTGTGGGTCTAAGTTACAGAAGAAAAAACATATTATATATATATATATATATATATATATATATATATATATA
Source organism: Rana kukunoris (assembly GCA_029574335.1). Taxonomy (NCBI): domain Eukaryota; kingdom Metazoa; phylum Chordata; class Amphibia; order Anura; family Ranidae; genus Rana; species Rana kukunoris. The sequence continues at coordinate 270,352,447 of CM056059.1, read as the reverse complement.
TACACAAATGCAAAAATGTTGTGGATGAAAAATACAGGTAGTTCTGATATAATAATAATAATAATGCAAGTCTTATATAGCGCTGTCTTACCCTAACTTGCCAGGCAAGCTTATGAAGCCAGGCGAGCTTCTTGCAAGGCAAGCTTCTGAAGCCACAGCCGAAGCTGTAGCTCATCGGGTCTCGAGGCGCTTATATAGTAACATAGTCACTATTACCCAAATCAATGGTACTCATTTTACCGACCTCGGAAGGATTGAAGGCTGAGTGGACCCCGCCGGGATCGAACCTGCGACCCTGAGGGCTCAGGTGATCACAGATGGCTGCAACAGAGCATTAGCCCGCTGAGCCATCTTACCAGCTTGCACTAATTATGTTGCGTTGCAGAAGATTAATGGATAATGCTGCAAGAGACTTCTATTGGTGACTTTAGTGCTGTTTCCTCTTTAAGGATGCCGTTCCGTGACTTTTGTGCTCCCCCTCTTAGGACCCCACTCACCAAATGTTGTCACCCTCCAGGGGCAATAGGCGGTGGTGGTGGTACCTTTGCTATTCCTGTTGTGTAGCGGTCTGAGTAGTCCCAGCAGTTGCTCCCAGGTGTACAAAGTGGGTCTGGAGGAATTCCAATGCGGTGCTCACGGTGTCACTCAAGAAAAAAATGAAGTATCCACATAGCGTGATATGTATAAAACTTGCAGAGCTTTTATTATAAAAAGAGAAAAATGGACATTTCCACCACCATAAAAGCCCAGAAACACCTAGGCTGGTGCATAGAATTGAAAAATAAAAATGAAGATAAAAAATATAAAATAAAGTTCAAACAAATGTTGTGCGCTGTCCACCTGTCCTGTATGGAGACGAGGCTGCCAGCTCTGTCTGTGGGATGATTTAGGAGCGTTCGTCTCTGTGTTGAGCAGCTCGCCGTCCCATACGGTGGTGTCTGGATCAGCTGTTAACCTGAACGTGCGTACAAGCTTGCGTGATGGTCACCTGACGCGTTTCGTCATGTGACTTTCTCAAAGGTGACGTAGGCTGTGTACGCGCGATCCTCTATTTTATATGCAGCTGCAAATACATTCCTCTCCCATTAGTGACCGTAATTGGCTGTGGGCTTAACTTGTGTCCCAGATGCTTCCTCCCCTCCATTAACCCATGTCATTGCCAGATTAAGGGTGAAGGGGAATGTGGATGTGCCGCTGCATGTGAATAAACATAAAGTTTACACATAAAGTATAGACAAATAAGTGGATTACCATATATGGGTAACGCAAGTAAGTACCTGTGATCATTGGTATGTTTGTATGAGGTTGGTTACTGTTGTGTTAATTTTTCCCAATTATGTGCTCCTCGTAGCAGGGAAAAAGAAAGACACAACTGCAAATAACAGAAGTACGTGTATGTTGTTCTGAAAGTCCTGTAATCTCATATATAGGTTAAAAAATATATATGAATTTATATATCAGAGAGGTAGAGCCACATATTGTACAGTAGTATATGACAAGTTGGAAATAGAGTTGGTATATACCTACCGTATGTTGGTAGTGGTATGAGCCAATATCATTTATTTTTGTGCAAAGATAAATGTTATATGCCAGAAGGGGTGTTAATATATACCCATTTCTTGTGGGGCTTAATTAGTGATTTACTTGGTAGAGACATGGTTAGAAGGAAGACCAGAGGCGGTTTGTTTGTTAGCGACAAGGTTCAAAGGACGCCCACAAATGGGCATAATTGCATTGATAAATGCATAATTATTGACAGTTGTAGAAAAAGGGTGGTATGGATTATCATGATTCCACCACTATTAATGGTGTGGCGTGTGAGCGGAGAGGGTATGTCAGGATTAGCTTGCATCTAAAACATAATGTATAAGTTGACAGGTTTTCTATCCCCTGTCACTGCTCTAATTACTGTGAAGTGTATGCTCCGAAGAGGATATATCAACATTGATATACATATAGTTTTAAATGCGTGAATACCCCAGTAGGAACCAATTCGTTATTTTTCATTGGTGTTTGTTAATGGGGGATCTTAACATTTTAATATGATTCCTCATTTTATATTTTTGGTGATGTATCTGGGAAAAATCCTTTAGGGTGATGCATAGTTAGGATGTTTTAACTATGCTTCATCTAAATCTTTCATGAACCTAAATAATTGATTTGGAACCCCTCTAGGTTAAAATTCACTATGAGCCAGGGGATTTTCTCATGGTGGTAGTTTGCAAAGTTTATAGAAGCATATCTGTATTCAGGCCTGTTCGAAGGGCTAGAGTACACCTCATTATGTCATAAGTATTGCTATAAATGATACAGTATGTCATAATGAGGGAAGTTTGTTCTTAAAAATTGGAAAGAAAACAATTCAAATCAATGTCCAGGTTGAGGCCCCCTGGCGCTAGGGACCCCATCTTATGTATCCAACGGGTTTCATTTTGTGAGACCTGGATTTGTTTATTGCCCCCTCTCCAGTGATCTTTAATAATATCTATGCCAAAAAAGGTGATGCAGGACGGATCTTTATGATGTTTTTCAGCAAAGTGTCTCGAAAGGCTGTGTTTGGTAAACCCCTTCCGTATATTTTTAATATGTTCCCGTATCCTAACTTTTAGGACCTGGTGGTACGGCCTACGTATTGTAGATGACACGGGCACTCTATAACGTATGTCACATGGGTACTGTTGCACGTAATGAGTTATTTTATTTGGAACTGTTTATTGTGTACGTGAGATTTGAAAGATGTAGTTCTTCGGGGTTGCGGTCTGTTCGTTCTGCATGGCAGACATCTCTGGCATCTATAAAACCCCTTGAGGTCAGGGCAGATGTTTATTTGCTTCGGGGGGTCCAATACATTGTGGACCAAATGTGTTCTCAAAGTGGGGGCTCTCCGATAGATGAACTTCGGTCTTGATGGCAATATTGTAACGAATATCCTGTCCTCCCTGAGGATGGGCCAGTATTTTTTAATGATCTTTTCTACTTGTTATTGTATTCTGTGATGAATGTTATATCTGTGGAGGGTACTTTATGGGAATTCTTACTTTGGAGCAGTTCTCCTCTATTCATGTTACGAATATTGTTTTTCAGTTTGGTCAGAGCTTCTTGTTGGTAGCCCTTCTCCAAGAATCTTTTTATTAATACTTCCGCTTGGATGTCGAAATCCTCCACCCGATGACAGTTTCTCCTAACCCGCATTAGTTGTCCCTTAGGTATGTTCCCTATCCATTTCGGGTGGTGGCAGCTGGAGGTAGGTATGTACCCGTTTCGATCTGTCTTCTTGAAGAACGTCGTTGTGCATAGTTCGCCCCTGTCTTTAAAGATTTGTAGGTCGAGATAATCAATACTATGCGTGTCCCACTTTCCTGTGAAAGTAATGCCGTACACATTGATGTTAAGTTGCTTCATGAAGTCATCTAGGGATGCTGCTGTTCCGTCCCATAGGATAATCAGGTCATCTATATAGCGTATGTAAAACCTCAGTTGAGGGATGTTCAGACCATATATATATTCCTCCTCCCACATGTCCATGAAAAGGTTCGCTACACTGGGGGCATAACGTGCCCCCATAGCCACTCCCTTTTTTTTGGACATAGAATTCCTTCTTGTACCAGAAATAGTTGTTGGCCATGGCCATTTTGAGACCCTCCAGGATGAATGATATTTGTTCTTGTTTCATCTTGGTGAGATGATGTAGTGCCGTCTCCACTCCCTTTAATCCGTCAGCTTGCCTGATGCTGGTATACAGCGAATCCACATCTATGGTCGCCAGTAGCAGATGCTCGGTGTGCTCAATGTCCTGTAATTCTACCATCAGTTGGGTACTATCTTTCAAATGGGATTTTCCTTTAGTGACCAGCGGTCTAAGGAACTTGTCTAGATATTCTCCTAATCTAGAAAAAATGGAATTTATGCCGCTTACTATGGGCCTTCCTGGCGGGTTCTCCAATCTCTTATGGATTTTAGGCACCTGGTAGATGACCGGGGTCTTGGTAGATTTGGATATGAGGTATGTGGCCTCCTTGTCATTCAAAATTCCAAGTCGGGCGCCTTTCCTAACGTATTTAGTTAACTGTTTTTTGTAGGAAGGGATAGGGTTCTTTTTTAATTTTGTGTATGTATCTGGTACTTGTAACAGTCTTTCCATTTCAGCTTCATAATCTGTTTTTTTGAGTATAACTAATCCTCCCCCCTTATCTGCCGGTGACTTGTCAGCCTTGTTCCACTATGAGATTTGTTCCAGAACTAACTGCGCATGCGCAGTTACCAACTGCGCATGCGCAGTATTAGTCCACGGAAATAGCCGAACGCAACAGCTGATCGTCAGCTGTCTATGCGCTCGGCCACGGCGGCTGTTTAACAGATTAGTTAGCAATAAAAAAAAAAAAAATACATTCCTCCCCTCATTCCTCCCCTTTCTGCCGAGCGGCAGCGTGCATTACCTGCCATCCGCACGATCGGCATCTGGCAGCTAACAGACAGCTGTTCGCGCTCGGCAGTTTCCGTCGGATGGGCGTACTCGGCTGGAACAAAACAGACAGGTGGAACCAGACTGGCAGATCACTGGTCTTATGACCACTCCCTTCTTTTCTCCGATTTGTTTGATTGTTTTCCAAATATTTTTGTTCCCTCGATTTTGTTTCTTTTCTAAACCGTCAATATCCTTCTCCACCATTTTTCTGAAGGCACTGAGGCATTGGTTTCCTGGTGTTTTAGGGTTGTATAGTGAATTATTTTTCAATGTAGTGTGTGTATACACTGATACCTCTGGTGGTGGTTCATCCTTATTTAGGGCAAAGTGTTTTTTCAGGTTCAATTTCCTCATAAACTTTTGCAAGTCTATGTACATGTCAAATTTATTAAGGGATTTTTCGGGTGCATATTTTAAGCCTAAATCAAGCGCTTTCCATTCCTCATCTGTGAAGTTGGCATCACTGAGGTTGTCTCCTAGTACTCTCTTGGCCTTTTTTTTCTTCCCCCCTCTCTTCCCTCTGGTCCTTCTCCTCTCTGTTGGTGCCAGTCTGTCATGTTTTCTTCTCTTTCCCATTCCTGGGATCTTCCTGGCCTTCCGTATAAATCTCGATTCCGATGGGTGGGGAGATCTTGGGGTTCCTGTTGTCTCTCCCTGTCTCTTGGGGTGGTTGCCCATCCGGTGGCTCCTGCTTGATTTCTGGTGTGGCCTCCCCATCTGGGATTCCTGTAAGTGATGGTGGGTTGTCGTCTGCCAGGGGGTCTGTTGTTGTAGCTTCCCCTGGGAAAACCCCCCCGTTCTCTCCAATTCCTCTGATTTGGGTAGTTTCTCCACCCTGTATTTGCAGTGGCAGGAGATCTAAATCTATTTGGGGTGTTAGGGGGTATATTCCTCCCTGAGTGTCTTTGGCGACCTTGGTCTTCCACTTCCCGGCGAGGTCTAGGTTGTTGATATTCATGGGATGGCATTCTTCGATCTGGATCTGGGGACGCTTCAAATCTTAATCTAGGTCTGCCCTGATGTTCCTCATTTCCCAATTCATCCAGGTCTTCACTTGAACTATCATCCAAGGTGTTGTCGTCTAATTCCAGTAGGCAATCTTCCTCCGCCTGCCATTTGTAAACTTTATTGTTCTTATAGTCCAATACTTTGTCATGCCGTATTTACGCAGCGGTCTTACAATCGCACTTTTTTGGAGAAAAAATAAGACAACAGTAAAAGTTATCCCTTTTTTTTTTTTTTAATATTGTGAAAGATAATGTTAGGCTGAGTAAATTGATACCCAACATGTCATGCTTCAAAATTGCGTCCGCTCGTGGAATGCCGACACACTTTTACCCTTTAAAATTCTACAGGTTGCATGCTTTGAGTTAGAGGAGGTCTAGGGCTAGAATTATCTCTCTCGCTCTAACGATCGCGGTGATACCTCACGTGTGGTTTGCTCCACGCAAATTTGTCAAACCCTGGTATACACTATGATGTGAATCCAGTCCTCATAGCAAGAATGCCGATTGGCAAGTACACTTCCGCGTTCCACAGCTCCTTTACTGCATCGCGCTCCTCTCTCTCACGGGGAAAGTCACGTGACTGTGCATGGTGATGACTTCTACATTAAAATGGCCTAGTCTGTAAGAAGGTTGCCCTGAAACTGAGTTGCGGCATGGTGGCCAAGACCATACAGCGGTTTAACAGGACACTCGGAACAGGTCGACCAAAGAAGTCGAGTGCACATGCTTGGCATTCTATCCAGAGGTTGTCTTTAGGAAATAAACATATAAGTGTTGCCAGCATTGCTGCAGAGGTTTAAGTGGTGGGGGGGTCAGCTTGTCATTGCTCAGACCATACACTGCATCAAATAGGTCTGCATGGCTGTCGTGCCAAAAGAACGCCTCTTCTAAAGATGATGTACAAAGCCCACAAAAAGTTTGCTGAAGACAAGCAGACTAAGGGCATGGATTACTGGAACCATGTCCCGTGGTCTGGGGAGACCAAGATAGTTTTATTTGGTTCAGATGGTGTCAACCATGTGTGGTGGCAACCAGATGAGGAGGACAAGTGTCTTGCCTACAGTAAAGCATGGTGGGTGGGAGTGTCATGGTCTGGGGCTGCATGAGTGCTGCTGACACTGGGGAGCTACAGTTTATTGAGGGAATCATGAATGCCAATATGTGCTGTAACATACTGAAGCATAGCATAACCCCCCCCCCCCCCTTCAGGGACTGGGCCACAGGGCAGTATTCCAACATAATGACCCCAAACGCACTTCCAAGAAGACCACTGCCTTACCGAAGAAGTTGAGGGTAAAGGTAATGGACTGGCCTAAACCCTATTGAGCATCTGTGGGGCCTCATTAACCACTTCAATACTGGCCCATTGTCATTTGACGTCCAGAGATGGGCTCTCCCATCCTAAGTGGACGTCAAATGACGGCCTGGGCTTTGCGGGTGAATATCTGAATGATGCCTGCAGCCAGAGGCATCATCCAGATATCCTGTTCTTCAGCCGGCGATTCTGCACGACATAAGAATGATCATGGCGTCGGCAGGAAGCATAGGGATGACTGGTGACTAGACGGTCACCAGTCATCTATATGACCGTCGGAGGACCCGGGCGCGATGTGATGACGTCACGCCCGGGTCCTTTTATGTAAACAAAGCCGCGATTGCGGCTGTAAGCAACCATTCATGAGATCGGTGAATTTTTTTTGGTTTCCAGCCTGGAGGAGAGATGTGAGGTCTTATTGACCCCGCATCTCTCCTTAAAGAGGACCTGTCGCACACATTTCCTATTACAAGGGATGTTTACATTCCTTGTAATAGGAATAAAAGTGGGGAAAAAAAAAATTGGGAAAAAAAAGTGTAAATAAATAAAGTAAAAAAATAAATAAAAGATTAAAAAAAATTAAAATGTCCCTGTCCCCGGTAGCTCGCGTGCAGAAGCAAACGCACACGTAATTCCCGCCGACATATGTAAACGCCGTTTAATCCACATAAGTGAGGTATCGCCCCGTGCATTAGAGTGCCAGCAACGAATCTAGCACTAGATCTCCTCTGTAAATCTAAACTGGTAACCTGTAAAAAAAAATGTAAGCGTTGCCTATGGAGATTTTTAAGTACCGAAGTTTGGCGCCATTCCATGTGTGCGCATAAATTTTAGCATGACCTGTTGGGTATCTATTTACTCGGTGTAACATAATCTTTCACATAATACAAAAAAATTGGGCTAACTTTACTGTTTTTGTTTTTTTAATTAATTAACAATTTTTTTTTTTTACAAAAAAAAGGCGTTTGAAAAATGATTGCGTAAATACCGTGCAAGATAAAACGTTGCAATGACCGTCGTTTTATTCCCTAGGGTGTCTGCTAAAAAAACATATATAATGGTTTGGGGGTACTATGTAATTTTCTAGCAAAAAAATGATTATTACATGTAGGAGAGAAGTGTCAGAATAGGCCCGGTATGGAAGTGGTATAAAAGCCCAGTATTGAAGTGGTTAAACGGAAGGTGGAGGAGCGCAATGTCTCTAACATCCACCAGCTCTGTAATGTCACAGAGGAGTGGAAGAGACCTCCAGTGGCAACTGGCAGGTGGTGGCATTGGTTGGCAGGTGGCACTGGCTGGCGGATGGCACTGATTGGCAGGTGGCACTGACAAATGGCACTTGCAGGTTTCACACTGAGCCGATGGTGTAACTCTGTGAAATTGACATGTAACTGAATGTAGAGAGAGAAGAGCTGTCAAATTGAGTGGTGATGCCCAGCAGCTATCACCAGCCAATGATCAGGCTGTTTAACCACTTAATCACCGCCCTATAGCCGAAATACGGCTATAGGGCGGTTCCTGTACTCTAACAGGACGTCCATGGACGTCCTCCGTTAGAGTCAGGTGTGCGCGCCCAACCGGGAGCGCACACGCGATCACCGGTGCTCACCGGGTCCACGGGACCCGCAGCACCGATGATCGCGGTAAGGAGCCAATGGCGGCGGCTCCTTACCACGTGATCGCGCCGTCCAATGACGGCGCGACCACGTGTGTAAACAAATCTGACGTGCGTCAGATCCGCGCGCCCCGAGCGGGCGCGCACACGCGGTCACGGCGCTCGGCGGGTCCACGGGACCCGCAGCGTCAGTGATCTCGGTAAGGAGCCAATGGTGGCGGCTCCTTACCACGTGATCGCGCCGTCCAATGACGGCGTGATCACATGTAAACAAACCGCGTCACTTGCTGACGCCGGTTCTTCCCTCCTCTCGCTGTACCGATCGGTACAGCGTGAGAGGAGAGCGCGGATGGCTGCAGCAGTGTGGGATGGATCTGTGACTATTGCAGTCACAGATCCATCCATCCCTGCTCAGCCATCCCTGCATTAACTCCTTCCTTCCCTGCGCAAAACTCTGCATACCCCCCCAATACTCTGCATACCCCCCCCCAATACTCTGCATACCCCCCCCCAATACTCTGCATACCCCCCCCCAATACTCTGCATACCCCCCCCCCAATACTCTGCATACCCCCCCCCAATACTCTGCATAACCCCCCCCAATACTCTGCATACCCCCCCCAATACTCTGCATACCCCCAATACTCCTCAATACTCTGCATACCCCCAATACTCCTCAATACTCTGCATACCCCCAATACTCCTCAATACTCCGCAATACCCCGCAATACTCTGCAATACCCCGCAATACTCTGCAATACCCCGCAATACTCCGCAATACTCCGCAGTACCCCGCAATACTCTGCAGTACCCCGCAATACTCTGCAGTACCCCGCAATACTCTGCAATACCCCGCAGTACCCCGCAATACTCCGCAGTACCCCGCAATACTCCGCAGTACCCCGCAATACTCCGCAGTACCCCGCAATACTCCGCAGTACCCCGCAATACTCCGCAGTACCCCGCAATACTCTGCAATACCCCGCAATACTCTGCAATACCCCGCAATACTCTGCAATACCCCGCAATACCCCGCAATACTCCGCAATACCCCGCAGTACCCCACACAATACTCCCGCACAATACTCCCGCACAATACTCCCGCACAATACTCTGCAGTACCCCCGCGCAATACTCCCCCGCGCAATACTCTGCAATCGTTTTTTTTTTAGGCTTCCCAGCCTAGAGGGGAGATGTGGGGTCTTATTGACCCCATATCTCACTGTAAAGAGGACCTGTCATGCTATATTCCTATTACAAGGGATGTTTACATTCCTTGTAATAGGAATAAAAGTAACCAAAACATTTATTTTGGGGAAAAAGGTGTCAAACTAAAATAAATAAAGTAAAATGAACAATAAAAAAAAAAAAAAAAAATTACAGCGCCCCTGTACCCGTGTGCTCGTATACAGACGCGACCGCACACGTAAGTCCCGCCCACATATGAAAACGGTGTTCAAACCACACATGTGAGGTATCGCTGCGAACGTTAGAGCGAGAGCAATAATTTTGGCCCTAGACCTCCTCTCCAACTAAAAAGATGTAACCAGGAAAAACATTTAAAGCGTCGCCTATGGGGATTTTTAAGTCGCGTAGTTTGGCGCCATTCCACAAGCGTGTGCAATATTGAAGGGTGACATGTTGGGTATCTATTTACTCGGCGTAACTTCATCTTTCATATTATGCAAAAACATTGGGCTAACTTTACTGTTTTTTTTTTTTTTTAAGCACAAAACTGTTTTGTTTCCAAAAAAAAACGCGTTCGAAAAATTGCTGTGCAAATACAATGCGAGATAAAAAGTTGTAACGGCCGCCATTGTATTCTCTAGGGTCTTTGCTAAAAAAGCATATATAATGTTTTGGGGTTCTATGTAATTTTCTAGCAAATAAATGATGATTTTTCCATGTAGGAGAGAAATGTCAGAATTGGTCTGGGTGTTCCAGAACGCCTGATGGCGTTCCCTGCATGTTGGGCCTCTGTATGTGGCCACGCTGTGTAAAAGTCTCACACATGGGGTATCGCCATACTCGGGAGGAATAGAAGAATGTGTTTTGGGGTGTAATTTGTGGTATGCATATGCTGTGTGTGAGAAATAACCTAATAATATGAACATTTTGTGGAAAAAAAATTAAAATAAAAAAATCTTGATTTTGCAAAGAATTGTGGGGAAAAAATGACAACTTCAAAAAACTCACGATGCCTCTTTCTGAATACCTTGGAATGTCTTCTTTCCAAAAAGGGGTCATTTGGGGGTATTTGTACTTTTCTGGCATGTTAGGGTCTCAAGAAATGAGAGAGGCTGTCAGTACATCAGATGTGATCAAATTGATCAATTTTCAGTAATTGGTACCATAGCTTGTAGACCCCATAACTTTCACCCAGACTAAATATTATCCAATTTTTTTTTTTTTGTTACCAAAGATATGTAGCAGTATACATTTTAGGCCAAATTTATGAAGAAAAATTACTTTTTTGCAAAATTTTATAATAGAAATGAAGAAAAATTCATTTTTTTACAAAATTTACGTTCTTTTTTCATTTATAGCGAAAAAAATAAAAACCGCAGAGGTGATCAAATACCACCAAAAGAAAGCTCTATTTGTGGGAAAAAAAGGACAAAAATTTCATTTGGTTAGAGTGTTGTATGACTGAGTTATTGCCATTCAAACTGTGAGAGCACCGAAAGCTGAAAATTGGTCTGGTTATTAAGGGGGTTTAAGTGCCCAGTGGTCAAGTGGTTAAGAAAGGGACGGGCCACATACTTAGTGGCCCACCTAGATCCCATCCCATTGGCTGGTGTTAGATAGCTGCTGGGTCTCGGTCTTGCTTTCAATATCGGTCGACCTCTAGCCTTGCACAGGTCTACAAACTTGTTTCTGATGTCCTTTGACAGTTCTTTTGATCTTGACCATGATGGTGAGATTTTGTGGACAGGTGTGTTTGTGTCAAGGAATCTAGTAGACCAGACTGTGTCTACACAGAGGAGACCAAAAGGGTATTTAAGTGAAATAAAAAGGTGTTTATTTACAAGGTGATAAACATGCGAAAACAACCAGTGCACAATTAACCACAAATGGTATATACAAATCAAGGGGAGATACAGTAATCATAAACAAAGCCAGGCCGAAGGTCATACACAGGGAATATCAGCAGATGGGTGAGGATGGGAACACAACAGAGCAGGGGAGGGTGGATGGACAGGCTGTGTGGCAGGAATCCAAGGTAAACGGGTAACAGGAAGGATAGGTCCAGGATGGGATAGGGATCAGAAGCAGGGTCCAGATAGCAGGCTCAGTGTCAGGAATGAGGAAAGATACCAGGGCGAGGTATGCTTACACTCGCCGGGTATATGTAGAGGTGTGTTGATTGAGTTCAGGTCACACCTGAGCGCAGCAAGGGCCATAAGCTCCACACTGCCAGGGTCCATCTGCTGGTGGAGACCAGTACTGCGTCCCAAAGGTGATATAACACCAGCAGGGAGAAGTTCTCCTGACAGCTCCAAACTGCCAGGAGAAACCTGCTGGTGAAACGCAGTATATATATATATATATATATATATATATATATATATTCTCCCTCGTCTTCCAGGACGGCACCCTGAGAGTAGACTGGCTCACCTGACAGGAAACACAATCAAAATGAGGTTTAAAAGGCCCCACCCCTCCCGTGTGCCTCAGTTCTGATTGTGTTTCCCTTTCAGCGAAACGTTTTTTTTTTCTTCGTACCGACACTTCTCTCCGTAGAGCATGGGAAGCCAATGCAGCCGCCCTTGGTCCTGCATTGGCCTCAGCCTGCGTGGCAAGAAATGCCGACGCCTGGACTTCCAAACTTCTAGACCATCTCCCCAGTTCTTCCAAGACTAAGGAGATACGAGATTACCTCCAGCTTATTAGCGGGGCAGTGGCCTACTTGGCAGACGCAGCGGTGGAAACCGTTCGCGCCTCGGCCAAGACCGGGGCCCTTATTAATGCCTCTAGGAGGGCCGTCTGGCTAAAAACCTGGAGGGGTGATCTTGCCTCTAAACTCCTCCTATGTGCACTCCCCTTCAAGGGTTCCCTCTTGTTTGGGGAAGCCTTAGATCAGGCTTTGTCCAGGTCTTCTGAGAAGGGGAATAAATTCCCTTCAAAACCCAGGCAGAGTAGGAAGCGGTCCTTTCGTCCCAGCCAGAGAAAGATTCCGGCCCCGGACAAAAGACCGTCCACCAGCCGACGTTGGACCTTTGGTAAAGATAGACCAAAGGGGGGGATCCTTTTTTCCAGTCCCAAACCATCCGGAAAGGACACCAAGTGACGGGAAGGTGGGGGGCAGGCTCGCCAGGTTTCTTCCTGCCTGGGAGAGCATAACCCAGAGTCCCCATGTCCTGCAGATAATCAGGGAGGGTTACCATTTAGAGTTCAGAGAGCTTCCCCCCCGACCTTTCTCCTCACTCACCTCCCAAGGGACTCCAGCAAGGCCGTAGGCCTCTCCCAGAATATTGTAAGTTTGGCAGAACAGGGGGTCATAATCCCAGTCCCACCAGACCAACAAGGTCAGGGAGTATACTCCCACATTTTTGTGGTTCCCAAGCCGGACGGCAAGTTCAGATTGATAATCAATCTGAGACCCCTGAAACCCCTGAACTCCCATCTCCTCTACAAAAGATTCCGGATGGAGAGTGTGCACAGCCTCAGGGGTCTTTTGTTAGAAGGCGTCTTTATGGCGACCATAGATTTAGGGGCGCCTACCTGCATGTCCGATTTTTTTCGGGACATCAGAGGTTTCTGAGGTTTGCCCTCGCCTCCGCACAGGGAATTCAGCACTGGCAGTTTGCCCCTTCCCTTTGGTCTGGCCTCCAGCCCAAGGGTGTTTACGAAGGTCCTGGCGGAGGTAATGGCTCATCTACATCTGAAGGGGGTCTCCCTCGTCCCCTATCTAGACGACCTTCTGCTCTTCAGCCCAAGTCAGGATCAGCTCCTTTCGGACCTGGCCGTCGTCATGACCACTCTGGAGTCGCTTGGTTGGATAATCAACAAGCAAAAGTCCTCCCTTCTGCCGGAACAGCGGAAGGCATACCTGGGGGTTATCATAGATTCCCGAGGAAAGAAGCTTTTTCTTCCCCAAGAGAAGTTCCAGAGGCTTGTGACGACGATCGGGTCTTTAGTGGCTACAGAAAATCCCTCCCTCAGAGAGATCATGAAGCTGTTGGGTCGGATGACCGCTTGCATTCCGGCGGTCCCCTGGGCCCAACTACACGCAAGACCACTTCAGAGGTTCCTCCTCTCCGCCTGGAACGGGAAGGAGGACACTCTCGATTCCCGGGTCAGGGTCCCGATCCTAGTCAAGGACTCCCTAGAGTGGTGGCTTCACCACCAAAACCTCCTGAAGGGCCGTCCGTGGAGTCAGACCAATCCACTGAAGGTCACTACGGACGCCAGTGCTTGGGGTTGGGGAGCCCATGTACAAGAACTGCGGGCTCAGGGATCCTGGGATCCTCATCAAAGGCGGACCTCCTCCAACTATCGAATTACTGGCAGTGGGAGAAGCTCTGAGGGCATTCGAGGAGAGAATTCAGGGCAAGGATGTCCTGGTCCTTTCCGACAATGCCACAACAGTCGCCTTTCTCAACAGACTGGGGCACCAGGTCCCAGTCTCTCCTGACACTCTCCCTGGAGATCCTGGGTTGGGCGGAACAGAGAGTACCCTCTATTCTGGCAATCCACATAAGGGGAGCCACCAATCTGGAGGCCGACTTTCTGAGTCGTCGACCCATTTTTCAGGGGGAGTGGGAATTGTGCCAGGAAACCTTCGACTGGGTTTGTCGGCGGTTCGGGGTTCCGGAGATAGATCTTTTTTCCTGCAGGGAAAACAGAAAAGTGAACAGATTCTTTTCCCTTTGGCAGGGACGGGGTTCTCAGGGGGTGGATGCGCTGGCCCAGGCCTGGATTTCCGTCTGGCTTGCGCTTTTCCCCCGCTGAATCTGATCCCAAGGGTCTTACAAAAGCTGGCCTCCGCGGAGACCAAGTTAATCCTAATCACTCCTTGGTGGCCCCGGAGATCCTGGTTTCCCATTCTGAAGCTCTGGTCTCTAGCTCCCCCGCTTCCCCTTCCTCTCCGAGTGGATCTCCTGCGGCAGGGGCCGATCTCTCATTCGAACCCAGGGTTCTTCAGCCTGACGGCATGGCTCTTGAGAGGCGGAACTTGCAGCGGAAGGGCTGCTCGGATAGAGTCATAGATACCCTACTATCCAGCCGCAAGAAGGTCACCAGACACATTTACGCAAAGGTCTGGACAGTCTTTTCGCGTTGGTGCACCACTAAGCGGATCTCTTCTCCCAAAACTCCCGCCATCGTGGAGTTTCTTCAGGATGGCGTGGAACTAGCCTTAGCTACCAGAACTCTAAGAGTTCAGGTGGCAGCTTTATCATATTTTTTGGAGAAGAGCCTCTCAGCGGACCCTCTCATCAAGAGGTTCCTGACAGCTAGGGACAGACTTTCTCCTGTGCAGATTTCCAGGGTTCCCTCATGGGACCTCTCCCTGGTCCTGCAGCAGCTGACTAAGGCACCATTTGAGCCTATAGACAGCATTTCTGTTAAATTTCTTACGATTAAGTTTACCTTTTTGTTAGCCATCACGTCTGCCAAGAGAGTTGGAGACTTGCATGCTTTTTCTATCAAGGAACCCTTTCTGCGGGTTTTTGAAGATAGGGTTATTTTGACTCAGGATCCTCTGTACCTTCCCAAGGTGGCAACCAGGTTCCATAGGTCTCAGGAAGTTATACTTCCTTCTTTTTGCGCAAATCCCAGCAATGAAAAGGAAGCCACTTTCCATTGCCTGGATGTAAGACGCTGCCTTTTAGTTTACCTAAGAGGGGTTAGTGAGTTCAGAACTTCCCCTCACCTTTTAGTTAATTTCTCAGGGCAGAAAGGGTCAACAGGCAACTAAGGCTTCCATCTCCAGATGGATTAGGCAGGCTATCTCCTTGTCATACACACAGGCAGGTAGACCACTTCCTGTTGTTAAGGCTCATTCCACGCGTTCTCTGGCATCCTCCTGGGCAGAAAGGGCAGGAGCTTTCATAGAGCAGATCTGTAGAGCGGCAACCTGGTCCAGCCGGAATACGTTCATCAGACATTATAGAGTCGAACTACTGTCTCCTCAAGACCTGATGTTTGGTAGGAAGGTCTTACAGACGGTGGTCCCGCCCTAAGGTAGGCCTGAAGATTACTTGCTTTTCTCTCAGGGTGCCGTCCTGGAAGACGAGGGAGAAATTACCAGTTACTTACCGGTAGCTGGATTTCTACGAAGTCTTACAGGACGGCAGGCCTACTTCCCTCCCTTTTACTTCTATCTAAATTCCTCCTTTTTTTTTAGTTTCTGTCTATACCGTGTTCTAAAGAGCGGTTACTTATCTTAAACTGAGGCACACGGGAGGGGTGGGGCCTTTTAAACCTCATTTTGATTGTGTTTCCTGTCAGGTGAGCCAGTCTACTCTCAGGGTGCCGTCCTGTAAGACTTCGTAGAAATCCAGCTACCGGTAAGTAACTGGTAATATATATATGTATATATATATGTGTGTGTGTTTGTTTTTAGGAGCACCTTCTTAAATTGACAGGACTAATCTGTGTACCACATAAACACAAACTGAAGACAGAATTATTGCTGGTTGGTAGGGGATCAAATACTTTATTTTACTCACTGAACTGCAACTAAATTTATAATATTTGTATCCTGTGTGTTTTTTCTTCCTCCCCTTTCTTTTTGATTGATATGCTGTCTCTATCATTTAAAATACACCACTTATGATACAAATTATAGTCCCTTCATTTATTTGTAAGTGGGCAAGTGGCGTTCCATGATGCCGTGACCAGGATACACAACCATGCTGAGCACTGCAGGCACTGCAATGGAGGAGGCAGAGGCATCTGCAGTTCAGGTAACATGTGGGGGCATCGGCAAAGCCCAGGTAGGAAAAGGGTTTCCTATGGCCTGTGTTCATGCTGCTAAAGTTTTCTCTATGCACACTGTTGTTTTTGAGGGCTTGTCTGTTCACTGGATCCTGCGAGAAAAGGGTCAGTGCACTTGTGGTCTGGTACTAAATTCTGGGTACACTTGCTTATGTAAGAGAAGTGGCTGCAGCACCTAGTGACTTTTTGGCTTTTATGAAGGGGCTTCCTCCAAGAGTGCTTCTAAGCTCACGGCCCCACCACAGTCGTTGGCTTTCTTGATTGCAAGGTCAGCGAAAAGTATGGGGGTCGCAGAATAAAAAAAAAAAAATGTACATGCCTTTAAAACGGTTGTTGCTAGGCAGACTTCCTAGTCTGCCTTCTTCCTGCACTGCTGTCCTTTTCCTCTGTAGCCTACACCACACAGACTCCTAGGAATGTTGTCATAATTTCTCAGGAGTCTGTGCGCTCCTATGCCCCGAAAAATCGCAGGATTTTAGTAGAGGAAATGACGCGAATGGGGCTGTATACAGCGCCATTTTCATAAGGGCACAAAGCCCTTTTCACTAGATCGGCATGAATTTTTTTTATTAGTGTGGGGATTATGTTATTTACGTTGTCATAACAATGGGGTGGGACGTTCCTCAGCCGCTGCCCGTTGTGACAACGGCACAATCACCGATACGAGCAGCGCTCTTAATGCGCACGCAGGAGATTTAAGGCTTTACCCAGGATGCACATCTCGCCGGGAATAGTAAAAAAAAAAGTGTCGGGCTTCATTTGCCACACAAGAGATGGAAACAGCCAGATCGTACAGAACAGCTAAGGAGGCAAGGTTATTAATAATTTACGCATCACAGTGGGATGTTTAATGCAGTGTAATGTGATCATTATAAGCATAACATTTAAATGGCAAAAAAAAATTGTGACCTATATCAACTATGCCTCTGCCTACCGTCAATTTCTGCTTTTTACCTGCACTGACCTCGGCCTGTTGACCATATTTTTGCCTGCCCCTTGGACTGATCTTTCACCCTGCTAAGCCAGTCTTGTTGGTTGGAGGCTAGACAGTGGAGACCTTGCGTGGAGAGTGAACAAGTTTTGCTTTTGACTGCTGGGTTGCATTTTAGGTTCTTGTTGGGTCTTTTTCCTTACAGCTTTTTAACACCTTTTTCTAGCACTTTTTTTTCTCTCAAAAAGATGTTTATTGAATAGTATACAATACATGGTTACAAATATTACGTCTGTCCCATTTCACTTCCTCTTTTGTACATCCCATGCACTTTTTAAACAGCCTTAATTTTCTTTATTTTCTTTCAGCCTACTAATTAAGGGGAGTGGTTAATTGGTCACAGGTGCTTGAAACCTATATACATTTCTGTAGAGCTCATTTGGAGCCTGCTCATCCTGAGTTTGCTGGAACTCTGTCCAAGTGGAACTAGACTAATGTGGTTAAAAAAACAGGGGTCATAGTACCTGAGTGTTGTCTGAGTAGTGTGTGTGGATCGTTGGTACTTGTGTATTATTGTGGGTGCACGTTGGTCTGCGGGTGCGCGTTGGTGTGCGGGTGCGCGTTGGTGTGCGAGTGCACGCAGGTCTGTTGGTGTGCGAGTGCACGCAGGTCTGTTGGTGTGCGAGTGCACGCAGGTCTGTTGGTGTGCGAGTGCACGCAGGTCTGTTGGTGTGCGAGTGCACGCAGGTCTGTTGGTGTGCGAGTGCACGCAGGTCTGTTGGTGTGCGAGTGCACGCAGGTCTGTTGTACCTGTGTATTGTCTTGAGTAGTAGTGTCAGGAAGCTAGTTGTTATGAAAATATGGACAGGGTATAATCTCTAATCCTCACCCGGTGGGTGTCGCGAGGCGACTCTGTGTACATCTTGTGGCATGTATGTGCTCCTTGATCATCTAATCGAGGGAGATTACTGCTGAAAAAATGTAAGCACAGAACTCCTCCAGTGAGAGTAGGGAGGAAGCGAAAGGAAAGGCAGATTCTGGTGGTAGGGGACTTAATTGTTAGAAGGACAGAGAGGGCAATTTGTAACAAAAAGCTGAAGCGCCAAACTGTATGTCTACCGGGCGCTCGGGTTCGGCACATCACGGATCTGGTGGACAGATTACTGGGAGGGGCTGGGAAAGACCCAGTTGTCATGGTGCACGTTGGCACCAATGACAAAGTCGGAGGCAGATGGAGTGTCCTAAAGAAAGATTTTAGGGACTTGGGAGCTAAATTGAGGAGAAGAACCTCCAAGGTAGTATTCTCGGGAATACTACCGGTACATCGAGCACACACCAGAAAGGCAGAGGGAGATTAGGGAGGTAAACAAGTGGCTGAAGAGTTGTTGTAGTAAGGAGGGGTTTGGGTTCCTGGAGGACTGGGCCTAATTCTCAGTCGATAACCAGTACTATAGAAGCGACAGACTGCACCTAAATGAGGAGGGTGGAAATAAGAATGGGCAAAAAGTTAGGGGGGGGTTTTTAAACTAGATGGGGGGGGGGGGGTGGAGGGTCCAGAGATAGAAATAGTCAGTGTAGAACATATTCAAGAGGGTAGTATTTAGGGGCATTGGAGGTAGGGTAACCAAAGCACATAAACCCAAGGTAAGTAGAGTAGCAGGTCCTAGTTGCAATCTCGGAACACCCAAGGGGATCAAAATATATTAATGCAGTAAAGTGTTTGTTCTCCAATGCCAGAAGTCTGCCAAGCAAAACAGGTGAGTTGGAAGTAGGGTGTCCCGATACCACTTTTTTAGGGACTGAGTACAAGTACCGATACTTCTTTTTTTCATGTACTCGCCGATACCGAATACCGATACTTTTTTTTTAAATGTGTCCCCAAATGCAGCCATGTCCCCCCCCCCTCCCATAGATGCAGCCGTGTCCCCCTCCCATAGATGCAGCCATGTCCCTCACATATGCAGCCATGTCCTGTCCCCTATACCTAGTGGTAGATGATGCTGCTGCTGCCCCCCCCCCGCGTTAATCCTGTGCATTACAGCGCCGCATTACAAGCAGCTTTCGTTTGAATACTTGTAATCCCTGCCGCGCCATGTATAGACACTCCTCTTCTCGGGATTGGACGGATTCGTCCAATCCCGAGCAAGGGGGAGTGTCTATACACGGCTCCATGCATAGACACTTCCCTTGCTCGGGATTGGACAGATCCGTCCAATCCCGAGAAGGGGGAGTGTCTATACATGGTGTGGCAGGGATTACAAGTATTCAAACGAAAGCTGCCTGTAATGCGTAGCTGTAATGCACAGGGATTAACGCGGCGGTATGCGGCGGCGGGGGGAAGTATTCTATTTAGGTATCGGGGGTATTTGCGGGAGTACTAGCTCCCACAAATACTCGGTATCGGTCCAAATACCAATACTGGTATTGGTATCGGGACAACCCTAGTTGTAAGCTCTGGTGCATAAGGAGAGCTATGATGTAATCAGTATTGCTGAAACTTGGCTTCAATCCTCACATGACTGGGCTATTATTATTCCTGGCTATGCTCTCTTTCAGAAAGTTAAAGTAAAAAGGAAAGGTGGCGGGGTCTGTCTCTGTGAAAAGCAACCTCAAAGCAAGCGTTAAGGAGGACCTGGTTGATAGAGTGTGATGAAGCTGAAGCATTATGGGTGGAACTGCATACAGATGTGCATAGTTCAAAGTTAATCAATTGGAGTTTGTTATAGACCACCCAATGTTAATGAGGAGGTGGAGACTCTGCTCCTTGCACAGATGGAAAAGGCTGCAAGGGCTGGGATGGTGATAATAATGGGGGATTTTAACTACCCAGAAATTGACTGGAATAATGGCACTGCTGGGACAGTTAAAGAGTAAAAATTAAAAAAACTATTGCAGGACAATTTTATGGTCCAGCTTATTGAGGCCCCAACTAGGAATGATGCTCTGTGGGACCTGGTAATCTCAAACCATGCAGAGCTTAATTACTAATGTTCAGATAAAAGAACACCTGGGTAGCAGTGATCATATCATGATTTCATTTGATGTTAGCTGTAAGCAAGAAATGCATACAGAAAGATAAAAACATTTAATTTCAAGAGATCAAATTTTCCAAGGATGAGGGCTGCTCTCCAGGACTTAGACTGGGAGGATATATTGGCATCGATGAACACAGAACAGAAATGGGAATTCTTCAAAAAGACCATTTTTGAACTCACTGCAAAGTATATTCCCATGGGCAATACGTTTAAAAAGGCTAAAGATAAAACCTATGTGGCTCACGGTCAAAGTTAAAAAAGCTATAAACAAAAAGAAAATGGCTTTTAAAAAATATAAAAATGAAGGAACACTAGTGTCGTTTAAATGTTACAAAGAATATAACAGGATATGTAAAAAGAAAATCAAGGATGCAAAAATTCTAAACTAACGACAGATCGCAAAAGATAGTAGGACAAACCCCCAAAAAAATCTGCAAATATATTATAGTAAAAAGGTTAAGTCTGAGCATGTAGGCCCTTTACAAAATAATCTAGAGTGGGTGACTGGGGACAAAGAAGGATAATTAAGTGGTCTTGCATAGCAAGAGCACTTACTATTCTCTCACATATATATTATTAAGTGTTCTTGCATAGCAAGATCATTTACTATTCCTCACATATATATTATTATTAAGTGGTCTTGCATAGCAAGAGCACTTACTATTCTCACATACATATTATTATTAAGTGTTCTTGCATAGCAAGATCACTTATTGTTCTCTTACATATTTTATTATACTTATAGCCAAATTTACCACCCTAACTCCTCCTAAAGTTTTTACACTACATAGTCGAGTAATATATCAAAATGTGCAGATTGTTCCCGATCGCGCTGCTATTACTTTGTGGAACGTTTCGCCAAATCGTTCGCAAAATAACGTCAGTTTTGCGGCGAAATTTTCCCATAGGAATGAATGGTGAAGCTTAGAGTGTAGAATGTCAAAAACTGAAAAATCTCTACATGATTTCCAAACTGTGACCACTCCTTATTTTCAGGCCAACCTACAAAAATCTTATATCAAAATGTTCAGCTCGTCCCTGCTGCCACTACATGTGTCGACGGCTAAGCGATCGTTCAAAAAGTTTTCAAGATACGGCCATTTGTTTGCAACACACACGCCATCCATCATTTCAATGGAAGTCAATGGACGTCAAAGTCTTGAAAACTGAAATTTGCAAGGGAATTTGTAAACTGCGACTGTGCCCTTTTTAATTTTTAATATTTCAGAGACATACTATATATCAAATTGAAGGTCTGGGTCTTGTGATTCGTAAAAATATAAAGATATTTGCTGTACGATTTATATAGTTTTTAAAATACAATCATTTGAAGAAGCACCGTTTCCAAAACAGCCAGAATCTGAGTGTCTGCTTAGAGGCTGTTTGCATGTGTTTACATTGTTTCCTAGGAGACGATGAGGAAATATCTCCTCGACACACAGCTAGGGGGCTTTCCTATAGCTCCTCGCCACACAGCTGTGAGCTTTCTATAGCTCCTCCCACACAGCTGTGAGGTGATATGGCCTGTTTTATTTTGGCTAGCGTAACTTCTGCATACTCTGCATATAGCATCCTGTCCCATAGAACTGTCCATAA